>JAQFVV010000101.1:234510-978224 GCA_028023455.1 Epiperipatus broadwayi | reverse complement strand
TGTTTGTTCATTGCATTTCGTTGCAATATGTCCTCTTCTTCCACAATGGAAGCAACCTGGCTTAAGCCCTCTGACGTAAATATATAGTGTAGCTTCTTCATCGGTTATGTGTGTGGGGATATTCTCCGGGTCTACTTGTTTATTCAATTTAATTTTGAATTCAAAGCTATTGGTTAGTATGGGAATTGCTGCTTCTTTAATGTATTTTTGCTGGAAGAAAACAACTTTTCCGAAAGGATTCATCATTTTTTAGAAATCTTCCATGTTGTAGCCAAAATACGTATTTTTTAAAATTCCGGAGATATTTTTATATTTATTCTCATCGACTGTTATTAGTGCGAAATTATTTAGCATCTTAATTTGTTTTCTAAATTGTTTTCTTTGCTCATTTTCATAAAACTGGACCACCACATATCTGCTATTTGGATGGTCGCCTATGCATTGTACTGATTCAAGCATATTATTTTCATGCAGTGTTTCTATTAGAAGGGATTTGGGGAAACTGTATAGTGTGCAAAGACTATCTGTTACAGCGAGTACTATTGATTCATCGGTGAAGAAACGTTTAAACGTCAGAAAAAGTGATCGAGGTATTGTTTTGTTGAATTTCTCTCCAATTTGTTCCAGCATTTCATCAGTCCATTCAATATGAGGGGGAGGGAAATCATTTTTATTTTGATCCATAAGATTCAAGTTTTCCAAATCATCTGCTGTTGTTTTCCTGAACCTAGGACCTTTTGCAGGGCTTACATAATCTTGGGCTTTTTTTGCTATAGCAGCATATGATTTTCTCGTGCCCTGTGATGGACCACCCACCTGGTTAATTGGTTGAGCGGTCGCCATTTTAAGTTTTCCAATTAAAGGTATGTTTAAATTCCCTTTTTTTTTTAAACAAACACTAGTATATATAACCAAAACAATTCAGTTATCCGCAAAATTATAGAGTTTTGTATATTTGATTTTAAATCTACTCTTATTAAAAAATTAAATTTGCCTGAGATTTTGGCATTAGTTATTAGATCCGCTAGCTTTTAACTATGCATTTGTCTATTAGCATTAGGTGCGGATTTATGATAAAAAAAAATCTTTGGATTTCTCTGTCCTTTTTTTTCTTTTTTTCAATCAAAATAAATATTTGAGTGTTTTAAATTGTTTTATTGGACATTTCTATTTGTTATTAGCAAATAAATCTGCATTTTATTAACAAAAAGCTAAGAGATTCTTTGCTTACCTGCTACTAGGTTTGTATCCAGGTGGCGCTATTATTATTATTATTATTATTATTATTATTACGGTTAGGTTTATTTTTCTTTATTTTACTAACTATGAGTTTTAACTTTCCTTATGTGTTTGTAATTTAAAATAATAACATTTTTTTACTTTTATATTGAAATAAAATTGAAAAAAAACAACATAAACAGATATGTGTAGGCCAGTAAAACTGAATAAATAAAAAAGGCATCCAAACTTGGGAAAAGATTAATATGTACCCAAGATTATTATTAGATTGTATAATAAAGTTGTAATTAAGGAAGCTCATAAATATTGAATATCTTTTGAGATGCATTGAGACAAAGCAATAGATATGAACTAAGATGTATTGAAGAACGTGGCAGATCTCAATTAAATAGTGCTGAGACAAAGCTATAGATATCAACTGAGTAATTAGGTGGCAATACAAAAAGTATTTATTTTATCCACACTTTTTGCCACATACCTATGACAAATTCAGAAACAATGAGACTGAGTTGAAGGCAACAAAAGCAGAGTATATTTCAGTATTACAATAATTTTGTCACAACTGTGGAATACATTTGTTGTAAATCACGTATCAATTATATTAATAAGCTATACAATACACGTACACATTTTGTCTTAGAAGTTAATCTTTGTGAGACAAGAGAGGTTATAACATCCCATCTGGAGTTTGTGGAAGCTCTTATGTGTTATGAGTAATCATTGCATTAGTTCTAAAAGAAAATAGACACTAATACATTACATCAGCATTCATAATCATCATCACTTTCTCTCTATGTCACAATTACTGATCACAATATAGATTTCTTAAATACCATGATACTATCCAGAAGTGACATTCACCATTAAAGAATAATCATAAAAACCTTTAGGAATCGGGAGATACCAGACTGTGTCAACAAATATAATGATGTATTTAAAATGCTTTCATTTGGAAAATTATATTTAAAACAAATTAATATTGATTTTTTCCTTCATTTGTATTTGTCATTTACTCATCTGTGAAATGAATTGATTTCTTTTCTTTTAAATGCACTTTCAGTAAAGTTCACCATAATAATAGCTCTCCTTAATTAATTATTGTTGCTGCTTTATTTGAAAGTAATTATGCATGCATAATTCATTACAGTACAAACAAAGGAGCAATCATACTTAATTTAAGAGAACTATGATTAGAGTGAATTTCACTAAAAGTGCACTCCACTTTAGGATATAAAGAAAAAAGAAACCACTTTGGTATGCAAATGAATGACTGTACACAAATTTGAATAAAAGCAAATTAATCAAAACATGCTCATTTGTTTCAAATTATTCATCTATTTAGCTTTTTCACTACACGGAATATCCTGCAAATAGTAATAATAATATGATATCTTTTATCTGTGAAAATATTAGAATTAATATATATATATATATATATATGTTCAAAAGATGGCGCTTTACCAAAACCACCGAACAAGTGTAAAATTTGTTTACATAAACGAAAAAAGAGTCAGAATTAACTACCTCTTTCATTTGCTCACCCCCAGATCAGCTGATTTCAAGCTGGTTTGCTCTCCTCAGTGAGGGATAGAGTATAGAAACTAGATCTAAACACTGACTCTCAAGTGTTTATGCAAAACGTTTCTATCAGATTGCAAGTGTGAATTTTTGAGACCGGTAAAGTCTTCAAACTCAGCCTAGCAAGCCAGATATTTATATGGGTCTGATCTCAGTTCAGTATCACCATATAATCAAAGTCTCTGCAATATATATCATTGCAAGAAAACTTTAAAGGTACATTTATGAAAAACAAAAACAAGTTACTCACGTAACCTGCTATCACTTGTTATTTATGTTCAAAAGATGGCGCTTTACCAAAACCACCGAACAAGTGTAAAATTTGTTTACATAAACGAAAAAAGAGTCAGAATTAACTACCTCTTTCATTTGCTCACCCCCAGATCAGCTGATTTCAAGCTGGTTTGCTCTCCTCAGTGAGAGATAGAGTATAGAAACTAGATCTAAACACTGACTCTCAAGTGTTTATGCAAAACGTTTCTATCAGATTGCAAGCGTGAATTTTTCAGACCGCTAAAGTCTTCAAACTCAGCCTAGCAAGCCAGATATTTATATGGGTCTGATCTCAGTTCAGTATCACCATATAATCAAAGTCTCTGCAATATATATCATTGCAAGAAAACTTTAAAGGTACATTTATGAAAAACAAAAACAAGTTACTCACATAACCTGCTATCACTTGTTATTTATGTTCAAGCTGGTTTGCTCTCCTCACTTTATTTAATGATTGCATTATAGCTAAATCCTACAGATATAATATTATTTATTATATTATTATAAGTTTACGGTATAGATTTATTGAATCTGGAAATGACATTAGATGTTTCATGAGTTGATGTTGAATTTAGTATAATTTCCTCAATACATTCATTATATCAAATTGAAATATAAGGTATGATTAGGTTTTTAAAAACTGTACCTATGATATGTTATTGAAGAAAGTCGATGGAATTATAATTTATTTATTTTATTTGTTTATTTATGTCTTTAATTATAACATTAGAATTAATTACTTATTATTCATAAATTTGTAAATAAACGTTGATTTATAATTAAACTTACTGTGCCGTTGCTATTTGTCATTCATAAAATCAGAAATCATAAACCTTGGATAGAGCATACATTGAAGTACCTACTATCATCAACATGATATAAGAGTTTAGTGATATTTTGAGAAAACATTTGGATGCTTTTCGTCTTTGGTAGTTTATGATGTGTAAGGTACAATAAAATCCCATTTACCTTTTCCATCATTTTAGCTTTGCGTAGTTGATTCTAGTATACAATATAAATTGATTATTAAACCTGTAAACAGATTTACCAGATAATGACATGATTGAATATATTTACTTAACGTTTTTAAATTGTCATTTGTCAGTATAATAAGAGTCTCAGTGATATAGTAAACTATAAAAAAAAAAAGAACCCAAGTATTTATGTTTATTTATTGCAAAGCTTTACCTGGACTAGCATTTAATTAAAAATCATATAGCTAGTTTAAAATTTCATAATCTTATGTAGTTCCACAAATTATGCCATCTTGTACATGGTCGGCCATCGGGTCTCATACAATGAAAATCGCAAATTAAGGTTTGAAAGATAATAACATTACATACTTATAATTTGTTTAATGTATTTTATCATACTACTATGATAGGTCTTCGCGGTACACCCTGGCTGCGATCAAATTAAATCATAAAAAGTTTATGTTATATCATTGGTTTGGTCTGTGGTAAGTTGCTCCAGATGTTGGTTGTGGTCTTTGGTGCATAATATAGATAGCATGATATGCTTTTGGTTACAGCTCTTAATAGCTGACAATGTGCAGCGGGAATTGATCGGTGATCGAGGTTACAATTATTAGCGCACTTATGTTTTGGTGATGTTATGTAGTTGGGACAACAATCGAACGGTTACAATATATATATATTCTAACCTTCATCTCATGTATCCTCACTTCCAGATAATATATGATATGAAATAAAACGGGTTCTATCTCAGTTAATAATTAACGACTAAAATATTCAGCATTAAAATTAAAATATTTCACTAGCTCAAATTTAAAATAAGAATAAGGTTCAGTTTATAAAAATAAATTAAATAAATATTTAATATTTTCATGAGACTTGAAGTGAAAATACAGGTGACAAGATAGATTACGTTGAGCCAATATCCCACATGATACTACCTCAATGGCATAAGAACACTATCTCCCCTTTATTACTATTTCAAATAACAAACTTATAGTATTCTTACGACTTTAATAACTTCTACTCACTAAGATTAAACTAATAATTAAGTCTTATTCTTCTATTTGTAATAATCTAGCTCAATAAAATAATCTCAGGTTCATAAAGTTTATTCTAAGTTAATTTAAAAATACGGTAGTAAAATATGAGAAGGGATTTTATGTCATAATCTACTACACTTAAACTAATAATAAATAATAATAATAATATTCTTCCTTGTTTAATTACTACTGGATATCTTTTCTTTTCGTTATATTTTTATTACCATAATAAAATAATGAAATAATATAATATGATCTTATATCTTCATGTAATGATATAATAAATACGTGGTAGCATTTTAATAATCTGACAAACAAAATATGTGTGGCAACTGATAGTATATAATTTAATATAATATTGTGATAACTGATTTATGACCAATAAAATAATGTAAGATTATGATTATTTAATTATAATGAATACCAATAAAATATTTAAAATTCTTAAAATAATTCTCTATTTATCTTTTGTGCAAAATTATATATTTGTTTCAATTATTATGCATATATCGTGATTTCATGCAGCGATGTGTAGAAATAAATAACTCGGACACAAAATTTTTGAAATAACAAAATTTAACAAAGTTTATTATTAACAACAAATAAATAAACAATTTATTTACACTATTTACAGTGGATATCCTTAACCTTTTTACTTTACAGTTTGATCTACCGGGTTATAAAAATAATAATTTATGTTTCAATTATATCTTTATTTAGATTTAGAACAAAATTAAAAAAAAATGTTACTATTTGGTTTCTCATTATGGTTAACTTATTACAAATATATTTATTTACTTTATTAGCAACAACATTTTATCCTTAATATTGTTAAACTATCTTATTTTAAAAAAAATTCATACTTAGAAAGAAAAAACATTCTATAGAAAACAAAATTTTATAATGAGTATGGATTTCTCAAGATATTTAAAAAAAAATTTCATCTTGCAAAATCAAAGATGTTACACAAAATATTATCCAAAATTCAGTACTAGATTTTAGTATTTATCACACAATGTTTACTAATCATAATATATTCTTCTTTAAGCCTTACTTTAGTATGATATAAGTGTAATCATCTATATATTTCTGTTAATCAATAAACAAAAAATATACTATGCATATTATTTACATAATTTACTTTGTACTATTGTATTTTAAAAATATGCAATACTTATTTTTCTCTTAAAAAAAAAATACTAAAGCATTTAAAATTATTATCACTTTAAAGAAAATATCTTTGTTTAGATACTCTATTTTAAAAAAAAATTATATTTCATTTCCAAAATAAAATTCAAAATATATTCTATGATTCTTTTCTTTCCTTAGGATACTTTGGATCTTCAATTTTAAGTTATAACGTCCTATTCCTTCTAAGCAAATAAACCAATCTTATACAAAACGATAGCATAACCTAAGTTCTAAATTATTTATCATTTCTTTTCAAAATATCTTACTGAATGATGCAATTACATGAAATAAAGATAGCGAAAACAGATGCATAGGATTAAGGAAGAAAGCTAGAGTATTACTTTAACATATCTCAAAATCATGGCACAGTGCGAAGAGGTATGACATTTACCTGCCTAATATCCTCTAGTACAGGGACGATGTTAAAGCTATTTCTTCAGCTTTATTAGAACATCAAATATTTAAAGAAATATAAACACTGTCCAAATAAAATGTGTATCAGTCATAGGGCTTTGTTAACTATGCTGATATTCAAATAAAGACTAAATATTATTTCCATTCCTTATAACATCCTATTTTTTAAAACATCATCTTGGTTTTCTGTTCACTAAGTACTTCCAAGCCACTATCTCAACATTATTTCTCAAGATTTTCCACATCTTACATCGATAAATAACTATCTGCATTTACAAAACAACAAATAAAATTCATTAATAGTTAAACAATCTAGCTGTTCCACAAGAAAAGTCTGCTTACTTCATTATTCTATATGTCTAATCATATACAATCTACTTAGACAATATTTGAATATCCAATAACATGAAAATTTTAAAAGAATCACATAATTATTTGTTATGTTGGATTATATCACTAATAAAAAAAAATTGTCGTATGCATATTTTCAAATCAATCCTATCTCATAATGTTTTTAAAAATGTTGTATGAAATGCGGTACATATAAGTAAAAAACTTTTACACTTCATTCTTCCAATTTATGGATGATCTAAAGAAAACAAAAAAACATACATTATAAATTATCAATAGTTATTATTATTACCAATAACCTTTATTTAGTCATCGTGTTCAGTAGGCTTCCTTTATCCACTTCAGCATTGCAGATATAAAAAAATTCACACCCATACACTTTATATTAAAATATTTTTAGCTAAATTATTAGATTGTTATATTATAAAATTTTAATATTAATAAATTAATATTTTTATGTTTTTCCTAATCTTATATAAAAATTTAGATTTAAACTAGGTTAACAAAATAAAAGGAATCAAAACTATAATTACATATTTTCTTGACAATAGTTCCTGATAAGTCCAAAATGTTTATTATTTTCTGTAGAGTTTTTAAAAATGTTCTCCTCCAAGCATGTTAAAGTTTAAAATAAAAATAATTATTAATCCATTTAGTAAAATTTATAGAAAATAATCCTTGGTTTTAGTATTTAGGATGATAATTATTAAATCATAATATTAATTAATCCCGTGAAGCTTCTTAATCTTCTCTACCAATATTCTCTGCGTATCCGATGCATCAATCCATCTAATTTAACTTTAAAAATATTCGATAAACTTTTAAGTACTATTTGTATTTCCATGGATCCATCTTTTATTCAACTATGTGTTTACTTTTTTAAATATGTTTCCTTCTTGATACATTTAAACTTTCATTTGGTATTTTTATAAATCTCTTTTAAAAATAAAAAAAATGTTACCTTCAGAAAGGATATAACATTTTACTCCTTTGAATATCATATTATATAAAATGATTCATGAAATATAATTGTCTTATTATTATTTAAAAAATAAATCTTGGATAGGCTTATAAATAATAATGCGTTTCAATACATTTTTTAGACTCCGTATAATGTCCGAGCTGTGGTTTTTTTTTTTATGTACCAAAACAGTTCTCCGGTGAAGTATTAATAAAGCTGTTTCAATAAATATTCCAAACATTTTTCCAGTATTACAATTTCTATCCATTTTATTCCACGGTATATCCATTTTTTTATTGCGAAGTTTAGGTTAAACTTTTAGAAAAAATACGACTGGTAAGTACTTTAAAAATTAGAAAATCATTTCCACGAAGTTTCTAAATTCTTATATTTTAAAATCCTCTTTTGCAAAAATACTTTAAAAAATTATCAATTAGTTTTTTGCAAATAAAACAATAAGAAAGTACTAAAAAAAAATTGACTAAAATAAAAAAAATTAAAAATAAATACTATCTCTTTGATAGTTATAATTTATCTTTCTCTAGTTTCAATACCTTATTAATCTCCCCCGATAACCCCGTGCAAATCATATTTATAGTCTGTAAGAATACCTATTCCTATTGGTTAATTCTTACTTTAGCTTGAGAACAAATTTACATATTTTCAATTTCAAGTAGAATTGAATTTCAAAATTAGAAATTATGACGTAATGAACTTAAAATATTATTTAAAATATTACTTCTAATTCAATTATAACTTTATTTAAATTATTTAATCTTTTAAAATAACTTTTAAAATAACATTTAATAACTTATTCCATTTCTTAATATTCAATTTATCTATTTTTATTTAAATAAAATATTTAATTTTTATATTATGAATGTATTCGTCTTTATTACATCATTTAAGCATTTAGCAATAACTACGTAATATTTTAATATTCACTTCTATGATAAATAATCATTATATCCAACTCTATAATACACAAACTTTGTTATTAAATTCTAACAAGCGTGTGTGTGAACGTATGTAATATACAAGTCACATGATCAATAACTTTGACAGATGATTTTCAATCTATTTCTCTGCCTAGACTAATAAAATTGATACACTTATTATATAATATAATATAATTATAAAATTTGGAAGAACAATTTAGAAAATATAGAATTAAATATAATTCTCACCATCATAAAGTTTATTTTTAAAATATATTATATTAATTTTGACTATTAAATATGATTATAAATTTAAACACTGTAGTTATTAACTTATCAGTTTTAAACTATTAAAATCGAATTTATTAAATATACTTTTAATATTTATAGCTGTGTTATTTAATATGGCCAGCTTTTACAACCATATGAAACAATATTTTAAACTTTACTTAACTATTTTTTAAATAATTCGCTATAATTTTATACACTACGTACTTGCTTTAGCCTCAAATTGTACTTTAAAGATATAATTGACAAACTATAATTAATGTATTAAAAGAACATATTCTAAAATTTAAAATTTTTAGTAATTGACTGTTATGAACTATTACCGACCTATAGAAAAGGGCACAATATATATAATTCTAATATTCTCATGAACAAATGAATTCATAGTATTACATAGATAAATAGCTGCTGTTTCAGTACAATAAAAAGGAAAACAGTTAAAACTCTCCGTACACTAATGCCACTCAGTGCAAGACAAAGTAATCAATGGATGCTAGAAGGGTTGTACATAAATTCCCTATCTAGTGCCTATTCATCCAATATCCCCAGACTAGTTTCTGGCATCCATTAATTACTCTGGCTTGCAATGAGTGACACTACTGTATGGAGAGTTTTGCCTGTTTTAGTAACAGTTATGAGCAAGCATAAGAAATGGTGATCATGTGACAATAAAAAGTACTTTCCTGAGATTTTCTTTTTTCTCAAATCATAAGAATGTGGGTGGTGAGATTTAAAATTGTTTTTTTTCTTCTTGTTATTTATTTCTCATTCTGAAATTCTATTGGTTGAGAAGTTTTAAACAATATTTTATCCTCCAATACCTTTTTCCAAATATTGTTAATTTTCTTTAATTCACATTTTCCATTTATACTGTTATGCCTTTGAAAAATCTCTATAACTTTCCTTAGCAGGCTCTGCTCATATTGTTCAATTTTTGCCAGAATATGTACTTTTATTAAAATTGATGTTATGATTAGTTAATTTAATGTGTGAATAAATGGCTGATGAATTACATTTTTTTCTAACTGTCAAAGGTGGTTTTCCTTTATTATGTTTATTTTCCTGGAAATAATATATATATATATAATAATAAGTCAGATGTCACATGACTTATATATAGCTTGCACTTACAAATATGTAAAATTAAAAGTGTGCTAATAGCTCTAAACAAGCTGTCAAAGGTGGTTTTTCTTTATTATGTTTATTTTCCTGGAAATAATATATATATATATATATATATATATATAATAAGTCAGATGTCACATGACTTATATATAGCTTGCACTTACAAATATGTAAAATTAAAAGCGTGCTAATAGCTCTAAACAAGCTTTTTTTTATTTATGATAAATGCTACTACAAGAGAAGACATTCAAATCATTTTTATCTTGGATTGTCCCCATCCCCAGACCGGTTTCGACCTATGGGTCTCTTCACTGAGAAGTTGGGACATTAGATTTAAAAAACCAACTCAAGCAAAGCATTTATCTAAAAGTTAATTGTTAGAAGAAGATCTGAAACTTTTAGACATCTACATGTCTTTAAAGTCAGCTCTCCAACTGAAAAAATCATATGGGCCTGAACTTAATTTAGATACTCCATATATTAGTAGGCTTAGCCATTTAATTTAGCCAAAGCCACAACAGCAAAATAATAATAGTAATAATAATAAGTCAGATGTCACATGACTTATATATAGCTTGCACTTACAAATATGTAAAATTAAAAGTGTGCTAATAGCTCTAAACAAGCTGTCAAAGGTGGTTTTTCTTTATTATGTTTATTTTCCTGGAAATAATATATATATATATATATATATAATAAGTCAGATGTCACATGACTTATATATAGCTTGCACTTACAAATATGTAAAATTAAAAGCGTGCTAATAGCTCTAAACAAGCTTTTTTTTATTTATGATAAATGCTACTACAAGAGAAGACATTCAAATCATTTTTATCTTGGGTTGTCCCCATCCCCAGACCGGTTTCGACCTATGGGTCTCTTCAGTGAGGAGTTGGGACATTAGATTTAAAAAACCAACTCAAGCAAAGCATTTATCTAAAAGTTAATTGTTAGAAGAAGATCTGAAACTTTTAGACATCTACATGATTTTTTCAGTTGGAGAGCTGACTTTAAAGACATGTAGATGTCTAAAAGTTTCAGATCTTCTTCTAACAATTAACTTTTAGATAAATGCTTTGCTTGAGTTGGTTTTTTAAATCTAATGTCCCAACTCCTCACTGAAGAGACCCATAGGTCGAAACCAGTCTGGGGATGGGGACAATCCAAGATAAAAATGATTTGAATGTCTTCTCTTGTAGTAGCATTTATCATAAATAAAAAAAAGCTTGTTTAGAGCTATTAGCACGCTTTTAATTTTACATATTTGTAAGTGCAAGCTATATATAAGTCATGTGACATCTGACTTATTATTATTACTATTATTATTTTGCTGTTGTGGCTTTGGCTAAATTAAATGGCTAAGCCTACTAATATATGGAGTATCTAAATTAAGTTCAGGCCCATAAGATTTTTTCAGTTGGAGAGCTGACTTTAAAGACATGTAGATGTCTAAAAGTTTCAGATCTTCTTCTAACAATTAACTTTTAGATAAATGCTTTGCTTGAGTTGGTTTTTTAAATCTAATGTCCCAACTCCTCACTGAAGAGACCCATAGGTCGAAACCGGTCTGGGGATGGGGACAATCCAAGATAAAAATGATTTGAATGTCTTCTCTTGTAGTAGCATTTATCATAAATAAAAAAAAGCTTATTTAGAGCTATTAGCACGCTTTTAATTTTACATATTTGTAAGTGCAAGCTATATATAAGTCATGTGACATCTGACTTATTATTATTACTATTATTATTTTGCTGTTGTGGCTTTGGCTAAATTAAATGGCTAAGCCTACTAATATATGGAGTATCTAAATTAAGTTCAGGCCCATAAGATTTTTTCAGTTGGAGAGCTGACTTTAAAGACATGTAGATGTCTAAAAGTTTCAGATCTTCTTCTAACAATTAACTTTTAGATAAATGCTTTGCTTGAGTTGGTTTTTTAAATCTAATGTCCCAACTCCTCACTGAAGAGACCCATAGGTCGAAACCGGTCTGGGGATGGGGACAATCCAAGATAAAAATGATTTGAATGTCTTCTCTTGTAGTAGCATTTATCATAATAAAAAAAAGCTTGTTTAGAGCTATTAGCACGCTTTTAATTTTATATATATATCATTAAAAACCAATCCCAATATCAATAACAATCAACAATTTCAAACAGTTGTCAAGGCAACCTTTTTTTAACAATAAAGGTGAAATTCTTATATATATAGATGACGGAGCAAATTGAAAGAATTAAAAGACTGAAGTAAAGTTGGGCTGGATATTTTGCTAGAATAGATAAGAATAGATGGACAGGTGAAAGCTTAAACAGGATTCCAAGATATTATAAAAGACCTAGAAAGTGATCACACATAAGATGGATGGATGAAGTAAGGAAGTGTGTTGGAATAATGTGAAGAAGAGAGACTAGATATCAGAGTGGATTGAACTTGGAGAGATTTTCATTCAGTGGTGAATTGATAATCATTAAAAATGAGGGTGGTGATGATATATATGTAACATAATATAAACACAATACACTAAAATAACCCTACAAAATAGAAAAGCACCTATATAAAATAAAAAAGTAATTTCTTTGCTATAGCCAGCTTACGGCTTCTTCTGCCATCTTCAGTAGCAATACAATGTTAATATTTAAATCTTGTTAGAGTCACACAGCAGTAACTTTCCCAATGTGAATGATCAACTTTGCATAAATTGTGACTACTAACACAATTACACTGTTTATTCAACACATTATCTGTACTATTTATAAAATATGACTCCTTAATTTTCCTTTTTTTCAAAACATTTCCCACAAGCAAAACAAAACACTATCAAAACAGAATTCTCCACTACAAATCATGGCATATTATGCAAAAACATATTTATACCTATTCGAAGAGCAATGTAACTAATTATATAATAACATGCTCCCTAACTCTTGTTTAATGCATATTTAGTCTCCACAATGTAACTATATCCACAATGACATACCACTTTATGCATAATAATACATTTGTCAACTTTAACAATACAATCTTTTCCATTAATAACTAACCTTCTAGTATTTGCACCAACTTTAAATGCAATATTGAAATCAGCAGACACCAATTATGTAATCTTACTACAGACAATATCATTTATATAAGATAATGCTATCCACCTTTTCTTTTCCATATTTTGTCTTCTTCCCCTACTTTTAAACTTATATAATGCATGTAAAATATTTTTTTTACTATATCCCACTTCCAATAAATCATTAACATATCTTTCAACATTAGTCATTTTATCACTCTGAAATTTGCACAAAACATCATTTCTAAAAAGAAATGTATTAAAACCACGTAATTTATAGGTAAGTGGAATATTTCCAATTTGGATGCACAAATCCTCTAATTGATAATAGTTTCAACACCATTTTGTTACCTTCTCTCCATAAAATTAAATCCAAATATTTTATCTTATTTTCACTATCTTCAGAAATAATAATCCACATCAATCCATCAATATCATTTAATTTAATAAATAGTTTTTGCACTATCATATGTTTCAAACAACGGATGGCCGATGGGCCTTCCACTTAGTGGTATAATGGCAAGCGTTGTACTTGACCATTACGAGAAGCTAATACTACCTGCACTCTTCATGTCAACCCCACATATGATATATACATGCTACATTGATGACATATTCGTTGCTGCCCCAGAAGACATCATCTCTAACCTTCACAATAGCCTCCATAATAATACCAAACTTACTTTTACTACTACTTGGGAAAACCAAGACAAACAGGCCAAATACCTTGACATATGTGTTAGCAAAAACATAGATAAGCTGG
The DNA here is from genome assembly GCA_028023455.1 of Epiperipatus broadwayi. Lineage (NCBI taxonomy): Eukaryota > Metazoa > Onychophora > Udeonychophora > Euonychophora > Peripatidae > Epiperipatus > Epiperipatus broadwayi. The sequence goes on along the minus strand of JAQFVV010000101.1, from coordinate 964,030 downwards.
ACTACCAAATGGTAGTCAAACTTTTGGAAGTAAGAGGCTTGACAAACCCCAATTCTTACATGCCTCACTCACACAAACTTGCAGCCCTCTCCTCATTCATGTTTAGGAACCATAACTTGTGCAAATATGAGGCAGATAAAAGAAAAAATCTCATCAATTATATAACTGATTTAAGGAAAATTGGACACACTTATTCATCCATCAACAGAAAAGTCAACAAATTTTTCTATAAAATAAACCACAACCACAAGAAAGAAAACAAACCAAGAATCTTAATCCCATACGTTCACTCTACAGCTAAAAGCCTTATCAATCAACTATCATGTGACTTTAAAGTCACTTTCCATTCACCTCCCAACACCAATAGACTGATAAATAATACCAAAGACAGGATCAAACCTGAACTTATCCCTCAAGTTGTGTACAAAATTACCTGCCCCCAAAGAAATTGCATGGCAACATATTATGGAGAGACCAAAACTAACATTGCCACCAGAGTATCTCAACACTGATACCTTTACAATAAAACCAAAACAAAGTATGAAGGTAATTCGATTTTTGTCGAACACAAAAGAAACTCTGGACTTGCTTTTCTACCTACCACAGCCAGTGTTGTTTGCTCTGAAACAAATGACACCAAATGTAAAGTTAGGGAAGCTTACTTCATTGCGGCTGACCCATCGGCAATCAACAGAAGAGAGGCCTGCTATTCCCTATCTTGTAAATGGTCCATGTAACATCTGCATATAAATTTGCATAAAATTTGCATAGTTTTACAGTTATTAACAGAATAACTCGCCATGAATATGGGACGGTAGACTGTCCTGAAAGCGCTTGGCAGTAAAAATTTTGACAATTTATTAATAGCTTCATTAACTGTGTGCAGAGCACATATATATATTAATTTATTTAAGTGTTAATGAAGTAAAATCTTAACTATATACCTAAAATAACTTTTAACACCAATCAAGAAATATTCTTTTAAAATAATGTCTTCATAATATGATAACCCATAACTACGTATAATTGCTGAAACAGGTAAACCCATAGGCCAATCTTCATCCATCATATACAACTGATTTTTCAAATGTAGCCATCAAATTCTGATCAATAGATAACAATAAATTGTTCACAAACATACAGTAAAACTTGCACACTTCTTTTTCATGTAAAGCATGATCAATAATATTAACTGATTCCTTTCTTTTTAGTGAGCCATATAATTCTGCAACATCCAATGTAAATAATTCATCATCATCCAAAACAATATTATTGATCTTTTAAACTAAATCAAATGAAGATCCAATTGTATGATCACCAAAACCCAATTCATCTTTTAAAAACTTTCCAACAAAAACTGTTGCATGATAATACATATATGTTTCAAAATTCAAGTTTTATCTTATGTTTGTGAAGGAATTATTATTTATTGATCAAAATTTGATGACTACATTTGAAAATTGTGGTTATATGATGGTAGAAGGTTGGCCTATGGGTTTATCTGTTTTAGCAATTATATGTAGTTATGTGTTATCATAGTATGAAGAGAAAATTTTAAAAAAATATTTCTTGATGGATGTTAAAAGTTATTTTAGGTATGTGGATGATGTACTTATTGTTGGAGAAAATATGATAGTGCAAAAACTATTTATTAAATTAAATGATATTGATGAATTGACATGGACTATTACTTCTGAAGATAGTGAGAATAAGATAAAATATCTGGATTTAATTTTATAGAAAGAAGGTAATAAAATTAGTAATAAAATGGTATTGAAACCATTAACAGTTAGATGATTTGTGCATCCACATTCAAATGTTCCACTTATCTATAAATTAGCTGGTTTTAGAGCATTTCTTTTCAGAAATGATGTTTGTGTAGATTCCAGAGTGATAAAATGACTAATGTTGAAATATATGTTAATGATTTATTGAAAGTGGGATATAGTAGAAAAAATATTTATATGCCCTATATAAGTTTAGAAGTAGGTGGAGAAGAGGCAATAATGCAAAGAAAAAGTGGATAGCATATAAGTGATATTGTTTGTGATAAGATTACATCACTAGTATCTGCTGATTTTAATATTGCATTTAAAGTTGGTGCAAATACTAGAAGATTAGTTATTAATGGAAAAGATTGTATTGATAAAGTCAACAAATGTAATATATATAAAATGGTATGTCATTGTGGATATAGTTACATCAGGAAGACTAAATGTGTATTAAAAAAAGAATTATGGAGCACAAATTATTATATAATAAGCTGCGTTGTTCTGCAGATAGGTATTAAATCTGTTTTTGCAGAACATGCAGTGATTTGTGGTGGAGAATTCTGCTTTGATAGTATTTTTGTTTTATATGTGGAAAATGATTTGAAAAAAGGAAAAATTAAAAAGTCATCATTTATAAATAGTACAGAAGATAATGTGTTGAATAAACACTGTAATTGTGTTAGTATTCCCAATTTATGGAAAGGTGAACATTCATGTGAGAATGTTACTATTGTGTGATTTTAACAAGATTTAAATATTAACATTGTATTGCTACTCAAGATGGCAGAAGAAGCCGTAAGCTTGCTGAAGCAAATAAATTATTTTTAAATTTTATATAAGCATTTTTAATTGTATAGACTTATACTAGTGTTTTTTGTTTATTATATTTATATCACATGATATTATATAACATAGTGTGTATATATATACATAATAAGTTTATAATAATATTTAATGAGTTTACCATAATAATCATTTATATACATATATATTAATAATTTTTAATAAATGGGTTTTGAATAGTCCATCATCAGATTTTCAATGAAATGGATGGCTGAAGAGATGTGGGTTGGAGTAGTCTGAAACCTGTCCATTAAAGTATGAAAATTGGCTATCTTAATATAAAGCTGAGCACTGATTGTATATATGTGTGAAGAGATAGTAATTTGGACCAACTGATGATTTCTGGTTTAGCATGAAATACATATATTGGTGATTATTTATCTCTTCATCATGGGTGTGATCAGGTGAGTCAGCAATATGAGATGGCATGGAGAGTTGAAGATCATGCGAAAGTCTGAGTTCGAATCCTTTATATGATAAATATTATCGTTGAAATATTTTAAATACATAGAAATATCTGTTATATTTTTTATTTTAGAATATCAGTTAGATGATAATAGGCAGTGACCAATAAAAATAGTAAAAACTGTAAATACTTTTTGTTTTTTTTTCTTTTTATGCAAAAAGCATTTACAGTTTACTATTTTCTGTAGTCACAGTCCATTATCTAACTTTGATTTTTCCAATATATATATATCTCCACGTATTTAAAATTTCAAATATATATTTATATTGATTTCTGAAAAGCTTTTCAATTTTATAAATACAAGATATAATTTATGGTTTAATAGTACCAAAATTTCAAAGTTGTGTTTATATATATATATGCAATATTAACTTTTTGTCAGAATTGTAATAAAGTAAATAAAAAACCATAGCCTACAAGTAATGCCTGGAATTTATGCTTTTCGCTTAATTGCAGGCAGTCGTAAATGAAAATTGGAAAAGCTTTTAATGATTTCTAAGTGAAAATAGATGAAGAGGGGGAGTAAAAAAATCATTAAAATTATGCTCAACCTCAGCTACATTTCTCCCTATCTGCATCCATTAGAGAAAATTATTTACCTTTTTTTGGAAGCGTTCAGCATCCATTTTTGACTATAATTGAGTTTTTTTCCCATTATAATGACTACCTTTGAAAAAGGTAAGAAGTTGCTTTAAACCGTTTTCATTAATATATTTTTTATATATAATATGCTACAAAATAAGATGTGTTGTTAATTATTATACATAGTGTAGCTGAAATTACAAATGTAACTTTTAAACATATTTATTATTCCTATTATTATAATAAAAAAAACATTATACATCCTTCTTTCACATTCCATTGCACTGCTAGCAGATTTTCTGAGTTTGAATACTGTTCACTAATGAATGATATCAAATTTTAATATTGCTTTTCTTTTGTAATTTTTATTATAATATTACTAAAAAAACCTCATGGATTAATATTAGGGTATTGTCTTGCAGTGCACAAGATTTGAATCCATGCTGATTAAAACTTAAAAATTATCTGCTTTCGAATTATTAGCTCATAATCTGCTCAGATAATCTTATTATACAAGTAAATGAATACTAGCTATTCTATATGAAGTGTAAATAATATTGGATAAAAGGTTAAATTCTCACAATTCCGAAATTAGTAAGAATGATGAGAAATAAGTTTTATTATGATGTTGTGTTTGAAAAGAAAGGTTTTTAATAAATGTGTTTTGCCAGTTCTTACTTATGGATCTGAGACTTGGACACTTAATAGAAGAGCAATACAGAGACTTCAAACCACTCAAAGAAGTATGGAGAGATGCATGTTGGGAGTAACAAGAAGAAATCGAAAATGCAATGTATGGGTAAGAGAACAGGTGTTACTGACCTCATTGAAAAAATTAAAAGACTGAAGTGGAGTTGGGCTGGACATATTGCTAGAAGAGATAATAGATGGACAATTGAAATTTAAACTGGATTCCAAGAGATTGTAAAAGACCCAGAAAGAGACCACATGTGAGATGGATGGATGAAATGAGAGTGTGCAGGGGTGATGTAGAGAAGAGAAGCTAAAGATCGGAAAAGATGGATTGAACTTGTAGTGACGTTCATCCTGCAGTGGATTGATAATGGTTGATGATGATGATGATGAGTGATGAAAACGGCTTTTCTCTGCAGTGGAATTCTTAAAGTCTGTTTACCTTTTATAATATATATATATATATAGCTGTTGTATATGATTTTTTATTATTTATTCTAACATAGTCCAAAGTATATATGTAAATGAAATGGCAGCAACAATTAAGAATAACCATACATCGACAAATGTTTAGAAAGAAAAAATGGACTATCCTTAACTTCAGTTTTGACGTTACTTAAGCAAATATTTGTTAATAATGCTGCAATAGTTGGGTTTACAAAGTGAAAATATACTCTTAATTTTAATGATCTTATAATATCAATATAAAGTTTGTTTTATAAATATATTAAATCCTAAAAACACTTAATTTAAATATATATATATATGGTCGTCTTCTTCCGTTTAATTTACATATATGTTGTAGTCTGTCTATTTGGTATTTAATATATTTAAAAGATAAGCTTTATGTTGATTTTAAAAAGGCATTAGAAGTAAGATTATCTTTTACCTTGTAGTATTTAACTATGATTTCTAGTAAAATACTCCATATTTAAAATATGACTATTAGATAAATTATACACTTGATTTCAACGTCGTCACAAATGTTGGTTTAAATAACATCAAAACTGAAGTTAAGAAAAGTCTTATTTTTTTTCTTTTTTATGCATATTGATGCATGACATGATTATCATTAGCTGTCGGAGATTATTAGCTTTTCAATTGAAATCTTAAACGGGATTCCAAGAGATTGTAAAAGACCCAGAAAGAGACCACATGTAAGATGGATGGATGGAATTAGAAAGTATGCAGGGGTGGTGTGGAGAAGATAAGCTAAAGACCGGAGAAGATGGATTGAACTTGGAAAGACCTTCATCCTGCAGTGGATTGATAATGGTTGATGATGATGATGATCAGTAAAAAGTTGAGAAAGAGAAGATTTTTTTTATATATTATTGTGTGAGAGAAAACAGAGATTTATTTTACCTTTGCAAATAATAATTTATGGTCCATCAATTGAAAATAGCAAATCTTACATATTTATTAGTGCACTTTCTTCCAGATATGTGCATGAATCCTTTGACTGAAAAATAAGTTCAATCTGCAGACTTTATTGAATAGTGTACAAGATGAATATCATCCATCTCTGCCTAGATTCTCACTGAATAATATAAATCATGGAGCTGCGAGTGAGCACTCTACTTAAATTAAATGTAGTTATAAGAATCAAATTTATGCTTTGTGATATTAGTATTGTTTAGTATTATTTTGTAGTTTTAAATTTCAGGAGTAAGCATAAATATGTTAAAGATTTAACAGGCTATAGTAATTTACTGTGATGATATTCAAGTCTTATCTTTTAATCATAATATAAAATTGAAACAGGCAAAACTCACTATACGTATTGCCACTCACTGCAAGCTAAAGTAATCAATGGATGCCAGAAGACTTGTGTATAAAATCCCCATCTAGTGCCTTTTTATCCAAGGCTCCTCCATGATGAAGCCAGATGAGCAGGCACTAGATGAGGATTTTATGCACAAGCCTTCTGGCATCCATTGATTACTCTAGCTTGCAGTGAGTGGCAATACATATAGTGAATTTTGTCTGTTTTAATAACAGTTATAAGCAAGCATAAGAAAAGGTGATCATGTGATGTTTATTGGCTTAATATAAAATTGCTTAGTTACCCAATCATTTTTGGGAAGAGTGCTTAACATAAACATGTACTTCTTATAACTTCAATTAAATCCCATGCAAAAATGTATATATTCTTTAATGTTTGTATATAAACATATAAAGGAATTACAGATAAAATTGAATATGTATTGAAATCCTTCAACATAAAAAACAACATTCTCCACTGAAGAAAAGATTAATATATTTTGATAAGACCTGAATATTTGATCCCTTTTAAGGCTTAAGAAATCTATGAGATTGCCTGTGAAATTACATAATGAGTAGTTGTTGCATGAATACTAAGAAATAAGAATGCAATAAAAATTAGTTATCTTCAACACTTTCTTTTCATCAAACAGGCAAAACTCTCCATACAGTAGTGCCATCCTGTGCCAACCAGAGTAATCAATGGATGCCAGAAGGCTTGTGTATAAAATCCCTATCTAGTGCCTACTCAACCAATATCCCCAGATGGTGATCATGTGATGTTTAGTGGTTTAACTTTCTTTTCATGTTCAAATATTTGTCATCACATAGATTTCTCCAAAACCAAAATCCTCATCATTAAATAATATTTAGAGAGCTCATAGAGATTCTAAAAAGTCATAACTGTATTAATAGGTATGGGAAAATAGCCAATCTATCAATCATATGGAAAAATTTCTTTACACAAATAAATTATCTCTATTATTTGTTTTATTCTGATTGAACCAAAAATGCAGTTTTTAATTTGTTCTCTTTTGTATTGTTAAATAACGAAATGTGTGTTTTATATATGTAATAAAGTCAGATATTCCATGGTGATATCGCCACACAAACTCAAATATATATTATTATTCTAATTATTTATTTCTTAAGCACTTTTCGAAGGAGCTATGCCTTCATTTTCAAAGCTATAGATAGCTAGTGATGTTCAATTTATTTAAACCAACAGATGCAAATTATTTAAATTAGGTCTGCCATTTCTTCGAGATTGCACAGAACATGTCTCTTTTATTTAATGAGTTTTCATCCAAGTTAATAAAATAGGCCTCCTTGATTATTCTTCTTATCTCATGTCATTCACTGCACATCATTTGCAGATTATCTGGTATGCATGAGTGGCTGTAGTAATCTTATGCTGTGCAAAAATAGAAAAGTGGGAGGGTCCATTAGCACCTTATTATGTGCATATTTAAATTCACATATTTTACTTCTTTTTATAACATATGACCTTTACCCAATTGAAAACAAAAGTTATTTTGCTAAGCATCAGTACATATACTTTAATATTATGGATGGTTGTTCTTAAAAATTTCCAGGAAGTATAATACTGCCCCTGAAAATTACACTTCAATATACATATATTATTTAAATAATACTTTGGGTGTATTTTGAAAATTATAATTGCAGTTTATAATGTTATAATTGACTATTTATTAGACTTCATTAAGAACATGTTATATTTACCTGTTTGAAGAGGTTTATTTAAAGTTCTTTGTATCAATTATTTCAATCTATGTGATTACTTGCAATCTTTAATGTCTATATAAATATATTGGATGATTAATAAAGGTGGAATGCTACTTTTATTGCTAAAAGGAAGTTGCCTTGACAACAGTTTAAAATTGTTGATTGATATTAATGTTGGAATTGTCTAAGTGTTGACTGACTGATTTTTAATGATATATATATATATATTCCCAGTAATTAATATTACATAATACATTGAGATTCCAGTAATTAATATTACATAATACATTGAGATTAATAGTGGAAAACTGAATTGAGAGTATTGGATTTACTTAATAAACCAGTTTTAGACTATTAATCTCAATATATTACATATATATATAATAAAATATATTCTACAAGAATAAGTAGATAATTATCATCTATTGAGATAATGAATTTTTAGAATAAACAATATTTATTACTTTGCTGAACAAGGCTTCAAAGACAGCATACATGGTATAGAAAGCCTGGTTCAGCAAAGTAATAAATATTTTTTATATCAAAACACACTTTGTTACCATAGTTGTTAATAACTGTCTACGTACTCTTGTAGAATATATTATCTATGATATGGTATTATATATATATAGTGCTGATTTAGTTGTTTTATTTTATATACTGCCTGGAATCTATCCAAATTCTTTTACTGTGAAGTAAGAAAGAAGAAAACTGGGCATAAGAATAATTGACTTTTTATCTTTAACTTGCCTGGTGGCTTCTATTATTTATTTAACATTTATTTTTTTGTGATTAGCTAATTGGGTGTTTTATCCTTGAATGAGCATTGTAGATATTTACTTAAAAAAATTGAAAATCAATTTATAATACTTAAAGGTTAAATATCGATATTTCATAGATCAAATCCAGAATTTACTGTGGATTTACCTTAGTATCTCAAAATCATTTGTTAATAAAAATATTTAAATAATAATAATTTTTACACAATATTATTTTGATCTAGGAAATTTTTTACTGAAGCATCGGTCTTATATATTTTAATATTATGCATAGTTATTTTCAAAAGTTTTCATGAGTTATAATAATATTACCTATGAAAATGTACACTTCAATATATATATATATGTATATAACTTTAATCATTCCAAGTGATTCATATTACATAATACATTGAGATTAATACTGGAAAACTGATTTGAGAGTATTTCATTTACTTAATAAACCAGTTTTAGAGGACTAATCTTGATGTATTACACACACACACACACCCATATATAAATATATTAGTAAAAATTAGTCACATATCACATGACCTATATACCTTGCATTACCAATATGTAATATATAAAGAGCTATATATATATATGGTGCTAGTTCAAATATTCCATTTTATATACTATGTGGCATCTGTACCAATTCATTTTCTGCAAGGAAGATGGTGGATCGAGAAAATATGAGAGGAATGGACAATAAGAATCATTAAGTTTTTCCTTTAACTTGTCTGGTGCTTCTTATTACCTATTTAACATTTATTTATTTCAATTTTGGGTGTTTTATCCTTAAAATACTACTGTAGAATTTTTCATTAGAAAATCAATTTATAATACTTAATATTATAAGTATTAATTCTTATTAAGCGCAATGTCAGCACGTAATACTTATATAAAGCTAAAGCTTTAGTACATGCGCCTTGAGTGCTTAATTTTAGCAAGAGAGACCTCTACAAATCATAACACGAGATTCGACTTTATAAAGATAAGAGGGACCCCCTTATATATTAAATGTCTGTGTTTCATAGATCAAACCCAGAATAATGTGAACCAAGCTGTGGATCTGCTTTAATATCTCAAATTCATTTGTTAATAAAAGTGTTATTTAAACATTGATAATTTTCATATGATATTTTATTGATCAAGAAAAAACAAGTACAACTACTGATTTGCCTTGAATTTCACACCACTGAATTACCAAACTGATGAAAAATAAAATATTCTGTATGAAAAATTCATAAAAGCCGCAGAAAGTACCTATTTAAATAATGCAGTGTTTGTTATGAAACATAAAGTCTAATTAAATATTCCTATCTATTTGATTAGATAATTTTCTGGTTCACTCACCTCGAACTTTGCGCCATCATTGCCCTTAAATCACAATCATTCTTTTTTTTTTTATCAGCCTGCTAGGGTCAGTAATATGAAGGTCAATTATTGTCAATAGAACCTCATTTATTTCTACTTGATCAATAAAATAGCTTGAGAAATTATTAATACTTAAATAACCTTTTTATTAATCAGCATTGTAAAAATATTAACAAAACGTATTTAAACACAAAACAAAACCTTTATTTTTTATTATGGGGATCAATTCTTAGATTATATATATATATATTTATTTTAAAAATTAATTTAACTTTATTATCAAATATTAAGTAAAATTAATATCAAATAATCTCAATTGTTAACTTGCATAAAGAATCGTGTTAGAGATTATTTTTTACAGCCATCATAAATTTTAGCATTAGAGTAACTGTAAACATTTACTGGATGTAAAAAAAAAAGTTTTCTGTTTAGCAAAATGTCTTAATTTGCAATTTATGTGTAGCTGTTGCATACGATAGCAATGTAGTCTTTTTATTTCAAGTAACATCACATGATCACCATTTCTTATGCTTGCTTATAACTGTTATTAAACAGGCAAAACTCTCTATACGTATTGCCACTCAATGCAAGCCAGAGTAATCAATGGATGCCAGAAGGCTTGTGCATAAAATCCCCATCTAGTGCCTACTCATCCAATATCCCCAGACTAGTTTCTGGCTTGGTGTATTGGTTGCAATACGCATAGAGAGTTTTGCCTGTTTCATTTCAAATGAAGAAAATCTTTATTCATTATAAATAACATCTTTTCACAATTTCATATTAGTTGATGTAGTAATGTTTCCAAAACATGTAATATTTGATTTACAAGATTTGTGTGAATTATTTATTATCTTTTAATTTAAATTATATTTGGGTGAAACAAGTTCACTAGGGTGGGTAGATGATTGTTATAATTTTCAGTAGTGCCTATTGTAAACCTATAAGAAATAAAAATTTAAAACATGTCCTTAGATTGTTTATAACAAAATCTTGATTGAGATCAATGAAAGTTAAGTTTATATCTTTTTCCACCAGATATCTTTAGAGATATACCATAGGTTGATGATGAAGTAATATTATCTTCACATGAGGTTGAAGGGGGTTCATAGCATGATAGATCCTTGTTACTGTTTGTTTTTTTACACCATTTCTAAGAGAAATGATCTATATCTGTAAACACAGGTTTTTATTTAGCCAATATCCTATTTTAGTTCATTAAAGCATTGTTAATATACCCTTTCTTGAACTTCATTTTATTAAGATTGTACCTCATGGAGAAATTTACATGCTTTCCTTTTATTTCTTCAAAATATTTCTCCCATGACAAAATATAAAATATCACATGAACACATTTCTTATACTTGCTCATAGCTGTTATTAAAACAGGCACAACTCTCCATACAGTAGTGCTACTCAGTGCAATCCAGAGTAATCAATGGATGCCAGAATGCTTGTGCATAAAATCCCTATCTAGGGCCTACTCATCCTATAATCCCCAGATTAGTTTCTAGCTTATGGATTGAAAATATTATTGTGTTTTCAATTTTATTCTCATAGTTTTGTAGTTAAGTAGAGATAAAGGATGACTTCTGGAGAGTTGCATTAGATCCTAAGATCTAAGTGCAGTGCTCTCAGATGCAAGGCTCCTCATTGATGAAAGCCACAAGCTAGAAACTAGTCTAGGGATATTGGATGAGTAGGCACTAGATAGGGATTTTATGCACAAGCCTTCTGGCATCCATTGATTACTCTAGCTTGCACTGAGTAGCACTACTCTATGGAGAGTTTTGCCTGTTTTTGTTAAAATATAAAATATCTGTATTGTTCTGATGATTTGAAACATACATATTCAAATATTTTTCAATTTAAAAAGATGAAAACTCTAGCCATTCCACCTACTTCTAAAGCATAAAGTTTTATCATAAAGATTAAGATGCTATCATTTTGCTACCTATCCACATAATCCATAAATGATCCTGATATATAATGAAACAAATTGATACACCTCTGTAACAGAAATCTATCTTCTGGAAAGCTTTTAATAAACCTTATAGAAGTCAACTCTTATGAATATTCTTATAGTGGGAATACATTTGGAATAAAGTAGTTATTTATACTTCTATGGCTTTTTAACATTCAGTTACTGTAAATATTGAAATTAGAATTCATAGTAATTATTTATTACATTGAAATTTACAAAAAATATATAAAATCTTTGATTACAAACACAAATAATGTATAGAACTGAAAATATAAATTGTGTAAATATTATTTTCGATTATTTCTTTCTATCTAGTCTTTAGGAAAAGCATTTAATATATATATATATCTATTTAAACACAATACAATAATTATTTATTTTGTTATTATCAGTAAACTTTAATAATGAGAATATTTTGATTTTAAAATACTCTGCAAATTCAGGGCAATGAATTTAACTAAACTTTGGAGATCAGTAAATGGATTAATGAAAAGTGGATAGAAACCGGTCCTTATCTTGTATGAGAATAAACATCATATGATCACCATTTCTTATGCTTGCTCAAAACTGTTATTAAAACAGACAAAAGTCTCTATATGTATTGCCACTCAGTACAAGCTAGAGTAATCAATGGATGCCAGAAGACCTGTACATAAAATCCCCATATATTCATCCAATATCCCCAGACTAGTTTCTGGCTTGTGACCTTCATCAGTGAGGAGACTTGGATCTGAGAGTACTGCACCTAGATCTTAGGATTGGTACAGTGCTCTCAGATCCAAGACTTCTCACTGATGAAAGCCACAAGCCAAAAACTAGTCTGGGGATATTGGATGAGTAGGCACTAGGTGGGGATTTTATGCACAGGCCTTCTGGCATCCATTGATTACTCTGGCATGTACTGAGTGGCAACACATATAGAGGTTTTGTCTGTTTTAATAATTGTATGAGAATGGTGTAGTGAAAATTGTATTACAGAAATATTATTCATTAAATGGATAACCTCTAGCCTAGCCTAATAAATAACTAATTAAAATTATTGATATTCTTCCATCAAGTGGTGTGTGTTTAAGTTGTGAGGGCAATAAATTTAACATTTATCAATTAGACTGTAGTAACTGGTTTTATATATATATATATATTGAACAATGATAAAGATATGAGTAACATATTGTGATCTGAGTCAACTGATGAGTGCTGTAGCATGAAATTTGTATCTTGAGGCTCATACATCATTTTCTCATGTTGTGGTCATATGTTTACAATTATATCCCTCCACAATGTGTTAAAAGTGGATAAAACTTTGTCTTTATCTTCCATGAGAATAGTGTAGTGCAAATTACACAACAGAAATATTATTCATTAAATGTATAATGTCTATTCTAATGAATAACTAATGAAAATTATCAATAAGGATTAATGAAAACATTTATGTTTGTTCAGAGAAGGAATGATTAAAATTAAATCGTGATTTTGCTTCTTTTTTAAACAGAAATATCAAATGGGATACTCACAAATGTGAAATTAATTTTTATTTTCAATGTTGTGATAATTTTATTATGAATTTTCTATTTAAATTATTTATAAGCGAACTGGCAGAATAATATAATGAATAAATAATTAAGAAACAACAGTCCTGTTAAAATTGTCATGAAGAAAAATGTTATAGATTCCTTATTTTTGGAGACAAGTATGTAAATTATTTTCTCAGTAAATTAGTCTTAACAGCTTCACTTTAAAAGGTTTTTTTTTCCATATGTCATAGCATCTGCAGGGACATGAACCCACAACCATCTGCAACCATCTACTTGCTTGCAAGGCAGCTGCGATGACCTCTCAGCTAACAACGCTTGACAAAAGATATTTGTTATTTTAAAATAAAGCAATAATTTGGAAACTATATAGCCTTACCCTATAGCTATCAATTTATATCTTAAGGAATAATTTCAAATGATTTGTCTACTGATATTTCCAATTATATTTTGAGGCAACTTTTCAGTGGAAAACATTTAATTTTTTTTTACAATGTTTTAAAAAGTCAATTAGCATCTATTTTAAAAAAATATATTTAAAATAAATATAATTTTGAAAAGGTTTCTTTTAAAAGATGTTACGAAAGAAGACATATATTAATTGATTTGTCTGAAGGTTTGTATTGATGACTCCATATAAGGAGAAGTCACAGTGCATCACATCATATCAATATTGTGTTGATATAAACTTTCCTCTGTAAAAAAATATTATGCAGTTAGAATAATAAAAGTGAGATTACTAAAATATAAAATTTCTGATCTGTTATCAGATCGATATAATTGTATAAGAAGGTTGGCTTCAGTTAAAAAGTTTAAGATTTTTTAAAATTTCAGACTGTTAGATGATAGTAAAATGGGATTGAAAATGCTTTTCAGATGCCTAATTATATTGATTCCATCTTTGAGTCCAAAGTCTTTATTGATATTCACCCAATCCAAAATCCAGATTGCTACATGTATTACAGTTTATTAGCCACAAACATAATACTTGGATTTTATTATTTTTTTAAAAAAATATATAATTATTACACATTTATAATAAAAAAAATAGAAGAGATTATCTCGAGAATAGTTCTATGACTCAGACCCAATGAAATTGCTATAAACCTAGAATCACCAGTTAAAAAGATTGATAATTAAGCAAGATAATTATGTATGTTCTTAATTACATGATTTTTAATTTTTGTAGACTTTAATAAGTAGATGTTTTATATAAATCATTTGTTACAACTTTTACTACATATTAGTATATGTAGATCAAATAAATTTATTATTCAGTTTGTTTGTTTTTTTTTTACTATGAAAATGTTAGCATAAAATAACATAAAAAATGAATTAAAAAAAAATCTCACAATTATGACATCCTGGAATCTTTTTAATAATATAAACATCTTGTCATTTAGCAATGTCAAATGTGATGTGTTTATTTAGAAAGTTGTTCCTGTTTAGATTGTTTTAAAATAATATTTTATTTAAAAATGTTTAAGAAGGAATTCAGCTGTCAGATAGCCATTATTAAGGAATTTTCAAGAACAGCAACATCATTTTAAAGCTTTTATATATATGGGTTGGAATTAATTGAACATGTAAAAAAAAATATTGCGAATAGTATAAGGAGGGAAAATAGAAAAACACAATCATTTTAATAGATCTCACAGTAATATAAATAAAGTTAAGATTTGTAAATAATTTGCAATCTAATTTATTAATATTAATAAAAAATAAATATTAAAATATAATTATCAATAGTTGTTTATTTCAATCTTATTTAGATTGATTATTTAGTTTATATTTTGGTTGCAACATTTTGGACCAATAAAAAATTATATTAGATTTTGACCATTATAGCTACTCTTAAATCAAAGCTTGATCTGATATGTCTAATGGACTCCGAATAGCATGTGATCTACTAAACCTTTAATTATTTGATTATTTTTTATTTAAGTAGAGGGATGTAGACGCAGGATTTTTTAGTCTATTTATCCTCCACTCCATCTTAAGCAACCAATACACATGGCCACACCCATGCAAAAAAGATATATGATCACCAATATATGTATTTCACGTAGAATCAACATTCATTAGTTGGTCCAGATCATAATCTTCCCCACATATATAAAATCAGTACTCTGTTTCAATTAATGAAGCAATTCCTCAAACTTTAATGGCAACCTTCGATCTTTTCACTTTTCCAACTATTCAAACATCCATTTCATTGAAAAACCAACGATGGAATGCTTTCAATGGAGCTGAAAGCTGGTTCAGTAAATATTAAAATATAATTATCAATAGTTATTTATTTCAACTTTTTTTTTAATGTGTCAAAGCGTCGGCCGGGAAGCGAAGCCCGGCACAACTGCTTGTAAGGCAGCTGTGCTAACCACTCGGCCACCAACGCTTGACAATATTTCAATCTTACTTAGATTGATTATTTAGTTGTTGTAGGAATCTTTAGATCTTAGTCATTACTATCACAAGAAACTGCAGGAGGTTAATTAAATATTTAGATAAAAATAAGGACTTAAAAAATATTATTTTTTATTTTAAAAATATTTTTAAAAAAACGTAAAAAACCTGTACTGTAGGGAAAAAAAATCATATATTAAAATATAGTGTTGTAAGGTCTGCCCATTCCTCGTATATGTATGTAAATGGATTGTGCCCTGTGCATGAGGGGTCAGAGTGACTTATGGTCAATATGGGTAGGATGAGAAGGTTGGGACCAATGTGAGATTTGAGCATTCCATCATCAGAAATTTTCAATGAAATGAATGGCTGAAGAGTTGTGGGATGGAATGGATTGAAGCCTATCCATTGAAGTATGAAGACTATCTTAATGTAAGCTGAGCATTGATTGTATATGTGTGGAGATGATAATCTGGACCAACTGATGAGTGTTGTTGGTGATTATTTATCTTTTTGACATGTGTGTGATCAAGTGTATCAGCAATATGAGGTAGCGTGGATAGTTGAGGGTCATGTGATTATTTATCTTTTTGACATGTGTGTGATCGAGTGTATCAGCAGCATGAGGTAGCATGGATAGTTGAGGATCATGTGAAGGTCTGAGTTCAAACCAACTATGTATTACATATTGGAGTGCAGGTATGAAAAAGCCTGTACTGTAGGGAAAAAAATCATATATTAAAAACTTAAAAAGAAAATTATTTGACCCAGTCTAGAGATACAAAACATTTGATATAATTTTAAAGTTTTATAAGAGAAACCATACTATATGTACCCCCTTTTTTTTTACAATAAATTAATAGAAATAACTATATATAAATGTGGGCTAAAGGACATTGATATTTCAATTTCAACATGTCTACTGGAATTATACGTCATGTTAGTTGTACACTGAAATGCAGTTGACATATTTTTAAAAAGTGTAATTAATTATACCTATTTCAACAAATTAGTTACTATTAAAATTAATCCTAAAAATTTGCTAAGTGCCACAGCTCTGTCACTTATGTATTGATCCAAAATAACTATTCCCGCTTAATTAATTTTTTCATGTAATTAGAGGGAATTTGAACCCAGACTGTCAAACTCCATTCATCCTCTCTAATTACATCTATCTTAACTATATATACTATAATTAAAACAGGCAAAACTCTCCAGACAGTATTGCCCCTCAGTGCAAGCCAGAGTAATTAATGGATGCCAGAAGGCTTGTGCATAATATCTCCAGACTAGTTACTGGTTTGTGGCCTTCACCAGTGAGGAGCCTTGCATCTGAGAGTTCTGCACCTAGATCTATATGACCTATATGACTATATAGGCTAATGATATTGGATTGAAAATATCATATGTGTCTTCAATTTAAGACTCATAGTTTTATAGTTAAGTAGAGATAAAAGGTGGCTGCTGGAGGGTTGCATTAGATCTTAAGATCTAGGTGCAGTGCTCTCAGATCCAAAGCCCCTCACTGATGAAGGCCACAAGCCAGAAACTAGTCTGGGGATTTGGATGACTAAGCACTAGATGGGGATTTTATGCACAAGCCTTCTGTCATCCATTGATTACTCTGGTTTGCACATTTGGCAATACTGTATGGAGAGTTTTGCCTGTTTTAGTAACAGTTATAAGCAAGCATAAGAAATGGTGATTATGTGATGTTTATTGGCTTAATATATACTATACTTATATTTAAATATTACAAATGCTTTAATGGTAAGAAAAATAATTAATTGCATGTGATGCTTAATAAAATTATTCACTTTTATTAGTGTTACTTCAAAAAACGTCTTGCAGTTTGAATTCTATATTATTCAACATTCACAAAATGCATTAGCAGTTGAAATTTATGTATTTGTAAAATTTATTCATTATGAAATAGGTTTTATTAATTGAAACTAATTAAATTCTATAATTATTTAAGTCTTGGAGCTTCTCCCATGTTAACTGTTTTAAGTTTCTTCTAGGACAGATAAAATAGAAAACTGATCATTTTTGTAAATTGAAAATACATTGGTGGATTTTATGTGTACCATATTAAAAGTCAATTTTTTTATTCTGTATATTTATCTTGTTTAAGTCCTTTTTGTCTAATTCTATTACAAGGTAAGCATTTGTGAAAAATAAAATCTCAACATTCTATTGATGTTGAAAATTTTCTGATTTCATTTGTAGGTATGAAAATTGCTGTACCAAAGGGTTTTTTTTCAAATAAAATATCATCTCTATTTATAAAAGATAATGAAATTTGTATGCTTATAGATATAACCATTAGAAACCAACCACATAAACATTCACAATAAAGATAGTAATCAATATTTCACACTGCTGTGAAGGCAGCCTTCTCACCTTTTAATAGCAAGAATGGAAATCCACTCTTACTAATGGTCAATTGAATATATATGGACACTTAAAGATTGCAATTTGGCCACAGAAAATGAAATATTGATACAATGAAGTTTAAATAAACCTCTTTAAACATGCAATAAACATGTCCATGTAATGCAGACTAATAAATAGTCAATTATAACATTACAAACTGCAATATTTTTAAATTGCTCAAGTATTATTTAAATAATAAATGAAATAAAGCTTAAAGATAAATGGGATAATTATGTAATCATTAGAAACCAACCAGTAACCACCTAAACATTCACAATAAAGATAGTAATCAATATTTCACACTGCTGTCAAGGCAACCATCTCACCTTTTAATAGCAAGAATGGAAATCCACTCTTACTAAAGGTCCATTGAATATATATGGACACTTAAAGATTGTAACTTTCATTGATATTTATGAGATGGTTCATGTTTTGACAGCAGTGTAAAATATTGATTACTTTCTTTATTGTAAATATTTAGGTGGTTATTGGTTGGTTTCTAATGGTTACATAATTATCCCATTTAGCTCTAAGCATTATTGCACTTATTGTTTATATATATTGCTAATCTTACTACAATTATCTCAATCATTGGTATTGTTGAATCTTTAACTTTAGTAGATGAAGAACAAAATTAGTCACTTTTTTTTTTGTAAGATAAACATATTTACTGCAGTCATTTAAACCCATTATTTATTGTGACTGACTCTTTTATTTTTTTAAATATTCTTCTAATAAACATGATGTTATAGAAAATGTAATCAAATTGGTAAGTAGGAAAGAGTTCTACTGTGTTTCTAAACATAATTCACTGATTGCTTAAGCATGTAATGTTAAGAAGACATGTTATTAATAAAGTAACTGATAGGATAAAGTAATAAATAATGCCCATATTAAAATTTTTATTTAAAAATGATATATGAAATATTGTTTATCAATACTTGTGCATTATGCTGCTGACCACACTTGGTGGCCATTTTTTATTTATAAATATACAGTTTCAGGGGCATACAAAAATGTTTGCAAAAAGTGGCTGATAAGAAACAAATGTATTTAATGTTTTTTCTGAAGGTTTGTGATGATGATGTTCTAGCTGTATTTTTATATTGGAATATTTCCATCATCTAATATGTGTGTTGAATGTCTTTAGAAAAGTTTAATTTTAGTTAAATATTCTAAATGCATTCAACTGTTAATAATATCACAGCAAAAAGGTTAGTATATTCACCAACTGTTAGTAATATCACAGCAAACAAATGTTAATAATATCACAGCAAACAGGTTAGTATATGCACTAACTGTTAGTAATATCACAGCAAACAGGTTAGTATATACACAATGTTTCAAGAGGTATTTTTCTCCCCTCTTCTTCAGGTGTTTCTGGCCTGACCAGTGACAGTACTAGCATGGGATTTGAACCTGGGTCTTTAGATTTTTGATTATTTAAATTTAAGGTAACGCTCTAACCAACTGAGCCATTCTGCCAAAGGCAACAGTATGTAGTAATTTCATATACTTACCAATGATGTTCCTCCTGATTTCTTCACATTTTCCTCAGAGAAAAGTTGATTAGTGGTTTCCATACATTATGTATAGTCACACTAGGTTGGCTTATGGGATTTTTTGCCATTGTCATGTGAGCAGCTTCTTTAAATTTTCTTCTTTGTACCTTTTCTTCTTTATCCAATATTTTTGTATTTTCCCAATCGAACGTATGTTAATTGGTCCATACATGGTCTGCTACCTTAGACACATCTGTTTTCTCTCTTCTAATCATCAGTTTATGTTCTCGCAAGCACTTTTGAATGGGACAGCTGGTCTCACCAATATATGTTCTTCCACATTCACATGGTATTTCATAGATGCAGTTTTTTCTTTGCAGCATTTCAAGTTTAGGCTTTGTAGATGTTAGAAATCCTCGTAGTGTGGTATGGCACTGGAAAGCTGTTCTGATGTTATACTGATTGCAGATTTTCCTTAATTTGTCTGCTATTTTTGGAATGTATGAATACCCTACAGTACCAATAATTGTCTTTTCTCTTGATGGTTCTTTTTGTTGTCTATTTAATGTTTCCTTAATAACAGCTGATGGATAACCATTTTTCTTAAGAGTTTGTTCTATATAGATCTTTTCTTTTTCCAAATTGCCAGTTTCTGAACAAACTTCTTTTGCTCTGTTTCACAGTGATAGTATAACTCCATGTTTTGTGTTTCTGGTGTGGTTAGATGTATAGGCTAGGTATTTTCCTGTATGTGTAGGTTTTCAGTAAACTGTAGTTTTGATTTTGCCATGAGGAAGTCTTGTCACAAGAACATCTAAGAATGCCAATTTTTGTTCTTGTTCTGGTTCATGTGTGTCCAGAAAGTTTGTAGCAATGCTTCATCATGTGGCCATACAACAAATGTATCATCCACATAGCGAAGCCAAACTTTAGGTGGATAAGGAGTAGTTTTTATGGCTGTGGTTTCAAGTTCTTCCATGTAAATATTGCTAATCAGGGGAGACAATGGTGAGCCCATAGCCATTCCTTGATTTTGTTGGAAGAATTCTGTGTTATATTGAAAGTAGGTTGTTTTTATACAGAATGTTAATAGTTCCATTATGCTATCAATAGGAAGAGCTGTCTGGTTTGTAAACTATTATCACCATTTAATCTTTTCTTTACAATAGACAATGCTTCTTCACATGGTACATTTGTGAATAAACTTTCCACATCAAAGCTTACCAGTAGGTCAGTTCTTTCAATTTTCATGTTCTTGATTAATTCTACAAAGTGTGTACAATCTTTGACAAATGATTGGGTTTTGCATGCCAAAGGACTTAGAACTTTAAGAAGAAATCTTGCCAAATTCTGACAAGGTGAATCTCTAGAACTAACAATAGGTTATAATGGAACATTATCCTTATGGATTTTAGGTAGACCATAAAGATGAGGAATTTTGCTGAAATATGATGTTGTTTTACTCTTTTCTGAATCTGTGAAGTTCTTGCGATGCTTTCTGAGTAATGCTTGTAATTTTGTTTCTGTACTTGGTATCGGATGTATTTAATATTTCAATTTTTTTAGTGTTATTTCATATTAATGCAAAATATAAATAATAAATAAAGAAAAAATATAATTAACAATAATAAATAAAAGAAAATATTATTTATTATATAACTATTTTATGGAAACTTGCACTTAAAATCAAACTTAATTCATCAGTGAAGATGTCTAACATTAGGATACATCACTGTTGAGTAGTATGTTTGCTGTTGTGATAAATATTACAGTGTAGATAGACCTGAATATTTGTGTTATTACTCGGTTAGGTGTTTAGTGCTCATCTAATGAAAACTTAAACGATGAACACCTACCCATGTTTGCTTTCATTGATATTTATAAGATGGTTGATGTTTATTTGGATTCTAAATTGCTTGTGGTGTTCAAATACAATATGATTGGTTGAAAGCCAAACATGTGATTACTTTACTTGCCTGAAAATACCAGGTGTATCCTTTTTATTTATAACATCACACAGTTTATTTACATTAGTTGACTCTTCCAATTTACACTCAACTATTGAAGTTACTGAAATCCTTCATATTTCACTACTTATAACTATAAGACAAAAACTAACCTTTGTCACTATCATTTACTCTGTGTTGGTCACTCACTTTTATAATAGATTATTTTGGAGTAGAATAAATCAAATAAATTTCTATTAATAATACCTATTTATATTTATTACAAAGTCTATTTTGACTTGAGTAATCCACCATGGGACTGAAATCCAATGTATAAGCAAGTCTCATGTAAAAATTTTTTAGCCCAAGTTTACTGCTCAGAGTTTATACAAAGATTTTAAAATCTCAACTTATTAACTCTTTTCCACAAATTATGTAATTCTTAAATACTTGTTGACTTTGAGTTTGGTTAAAAAGGTAACCAATTAATAACTATAAACTAATTGTTAGCACTGAGCTAAATAAAATTATGCAATACTGGTATGCTTATGTAATATTTAAATGAGGCACCATATGCAAATGAGGCACAATATGCAAATAAGGCAATTAAACATTTCATCTTCCAGACATTGGAACACACAAGTCCATTTTGTTGATGAAATGTAGATCCTTTGCAATTTCCCAAGCCACTTTGTCCTTTCTTTTTCTATCATCTCTTTTCTGAGCCAACTGTTCTTTAACATTGAAGGAAAAAAAGTATAACACAAGGTGTATTCTTTATTGCTTACTTACTTATGAAAATATATGTAAGGATTATGAAATATACCCAAATGGAAAATATATATGCATTAACCTTATAAATAGCAACTAATAATTACAATTTTTAATTAAAAATAGAACACTTTAAAAATAAGTAATAATTACAAAGCAAATGCCCATGTAATAAGTGCATTAAAAATAAAACTAAATTATAATGCAGACATAGAATCTCTGATAAACATTATACATTGTAATATTGCAGATACCAATGACAAATTATTTTGAAAACTGTTCATTAAACTTAAGTTCTACTAACTTAATTTAATTTAATGCAGTGATATTGTTCATTTTATCATAGTTTTATGAATGTACTTTTTAAAGTAGTAACTATTGTGAATTTTCCAGGACTCTATAATAAAAAATTTCATGATAAATCACTACTTTTTAGACTATTTCTGTTTCATATTCTTTATTAATATAAAACAAAATAGGAAAAATGTAGGTTAAAAAATATGTTTTAGAATTTCACTTATTTCAAATAATTTTTATATTGAAAAATATGATTACTATAATTAATATATTACCATTAAAGAGTGCCTTCTATATCTTTCTGCATTATTACTACAATACAAGAAGTTTTGAATGACTACTACTATTTCTTCTTCTTCTCCTCCTCCTTCTTTTCCTCCTCCTTCTTCTTATTATTATATCTACATCATCATCATCATCATCATAATAATAATAATAATTATTATTATTATTGTTGTTGTTGTTGTTGTTATTGTTATTTTTAATCTGTATATTATATATCGTATCATTATAATTGGTACAGGTAGTTTAGATAAGGATTGAAATGTAGCTATAAAAAAATAAAATTTAGATTTTTTTATAATATGTAATTGTAATTTTATAGACAGTATGAGTTCAAACTTAGTAAATAGCAGCATATAAAACATTTTAAATAATTTCAGGTCACTTTAATATAAAATTAAGTAATAAAATAATATAATACATTTAAAAAATAAGATTAATTTTATATTTATTATATTCAAAAGATATTACAATATATTAGTTTAATTATAATAATAAATATTTTAAATAATGTGTTTAAAATAATTATTTTGTTAAAAATATTATTTAGTTAATAATATTTACTTAAAATTAATCTAGAATGTTCTGAAAATAGTACATAACTTAATGGTGCTTGGGTTAATGTGTAAGCTTTCAAGAGTCTAAAAAGGAAAACATCGATTTCTAGCTTGTTAACAAAATTTGATACATTTTAAAAGTTGCAATATTAAATCTAAAGATAATGTTTTAAAAATAATAGTTAAAGTTATTATTATGTTGCTTAAATATAATATTTTATTTTAAAAATTAATATTTTAGGGTCATTTAAATATTTAAATTGTTTTATAAAGATATTTATATTTAGGTAAAAATATTTAATATTTAAAGTATTGAGTAACTCTGATAATATTTTTAAAAATGATGACTCAGTTTTAGAAGTTTAATTTTGAAAGATGAAATTGATTTAGTTATGTAAATTAGTATGTTTTTAAAATCAGAATTAACCAATGAAATCACTAGCTTGGATCACTATAAAAGCAAAAGTTCAATCTAGTCTAGACAGTAAAAGTAGTAAAAATAAAAAGTAACGGTTTTAGTTTGAAATTTATAATTAATACTTTTTATATAGTAAAAATAGTAAATTTATTATTATTTTTTTAAAAAGTTAAAAAGTATAAATTTAATAATTATTTTCAAATAATGACTGGATAAACACAAAAGTCCCCTATCAGAGGATTCTACTTGAAGCTTAATTTAAAAGTACAATGATTTTTATGGAACATGATAATAGTCAGTTAAATGTTGGGGCAATATGCATTAAATACAGATGAGAAGTTAACAACAGGGCCAGACAAAACATATGTAAGAACTTTAAACTTTTTATAACTAATATGCTTAGATTGAATGAACATTTATTTTTAATAACTTTGTCTCATTATAATAAAACCAATTTGCCAAGGAAACTTATGTCAATAAATAGGAAATGAATATTTTTAAAAAATCATTTTTATAATGCTGTTAAGTTTGAGAAAAGGAAAAGAAAAGTTAATATTCTGGCATTTAAGTTTCAAAACTAAATTAAATATATTTTTATGATGTGCTAGAATATATATTTGTTATATGAATGTAAAAAACACATCCTATATTTAATTTATCTTTAAAGTTTAGTCTAAATGGATTTTATGTTTCAGAAAGATGTGTTTAAAAGAAAATGGAAAGAAAATGACTGTCGAATGTTTTATGCTTTTGAAAAGATTTATTTGTGATGAAATCAATAAATAAACTTAATGCCTTGAAATGATTTTATTTTAAAATAAATTAATTATAATGCTTCTGTTCTGAGGATTTATATTGTAGCATTTAATTAATGCTTAGATGATATATCTGTCATTCTATCTAGAAAAATAACTTGAAATATACACATTTTTAAAATAAAATAAAAGTTTTTGGATATCTTTTTAAAATATATCTACTTCTAGTTAATGAAATATGGATGTCTTCTGAAAGAATAAATGGACAATTTCTATATTGTACAATATTCTACCAATGTTTTTGACCTGTGGAAATGCAAATATTATATGTGAGCTATAATTATCTTAATATGTTTGTTATAAATAACAGTCAGAATGAATGGAAAATACATACATAGTAAAAACATCTTATTTTGCATCAAATAGATTCTTAAATTATTGTTTGATTAAGATATTGTGTGCCTGGAAAGATATTCAGAAAAAGACTGAAATAAACATTTATTTTTCTAGGATGATCAATATTTTCCCCAGATTCTGTAGGATTTAATTTCTTTAGTTATACATTTTATAAAGTGGTGCTGAGAGAGAATAATTTTTGTTCAAAATGGTCTATCCATAACTAGACAATGGGTAAATAATTTTTTTAAAAATATTGGATGGAGGAAGATTTCTGAGGAGCATTCATCTTACAAGTAGAAGAGAAACTTTTTGTAACTTAAAATTTCCTCATTATTTAAACATCAATATTTTAAAAATAGTGTTTTAAACTAATCTATTTTATTGTAATGTATATTTAAAAAAATTTAATCTTAAGATAGATTAGTTTTTTTATTATATTAAATAAAGAAAAATGGGTATTTCAAAAATTAACTTTCTGACAGGTAATTAATAATAATTATAATTTGTTTGCATGAATAGCCAAAGAAGTGGATCCACCATATTATGATTTCAATAATTGTTGATATCATAGGTAATCTTATTTGTTATTTATATTGTATTGCTGATACTATTTTTGAATGATATATTTTAAAATTAGTACTTTATAGTATTAGGTATCATATTGCTTGAATGTGGAATTTTTGAATGGACCATTGGTATAGTTATTATCATATGTATTTTTATTAAAAAATGAATGCAAGGGAATTCTTGAAATATCTAAGGATATTTTAAAATATTTGTTTATCATAAATGCTTAAATATGCATACATTTTATATCATACTTAAGTTATTAATGCATTATCTTTATGAATGTTATCTGTTAAGATACAGAGAAACACAACAATATTAATCTCTAAATTATATAATGTAATAGCAAATGAATAAATGTATGTGTACTGAAATTATTTGTGCTTGAAAGCTTTATAAAACTATCTTGAAATGAATTTTAGATTTTTGTTGTTTTTAGTAAAATTGTTTGGAAATTATTTTGCAATGTGGCTGATATGTTTTATGATGTTAACTCTTTCCCCACTTCTGACAAGATGTCTCGTCAACAGTTGACGTCACTCTAATTCCATTATTTTTAATGCTAGGATATAGTTTGACAGTTATTGATTAGGTTTTTAAAAGTTCTGTAAGATGGTGCCTCTTCTGAATTATTTTACAAGTAAAAAATCAATAAACAGCATTTAAAGCTAAACAAATAAATAAGCTTGTCGGTGATTGGCTCTCAGCCAACAAAGACATTCTGATTGGCTGGAAAGAACAAAGAAACCACCTGATCAAAGAAAATAAAGAAAAACACTGAGATTTTCATTTCGAATATGATTTAAGTTATTAAAAAAGTACATTCTGAGAAATTAAAATCATTTTCACAAAATATACTAAAAAAAAAAATTATTTTTGAAAAATATTGAAGATTTTAGTAAAAATATTTAAGATTTAGCAAAAAAAAATATTTACTTTTCCATAACGTGAAACTGAAAAAAAAGCATTTACGTCAGCAGTTCTTTGTTTGAATGTTCACTTTTAAACTTGCCGAAATTGAATATTTTATAACAAATAAATAGCAATTTATTTTTGAAAGAACTTTCGTTCACTTTCATAACCTGACAAATTATTAATATACTTTTTATAAACGAATCTGTAGTGAATTTAATATTATAAGTGAATATATTTTAACAATTGGCTTTGTCTTCAGTTTGTGAGGTGGCCAATTAAAAGCTTTGATTTTTACCTCATACAACCAATAATATAATTAGAAGTTAATGGGTTAATGGAGTTATTCAATATGTGGAGATATAGGATAGTGGTTGGAGAGTAATTGTTATATGAAATCCTAAGTGTTAGAGATATGTTTGAAAGGTTGTTATGGGTGAATTATATTGTCACACTTTAAATTTATTAAAATATACAAATAACAAAGAGTTGTATAGTATTTCTTCCATGAATAGTTGCATTTCCTTATAGTCAATAAGATCTGAAATAAAGCCATGGCATGAACATTTAGGTGCATGATAAATACAGGCCTATTTTTAGCATTTTACCCATGATGATATTTTTTTACTCATTTGAGATATTATTGTTATTATTCCATACCCTATACTATAATCGCTATCTATCTCCACAGGAATCACATCATAGAGAATAGGTTTAAAAGATGGTAAACTAATGACTAAACTGTTAGAAGTTGGTAGTTTATGCGAAGGCAAGATGAGATATAAAAATAACTTCTATCACAAATGATATTGAGATATTTAATGCTTGGCATAATATAAACAATAGGAGAGGAATGATTAATATTTCCACAAATGTTATAAGTACTAGAGATCATCAAACTTAAATAAATGCATATTTGAATTGAAATGAAAGAGAGAGTAGAGAAGAATAATTTGATTGTTATGATGAATGTAAAAGATAAAAAAATACATGAAAAAATATCAGACAATATAATTTATTGATTGTGTTTTTAAAAGTCTTTGTTATAAAAAAGATAAACCTATTTAAGATAGAGAAAACCTATGAAGTTATATTTTAAGTATTTTTTTTCCATAAGTAGTTAATTTGCAGAGGGAGGTATTAATATTTTTCTTTATTTAAATTTTTTTGATATTAGAATATGAGATTATATTAAAATGGTAAGATGATGCTTTGTGAATTGCAAAGGAAATATTTTAATAATTTAATGTTTCTGATGATGCTTATGAGACCTTTCATCAATGATTGACGTCACTCTAATTCCGTTATTTTTAATGCTAGGATGACTGTTCTATAGTCAATAGTTAGATTTTAAAAAGTTCTGTAAGATGCTGCCCTCTTCTGAATTATTTTACAAGTAAAAAATCAATAAAACCTTTGGTAAACCTAAACAAAGAAATAAGCTTGACGGTGATTGGCTCTCAGCCATCAAACACATTCTGATTGGCTGGCAAGGACAAAGAAACCACCTAGTCAAAAAAGAACGCTACGATTTTCAATTTGAAAATGATAAATCAGTGTTTTATACCATTATAAAGTATACTTTGAGAAATTATGAATTATTTAAGTAAAATAATGCTAAAAACTAAATTATTTTAAAAAAATATTTATGATTTTAGTAAAAATATTTAAGATTTTAGCAAAAAAAATATTTACTTTTTCGTAACGTAAAACTGAAAAAAAAAACATTTATGTCAGCAAACTCTTTTTATTTGTTACTAAGTTTAGCTTTTAATTTTGCCACTATGAAATATTTCTACAATAAACAAATAGAAATTTATTTTTGAAAGAACTTTCGTTCACTTTCATAACCTGACAAATTATTAATATACTTTTTACAAACGATCTAAAATGAAAATGATATTAAAAGGTTGAATATATTTTGACAATTGACTTTGTCTTGGCCAATTAAAAGTCTTGATTTTTAACTCACTCAGGCCAATAATATAATTAGTGGTTAAAAGGTTAATATATATATTTTTTATTCTGTGTTGAGTTTAAATAAGTGTATTTTATATCTAAACTCTTATTCCCTAATTACATAGTGATAAATATATTTTTAAAATATGATAAATGTAGCATTAATTTTATTAGAAATTAAGATATTTATTGCAATTATTTCCCAACACAAGACAATAGAATATTATTGTTTCATTAAATTCAGATAATATATCATCATTATTTCTGCATGATTTTATTGTATTTTAGATAGTCAGAATGAAGCTATCTTATTTTTATTTGCTTATAATATTTGTTGCATAAATATTTTAATTTTAAATAATGCTAATTTTATATTACGGTTTGTAAATATATTTTTTAATTTTTATAATTAATTTATTATATAATAGATATCATGTTGTTTAAATATAATACATTGTTAGTGTTTTTAACAACTTTGTTGTTGGAGTTTTGATTTGTTTGCATGTCATTCTTTGATTCTTCATTCCACATGCATGATCAATAAGAGATTAATGGTTTTAGATATAACTATGATTCATAAAGATTACTTAAATATTATTATTATTATTATTATTATTATTATTATTATTATTATTATTATTATTATTATTATTATTATTATTATTATTATTATTATTATTATTATTATTATTATTATTATTATTATTATTATTATTATTATTATTATGCTTGATTGAGTAATAAAGTATATAATCCTATTTATCATTAAGATAAAGGATATAATCATTGGTGGTTATTTAAAAAGATACATTTATTTAAGATATTCAATATTGTTACTATATCACATAAAATAAGTAAAAGATTATACAATGTTTTCTCATAATCTTATTATTTTATTTATGTTTTATTGTCAAACATTAATATGTAAATGGATTTAATGTTAATTGTTGTTATTATTTTGTAAGGGTAATCATATATTATGTATCATATTTAACTACAGGGTCTTAATTAATTTATTTATTTTTATTATCATTTTAGAAATGAACCTGAGATTATTTTTAAAAGAGTTGTAAAATTTGTCTTAAAGATTATGAGTAAGAATTATCAGTTGATATTTCATTTTCAATTAGCATCTTATTTACTAAAGGAGTAGTAGCATATAAAAGCAATTTACCCGCTGATGAAGAAGCTGCAAAAACCAAAAACAATTCAGGATTATTATATGTACGTTTAAAGACATGAGAGTATTACGTAATAGTTTTGTTATATGAATTTAGCAGGGTAATATTCTTATGCCATTGAGAATGTATTTTTAGAGATGTATCCTCAATATTTAAGCCATGGTACCTTGCTGAATGTCTCACGTGAAGAGTTTTATAATTGTATTTATTATTACTCGAACCATATTTTGTTTATAATAATGAGCTAGTCATAGATTAAATTTATTAATAAAATAAATGAGTTGAATATTCTAGTTGGAACCCTAATTATTTACGGTGACTATAAGTGTTATTATATTTTAATTTATTAATAAGTTTTTTATAATTAATTATGTAAATAAGCATTTATTTTATATAGCATATGTAAACAATTGTATTACAGTCAAATATCAGACTTTCACACTAATTCTGCATACGCTTTGCGAGTGTTAATAATAAATGAATACTTGTATTGGTGAGAAAGTATTCATTTATTATTAACACTCGCAAAGCGTATGCACAATTAGCATGAAAGGCTGATATTTGACTGTAATAATTAATTATTATAAAATATTAATTTTGTGAGATATTAAATGTCAGTATTACATTTTGAGCTAATCAGCATAGTAATTATTTTTAATAGTCATTGGTTATGTAACATGACTGTAAGAGTCTTTAGTTCACAGAGTTTCTTTTAGGCAAGGGTACAATATATATATACATCAGTCAATTTATAACATTTTTAGTATATTATATTTTTCTGGATTATCATATCTCTATTAAATAAGATACATTTATTAGTGGCACAAAAAAATTTTATGTGTATAAACTTATGTGCCTTGCTAAAATAGAAATCTAGAATTGCCAGCGTTTATATATGGTAGTTATGACACTAATGAAAAGACTATATACACATGTTTACAAATAAAGTATACATGACTTTAAATGAGAGCTTATACGAATAATCATTATATTCAAAATAAAATTTGTAAATAATACTTCTTTTATTAATATTAAAATAGATTTTTACATGACGTAATTCATTTTAAAACATTTTTAGTTTGATTAAACGGTCATTGACTTAGCTAATAGTCTGATCTCATTAATCAGTTTTTTCCGCTGTTTCGTTATATTTAGTATATTTGATTATAGGTCCGTGTTTTTCAAACTGTGTAAATTTAGGTTGTTAACAGAAATGATTTGCTGAATTGTGATTCAGTTCCTAAAGTTAATTTTATCAAATTGATAGCTATTGTTTTTAACTATAATCATTGATTAGTATTTCACTAGAAAGAAAATAACCGAAGCTAGATGTAGGCTTTGAAGAGAGAAATTATATGAACCGCTTTATTTTGTTTTTCTTTAAATTTTTGTTAAATGTATTTACTTCAACAATAAACGTATAGCAACAGTAAATAAAACTTATTTATAAATGATTTTTAAAATATTGAAGTATTACAAATAATAATTTCAAATAATATTCAATGTAATTTATTAGTTTTTTGTTAAAAAGGAGAATATTTTGTATCTCATCTAGAACCATCTCCACGCCTTTCTATAAATTGCTTTAATTTTCAGACATTCATTACATTTCCCTTTTTTAATTTACCAATCACTTTATTTCTTATGCCACTTTTTTCTCTTATTGTTCATAACTTCTCACATCACTTTCTTTTTCCTCTTTAATTTTCCACTGAATCTTCCAACATACAAAATAAGAAAATTATTTTCCCACTTTTAATTCATATTATCAATTCTAATCATAGATTTTAAATTTACATGTATTTAAACAAGTTTGTGTATCGGATTCATGTGTTTAAATACATAAAATAAAGTGTGTTAAATTGTTAATTCACTAACATTAAATCTCATTTTAACAACAGAAAAAATATAAAATTAAAATATATATATATATTGAGACCATACGAGAAGAAAAGACAGGTTCGTCAAGATTTTGGTAGCAATAATATGGAAAATGCAGTTGAGACGGTGTGTCATTATTGTGGTCAAGAGTGTACATAAAGAAGTGTGATTACTATCTGTCATTTGATTTGCAATTTGCTATGCATACAAAATTTTTTCACATAAGCTAAAATTATTCTATACGTTGTTAATAGATTCACATTCAATAAAATAATAAATAAATTTCTCAGGATTATTAATAATACATTCAAATATAAAATCCAATAAAAAAATTGTCTTCCTTTTTTATTTTTAAAACTTTATTTATTCACATGAATCCATATATATATATATACTTCAAAAATGCATTATTTTCATCTTTCCTACGTTTAGACTACCTATCTGTAGTCATTATCAAGAATCTACAATATATAAATAAAATGTCTGTTAATTAATTTGTAGAGATCCTTACTGTCGCATTTTAGGCGCATAGTCTTAATGTTTTAGCCTTAATATATATTACTTACGTAATGAGTATGCGCTTTACAAATTATTAATTAAAAAACTATTGTAATAACAACAAAAATAATAAATATAACGGTAATAAACTATTATAAATTTCTTTATATTAGTTTATTACCGTTATATTTATTATATCTATACGCATTATTATTACAAATCTACATCTTCTAATCGTACTATATTTGAAAAAATATATTTATGTATACTGCAGATTCTTGTTAATGACAACAGAAAAGTATATAAATATGGTTCATGTGAATAAATAAAGTTTTTAAAAAGGACAATATATTTATTTTTATTGGATTTTATATATATAATATCATTTTTAGAACCACATTTTTAAAGGAAAAAAGGAGTTTGTTATTAATTTTATTAATAATTATGGTGATATTTTATAGATAAATTATTAATAATATGTGTATTCTTAATCTTATTCCATTTTAACAATAAAAATTTTTGCAAATATATTGTTTCTTACTATAACAACTAATTAAGAATAACCCAGTCTGTCTTTTAAAATTAAAGCTGGCAATTTTAAACATAAAGTTGATTAATGATTTATCTCAGAGTTATATAAAATCAGAAAATAAATGCATGGATATAATGTGTGTTTAAGCATTCTAGAATATGACAATGTAAAAAAGATTTTATGTGCACTGTCCTATCCAATACTTTTATGTTCAGATAGAATTAATACAATAATGATATATTTAATCCAGATAGATTTTATGTGTAAGCTAATATTTTAAATATGACCTTTACATTGTGAATACGCAATGACAATGTTGTTAATAATGACAAATAAGAAATATTAAAATTAACGATTACTTTATTACACAATATAAAATACACTGTACAGGCTTAAACTTGCATTTATATATGTAATATTTTCAAGGTTCGAACTCAGACTTTCACACGACCCACCACTCTCAGTGCCATCTCATATTGCTGACCCACCTGATCATACACATGTTGAAAAGATAAATAATCACCAATATACGTATTTCATGCTAAACCAGCAATCATCAGTTGGTCCAGATTACTGTGCTCACACATATATATATAATCAGTACTCAGCTTTATATTAAGATAGCCAATCTTTATACTTTAATGGACAGGCTTCAAACTATTCCAACTCGCAACTCTTTAGCCTTCCATTTCATTGAAAATCTGACGATGGAACATTCAAAGCCCTTGATAGTGCCAAGGTTGTCATTCTACCCATGTTGACATATTAGTCATTCTGACCCCTCATGTACTGGGATAGTTTGAAGCCTGTCCATTAATGTATAAAGATTGGCTATCTTAATATAAAGCTGAATTACTGATTATATATATGTGTGAGCATAGTAATCTGGACCAACTGATGATTGCTGGTTTAGCATGAAATACATATATTGGTGATTATTTATCTTTTCAACATGTGTGTGATCAGGTGGGTCAGCAATATGAGATGGCACTGAGAGTGGTGGGTTGTGTGAAAGTCTGAGTTCAAACCCTGAAAATACACAATATAAAGTAAATGAGAGAAGCAAATAATAACAACAAAATATCTAATAAATATTACAATTTGTTTTCTAAAATGTAATTTGAATTTTGAATTTTATATAAAAATATTATTTACATACATTGCTGATAACTGATATTAACATCTAGAAAATTACGGCATAGTAAATCTTAGATTTCGCACGCTGTACTATCGTAAATTAAGACTCAGTGAGTAATATATGAATATATTTATAATTTCTTGCCTTCAAACCAAGATGCTTAAGACTGGCTTATATATATATAAAGTTAAGTAGAGAGAAGGATGGAACCATCCTTTTCTTATCAAAAGCTCTGTCGTGTGTTGAGGCTTGATCGTTCTTCAGACTGCTGCCTTAACATCTTATTGGCTGTCTGTGCATGCGAGAGACTGGCAACCTCTCAATTTATTACCAACTTAACATCAAATACAAATAGATTATTTATAATCTCAAAATAATTTTCAATTTAAATACTGGAGGACAATAATTATCAACACCATAAAAGATAAATGTTTTACAATTGTTCTTAATTAGTTTGTTTCACTAAGTAATCAATTATTAACCAATCTTTTAATAATGATGGAGATGTTTTCACTCTTTTAAGAGAACCATGCACAAATTATTGCCCAGCATGCCTAGATGATATTAACCACATTGAGCTTATTTATTTTGCCTCAAGATCCATTATTGGATTCAATTGCAAGCTTAAACATTAGGAGTGCCATTCTGCTAACAAAATATAACAAGAACATTAGGCCTTCTTGTTACATACTATATAATATAACAGTAAATTGGAGCCTGCATTGAGCAAAAAGTCTATGCAACCTGTTGGTAGTGTGGCTGACAGACAGTACAAACATGGAATAGACTGGAAATATTGATAATGCAACTGTTTGTGGAATATATTAATAGCATAATATACTTATTTATCTGCTATTTACCATACCCCCTGAACAAGCTTCTCATATTCTCTGGGGGTATAGGAAGGAACCCCCAGTTTGGAAATCTCTGCATTAAAGAATTCCAGATTGTAAAACAGATGATAAAATAATTGTTTATTATCTTGGAGACATAACTCAAAATAACAAATATTTTGGTAATAGAAGGAAGAAAATTCATTGATCAAAGTGATTGTGGTTTATTTATATGTTACTATATAGTAAAAAATGTAGGAATGAAATAACATTTTTGTCTTATTTATGATATTATAGGAGAAAATATACTTCTTTTTTATTAAATGAGTTACAAAAGTTTACCTGAGACATAAATAACTTACAAAGACAAAGTTATACTGATAGATTAAATAAGTGAAGGAAACATATTGGTTTGTAACATTGAATCTTAAGTTTGAATCCTCGTGTAATATTTGTTCTTTATTTTGTGCACAGTTTAAGTTTAATTGTTAATGTTACATGTGAAGGAATAAATGAAACAGTTTTTTAGTATTATTCAGCAAGTATATGGATAGTATCTTTAAAAAGATATGCTACTATCTTGTCATTATGTCTTGTGATTCAAATATGTTGTTTTGTAACATGAAGGTTGAATGGACAAATATTTTATCATTCAATAACAAAACAATTTATCTAATTGAAGATAGAAATATTATTTTCAAGATAAATAAGCAATTATGGAAGTTAAATGTGATGAAACATTAGAAGGATATGAAGTTGGTATTCAGGATTTTTTTAGAGAAATGATAGACAAGATTAAATAAATAAATAATAAGTTTGAAAATCAAAGAGAAGAAATGAATAATCAAATAGAGGATTAAGAGAGATGAATAATATGTTTAACGTTCAACATGGTAAGTTGAAAAATAAAAATAATCAAAATAGAGTACTAAGAAAAGACATAAATAATAAGTTTGATGTTCAAAGTAACCAAAATAAAGATTTAAGAAAAGATATGAATAATCAAAATAGAGAATTTAGAGAAGACATAAATAATAAGAGTAATGTTCAAAGTAAAGAACTAAGAGAAGACTATGTAATGGTCAGACTTATATTATTCGTTAACATAGTGCAGAATTTGACCACCACACAGAACTGCAGCACCATCTAGATAGTGAAGCCACTGGTAATTCTGAGTTCGAACATAGTTTATCGGTTCCACAATACCATCTATGAAACAATGCATCTGATGCTACATTAATAAATATTTCTTTAGGCACAGTGGTCATGGAGATGCAAGAGATTCAAGACTTTATTTCGAGTTAGCCAATAATAACATTAATATTAAACATTTATATTTTACAGAATTGAGGAAATATTATATTGAATGGGTATCGAATAAATAAAGATGTGATGGCAGATGTATAGTTTGAAATTATTTATTTATAATATTTTATACTAAATCATCTAATTAATAATATTTTGTTATATTTAAAATCTCAGTAGTGGGATTTTCGATACTGTTATATTTTACAAAAATATACATTTATTTATTTAAAATATTTTATACAAAATCATTTAACCAATAATATTTTGTGATATTTAAAATCAGTAGCAGTATTTCCGATACTGTTATATTTTACAGAAGATACATTATTTATTTAGCTGACGTAATCTAACTACCTAAATTCTCGAGCAAGTATTTCAAGAGCATACCTTCGGGCTTTATATCTTTGCAATGCTAGAGTCTAAAGTAGGATTAATAATTGTAACAGCACACATATATTTATTTAATTAAAAAAGATATTTACTAATTACGATGGACAGATATTTATTTGAGAGTGAGTTATGTCACTAATGCAGAGACGGAGTTATATATTGAGTAATAAAGTTAATAATCAAAGACATGTGGTATGTCTAGAAAGGCGATATGAGGGTGGCAGTATATTGAGACTGCAAAGCCATGAATGAGTTTAGAACGAGCTGACGTTTGCCATAGGCCCAAAGAGGTAAGGTGTCACATAAGCATAATCAGGGGCAAGTGGTTCATGCCACGATTACTTCTTGACTGTGTGACAGCATCAAGCCCTATGGGAACATTTATTATGTCAGCTTGTGTAGGACGATTGGTATTAATTTAAATTCTATAGAATCCGGAATATCCAAGGCTTATAATAGGTCATCGCATCTCTAAAATATAACACATGTATAATTTAAAGACTATTCTGTTAAGATTTAATATATTTTATAACTCGGCCTTACATCATCAACATTTAATAAAGAACATTTTGACTCTCAAAGAAATGCAATTTACGGAATTATTACTTAAAATTTAATACAATATAAAAACAATAGGTAAGCTGGGTGAGTATTAATAACTAATATGTCAACCATTTGCTAAGTAGTAGACCCCTGCATTACATTAAATGAAGCACTGAAAGCGTGTCGATTTATATGAAAATATTAAGTAATTTATAGAAGTAAATATTAATGAGGATTTGCAGGACATGCATCCACTGTTTCAAGCAATCATGGATTTGCATATAGAAAATTAGGGAGATTTCCAAGCTGACCAGCCAACAGAAGTATATAAAAGTAATATTATATTAATAGGTTGCTCGACAAAATGGCAACCATCTTGATTAAAATCTATATTTAAATTTGGCGAGGTCCAGTCAGAAATCTTATAATCATGCTATAATTATATAATAAAAATGTAAAATTTAGAAATACATACCCAAGAAAAGATAGAATTAGGTAAGCTAGATTATTAAAGAAAATTATATAATAAATTAATTATTAAATTCATAGTTTTACAATTTAGAGTTTTACAAGTTATATAGAGAGTGAGCTATAGCATGATTATTAATTAAGAGTACTCTAGGCCTTGGGATACAAGTACCTGTTTATACGAAGTTTTCAGATTCAGTAGTCAGTAGCAAATTGTTCATGATTTCAGAAGTAGCAGTTCTTTCCAGCATTTAGGTTATTCATTTATTTTAACAGCAGCAATAGCTTTCTAATTGTTTGGGCAGAAGATCTTCTTGGTTGAATTTGTGAAGGGCACATGTTGAGGTTCACGGCATATGATTGACCATCTCTTGGGGGAGAATAGTCTGGGCACTTTCTACTCGAACATACTGTGGTAGGTAAATTAATTTAAGATTTTGGAGACTCAACTGATCGAGAGCACAGCTAAAGTCTTACTAAAAGTTCTTAGAAAATTCAAAATGGCCTCCTTTCTTTGATCTTATCTTTTCACTTTTGTTCTATTTTATTTTTGGATCCACTCATTTGCCCCGAGGAGAATCAATGCATTCTTGTAAGTTTAATTTATATAGAAAGCTGCATTTCTATTGTTCAAGTTTATTTTTACCTTTACATTTTGTATTTAAAGATTTTAGGGAATTTTTTTTTTAAATTAATCTATTATCTCTCACCAACTTTTAAAATTTCAAATACAAAAAGGGAATATATAATGATTTTTACTTTTACTTAAATTACAATCAATTTTCAAAATTATTATTAAATATGAAATTTAAACACAGCAATAAATAACGAACTTTATAATTTAAAATAAATTGTTAAAATTATATATTTTTATATAACTAAAAGAGAAATACAAACTATATCATTTATTTTTATTTATTGCTTTAAATTTTGTTATCGAAAGGTGTGTGTTTACGGTGAATTTTACATATATTTATACATTTTTAATATTGCTACTCACACAATTCATTACCAAAAAAGTTTAAATTTGGGTAGGAGAGGGTGGTGGGTGAGAGATGATAGAAAAAGGTGAAACTTAAGATTCGAATGTGAATCTTACTGTTTCAACATAAGTAGTCAAAATAGAGAGATAAGAAAAGAAATGAGAGAATTAAATCTAGAGTCTGGGTAATTTGATAATAAATTAGACTTATTTAAAATTGAACTTAATATCATGAATGCGTGATTTGAAGAATTTAGATATAATCTAGATGTTAGATTGAGAAAAGTTGATAATAAATATGATCATCGATTTAATGAATTAAGAGATTAGTCAGATAAGTCACAGGAAAGATTAGAAGTTAGGCTTAATGATTTAGACTGTGAAATTAAGATGTGTAAAATTGGATATAAAGAATTGGAAAAGAAGTATATGAAAACTGAAAGAGCTCATAAGGATAATCAAGAAGTATTGAGATTAGAAATAAATAATATTAGAAAGGAATTAAAAGATATTACAGAGTCATATAAAAATGAAATCAAAAGAAATAAAAATAGAAAATCATGTAGTTTTAAAACAGGTTCCTTTAGAGACAATGACTATGGTTGAAAAATTTTAGGTGGTAGAGATATATTGTTCTGATGATATAATAGAAATAAAATTTATAGGAGAGTAGAAAAGCTTAGATATGAAGCTTCTAAATGTTAATACATTACAACAAAGTGAAGAAGTAAAGATTAAAGATAGTCAAGGAACTATAAATAAATATGGTTGGAAAATAAAATTATTTTCAAAGAAGTTGAAATTTTAGAGAAAGAAATGGATCATAATATAGAAGGAATAAAAAATAACAACTGAAATAATAAATTATAGATGTGTAACACAAATTTATAGAACCATGCATTGTAGAGTAAAAGAACAGTTGAAAGTGAATATTAAAGCAGTCATAGCTATAATAGCAAAGAAAAAGATGAATAGACTCTCTAGGTAATGAATTAAGTATTAATACGATGGGAAAACTTATAATAAGGATGCCTCAGTAGTAGATGGGTGTATAGATAGTGCAATTTCTTTGTTATTTCATTTGGAAATGTGGAGAACAGTTGAAAATTACATGGAGAGAGTGAAAATTTAACATTAGTTTAATAGTATTATAAATTTGGATGGCTTTGTATCCTTATACATCCATGATATGACTAATGAATTAAAGAGTATTATGTTAATGCTTTGAATTAAAACCTGAAAAAATGAAATTTATTGGAAAATAAAGTACAATATGTAATAAAGTAAGTAGAATTAATAAATGCTGCTTTAATTTTGTGAAGTGAACCCTACAGAATTGCATTTTAGTTGTGGATAATGTAACCATGTGCGTGTTTAAAAATGAGATGTGAAATCTATTATTTGATGTTTTAGTTGAATTAAAGTAAGTCCAGTCTTAAGAACCCAACCATTGATTGATGTGAATTATTTTGTCTTTTGCCCAATTTGCCCCCTGGTGAATTTTTTTGTAAGTATTATATGTTAAAATGCATGTAAAATGGTATATTTTAGTATAATAAATGTTTTGCGAAAAATTTTGTGATAAAAAGTGGGAAATTCAAAATTTCCACTCTTACAATAGACATAAGCCCTGCCCTGACATGTTCAGCCATTGTGTGTTGCCAAGGGTGTAAACATTTGGTGTTTTATGACATTGTACTATCTAATGATGCAAAAACAAGTTTATTTGCGAATTTATTATGGTTTTAGATATTTTTTAAAAAATAATTTACATTATATTTATTAAATATCAAGAAGTATAAATTATTAATAACTTATTTTAATTTAAAATACTTTATTTTCAAAAATATAATGTTATATTAGCAGCTAACATAAATATGGCCTGAAGCAATTTAGAAAACTAGCTTTGATAGAAACCATCTACACTATATTTATGAGTAAGAAAATATCGCAATTTTGCAATAAATATTCAAAAAATTTAAACTTTTAAATCATAATTCATTAGATAAGAGAAATAAATAACTATTTGTTCTAATGTTTAAAAATATTAAGAATTAAAAAATGTTTCTTTGATTTTATAAACTGAAAATAATCTTTCTAGAAATGATGACATGTAAAGTCTTTGTTTTGATTGCAATCTCATTTTTTTAATATTTACAGAAACAAAATGTGAACATTTAAAATTTATTTTAGTAGTAAACAAAAATATCTGTCAAATAAAGTCAAATTTATTATTTTCTGATAAGTAATAATCATTTTATCATATATTTTACATTGATGTGTGAGACAAAGAAAAATGTCAGAAAATGCTGAAATGTGTGGAAAGTTCACTGCATTCTTTTAAGAAAAGAGATTTGAAAAAGGGTAATGCATTAGCATTTTTTAATTGTTGTGAAAAATACTTGAAACCAGAATTGAATAATCAATAATTGAAATATATTATGGATGATAAATAATAGAGATGAAATGTAAAAAAAAGGAATAATTTTCCAAGTTTATGTTCATAACTCCTTTCATTATTTATAATGTGC
This sequence comes from Epiperipatus broadwayi, assembly GCA_028023455.1. NCBI lineage: Eukaryota > Metazoa > Onychophora > Udeonychophora > Euonychophora > Peripatidae > Epiperipatus > Epiperipatus broadwayi. The sequence continues at coordinate 923,021 of JAQFVV010000101.1, read as the reverse complement.
CATATGATCCTAAAGATAGAAATGTTCTAAAATCATATAATGATATGGAATATATGGATAATTGTGTACTATTGCAAATATGATGAATATTAGAGACCTACCGCTATTAAATATTAGCAAGTAATATTTGGTCTTTTTTTTTAATTAGACATGTTCAATAATTTATATTTAGAATTTTTGGAACATAAATTCATCCTCATAGTTAAATAGTACATACAATCTTAAAAGAAATATGTTGGAAAAGAAATTGGAAAATATGATATGTGAAAGAATTTTTTTGATGTTTTGTGGTATTGTAGTATGAATAATAAATTAATTGGCTTTGATATAAGGGGTCTTAAGAAGAAGTTATTATATTGTTTAGTTATAATGAATTTTAAAGTTATGTAATTGATGGAAATGGTTACTGAAAGAAGTAAAGATTAAAAGGTTAATCTCAAATTTATAGCAAAACTTTCACAGCTATAATTGAAAATTATACAAAACTGAAAAAAAATATATAATTGTACTTTATAATAAATTGTTGATAAAATATTAAAGAAATTCTTTGTTAGTTATGGTATCTTTGGCATGTTAGTCATTAGAGATATAATAAATAAAACAATATGAGTACATAGAGAGGATGTATACAAAAGAATAAGGAAGTTTTCTCATATTTTAATAAGGATAATGAAAAAATATTCATAATTTGTGATGATCGAATTATTAAATACTACATACAAAAATAAGAGAAGGGAAAAGAATAAACATTTGCATATGTTTGAGTAGAAATAGTTCATTATATAAATTAGAACAAGAGAATTATTGTTAGTTTTGTTTTAAAAAAAAATTTTGTTGGTAGGAATAAAATATTGTGCCAACCAAAAGATGGCATAATTTTAGTATGTGGTGGAATGTCAAGTATAAACTTTTTATTATTATTTTTAATCAGTTTTAATAGGTAATGTCTTAGTCTAAAGGCATTGAAATAGGTTGCTATGACAATAAAATATTAAAGCAAGAAATATGTTATTATTATAGCAACATAAAATTATAAATTAAATTAATTTAAAATGCATCTTTAAATAAAGTTTATAACTTTGATAAAATTATTGTTTCTGTATTCTATATTTTACTTACTGCATTCATAAGTCATCATCATCATCATTATCAACCATTATCAATCCACTGCAGGATGAAGGTCTCTCCAAGTTTAATCCATCTTCTCCGATCTTTAGCTTCTCTTCTCCACATCACCCCTACACATTCTCTTATTTCATCCATCCATCTTACATGTGGTCTCCTTCTGGGTCTTTTACAATCTCTTGGAATCCAGTTTAAAATTTCAATTCATAAGTAATAGATCATAAATAGTACATACATATATTTAATGTCTTAAACGTGTATGTTGTTATTTTTATATATGGGTAATATTTTATTGGAATAATATATATAAAGTATATATTTCCATTACTATATTGTGAGAAAGTAAAGTAAATTGTTATAGTTTGTGTTGAGTCAAAAGAGTATTATTTGGCTTTTGAAGTCTAAATATTACTTTTTATATGCAATGATTATAAAATATTATTATTATTATTTTTGTAAAGAGATTTTAAATGTGGAATGCAGAATGATTGTTATTAGAGTGAATAAAGAGTGTAACTTTGGTTTTTGATGATGAAAATGACATCAATTGTAAGAGGTTATAAAAAAGACTGAATGATTCAAGTTCACTCTCTGATATTCTGACCTTCATAGAAGCAAACCTAAGTTTATATATATTATTTATTTTGAAAGTATTTGCTTGATAACCACAAAAAGTATGGAGTAGAAAGTATTATATTTGTCCAGGGAACTGGACAGGATAATCAAAGACTTGTTAAAAGAATGAAAAAATAATTTACAGCATTCAAATTTGACTTGATATTTCCCTACTGAAAATGATTTTTGCATACAAATAAAACATTTAAATAATAAAATATAGAAGCTAACAACATATTGATGTATATAAGAATTGGGTTCTATCTTATTTTCTGTCCTGCCACTGCTAGAGACGTCATTTCCGTAAAAATTGCCGAAATATTCAGAGTAGGGGGCCAAAAGCAGACGACGCAACTTCTGGCCACTAGATGGCGCTGTTCACCATGCTTATGCACAGCAACAGTATGCCAAATTAGTTTATTTTTACATCGGATTGTCAAAATGGAAACCAGCATCTGTTTATTCATGATTCCATTACGATATTAAATATTTGTTTAACAAAGGATAAAATTCAATATTTTGATAATATTGGAATTTAATAAATACGCATTGTTTTGGATAACTGTATATGATACTTTTACTTTGGATTAGCAAATGTCATTAAAATACAGCTTATGGGATAAACATTGGAATTATTGCATTTCTTTAAAATGCCATATAAGATGACAGTGATCAGATCCTATGTAAAGATGAACTTTATGTATTATTATCGATTATTACAAATTGTTTGTTTTATATATGTGAAAATAACAGAAAGTTAAATTTAGTTTAAAGTATACATTTATATCTTAAACTTTAATAAGTTAAAACATCGATTTAAAATATGTTTATTCGTTGACTGCAAATTACTTTTGGATATATCTGTTATAAATAGACAAAATCTGAAAGAATTGCATTGTAACAATTACTCATTAGTCAAGCATTGGTGGTCGAGAGGTCAGCGACAGCTGCTGTACAAGCAGTTGTCCCGGATTAGCGGGTTCGCTTCCCGGCTGATGCTATGACACATGAGAAAAAAAAACAATTACTCATTGATATTTTATTTAAAAAATAAGACGAATGAATAAACAAAGTTATAATTATTATATTTTATATTAATTAATTACTTTATTATGAAGTTTATAAGATTGCTATTAACTTTCTTGTATTTTAAATAGTAAACATGTGCTACAACATTTTCGTTTCACATAAATTTTATATAGCATATATTAAGGTTTACATAGTAACATTTTTGATGTATAAATATCTATTTTATTAATATTAATATATACAGAAAATATCTTTCATGATATTTAATTAGAGTGTATGTCAAAATTGTTTATTGTCTACTTATCACTATTTTTTAACATACTTACTTATTGTTAATTTAAACAAATAAACTTGCTTTAGTTGATATTCAATTAGCGATGCAAACCTATTGGGTAATAAAATTTTGATATATAGCGGTCATACATGTATTTATACCATGGGTGTGACAAGAATCTCGGCCTCAGGATGGCCTTTGAGCATTCCATCATCAGATTTTCAATTGGATGGATGGTTGAAGAGTTGGAGTGTGGAGTAGATTGAAGCCTGTCCATTAAAGTATGAGGTTTGGCTATCTTAATATATATCTGAGCATTTATAGCATATATGTGTAGAGATGATAATCTGGACCAACTGATGATTGCTATTTTAGCATGAAATACGTATATTGGTGATTATTTATCTTTTCAACATATATGTGTTCGGATGTATAAGTGATATGGAATAGAGTGGTGAGTGGTGGGTCATGTGAAAGTCTGTGCTCATATACCCTATATATTACGTATATTGATATATATATATTACATATATTGATACAAGTATATAATAAGCCTGTATTTCAGTTACTACATAGAGTTTATAATAAATAATCATAAAATAATCCAAAAGTTAAACGATTAAATTGGTCAGGGTATGTATTATTATGTATTATTTTCTTTATATTAAATTCAGTATGTTATCATTTAAGCTAGATATCCATATTTATATGGTAATAAATTAATTAATTGGATATTGCTTGATGCTTAATAATTAAAAGAACATAATTATTTTATCAGTTATATGTAATAGTTATATTTGAATAAAATACTTATATCTGAGCTAATTCGATACTTTATAAAGTATATATATATGGGCTTGAACAAACACCAGCTAACCCATATATTAACAGCCACAGCAATATAGCATCACGACAACACTGTAATAGTAAAAAAAAAAGTCCAAGTCATATATTAATTCTCCATGCTTGTATTACAAACATAAAACAAGACTGTTAATAGTGCTATACAAGCTTCTCTAACTAATGCCACAAGAGAAAGCATTTAAACCATCTCTATTTAGAATATTCCACATTTCCAAACTGGTTTCAAGCTATTGGCTCTCTTCAGTGAGGCACTGGGAGCTTCAGACACTAGACCTAAAGTACTAACTCAAAGCCACTTAACTATTAAGTAGAAACTCTGAAATTTTCAGACATCTACATGTCCTCAAATTCACCTATCTAATCTAAATAGCTATGTGGACCTGAATAATTATTTTCTCTATTTTTCTTTTCTTTTTTTATCATATTATCTCTCCACTTTGCACTTTTTGTTTTACTTTATTGTCTTCAGTTACCTCATTAGGATGGGACACTGTTATCATCACCCTGTTATATCATTAGTCATCATATAGTGGCAATCAGCATCATCATCAACCATTATCAATCCATTGCAGGATGAAGGTCTCTCCAAGTTCAATCCATCTTCTCCAATCTTTAGCTTCTCTTCTTCACATCACCCATGCACACTTTCTTATTTTATCCATCCATCTCACATGTGGTCTTTTTCTGAGTCTTTTACAATCTTTTGGAATCCAGTTTAATATTTCAATTATCCATCTATTATCATTTCTAGCAATAAGATTCTGGATTTGTGCAATATTTCTATCCTTTAAATACATGCTCACCAATTCTGACGAAATGTTTTCTTTAATTCTTTTTATTTTTGTTATATATTTTCTTTCCTTTTATCTTTTTTATTTTTAAAATTTAAATAGATAAATGGATATATAATAAAATACATGAAATAGATATACAATAAAATATATGGTAATTTTTGTCTTATATAAATGATTTTGAAATTTACTGGAAAAGTCTTTATTATTTTGTGTACAGAACTTGTTGATTTGATTTTAATTCTCAAAAAAAAAAAAAAAAAAATGCTATATTGACTTTATTTGATGGCTGCTATTTTTCTCAGATAAAGTATTTGGTTTTGAGGAGGAAAAAATGCTAATGATTTTATTTTCCAGGAGCCCATAAAAAATTCAAGCGCCATAGCCGATCCTGAAACCACCGAATACAAATCATCCATGCTTTATCAATTGCACCAAACCTCTCAGAATGGTTTGGAAAATATATTAGCCAATGTAGAGTTCAAGGACTCAATTTACACTAAACTACTTATAAAATGAGATTGCTTATATGTATTTTGAAACTATTTTGAACTCGTAACGATTGATAGCTCATTGTGTTTTCACTGTTTTTTTGTTTTTTTTTTTGTATTATATATATGTATAATCATATGTAAATAAATATTTAAAAAAAATTTATACTAAAAGAATTCTGTAGAGTGGATTGAAGTCTGTCCATTAAAGTATGAAGATTGGCTATTTTAATATATATATATCTGAGCACTTATTGCATATATGTGTAGTGATGATAATCTGGACCAACTGATGATTGCTGGTTTAGCATGAAATACGTCTATTGGTGATTATTTATTTTTTCGACATACTGTACATGTGTTTAAGTGTATAGTGTTATGAGATAGAGTGGAGAGTGGTGGGTAATGGTGAAAGTCAATGCTCATATACCCTATATATTACATATATTGACACAGGTATATAATAAACTGTATTTCAGTTACTAAAAGAATTCATAATTCTTAAACATTAGTTTTAACTAATGTAGAAAGAAACGTAATTTACTGTTCATTAAAGAAAATATTGGGACCCAAAAATTAAAAACATTTTCATTTCAGAAATGAAAACAAGATACGTGCATTTATTAGTTGAAAAATACTGAGAAACAAAAAACCAATTAAGACAGTGCACCAATATAGAACAATCTAAAATAAGGTGTAGACATATTAGGAAGAAATCTATACATGAATAGTCAGAAGCAGTGATGATAAACAAAAGAGCAATGACAGCTTGAAAATAACTAACATACCAATAAGGGATAGAAAGCCCTGCGAGGTTTATGCAATGGCGGAGTGTCAGACTCTTGTGCATAAGGTCCTCGGATCGATTTCACGTTGGGCACTTCCGCCATTCAAACCTTTTATGAACTTCTGAGTATTCGATTATTTAAGGGATAGAAGAATGGATTCGATAAAGCGATAAGCGTATGAAAAGAAAAAAATAGTGTAAAAAATCATGGGTTCATCCCAATAGGAGTTTACAGCATGCACGCAAAATAAATATTTATGCTTACACATAAACATATGGGATTGTGGACTAAATAGCTTTTGACAATCTTGTAATTTAAATTGTAAAATTTTAGTACATTATATATATATACAGTGTATGTAAATGTTAAAAGCACTATTATATCTTAGAAATACTGAAAAAGCCTTATTATATTTTTGAAAGAAAACTATAATAATGAGGCTTTTATTTTTCTTTTTATCAAAACAAAAGAAAATTATTCTGGCCGCTGATTTTGAAATGATGGTAAGAAATTACTATCAGTAATATTCTCTTTCTAAGATGAGACACTTCCGCTTTCATTTTCCTATATTACCAAGTATAAAGGTTACGAGACTGCTTTTTATGGCTGAAGGCCTGAATGCCAATACTTCCCCTTTTACTTTGACTTAAATTGAGCACTAGCTTGTCTCACAGGTAAATAAGACTGATTGCTAGCTACTTGTAGAATTCCATTTCATTGATTGTCTCCGACCGAAATCGGCTGCTCGGCTACCAGATTTCATTTGAACTTGAACATTCAATATAACTGGGCTTGATCAAAATTCAATTAGCAAAGTAAAACCGCTGTTAGAAAATTTTACGTATAACTTCTGAAAGTTTGTAAATAATAAACCTAGATAATAAAAAATAACAACAATAGAAGTTTAACAATTTATAATGATAATAAAAAGTAAAAATGTAATGATAAAACAATAAAACTGTACGCTATATATATATGCGTGTATGATTATAAATTTTATTAATACAATAATATTATAATTAATTTAATACAATATACAGGCTTAAACCTGTACATATATATATATATGTAATGTATGCGGGATTCAAGCTCAGACTTTCACAAGACCATCAATTCTCCATGCCAGCTCATATTGCTGACCCACCTGATCACACATATGTTGAAAATATAAATAATCACCAATATAAGTATTTCGCGCTAAACCAGCACTCATCAGTTGGTCCAGATTACCATATATTATAGATTCCCTAATATTATGGTTGTAATTTTTTTTTTAAAAAATTCAATTATTTCACTACAGATAATCGAAAACAGCCTTTTTTTTAAAGCCTTTCAATGAACAAAAAATGACCTCTCCGACAATCTCCTTCCATATTTCTTATAGAGAAGTACTCACTAGATTTTTCAGCTATTGGGTAGGTAAAATTTGAGTGGCTTTTTAAAATCTTTGTTTACCTTCTATTGTTTAATATTGGATGGATAATTTAGGTTGACCTTGAGCTGATTAGTTAAATAGAGAATCATAATAAATCCAATCAAATTTACAAATACCAATCATCACCGATTTACAATCCAAATGATATTTTCTTGACCTTCAACAGCATTTTAGCATGAAAAGAGGTATATCCTCATATACTGATTACGGATGGAAATAACTTTGGAAAAACCAGTATTCCAAGCAACATCCTTGATTTAAATATAAGTCAATGACTCTAATCATATGAACAACTATCATATCACTCATAATAGTTGCAGAAATGAACAAATTCTTAATACCAACTCCATTAAGTTCTTGTTGCAGCTGTTATTACTATGTGAAGAGTCACATGACTCTGCTCACTAACATGCACCAGCCAACATTCTGAATTTCCTGCCTTTTCACCTCTAAGTTTAAGAAGGGCTTTTTTCTCAGTTGCCTGATAGCTATTATCTGAGATACCAGTAGAGTTTTTATGAAAACAAGATGAATATGTATGAGGGTGATCTTTTTTTTACAGATTTTACAATTATGATATTTAAACAAAGTTATGATCATTATTACCAGTACATAGTAAATTGACCAATTAAGACAATGGGATGTCAACAAAAATAGAACATTCTAAGAACCTTTTGATTGGGGACCCAAGTTATCATTTAATGATGTTTTTTATGTAGAAATCTATAACTGCAAATTGCTTGCAAGAAAATAAAAGGTGCACAAATTGGAACTGTCTAATATTTAATGGGATACTGTTGGGTACTAGAAATTAAAAGAAAATGCAAAGATATAATTGATGTCAAAAGTGAACATGTGTCTTATTACAAAAACACTAATATTGGAATTACAAATGGAATGGAATTCATTATATGTAAAAAAAAAAAAAACAACAACAGATAAATAATTTTGTTGATATTGGTACTATATTAGACATAATGACTTATTCAAATTAATAGAAAATATCAAATATAGGTAATTCAAGTTTATGCCTCAATAAGTTATCATTGTAATGAAGAAGTAAAATAATTTTTATATGGAAATAGAAATGTTTTTTTTTATCAGACCAACAGCATTTTAAAATTATTATTAGAAGACATTACTGCAAAAAATGGTAAATGATTAAAAACTGTCTTGGATAAATTTGGTTATAATAACAGAAATAGAAGCAGAGACAGATTTGTGGAGTTCACAGAAAAGAAAAACCTGTATAAAATTTTAAGAGTCATAGATCACATGACACTATTCTCTTATGCTTGTAAGTTATAAACAATGAGGATGCCAATTCCTCAACAAGCTTTGTGATAAATGCTTAGCCAGAGCAAGCATTTAAAATATCTCTGGCAGGAACTCCCCCCCGCCAACGCCTGACCATGGTTTCATGCTTTGGCACTCCTCAGAGAGGTGCCAGGGTAGATTCAGATTGCTCTGGCTAAGCATTTATCACAAAGCTTGTTGAGGAATTGGCATCCTCATTCTGTATAAAATTTCTTTGGAAAAATATTAATGGATATGGAAGCATCTAAATGAAAATGTAACTGAATTGGATTATATTTTGAAAAATAAATTTTGAAAAACCCAAACCCGGGAAAAAAACATCCTTAAAAAATTATTGCCCCCGGGGGGGGGGGGGGGTGTGGGGAATTAACTTAAAATATGTAATTCAAAAATCTAATGTTTTTAATAAATTCAATAAAGAATATGATTGTCTTCTAACTACATTTAAAATACCTGCTAATGCAAAACCAGACGCATGAAAACAAAAAAAATGTGACTATGATGCCCTATTGATATTTTTATCCATCTTCAGAAACACTGCAGTAAGTTTAAATTGAAACCTGCAAATCATTTTAGAATAAACAAGGCAAAACTCTCCATATAGTAGTGCCACCCTGTGCCAACCAGAGTAATCAATGGATGCCAGAAGGCTTATGCATAAAATCCCTATCTAGTGCCTACTCATCTAATATCCCCAGACTATGTTTCTGGCTTGTGGCCTTCATCACTGAATAGCCTTGGATCTGAGAGCACTGCACCTAGATCTTAGGATCTAATGCAACCTTCCAGCAGCCACCTTTTATCTCTACTTAACTACAAAACTATGAGAATAAAATTGAAAACACAATAATGTTTTGAATCTAAGATTATGTGATGTTCATTTTAGAATACTTATAGACTCCAATATATTTCAGATCTGACTAAAGTAATACAATGAAAATTGATATTCTATTAGGAACAGCATGAATAATAAATAGCTGATATAAAAAAGAAACAATTTTCTAATAAATTTTCTATTGAAAAACTGAAATGATATAATTTTTTTAAAAAGAGATCTATTTAAAAAAAAATTAATATCTAGAGTTTTATCAATAAAGCAAGTCATATATAATGTGACATTGCTTTTATAAGCTTGTATTTACAAAAATGTAATACAGAGAACCTACCAACAACTCAAACAACTCTTAATTGATAAGTGCAGTAAGAGAAAATATTTAAAATCTCTATCCAAAATACTCTTATCCCCAGACCAATTGGTTTCAGGATTATGGCTCACCTCAGCAAGGAGCTAGAATATTTAGACACTAGATCCAAAATATCAACTCAAAACCCAGAACTTATTTTATACATAGTATTTAAGTAGAAACTCTGAAGTTTTCGGACATGAAAATGACTTTTACTCCAGCTATCTAATTTAAATAGCTATATGGGACTGAACCAAATTCAGATCTACCATATAGAATAGCCTCAGCATAGCCAAAGACATAAAGGTAAAATTATAATTATTAATAAAGTAAGTAATATATTATGAGACATTGCTTTTATAAAATGGTATAAAAAGAGTTTATAATGATATATCAAAAAAAAAGTGAATTGAAAAGGAAAACTCTAGAAGAGAAATCTTAAAAGTGTAAAATACCATCTTAGTATTGGAAGAAAAATTGTTTCAGCAGTGAGAAAATAAGATAGAATTATTAAAAAGAGTGATAACATCATGAAAAATGTGGATGATGTTTTAAAAATAAGATAATGGAAGTCCTATAATTACTATATCTTTTGAATCACCTAGTGCAGCGTTTCCCAACCTTTTTTGGCTCAAGTACCACTTGGTAGTGCATCACGCTAAATTGTACCACTTCATAAAAATGATTGTATTTCATAAAATTTGTTATTGCTTGTGTTATTTTATTTCCATTATAAATATTATAGGGTGACCATGTATGTATTCACATCACATAATGAGACAAATTACATTGAAACATGCCTAAACATCACACTGGATTACAAACTCACTGAAATTATAAACTCACTGTAACATATTTATATGTATGTGCTTCTTCAAAGTTTCATATTTTTTCCAAAATAATTTATTAAAGATTACATTATTACATTAAAGATTATTTGGTACATATTTTGATCAAAGTGATTTCTCATTCCTTCATTTGGTTTTCCCGAATTTGAGTCTGTTTTCTCTTTTTTGGAGCATCTTGCTATTGGTTGGGCCATGGAGAAAATAAACCAGCATGTCCCAAGCCATGGTAAAAATAACCTCAGGGATTATCAGACTATATCTTGTTCTTGCTTTCTTTATATTGTTCTGCATAAAGTTAATAGGATTAAAATTTTGATGATTAAATACTAGCTTACATCTACTAATCCACAATAGATGATCAAGAATTAATGAGAGTCTAATTTCTGGGTATGATCCTTTTCTGATACATTCTTTCAAATTAAATAATTTAGATTGATTTGCCTTCATCCGGCTCATTATTTATCTACTATTTTGTCATATTTCGTTTACTAATAAATGGTTTTAATAAAAACACAAAATTATAAAAAAACAAAGTAATATATTTTCTTATCATAATCAAATATTTTTATAAAATAAATTTAATGAGATTCTTGTGCTTGTTTCGAACAACATAATTTTTTAAAATTTGGTTCAAAAGATGCGTTCAACCTGTTTCGATACTTTTTTTTAAAAAAAATATATGAAGAAAAAGCTCTTCCTACTAATTCCGTACTAGTAAACGGTAATAATAATTTAAGAGCTTTCTCAGAAAGTTATTCATATTCTTTAATGTTTAACCAAAAATTAATTAGATTGTGTCGTTTGAATTCTACTTGTAAAGTTCTGTCACATGATAATTCTATTAAATTTTTTTTAGCTTTTATTGATAATGATGTAGCTTTTTCCGAATTTTCTGCATAGAAGGGGTTTGAAATCCAATTATCATTTGTATTTTCGGGTTTTGGAAAATATTCCATGGAAGACAATTTTAATCCAGTTAAATGTGCTATTATATTTTCTTGTATATCTTGAGACAGACTAACCTTATTTTCAAATAAAAAAAATAGGTAGAGTTTCGAATACTTCCGGTTGATTGTTTTCGATACACAGTTTCCAAAAATCTAATTTCTTAATCATACTTTCAATTTTATCATTAACATTAAAGATCATTATCGACTGTACATATTAACAACTTTACAATATTATTAATTAAAATATTTTTATGAATTATAGGAAAAAACGTTTCTATGATATTTTTATGATTTAATTTTTTTTTTATGTCCATCATTATTGATTATTTTTCATGTACCACCAACCAGAAACTTGCGTACCACCAATGGTACGCGTACCACAGATTGGGAAACACTGACCTAGTGTATTAAATAAAAAAGTATACATGAAATTAAATCTATAAAGAATGGAAAAAGTACAGGAAGGAATGGATTAATTATTGGTATTTAAAAAAAATTTCTGACAAAGCCACAAGATATCTTGATGAATATAGTATTCAGAATATTTTTAAAAGGTAATAAAGAAGATAGAATCTTCTAAAACCTACCAGTATCTTGTCAATATGATATAAAATCTTTCCCAAAATTATTATAACCAATCTGCGGCAAATTCTGGATTTTAACTAACTTAAAAATAAAAGCACCATGGTAAATATCAAATAAATACTTAGAGAAGTTATAGAAAATATTAATGAACATGGTCAGTCTTTGTGGTTTGAATTTGTAGATTATAAAAAGACATTTGGTTCTATGAGCATTTTTTCAGTAATAAAAAGATTGGATAATCAAGATATATATCCAGGATATTCTAAAGAATAGTCATCAAACTGCATAATGTAAAACAGATTATTTGATCTTAAGAAGATTAACATTGAGGAGGTGAACAGAAGATGATCCCACATCTCCAAAAATTTTATAACAAGTTTATGAAAAGTATTATGTGGATTAAAATGAGAAACTAACAGATTAAAAGTAACTGAAGATTATTAAAGTCATTTATATTTTAATGAAGATGCAGTTATTTTTGGAAATAATGCTTCTGCTCATCAAACAATATCAGTAAAGGTAAAACTTGAAAAAATCCTCAAATGTTTAAAATAATGTGCAATGGATTTTCTCAGGAAAAAAAATTGAGACTGATAATAATGAAATAGAAGATATCAACTCCAAATATTACTAATATAAATGGAAATTTAATGAATGAAATTAAATCATATAATTAAACTTAATGGAGTATTTTGGTAAAAATAACAGCCCCCAAAATGAAATATGCTTTTGTGTTTGAAAAGGAAAGGTTTTAATATATGTTCTACCAATTCTTACTTATGGAACTGTGACTTGCACACTTAAGAAATGAGCAATATATTCTTCCAAACCACTCATCAAAGTATGGAGAGATATACATTAGGAAGAAAAAAAGAGATTAAAATTAAATACACAGGTGAAAAAACAAACAGGTATCTCTGACATCGCTATAAAATAAAAAAGACCGAAGTAGAATCTGGTAGAATATTTGGCTAGAATCATAATAGTTGTATAATTGAAATTTTTAATTGTTTCAAAGAAAATTAGAAGACTTTAGAAATAAAGTATTTGTGAAAAGGAAGGATGAAATCAGGAAAAATGTTAGTGTGATATGGGGGAAAAAAATTACAGATCAGATCTTGCAAAGGATTAATAATCTTATAAAATAATGATGATAAATCATAATCTCAAACAGACTTTTATGATTACAAAGAAATCATCAGTCCTATGTGTCAAATAAAGTGATAAAAGAGAAAATGACCTTCGGATGGCTGAAGAGAGTGAGATTACTCTTCTTGTATTAGATCATATTTTCCTTGAATGAAAGTTTACTATCCCACACCTGATTATAAACTACAACTTAACTTTTTTTCATTTATTATTCTTGTGTTTGATTGTAATTGTATTTGTAGTAGAGTTTTAAACTCCTGGCAGATCGTATTTTCTTATTACAATTATGTGTATAATTATAAAAGAATCATTATCACATGTTTGAATAGTTTCAAATAATTCCTTCAAAAACCTATAAATTTTTTTGTATTTGTATTCCAGGGTATGTTGACCTGCAGAGTTCTAACAAATCACCAATTGTTATAACTGGAAACATGTGGATTATTAAAAAAAAAAAAGGTATTACAAATTAACTAAATAATTTTTACTTGAAAAAAAAAAAGTATTTCTCATTGTCTAGTCTAGTCACTATATTGTACAACTTCTAATATCAGTCATCCTGTGATTATTTGGTCTAACCGGTTTATTTTCAGATATACAATATTGAGCAGATTTTTTGCTCCATAAAGTAAATTCAAATCTGCAATTCCAAGATATTTCTCATTGGAACTAGTAATTCATCAATATCTATTATTTCTTGTAGCTTAGAATCTGATGAAGGCCACAAGACAGAAACTACTGTGGGAGTATTGGATGAGTAGGCACTAGATGGGGATTTTATGCACAAGCCTTCTGGCATCCATTGATTACTGTAGCTTGCTGTATGTGGCAATACATATAGTGAGTTTTGCCTGTTTTAACAACAGTTATACACAAGCATAAGAAGTGGTGGTTATGTGATGTTTATTAGCTGAGAATCTTCACAGAAAGATATGCATGTTTTGATTGTACTATCCAATCCATTTTTAACTAGAATGAGAAAATTATGGCTGAGTTTCAATCAATTTATTCTGTTTTTATCACCCTTAAGAATTGGGTATTCTGATCAATTTCTTTATATCAGAGTAAGATATAATCAGAAACACTACTCAGACTATATACTTACTAAATATTCGTAATAATTTATCCCTTTCATTTAAATTAAAAATCTGTGCAAATCTACATTGTGATTTTGGTGGTTTCTATGCTCCAACATGCATTCAAATTATCAGCTGTGAAGAGTCAAAGATGTAGTATTTTCATTTTTATAAAGTCCTAAATTTTCTTTGCCAGTTTTGCTTTAAACTAAACAAATAAAATATCAGATTATACCTAGATCTTAATTTAAATCAAATAGTGTGAAATGGAATGTCTATTAGTTACAACACGAAACAGTTGTGAAAGAATTTTAGAAACTTTTTTTTTTCATGTGTCAAAGCATTGGCTGGGAAGCAAACCTGGGACAACTGCTTGTAAGGCATCTGTGCTAACCACTTGGCCACCAATGCTTGACAACATTTTGTTGTTTTGTCTAGAATTGTAATGGATATATTATGTTCTATTTTGTTTAGAATTACAAGTATAATAGTAGGCAGTATTTAATTTTAAAACATATACAACTCTCTGGAGAAGTTTAAAATATTGTTTGCAGAATGTCAAAAAAGTTGTTACTCTTTCAGATTCTCACACCAATTAAAATAGCTTTGGGTTTACAACCATATCAGAACATGGGTTTAAAATAAATGATGACCTTTTATTTCAAAAACTCCAGCACAAGAGCTGTTAGAGGTTAATGAAAAAACTTGTTTAGCTTTTAAGGAGTGTCAATTAGTAGCAATTGATAATTTATTAATGATGTGAAAAAGTAAAAATGTTATTTCTGTTTACATGGATATAATCTCCTCATTTCCATTCTTTATTATATAAACAATCCATGGGAATATGTAATTCATTATATAATCATTTAGATATTTGCATAGTCATCTATTTATTTTTAAATATGTTTCTAGTGTACCTATAATGGGAGAGGTTGGTCTGAATTCTGGGATGGTGGATGATTGTGATAGGAATGAGCTAAAGTAAAAGATGCACTGATAAAAAAAAATACTCGCAAATATAATTCTAAATGAAAAAGTATGGGTTATTTAAATTTTAAACTAATTAAGAAATTTGCTTATAGTAATATTACCTTACCATTTGTTAGGTTTTTTTATTATTATTCAGAATCAGTTACCAAAAGTTACACTATTATTCAAAGAAAAAAAAATCCTAAAGATTGAGTTATTGAGCACATTATTCTTGAAAATTAATAGTATGTAAATTGAACATGCACATGAGTGGAGAGACGCACTTGAGTTACCATACTGTTTTACGCTAGTAATTTGATGACTCTTTTGTTATTAGTAACCTTCATAGCCAGGAAAATAAGCTTCTAGCAATTATAAAAGAACTAAAAACTGTAAAGCATATTGCTACTGAAATGGTTTGCCATTTATATAATTGTTTAAGTAGTTTAATTTTGATTCAAACCTTAGGCTGATTTAAAGATAAAGTGGAGTTAAAAATGATTTCCGGATGCACTTTCTGCCTCATTGGTAAATTTAAAGTCAGAAATCAATCTGAGAATGAAGATTTAAATATAAGGATTTTATATATTCCAGATAATCATTGCATTGATCATTCAAGCTTATGAGACAGCACTAGAGAAGAAGCTGGCTTTGAAGAATTTTATATATAAACTTCCAGAGAGTGACTAAGTAACTCTAAAGTAAAGTATAGGTCTAAACATGGGTCTAAAGCAATATAAGATTTCTAATGCATTAAATAAATATATAACCTCAAGTAAGTCCTCTCATAGGCTAAGTGAACAATAACTAAATAAGTCCTCTCGTGGATTACGCACACCGTAATTAATATATTATTTTACTAGATGTGGATAGACCAATGGTTGATTGTTAATTCATGGTTATGATCTACAAATAATAATAATAATAACAGTAATAGTAATCTCAGGTTCTTAAATATTAAATAATTTACTTGGAAAGAATACTATCTTTAACAATAATAATTTAAAAATAATAAAATAATTTATATTCTTTTAACTAATTAGCAGCGATAATAACAATGAGAATCATTTTCTTAACATCTTATCAACACTTTCTTCTTTTATAATGAAGTACAGATTTATCTAGAGATGGGTTTAAGCATAATACTGGCTAGGGATAGATTAAATCTTTTTTTGTTGGTTCATAAAGCACCGGCTAAACAAAATCAAGTTTTCTTAAAATCCAAGACAATTATCTGGCAACAGCAAACCTAACGTGATGCAGTAGGTAAAAGGGTATTTTGTTGTACCAATCACATCACTAAGTACTCTAACAACAAAAGCATCAATAAAGTAATCTTATATAAATATGATTGCATATATAATGGACGGGACGAATTGTATCAATGTGACAATTTCAAAAATAATGTTTTTTTTTATATAATTTTAAACACTTTTACTATTTAAATTGATTTTCTGATATACGGATATGATAGATGACAACGGACACAGAGATATAATCAAAGAACAAAATCAATATTTATTACAAAGATTAAATATATCTTCCTTTAGTTTACAATTAACAAAATATATAAATTATTTATTACTACTATTTACAATAAAAATAGATTAAAGAAACCGTCACATGAATTAATACATAAATTAGATATAATGTACATATTGTATATTATACCTGTAATATGTTTAAATAATACAAATACATAAATAAAGAAAAACATCCTACAGTTTGGATTTAATAATCAATAATACATACTAAGGGTAATGAGAACATTTGAATGGACTAATAACATAATTGTAGCTAGTAATATAATAAGTTATATCTACATTGAAATTAGTGCACAATCTCTCAATAGATAATTTATAATTTAAACAATATAATACAAAAGAAGACGTTGTATTAGTCTTAGATAACTACAACTTGTGGAGTAGAAAAATACAAATTCAATATTTTACTCAATAAATAATTATTTGAAAATATATATTATAAGGGAATAGAAGACTATGATCATATAAATGCTTTCGTAACACACAACTTGGAATATATCAGTATTTGTGGGCAATGGTAATGGAAAAACAAGCCTCCCCTAAAGAAAACTGAGAAATTCTGGCTCAATGCTACACATATACTATTATAAGTATCCTGTTTGTATCTACCACCAATATAAGAAAAAGCTTAATAAATAATATCTAAGCAACATGAGAAATCATCAACATAAATGCCACAATAAATACATGATCAAAATCAGAAATACCAATAATGAAAGGAAAGGCATTGCGATAATAAGTAAATTGCAAATTTTAATCACATCTGCTCATATTTATAATGAAAATAGCAAGTTGAAATCAGAAAACTGATACAATTTTTTGTAAGAAAGATGAATAAATAGTTAATTTGAAAGTTATTATTGTTATTATTATTATTATTATTATTATTAATAATAATAATAATAATAATAATAATAATAATTATACCATGCTTCGAATGCTCATTTGAAGTTAGAACTATTAAAATTAAATATCAGGCTTAGCGCTTTCAAGGTCTTTTAACCTCATAATAATTGAAATTATATTCCAATCAAAACTAAAATATACAATATATATATATTAAAATAGAAATCCTACCCTTATGAATGTTTATAAAACATACATAATTTTCTTGCTGTGGTCTACAATAAACATGAATAAAACCATTTATATAAGCATCTTTAAATACCCATGATTATATATATTAGATATACCTGAATAAAGAACAAAATAAAATGAGATTAACAAAATATAACATATACATAACATTTCAAACACTATAATAATAAAATATAAAAGACAAAAAAAAAAAATCTTAAGTTGGTTTCTCTTCTTCTCTAGAGTGAAAGTAATTTTCTACCAATTGTAAGTTTGATTATTCTAATGATCATTTATTTATCTTGTTTTATTTATTTCATTCCAATATCAGCCTTTCAAGCTAATTGAGCACCCACCTTTTGGAATGAAATATAATTGCAAGCACAGCGCTAGATAAAATATTTGCTTGTTTTATTTATTTAAATGCACATTCTCAAAAACAATTCCAAATGATCATATATATCCTCATTAGGAAATTGAAGATGTTTCCATAATAATGAATTCATGTTAGATAACATAATACAGCAAGATGGTGTTTGCTTTAGAGATAAAAAAAATCATGTTGAATTTATAATGGATGAAGCTTTTATCAGCATGTCATAATTCTGCAAAGACTAAAGTGATTGTTTAAATTAAAGAACAAATTGAATATATCTCACAATAAAAATCATATATTAAAGTTGCATCCAAAACAATTTATATACTTTATATAGGTATATTATTAATCATGACAAAAGTTATAAATGCATAATATAAATGAATTTTATATATATATACTCAAGCAGATGAAGTTCTCTATAAGCCAATACGTATATCCACATGTAATTATTTCCATAATAACATATAAAGTGAAGCATGAATACAGGTATAAAAATAAGTGAAATATAGTAAATGTAAATCCATAATTATATTTTATAATGAGCTATAAACACCTTAGTCATAGACTAATCAAATAAAATCAATATAGTTCATTGCAAAACAGTATAATAAGTTTTTAGTTTCAGATACTGTATTATAATAAGAGTGAGTAAAATTGAAATAAGTTTGCAAAATAATAAAACATATAATATCTCTAATTGCATTGTTGAAGTTTCACCTCCTGTCTCAATAGAAAATTGCCCTCTTTTTCTCCATTTGTAGAAATTTAGAGAGATTAAAAGTAAAATAGCATAACTTGAAAAGAAATTGTTTGCTCAGGTAAGTCTTTTTTTAGCAGTATATATTGTTTTGTCCTCCAAAACACTTGAAACTTAATAAACTTGGTTGTAGAATTCAGCAAGCAAAATAATATTAATGTGACCAATTTATAGTGTGATGATGAAAAAATGTGCCTTATACTTTTTAAATTGTCTCTTTTTATACCCTTTTGAAAGTAACATGTGATTCCAATTATGGCAATTAACAGTTGGGATTTATTTTAGTTAATGGAAATCTAAAAAGATTTTCACCAGAAATGATTTACATGTAATTTAAATAAATACAGAGAAAAGTGATTTTAAGCACTTTTTTAGTAAAACTATATCATTTCTTTGTTCCTTTTTTAATAATACAATTATTCATTAATTAAAACATTTGAAATTAAAGTTGTCTTACTTCAAATAATAATAAAAAGAAAGAAAAAAGTATAACTTTTTTTTTTGTTTTAATAGAAGTTAACAACAGATATATTTATGAAAGTTAGGTTTAACTTTTCAAAATCAGTGATTGGATAGATAGCAACCTAGGTATTGACATATTCTTAAATAAATAAAATTCAATTACACAGCTTTAAATTCATAAAATAGAGTATTAAGTTACTCAATTAAATTAGTAAAGATAAATAATATCAGCTAATCTTTTAGAATTATGATAACAAAAAAAAATTTTAGATTCTAAATTGCACCCGTATATATTTTTTACAGAAAATAAATGGTCACAGTTTTATATTCTCTATTCAGTATTTCTTTTAAAAATTTACTTTAGCACATAACAGGAGTATAAGTTTTAATATACTATCTCTCCCCTTTATTATTATTTCTTTTAAATTTGTAACTCTACTAGTAGATTTCCATAAGTCTTATATCTCCCCTATCAATTTCATGATTTTATCTAAAGTGTTGAACTTTGCTAATAAATGTGCAGAAAGGATTGGCTTAAGCTGCATTCATTATATATACCTCTAGTTTATTGTGCTTTTTCTATCAGCTATATTAGTAATTTTTGGGAGTAGTTTGAACTGCTCTAATTGATGGTTTACCATCACTTGGCTCCTTATATGCAATATTAAGGTAATTATTGGGTTTTTAATAAGAAGCTGATCATTTATAACTACAACCTTTACTTTGACATATTCTATTACAATGACACTTCCCTACAGGTGCAAAATTAACACTGGATCAGGGTAACTATGAGAATCTCTAGCATTTATCTTGTTTCATATCTATGCTCACTTGTCTCAAGAGCATCTAGGATCTCACACATCTGTTCAATTGTATACCTATCAGCAGCAATTAAGATCTGTTCAATTTGCTGAGGCAAGTTATACTGATAATCCTAACTATTTGATACTTAGACAAGGGAAAAGCTGTCAAAGTTCTTAGTTTAACTGCCTAACCATGGAAAAACTGTGTATAGCTATCCTTATGTATAGCATACTTTTTCTGGTTGACTTGATAACATATGTTATCCTGATGACCTTCACCCTTGAAACTAAATAGTATTGAATATTTGAAGTATCCATATGTTTGAGGATGAGCAAACCAAGACTTTCACTAGTCCTTTATGGTGGCATAAAGATGACTTCTAGATATGGCAAGTTTCTCTTTCTCTGTAAAGAAGCTATAAAACAGCTCTCCAAGGCTTCAAAGAAACTTTGAGGGATTTTCTAAATGTTCTCCGTTAAAGGGCTTATTTCTCATAAATTTGAGAACCATTGAACTAATTGCAAGTACATCCTCACTCTTTGCATTCTGAGCTACAGGATATTCTCCATCAATGACATGGAAACTCTTGGTCCTGACTGGGACTTGTAGCATCATCATTTACTTTAAATATCTCTTTAATATGTGTTTCAGTTTTGGCTATGTAATGTCTAGAATCATATCTAATTTGAATATAATTCTTTCCCTGAGTATTCTGAATCTGTAAGACCTTCTGCTGAATATCTTGAAATCTAGCCTCTAACTGCATTTGTTCAACCATAGTTTCCACCATGCTCTTTTGTTCATTTTTAAATTTATCTAATTCATGTAAAAAATTTAATCTAATCTCCAAGACCTGGACACTCTTGACATTTAACTATTACTTCCTTCATTTCCTTTTGAATTCTTTTAAAATCATTTTGCATTAGTTTTTGTCAACTCGTTTATTTCAGTGTTAGATTTACTTTAATCTCAGCCATCACTTTCCTAGTCTCTTCCAATTCAATTTTGCTTTGAGTTTGATCTTTTTTGGATTTAGATATATCCCTCTAAATGACCTTCACTGATATCCTAATTTAATTTCTAACTGCTAACCCTGATTTGACTATAGCTCTATGTTTGGAAATTTGTAGTTTATAATTCTAACCTGCTCTGATGATTGATTGTTTGATTCTATCATTTTTATTTCTAGCTTTTTCAACCTGCCTTCTGATTCTATTTATAACTCATAAAACTCTTTGATTTCGTTTAATTTTTTATCTGACTCCTTTTTTTTGGTCATTATGATTATTAATTCCTAATAAGTCGAATTCTGGTTAAGTTCCCTGACTGTTTCCACTCTGGCATTCTCTTAATATCTAAAGTTGATGGTGATTCAATTGGTCTGTTTTCAAAATACTTGGCATTCAAATAATCAGCCTTCAAAAACATCCAATTTAATCTCCAGAGATTCTTTGTTTCTTTTTGAGATTCCTTCATTTATTTTAGTTCCCTAAACTAATCATCAAACCTCTTCACAAAAAATTCTACCATCAGCATAAACTTATCTTGAAAATTAAGAGTTGCTTTTTTGGGGTCACCTCCAGATTTTTGATTTCTTTGTTATCACTCACTTCTCTAAATTACTATAACAAAATTATATTCATAAACTTTCATTATCAAAACATTATAACAATATTTATAATTTATAATCTATCCAAGCAAACCAACCTTCAAATTACTATTATATACAAAAACCCTCACCAAATAAGGTATTTTGCATCTACATCAAGATAACTTAAAAGAAAAATACACAGCTTTTACAACTATAATTATTTTACATTATTTGCTATCACAATGATTTATGGACTCTTAATAACATTGGTGTTGTATACATTAATTACAAAAGAAACATAAAATTACACTCTTAGAATATTATGATTGCCATTGTCACCAGAAATTCACATAAAATTGAGAGAAAAAAACTTAATGTTTTATTATTATTATTATGAAGTCACATGATCTATTTCACATTTAAATAATATAATCTTAATACTAGTATTTATGCAATTAGTAAATATTAATATATGCTCTTAAAATTATATATATATATATATATATATATATTAATAAGTTGATGATCTAAGTCCTGACCAAGTAACAAGCTTTATTTATTGTGTTAAAGACCACAATGAGATCTTAATGCTAAGCAATAATTGGGCCCCATGTTGGGTGCAAATTTCTGCAAATGTTATTTTCCAGAATGTGAGCAAGTAACCATAAAGTAAAGTATAACTCTAAACACAGGTCTAAATCAGTATAAGATTTTCTAATGCATTAAATAAACAGGTAAAAAGTCTCTATACGTATTGTCACTCAGTGCAAGCCAGAATTATCAATGAATGCCAGAAGGCTTGTGCATAAAATCCCCATCTAGTGCCTATTCATGCAATATCCCCAGACTAGTTTCTGGCTTGTGGCCTTCATTAGTGAGAAGCCCTGGATCTGAGAGCACTGCAGCTAGATCTTAGACAAGTTCTCTTATAGGCTAAGTGAATAATAACTGAATAAGTCATTTCATGGACTAATACCACTGTAATTAATACATTATTTTACAAGATGTGGCTAGACCAATGGTTGATTGTTAATTAATAGTTACATTATACAAAGAATAATAATGAATAGTAATAATAATCTCAGGTTTTTAAATAATAAACAAATCAGTTGTAGGTAATACTAACATTGCAATGATAATCTAAAAATAATAAAATAATTTAGGTTATTTTAAGTAATTAGCAGTGATAATAACAATGAGACTCATTTTCTTAATATCTTATCAATATTTTCTTCTTTAAACAAGGCAAAACTCTCCATACAGTAGTGCCACCCTGTGCCAACCTGATTAATCAATGGATGCCAGAAGGCTTGTGCATAAAATCCCTATCTAGTGCCTACTCATACAATATCCCCAGACTAGTTTCTGGCTTGTGGCCTTCATCAGTGAAAATCCATGGATCGGAGAGCACTGCACCTAGATCTTAGGATCTAATGCAACCCTCCAGCAGCCACCTTTTATCTCTACTTAACTACAAAACTATGAGAATGAAATTGAAAACACAATAATATTTTCAATATAAGCTCAATAGCTTATATAGTCATTGATTAATATGGTTGGCACAGAGTGGCGCTATTGTATGGAGAAATTTGCCTTATTTATAATAATTATGTGCTAGTATAAGAGATGGTGATCATGTGATGTTTAGTGGTTTAACTTTCTTCTTTTATAATGAAGTACAGATTTATCTAGAGATGGATTTAAGCATAATATTGGCTAGCAAAAATGAAATCTTATTTTTTGTTGGTTTATATTGCACTATCTAAACAAAATCATTTTTTCTTAAAATCTAAAATAATTATCTGACAATGGCAAAGCTAAAGTGAGTGATGCCATTGATAAAAGGGCATTTTGTTGCACTAAATGCATCACTAAATACTCTAACAACAAAAGCATCAATAAAGTAATTTTATAAATACCCAATTGCATATATAATGAATTGCATAAATTGTATCAATATTACAATTTCAAAAATAATATGTATTCTTATATGCCACTCAAAGAAGTATGGAGAAATGCATGATGGGAGTAACAAAAAGAGATCGAAAACACAATGTATGGGTAAGAGAACAAATAGGTGTTACTGACCTCATTGATAAAATTAAAAGATTGAAGTGGAATTGGGCTGTACATATTTCTAGAAGAGATGATAATAGATGGACAATTGAAATCTTAAACTTGATTCCAAGAGATTGTAAAAGATCCAGAAAAAGACCACATGTTGATGGATGGATGAAATAAGAAAGTGTGCAGGGGTGATGTGGAGAAGAGAAGCTAAAGATCAGAGAAGATGGATTGAATTTGGAGAGACCTTCATCCTGCAGTGGATTGATAATGGTTGTTGATGATGATATATGCTTAAACACTTTTACTATTTAAATGGATTTTTAATATTCAGATGTGATAGATGGCAACAGACCCAAAGACATAATTAAAGAATAAAATCCATATTTATTGAAAGGCTAAATATATTTTCTTTTAGTTTAAAATTTAACAAAAATATTTACTAATATTATTTACAATAAAAATAAATTAAAGAAACCATTACATGAATCAATACATAACTTAGATATAATGCACATATAATACATTATACTTGTAGTATATTTAGTTTATACAAATAAATAAATAAATAAATAAATAAAAACTTTCTGCAGTTTGGATTTAATAACCAATGAGACATACTAAGGGTAATGTGCACATTTGAATGCACTAATTATATAGTTAATGATAAATTCCAAAATGCTAATAATATAGTTGTGGCTAGTAATATAATAAAATACATCTACATTGAAATTTGTGCACAGTTACTTAATATATAATTTATAATTTAAGCAATATAATACAAAGGAGTACATTATACTAGTCTTAGATAAGTAAATCTTGTGAAGTAGAGAAATACAATCTCAATACTTTACTTAAAAGATTTACTGTCAATATTTTAGAATGTGAAAAATTTATTATCTACTTCCTTTATCTTTACAAACATACAATATCAATTCCTTTAACAGTTAAAACTATTTAAATTTTAAAAATAAAGATGTTTGGTACCTGTATTTTGTTAAAAAAAAATAGCAATATTTTTATATATGTATTATTATTAAATCTTAAGCCGTGATAAGTAAACCAGTAATAACAATCAAGATCAAAATAACAAATTTTAACTCTTTTCACTTTATTATATACTTAAGGGCAAAGTTACATAGATATATATTGCTTATAACACTTCTTTCATATACACTTCAATGCAAACAAATTTTTTTAAAAACTTCTTTATTTTCCTTACAGTTTCGACTGTCCAGCAGTCTTCATCAGAGTTACAATTTTTGAATAATATAAATACACAACCATTATTTCATATATATATATAGTTTGTTCTTCTTTGTCTTGATACAAAAGAATATGCATTGGAATTTAGTATTTTAAAAGAAAAAATACAGAGATAAAATCACATATTTATACACATGTATGTTCATAAGTACATTAGTAAATAAATAAATTATATTTTGAATGCATGAAAATGTTCACATGAATGTATATGGCTGATGTTTGAAACATATTATTGATATTTTAAAATCTATTTATTTATAATAACAATAGCTCAATAAATTTTCAGACGTCATTGTGAACATATCAAATAGCAATGGTGATAGATATTACATTTGCATAAGTTATGTGAACTACCTGTAATCAATGAAATCCCAATAAGTTTGTTCTCTCATAAAAAAAGTATTTTATATTTCTAAAGCTGTAGTCCTAACAGACATTGCTTTTGTTATAGGAATAATGATGCAATCTTTTATAAAGAGTTAAAAAACTTTGATGTCTACTTTTAAAACAAAATCTAAATCAGTGGCTTTACTCAGCAAAATTGTTAGCAATATCACATTCAAATATCTAGTCAAGCATTGTTAGCCGAGATGTCAGCGCAGCTGCCTTGCCAGCAACAGTTGTTTGCAGACGGTTGTTATGGGTTCGCCTCCCGGCCGATGCTATGACATATGGAAAAAAAAAATCTATTCTTAATTTCAATGGAAATGTTAAAATATTCATTTTTAATATTAAATAAGATATATATGTACCTACAATAATATGAGTATTCAGATGCAAAATCAATAACAATATCAAGAAAACTAAGGAATAATGTTAATACATAAAGACGGGATAATTATTTGTGAAAGATTGTAAATCACTTGATTTTTTTAAAATTCACTCTTGTTACCAATGGAAAATTAAAGTTTAGCCACATACAATGTATATTCTGTGATAATTATTTGGACAGATTATTATTGCCAAATATTCTGGATATGAAATTGCATTATATTCTAATGGGAATAAGTTCCTTCTAATATGGATAGAATCACTATAACACATTATTTTATTTTATCCTCTCATTGATTCCATCCACAAATTAACTATTTAGTTTCTTATTAACATTGCACAAATCTTTTATAAATTGTTTCTCATTTCTAATAACTTACGTGTAATGTACATATATTTACACCTGGATGGAATACTAATGTAGACCTAAATACACAAATTACATTATAGTGAGATGTACATCAAAGAGTATTAACATCTTGTGCTTATGACTGGTATTCAAATTAATTAACATTTCTAAAGAATATTTATTTTGAGTAAATTTTGAAATAGTAAAATGAGTGATTACAGTAATTATCAATTTACATAGTCTATTTTATATACATTAACTCTAGAGTGCAGGCTTTAAGAAATATGCTTTCATATGTATGTATCATTGTTTTACACTGGAGTGCAACTAGTCTTTGACAATCATCTTAGATATTCATATACTTTCTACCTAAATTAATCTTTTCATCAATAAAATATAACTCTAATGAGGTTACACCATTAATATATCTGTAGATATTTGCTTTATTTTGTTATTAAATCAGAACTAGGTTAACTGTGATATATATATATATTATAACGATCAAAATGAAAGTGGAGATCGAATCTAACCGCAAACTCCGATATCTGCTCTACAAGGCGCCATCTAGGCGTTTAAACCTAGAAAAATTTATAGAGTAGGCAGATATGCGCTGTTAAGATTCCACTTTATTTAAATATTCAGATCATTAGCCCAAGTCACTAGCTCAGTGGAGTAGCAGAGATAATAAAATATAAATTTTATATCTTAAATATAAAAGAGTAAAAGCCACTGCCAGAAATTAACACATAAAAATATTTATTTATGCACATATAAAATAACATTTAAATTTTGAGGAATAAATTCACCATTTTAGATTTTTCTATTAATCTTTAGTTTTACATTTAAGTAAATTACAACCATGAGTTTAATATTTATTTAGGAAGTCGAGTATGAATAGACTACACAGATCTGCATTTGAAAAGAAAATATTCTTCCCTGATTTAACCTTAGGCAACAAATTTCGCAATCAAACTGGCGCCAATCCATCTGATACATTTATGTATTCAATGTAGCATGAAAATACAATGACACAAAACACTATACTGTCAGAAATGTACATCTGAACAGCAAGTAGAATTAGAGAAGACATTGTCACTCCACCAACAGGAATGTCACATCTGTTGGCGAGTAGAACAATAAACATAAAACTCCATAGGAATGGACTGTGGTCCTTTGCCGTCTTACAAACCCATCCATAGGCAAACAGAAGGTGTGTGGCATATATATATAATCCTGCCCATAGTGGATCTCATACTACATCTACAATTACACAAATATATCCAATCCATTGAACCAATTCAACTACGAAATGAATAACCTAAGATTACCCTCCCTTAATATAACTTTACAAAACTATATAGCCATTCATGCCCGACTTAAATTTAACATTTAAATACATTCGCACAGATTATTTTTATAAATTTGTTTTTAAAATGTTGAGTATAGATCGGCTGCACAGATTCCACGGTCAAAAACATCCAAATTAAACCCAATCGATCAAAATACAAAATCATCGATAACGTCAATTGCAAAGGGAATACACAAGGCCCCATGGCATTCATCATAAGATGTCCACATTAACATCATTGACCTATATATTCTAATCAAATGTGAAAACTTCAACATAATCAACCGCTAACGAATCTATGCAACGTCTATACCCAATCTAAATTTTATCATTTAAAATTTAAACAATAAACAATTTATACAATAAAAAAAAAATGGAAATGATTTTTATCAATCGGAAAACATATAAAATTAAACATTATTAATTTGATTTTAAACTTAAAAAAGTCAGATGGAAGTTCATAAGCTTGAACGAAAGTTCTTAATTATTTTTAAATTTAGAGTTCATGTCAATATAGCTTACGGTAGAAGAGTCCAGGTTTCTGCTTTTAATTCCTGCAACGCCTCCATTGGAAGATAATGTTCTGGAGATGGCAATAGCTGGTTCAAGGTATCACAGTCTTTTCCTTTTTATTTTTTAAATAGAGAGTGTGGTATGTGCGTCCTACCACAACTCTCAAACACACAACGCTGGAACTGTCCAAAAAAACTGTATTTCTCTTTTTATATTATCCACATGGATTCAATCAACAAAATGTCACTAATCCATCACTTTCATTAGGGTCCAAGCCAAGGCTTGGTGCTTCCATTGGTCAAGCTAATTTCTCTTTATTTTCTTATCTATCTTTCATCAGATCATTTTAATTATACAAGAGCCCAAGGCTAGCCTGCTTTTCAAACAATTTATAAACAATCATTTCCATTTACAGATTACATTAATTAATACCTGTTTTTATTTTTAAATCTTGTACTTTTTTATAAAAAAGTACGTTTGAATACTTTTTTGTTTTTTTAAAAAAAATATTTTTAAAGTTTGGCCTCTGTGTGAATGTATATACGTTTAACAAACATTTTAATTTTAGCGTTTAGTTTTTTACTTTTATTTGCGAACTTTTAAGTTTTTATTTTAAATTAATGTAACGACATATTTATATATCATTACAATATATATATATAATTGAATAAATATGTAATTATTAAATGTTATCCTCATTAACATTTTCAATTATTATCAATCCAATGCAGAATTAAGGTCTCTCCAAGGTCAATCCCTTTTCTCTGATCTCTAGGCTCTCTTTTCCATATCATCCCAGCACACTTCCTTATTTCATCTATTCATCTCACACATGGTCTCTTTCTAGGTCTTTTACAATTTCTTGGAATCTGGTTTGTAATTTCAACTGTACAGTTATTATCATCTCTTTTAAAAATATGTTCAGCCCAATTTTACTTGTTTCTTAATTCTTTCAATGATGTCAGTAATATTTGTTTATTTTCTCACCCATATACTTTATTTGTGGTCTTTTCTTGTTACTCCTAACTGCACCTCTCTATACTTTGTTGAGTGGTCTGAAGTCTCTGTATTGCTCTTCTGTTAAGTGTCTAAATTTCAGGTCCGTAAAAAAGAACATACACTCAGATACAAATAATGTATCCAATATCATATGTCAAAAACACATTTAAATATATATAAGAAAGTAAGCTAATCAACCCACACAAGTGTATAAGTTAATAAAAATGGAATTAGTGACATATCAATGTGCAAAAAAAAAAAAAACACGAAAAACAATTATTTCATCGCTGTTTCAGTATTTTCTCCTGAAACAATTATTTTATCATGTGATCCTGGCAATCAACATTAGTTCCACCTATATATCCACACACTGATAAGATCTTTAAAAATGCACAATCATTTTTCAAGAGTTTTAATTTTTTTTCTTTCTCTTTCTTTTAAATAGTATTATGTATTTGCAATTTAAATTTTAAAAGTCATTATTTTGGGATGTATGCATAAGACTGAAATCAATTCCCAGGGTAACCTGATGAGATTCCAATTTTAGACTAAAATAATGGTATACCAATAAAATAGTGATCCTTTTTCTCTGTAAATTGATCAGTATGATTAGATTGATTTTTATTAATTTGCATATTTGGATGGTTTGATTAATCAGACTTATTACTTGTTTACATGTGTATATATAGCAACTACATGTAATCAAATTAATAACTCTATGACTCGGTCTACTTTTAGCTTGACCAAGATTGCTTTTAAACTTTGTAACAACAAACATTACCTTTTATTGAAATATCTACAAAAGTTAACTCCAAACCCTATTGGATGTGCACAACGTGACCCAGATGATCATGTTGACAGTTTGTAGTCACTGCAGATCCGGATCCCTTAAATTGACATAAAATCACTCCTATTGGATTAGTGTTGGTCTGGAAAAATCATTAGTTCATCTTGGACTAGGACACTAAGAAAAATGCTTGTTTTAATAACCCGTTGATTCGGTCCACCTTTAGTTGACCTTGATTGCCAATAAACTTTGTAACCATATATATTAACATATTGTTCTTTTTTTATCTTAATTAGAAAACTTAATTCCAATTCCTATCAAATGTATGCACTGTGATCTAGGTGGGCAAGTCAACATTTTGTAGTCACTGTGCATCCGGATGCCTAAAATCAACGTAATCTCATTCAAATTGTCTCATTGTTGGTTTTATAAACCTGCTCACTTGAGCTTGTTATTGGGGTATGAATAAAATTTGGGGGTTTTAAAACAACATTTGTAATCTATGTAACATATTTTTAATTAATAAAGTTTATTGTTGAAACATATATAGCAACTAAATGAATCTTAAAACCATTTTGGCTTATTCGCATATTATTTGGACCATCAGTAAATAAGTATAGTCAGGTATCCTATACATATTCTAAAGTTGTCTCTTGACTTTAATTTATATGCAAGTTTAAACAAACAGAACAAATCATACTAACAAAATTTTATGAATGTTTTAAACGTGTTAAGTTTAAACAACATATAATGACGCACATTTATTTATATAAGCAAAGATAAATTCATTTAGCATCTAGGTATATATCATATTATTCAGAATTCCCAATCTTGATAAAAATTCACTCACATATATCTTTATTTAATATGTTATCTTTCAAAAAGTCTTAATAAGGAATTTCTAAATTATAATTGTGTTTTCTACAGTCTATAATTATTTTACTGTTAAATATTTTTATTCAAATTGCTATTATTTGCTTCTTTTTTTAAAAAATCTAATATATTTGTGATTTAACTAACAATTATTTTATATTCTTCCATAGCTTAAGCTTGTGGTTAAAACACCCGTAGAGGTCCCTACTATCGCATTTTACACGCATTTAATGTATTTCTCTTTATGTATAACAAACTGCATGACAAAAATATACTTTACGAGAATATAAAGTCCTACTAGTAATTAATTAGAAATATATTTAAGATAATTTTTTAAAAACCTATGTTAAAAATACATAATAGTATTTACTTCCAACGATATTGCTATCAAGTCGATACATATAATGAAGTTGTGGAAAAATAAATATGAAAAGAGTGATTATACAGAAAGTGAATTATTGGTTTTTATGCTGGGTTTGGGAAAAGATAAGGGGGATTTAGATATAAAGGTTATAGAGTTGACAAAAATTATGTTGTGGAAATGGGATAGAGCAGATTATGAGTAAATTTAGAGTGGGGAATGTAAAAGAAAGTGGCTAACAGGTTTATCTGGGCATAATTGCTGAGATATTCTTGACTTCGTTTAAGGAGAAGCCATAATACATCACATCACATCACATCACACATATTATCGAGATTATAGCCTCAGTAAATATTACTTACGTAATCAATGTGCGTTTAATAAATTTATAATTATCTTATATATAAAATCCCTATTTTTGCTGTTTGTCTGATTGCTGAATATGTTAATGTTTGTCTGATGTCACATGTCAAATTCACAGTGAGGCATATTTTTCAATGAAACAAAATTATTGTTCCACCATTAAATTGTAATAAATTCATATATCACATAGAGCAGATAACAGGAAAATTTCTCACATTTATTTAAATCTTTCGTTTAATTTACATTAAATTTGAAATACATAGGCTATATGAGCACAGACTTTCACACTCACCACTCTATCTCATATCACTGATACATTTAAATACTTATATGTTGAAAAGATAAATAATCACCATGTATGTATTTCATGCTAATCCAGCTATCATCTGTTGGTCCAGATTATCATCTCTACATATATATGCAATAAGTGCTCAGATATATATTAAGATAGCCAATCTTCATACTTTAATGGACAGGCTTTAATCCACTCCACACTCCAACTCTTCAATCATCCATCCAATTGAAAATCTGATGATGGAATGCTCAAAGGCCACCCTGAGGCTGAGATTCTTGTCACACCCATGTTGACCAAAAATCAATCTGACCCCTCATGTACAGGACATAATCCATTTAATACATATACAAAGAATGGGCAGTCATCTCTACTATGTAATAACTGAAATATAGGTTTATTATATACCTGTATCAATATGTCTGCCCATCTCTTGTATATGTATTAAATGGATTATATACTGGACTTGAGGGGTCAGATTGACTTTAGGTCAACATGGGTGTGACAAGAATCTCAACCTCAGGGTGGCCTTTGAGCATTCCATCATCAAATTTTCAATTGGATGGATGGTTGACAAGTTGGATTGTGGAGTGGATTGAAGCCTGTCCATTAGAGTATGAAGATTGACTATCTTAATATATATCTGAGCACTTATTGCATATATGTGGAGGGATGATAATCTGAACCAACTGATGAATGCTGGTTTAGCATGAAATACGTATATTGGTGATTATTTATCTTTTCGACATATATGTGTTCAAGTGTATCAGTGATATGAGATAAGGTGGTCATGTGAAAATCTGTGCTCATATACCCTATATATTACATATATTGATACAGATATATAATAAGCCTGCATTTCAGTTATTAAATTTGAAAAAAAAAATTGTTAAAGCAACAATTTTAAAAAAAACTAATACAAAGACATTGGCCATAATGCTGTCAAAATATGTTTATTCCTAATGCTATTGATGCTTTTTACAAGATAATGGCTTGAAAGAACATCATTCTTGTAACACTTCTGAACAAATATTTGTTAAAGCAACCAACTAAAAAAACTATTACAAATATGATATTTAACAATCTGTAATCATCAAGGTATAGATCCAAAATATTTTCATATTTTAAAGAATATTTATAAAAATGCAACAGCAACAATTAGATTACATAGTGATACTAGGAAAGTCAACATTGAGAAGTGTGTAAGAAAGTGATGACTCCATATCTCCAAAACTTTTTACGGCAGTGCTGCAAGAAGTATTTTGTGGATTAAAATGGGAAGCTAAAGGAGTGAAAGTAAATGGACATTATTTAAGTCATTTAGATTTTGCATATGATGTAGTTGTTTTTGCAAATAGTGCTTTAGAGCTGTAGGAAATGTTGCAGGAGTTATAAGATGAAAGTAGGACTAAAGATAAATGTTAAAAGACTAAAGTAAAGTTTAATGGATTTTCTCTAAATACGAAAAAGATTGATTATGATGAGTTAGAAAAAGTTAACATTTAAAAATATCTTAGTCAGATTATTAATGGATGAAATTAATCATAGAATTAAACTTGGTTGGAGTGCTTTTGGTAGAAATAACTTGATACTAAAAGATAATATGCCTATGTGTTTGAAAAAGAAGATTTTTAATAAATATGTTTTACCAGTTCTTACTTATGATTTTGAGACTTGGACACTTAATAGAAGAGCAATACAGAGAAATAACTTGATACTAAAAGAAAATATGCCTATGTGTTTGAAAAGGAAGATTTTTAATAAATATGTTTTACCAGTTCTTACTTATGATTTTGAGACTTGGACACTTAATAGAAGAGCAATACAGAGACTTCATACCACTCAAAGAAGTATGGAGAGCTGCATGTTGGGAGTAGTAAGAAGAGATTGAAACACAATATATGGGTAAGAGAACAAACAGGTGTTGTTGATTTCATTGAAAAAATCAAAAGACTGAAGTGGGAGTTGGGCTGGACATATTGCTAGAAGAGATAATAGATGGAAAATTGAAATCTTAAACTGGATTCCAAGAGATTGTAAAAGACCCAGAAAGAGACTACATGTGAGATGGATGGATGAAATAAGGAAGTGCGCAGGGGTGATGTGGGGAAGAGAAGCTAAAGATCGGAGAAGATGGATTAAACTTGGAGAGACCTTTATCCTGCAGTGGATTGATAATGGTTGATGATGATGGTGAATATCAAAACGAGATAGATTTTTTCTTTCAAAAGGTTAAGTCCATCTGGTTATTATTATATTTTCCACATTAAGCATTTAAATCTTTCATTTACAGAATTTAGCATATTATTTTTATATAATTTACAGCTTGAAATTAAATATATCTTATTATTATATAACTTAATGCTTGCTAGCACAGCTGCCTTACAAGCAGTTGTCCCGGGATTCGCTTTCCAGCCGACGCTTTGACATATATATATATATATAAAAGAAGGTATAATTATTGCACAGAAGCAATGCTTTCATTGTGTACATGAACCAAAGCCAGTGGTCTTCTGATTAGCCATATAATAATCAGAATATTTATTTTCCATGTTAGCAATAACATTTAATAATTTAAATAAATTATTTTACAAATATAGTTTAAAAAGTGTTTTTTAACTTTCGTTTTAAAATTATATTGACGTAACAAAAGATCTTAAAAGTTTAATGTATAACAACATTTGAGAAAATCGAACAATCCATAAAATAATAAAACTCGCATAACCCACTTCTCTTTCTATACCTATGGGATATTCTGATGGCTAGGAAGGATTCCAAGGTATTTGAAAAGCCAAAAGTTATGAAATATTCATAGTTTTGTCTGGTTTCACTTGCTAGTAGAGTGTGGTCTATCAGATGAGTGGATTTGACTGGATTTTCTTAATGAAGTCCTGAGGGTACTCTATCTCTAAGGAAACAAGTTCAGTTGACAACAATTTTACTTGAAA
This sequence comes from Epiperipatus broadwayi, assembly GCA_028023455.1. Lineage (NCBI taxonomy): Eukaryota > Metazoa > Onychophora > Udeonychophora > Euonychophora > Peripatidae > Epiperipatus > Epiperipatus broadwayi. The sequence goes on along the minus strand of JAQFVV010000101.1, from coordinate 887,983 downwards.
AGTCTTAAAATAAAAGAAAAAATATTCTTGAACTGACGTGTATAAAAACATATTTTGCAATTGTTTTTTTTATATATATGTCTATATGTTTATATTTATAGGAGTAGTTGGTGTATACATATATATATATTTATAAACAATAGAAACAATGCTGAGGCGTTTTAAATATTATATATATGTAAATTAGTTAATTAATTAGTAAATGGAATATTTGTTATATAAAGGCAGTTAAATCCACAGCTAATGTGTATTGATGGATAGCAACCAATCAGAGTAGTTCTTCAGGCTGTATAAAAACAATAGCAAACCTGTACAAACTACATCTAATCAAAAGGAGGTCTCTTTTAGTCAGTCATTTGCATCGTTATGTATGAGTCAGTCGTTGGACACTATAACTGCAAATGTTGATATATATATATATATGTGTGTGTGTAAGTTGAGATATATATATAAACGCAAATATATTTCTCTTTCAGACTATTTTTAGTAATAACAATTAAAAATATTTGAAAACCAGGCATTCTTCACAAACCTGGAGCTTAATTGTAAGTATAGGGGATTTGAATTCAGATTTTCAAGAACCCACCATCTATCCACGTTATCTCATACAACCGATACACATGATCACACATATGTAGAAAAGATAAATAATCACTAATAAACGTATTTTGTGCTAAACCAGCCCTCATCAATTGGTACAGATTATCATTTCCCACACACATATATAATCAGTGCTCAGTTTATATTAAGATAGCAAATCTTCATGCTTTAATGGACAGACTTTAATCTACTCCAATCTCCAACTTTTCAGCCATCCATATCATTGAAAATCTGATGATGAAAACCCAAATCCCATGCTGATGCCAATATCATAGCCATGCCCATATTGACCTCAAGTCACTCTGACCCCTCATGTATAGGACCTTATCCATTTAACAATTAAGTAATAAACCAAGACAATAGATGGAGTTGCAGACATTGAACATGATATATTATAATGCAGATGGGATTGTTATTCTTCAGGAGTCATTTAATAATGTCAATCAAAATAATGTTTATTTTACCATTTTCATTTCCAACATTAATGCCTGGTTCAATTTCTCATACAATTACAATTTTAATTTCATAATATTTTAATTTGTTCTTAAATCTCTGTTTTTAGTATCTCATTTATCAATAATTTCTTCTTCAAAATTATGCATTCCAAAATTACATGTTTCATTAGTTTCCTTTCTTTCAATACTCTATGTTTTTCAAATTTTGTTAAAACAGGCAAAACTCACTATATATAATGCCACACATAGCAAGCTAGAGTAATCAATGGATGCCAGAAGGCTTGTGCATAAAATCCCCATCTAGTGCATACTCATCCAATATCTGCAGACTAGTTTCTGGCTTATGGCCTTCATCATTTGAGGAGCCTTGAATCTGAGAGCACTGCATCTAGATCTTAGGATCTAATGCAACCCCCCAGCAACCACCTTTTATCTCCATTTAACTACAAAACTATGAGTCTTAAACTGAAAACACCTTAATGTTTTCAATCCAAGCCAATTAGCTTATATAGTCATATGGGTCTGAACCCAGTTCAGTACCCATACATTTTGGTTTTTCAACTTTCTTACCAATCTGCTTATTCATTCTTTTATTCTTTTCTAATTCTTCTTCTCTCATCTTAAACAATAAGATTCTACACTATTATTCATTACTATCTATCTATGTATGCTAAACTAAATATTTTCATGCATTAATTTTGATGAAAGCAAAGTAATAATTGGGAATATTTTCATGTAAAAATAATAAAAAAAACATGTTTTTTTTATATGTCAAAGCATTGACCAGGAAGCGAACCTAGGCTGGCTGCTTGGAAGGCAGCTATGCTAACCACTAGGTCACCAATGCTTGACATAAAAAAAAACATGTTAGTGATGATGTTGCTAGGTAATTGTCAATTATCATCAAAAGTCTTTAAGCTAAACTATTTGATCTAATAGCCCATAATAGCTTTTTGTTAGAGGTTTATTTAGAACAAAAGAAAAGATCACTCTTTCACTTCTAATCCAAAATCTCTGGAATAAAATAATATTTACAGGATATAAGAAGAGGCAGTTTTTCTAAGATTTCATGCTTTTAAAAATATATATTTTAAATTAAGTATTTTCATGAATAAATTATAAAAATAAATTTATGTTTCAAATCAAATAATATCTTGGATTAGAAATGGCAGAGACTTCTTCTTGTTTCTAAATAAACCCAAACAAAAAAGCTATTGTGTAGTACTCGAGAAAATAGTTTATCTTAAAGACTGAGATGGTAATGAAGAGTTATCTAGCAACACTATTGCTAGCATGTTTCTTTAGTTATTATTTCAAAATATAACCATGCATTCCTTTGTCCATATATATATTACAAAGAAATCAAGGCATGTGTCACATGACCTAATTTAACAAGCTTGTATTAGAAATGTTATATATAGAGCTTGCAAATAAGCTCTTAACAAGCTTTGCAGAATATCCCCAACCAGACCGGTTTCTGTTATTGGCTTCTTCAGTGAGGTGCTAAAATATTCAAGCATTATCCTAGCACCTCAGCAAAGAATCCAGTAGCAGAAACCTGTCTGGCTGGGGATATTCTGCAAAGCTTGTTAAAAGCTTATTTGCAAGCTCTATATATATATATATATATATATATATATATATATATATATAACACACACATATATATATATATTATATGATAATTTTAATGCTTATAATGGAAATTGTAATTCAATAAATATAATAAATGGAGATTCCATTTTTAATTGTAACATTCAACAGTGCAGACAGAAAAAAGAGAAAACTGTTAGCTTGTAGATTTTTAACTACATATAAAAACAGATTTGTCTATTTATTGTAATATTTCTTCACTTATACTCTCTATTAAAACATTAGAATTATCATATATTATTCATTGTATGAGGAGGTCGGTATTGCAAAATTAGAATTGGTGAAATTTGTTATACATTAAATTTTGTATATTTATAAACCTACTGTAGCAAGCTAAGCATTCTTTACTGATTTTATAAATGATACTGTGACACTATGTACTCAATTTAAATCTCCGAGTCATAGTTAAAAGAGCTGTTTCTAGTAACTCTTTTGACCCTAAACTCTGACAGTTTACATCACTTCAGTGGGCATGTAACTGACCTTTAATTGGATGTTGCTTTGAAAAACCATAACTGTACATTTTTAACTGCATTTAAAAATGGAATTCCCATATATTATAATATTTCTTCATATATATATATTCTAAGCTATATTTTTATAAGTACCATATATTTATAAACATTTACATTATTCATTTAATATAGGGTATATGAGCACAGACTTTCACATGACCCACCATTCTCCACTCTATCTAATAACACTGAAACACTCAAGCACATATATGCTGAAAAGACAAATAATCACCAATATACGTATTTCATGCTAAACCAGCAATCATCAGTTGGTCCAGATTATAATTTCCCACACATATATACTATAAGTGTTCAGATATATATTAAGATAGACAAACTTCATACTTTAATGGACAGGCTCCAATCTACTACACACTCCAACTCTTCAACCGTCCATCCAATTGAAAATCTTATGATGGAATGCTCGAAGACCACCCTGAGGCCGAGATTCTTGTCACACCCATGTTGACCTAAAGTCAATCTGAACCCCACATGTACAGGAAATAATCCATTAAATACATATGCAAGGATGGGCAGACATCTCTTTTTTTCTTATCAAGTCAAGTTTTATTTAATTTCCTATCTCAATACTAAACGTTTTAACAGGCGAAAAAGACTGTTTTGATTTCTTTGTCCTTTTCTTTTCCCATATTTTTTGTTAATATTTGTTTCCACAATAACTAACTTTATTTATATTTGCAAACTATTTTACTAAAACTTTAATTTGTTTTTAATTTCTATAATTAACATCTACTTTAAGACACATATTTGACTCCAATTCATATCAAGCCCATTTGAATTTTTTTATAAAATTTATTGTTTGTTTTCTTTTATAAACATAATCATTGTCACATATCAAATCTACAAAAACTTCATGTCAGCTTAATAATTTATATTACATAGATTAAGAATATTTCTAGACGGAACAATATACTCAAAAAACAAATAAACATTAAAAAAATATTTCAAAGTATTTGTTTAAAATTTATCAGAAGTCTGAGTTAGATTAAAAGAGAATTATGAAAAAATATAATCTTTATATTTGAATGTAATTATTTTATATATTTACATAATTTTTTTAAACTTTGTATATGTATTAAATTGATTATGTTCTGTACACAAGGGGTCAGATTGATTTTAGGTCAGTGACGAGAATCTCGGTCTCAGGGTGGCCTTTGTGCATTCGATCATCAGATTTTCAATTGGATGGACGGTTGAAAAGTTGGAGTGTGGAATGGATTGAAGCCAGTCCATTAAAGTATGAAGATTGGCTATCTTAATATATATCTGAGCACTTATTGCATATATGTGTGGAGATGATAATCGGGACCAACTGATGAGTGCTGGCTTAGCATGAAATACACATATTGGTGATTGTTTATCTTTTTGGCATATATGTGTTCAAGTGTATCAGTGTTATGAGATAGAGTGGTGAGTCGTGTGAAAGTTTGTGTTCATATACCCTATATATAATTATATATATATATATGTTAAGCGACAATTGTATATTTTTTTAATGTCTGCAATTGCATGTTTATACCTAAGAGCATTAATTATAAGACTGTATGCATGATTAGAAGTAAGTTAATAATTTATACATAATATTGTAATGTATGTTCGTAAAAAATTATATATATATCTAATATATAATAAATTAAAATTTTATATCTAAGTCTATAAAAAAATAGTTACTTTCTAAATTAATAAAAAGTTGATTAATAGTCTTTTGTGTATTTATTAAAGGGTAATTATTTTTAATAAGTGTTTGTAAAAACATGGTTACTTGTAAAGTAAATAAATTCCAAATGTTATCAATTATTATACTATTTACATATACATAGTTTAAAGGAAAGAGAAAGTTATTTAAAAACAAACAGCGTTTTTTGCCTCAGTCAATATATACATGTCAAAATTATTAAATAATATTTTTTATGTTTATATGAGATGTGTCAGGATTTAAGTTATTTAATCAATAAAAGAGATCAATTAAAATCTTAATTTTGATAAATTACATTTATTAGCAAAAATATTTTTTCCAAAAACCTTAACTAATACAGAAAAATAAGACAATAAAATAAGACAATAAAATACAGTTATTTATGCTCACCTAGGGTGCAGCAATCATAAAATCACCTCAATATTTAAATATCTGCTACTGGAGCCCAAACTTTTGGATTATCTGATCAAGGTGAATATGGGCTCCATGCCAACTAATACATTCTTACACTTCAAGCAGTTTCTAAATAAAATAGACCCAATTTGTCATGCCTGCTCTAGAGGAGAGGAGACCTTTAATCATCTGTTAAATATATGTCCAGGCTATAACAGTATTCAAAGTGTCATCTCTCAACACTGCATTATAGCAGTGGATAAAACATCAGGGCTTATCTCTTCTCTGGAGACTTTACAGTTATCTATCTTCCTGACATACGCTTTTTGGTACACAAGGTGCAGGACAAAGTTCACACAACCAACCCTGGACCCCAATGCTATATTTTGCGATAGGCTCAAAGCTCTTCAAAACAAGGACAAGATACTATCCTCTAGATTTTTGTTTAATAATACATGGAGCCTACTAGTATGGCCCACAGACTCTACATGAATTTTGGACCTGATATATCCACATTGTAGTGTATCGTGGAAGAAGTAGTCTATGTTGCAACATGTTGGATTCTACTAGAGAGGCATTGATTTTACACTACATGTATCCCAGCTGATAAGTTAGCATTATTGGGTCAACCTCAAAAGGGGTGGGCAATACCAACAAAATAGTAGTATTTACTCATATATCAACCTGCTAGTGCAGAGAATGGTTCTGGCATACATCTACCAGACCAACGTCAGCAATGGATGAGCCAACATTAACTAAGTGTATTTATTATTCATCTGTACAATTTTATTATGTCAATAAATATATTTTTAAATAAAATAACTATTATAATTCCCTAGTGGGATTTGTATTTGGAAGAAAATTATAAAGTTAAAACAATTTATAGTTTATATTGAGCTCATCGGACATCTAATTCATAGTTTGTAACCATAATAATACCAAATTTAGTTTAAAATATTAGGAATTATTAATTAATAATTATAATAATAAGTTAAATAGATTATATTTTCCATTCCATCACTTTTTTTTATTAGGCATACAATTTTATTTTTATTTAATTCTTTTAAAAAATCAAAAAGAGTTAATAGTATACATACATAGAGTTATCTAACCTCTAAATTTCTGTAATAAGCATTAGGTGACAAATTACTTCTTTTAAACATTTACTCACAAAATTTTATGACTTTTACATTTTTATACTCATATTTAATATTAGGGATTCACTTGCTCATATTTTATATTGCAGTAATATTTAATGATTGTAGTCATTCCATTATATTTTATTAAGTTTTGATACATCTCTTTATTCTTTCTCATATACTATCCCCCATCCCCCAGTCTAGAGCATCTCTATAATTGCATACTTTTAAATATAAAGAAAAATAAAATAAATTTTGAACATAAGTACGTGTTCCAAAAGCAAACACATATAAACCTTTACCCCCCTTAGCAATGGCAATTGGTTCTCCAAAACTCATAGCTAAGCAAGAATATTGTATACAGAATATGTATTTATAATGAGGGTCTATGGGAAAAAAATTGGTCGGTTCCTAAAGCTAAAAAATTACACTACCTTAGGAATAAAGTACATATTAAAAAAAATATTCATTAATACTTATTTTAAATGCAATCTGTTTTTCTTTTTAAACTTTTTTTCTAATTCAACATTAGCGTTTTAAAATGTTATTTTTCTTTTGATTTGAAATCACTTGGGTATAAACAACATTTTTAACGAAGTTTCAGAACACACACAGTTTAATATTAGTATTGTGTTTTCCTGAAAGTTTGTGATGATGGTATTTTAGTTGTACTGTACCGTATGAAAAATTAAACTTTATTTAAACAATCCAAGTACTGTACATTATATTTAAATAAAGTTTAATTTTTGTAAAGACATTCAACACTTATATGTACAGTATATAGTATTATAGATTCATTAATTCTATATATTTTAAGTTTATATGTTTTAAATTAAAAAAAATAATTCCCGATCATTATAGCAAATAATCGATTGTAAATCGTAGTGGGTACAAATTGATGATGATCACTATTGTGAAATATCGCTAAGTAGTCAATCACTAAGTGAGGTTTAGATGTATATATAATTGTAACATAGACTATGATTTTCAATAGTTTCTAATAGTCTTTCAACTTGAGAATTAGATTAATAAAATCTACAGATAACACTTATTATGCAATACAAATATATTCAGAATTGTTAATAATATAAAGACAAGTAGAGAGAAAATTTGCTTAACTAAACACCTCTAGAAATAAAAATATTTTTTTTATCTTTCCTCAAAATATGATATAGACACTGATTGCCATAAATTAAGTACATACTCCAATAGTTTAATTGCTTGAGAATTTATAAAAAATTGGGTGTTGGAAGTGTGGAACTGGAATTAATCTAAGGACTTTATGCTCCAGATCCTGAATGTATATCATCACAATAAACTTTGCCATTTATTATATTAAAAAATATTTTTTGGAAGAGGTCATATCCCATTATTCTGAAATTGTGGTTGAAATATTTTTACATTTCCATGATATGGATGAAAATCATGAATCATCATTCATCCTCATTATTATTTTCAACAATTATCAATCCACTGCAGGATGAAGGTCTTTCTAAGATTAATCCAGTATCTCCAATCTTTAGACTCTCTTTTCTACATTATTTCAGCATACATTCTTAGGTTATCCATCCAAACTATATGTAGTCACATTTTAGGTTTTTTACCACCTCTAGGAATCTGGTTTAAGTTTTCAGCTATTCATCTAATATCATCTCTTCTAAAAAAAATTCCAGCCCAGTTCCACTTTAAACTCTTTATTTTTTTCAATAATGTCAGTAATACCTGTTTGTACTCTCTCCCATTTTTTTTATATTTTTAAACTTCCTTTTGTTACTCCCAAAATACATCTCTGTAGACTTCATTAATTGGTTTGAAATGTTTGTATTATTCTTCTATTAAGCATTCAAGTATCAAGTTTATAAGTAAGAACTCAAATAATACATTTATAAAGGCTTTTCTTTTCAAACACATAGACATATTTTCTTTTAATATTAAGTTATTCCCATCAAAGACTCTCTATCCAAGTTTAATTCTATGATTAATTTTCCCCATTAGGTTTCCATCGGTATTAATAATCTAACATTTAATTTTATGATTAATTCCTTCAATTATGTTTCCATCAGTATTACTAAGCTAACCAAAATATTTTTAGTTTTACCTTCTTCAAATTCAACATTATGTAATTTATGATATTTAAAAAAAAAGCACAAAAGAAGACATTTGAATTACAGACCTTTTGTTAAACCAATACAAAATCTTTCCAAAAATGATTACAATTGACAGGGAACTTTGGATTTTAATCAAAATATCAACAAGGTGAATCTAAAAAGGGTTTTATTCCTATGGATCATATCCAAGAATTGAGAAAAATATACATATGTTCAATAAATAGAATTGCCATTATGGTTTGAAATTGTAGATTATAAAAATGCATTTGACTATACTATCATTTAATTTTTCCACTTCTTATTTTATTATACCCTGATATTGTAATGTTATAAATGAGAGTAGACAAGATATGATTATAGACCTAGTTAGAGCATCTACTTTATATTAATGAGCCTAAACAAAAGAGTTTGGCATGTCAAACCAACAGTCTATATTACCTAAAATATAGAGACTGTACTAATTTTAATTGAATCTAGAATTCATAATATACAAAACTATGTGTGCTAATAAAAGGATTATATGAATTTACATGAACCAGAATCTATCTTCTTCATTCACACCATAACAATTTGAAATCTAATTGATTAGTAGAAATTGCTAGCCCTTATGAATATGTTAGGCATTAATGGATTATTTCTAATAAGATTAATTATACAAATGCCTCTAATGATATTGAACTATTTGTGGGTTATGATTTACTTATCTAAGTCTACTTGGATGATATAAGAAGTAAAATAAATAAGATTTATGATTCTGAATTCAGTAAATAACAATGTTAATTTATTTACACTTTATGATTATGATCTGGCTAACCAAACATATCTATTAAAATAGACCATGAAATATGGTGACAGCTTGTTTACACTATTAATGATGCCTGACAATAGGCCTATTTCAAATTGGAGGAAACTATATATAGTTTAATTTTGTTAATAATGATTTAATAAAGAAATTCTAGCTTATCACAATCTGGATTAAAGTACCAGATATAAATAAACTATTTTGGTGAAGTTTGTACAATTACTGTTTACACTTTAACAAATTATGTTGATTTCCTCTAATTGAATATGTATGTGAGTATCTATGTTATATGAACACACATACATGACACAATTCTTGATTACATATCCATAAAATTAAATAAGATTGAATGATTTACAAGAGAATTGGAACACTTCATGCTCAAAGTTTCTCACACTTGAACAGGTAATACAGATATCCAATAAAGAGCAAAACAATAATAATACAAAAGGAATTTTAAGAGTGTTTCCTAGCATGGTATAGTATGATTTCAATGACAGGAGTTAGGCACTTCAGTTCATTTTGAGAATTACAATGTGACTCATAATTATGTAATCCAATTCCTATTGCTATATGCATAGCTAGAATGTGAGTTTCAACATGTTAATGTTTGTAAGATTGACCAAATAATATTGTTATTATCCTCCTTAATATTAAATATTGTTATAATCATCCTCTTTGATGTTAAAAATTGATTTATTCATTCACTTATTACATTATTCACAAACATAATAGCATGTAGATTATTAATCCCAAGCTGTATTTAGCATAGATCACCTGTAAGATGTGTAAAATAAGTGACCTTCAATAGATGGGGTCGTGATTTAGCAGTTAAAACTTAGTATATCAAAATTTAGCATTTTTTCCTTTTCTTTTGAATATTTTCCATTATAGAGTATCGATATTTGAGTTAGTCTCTCTAGCTATGCTCACAATAGTTAATATTTTATTGCTGATATATATACCTGTGTACATGTCTACACTTACTTTAATTTCAAGCAGTCACTTTAAACATTTCTGATGAAAGCAAAAACAATTTTGGTAATGCAGTGGACATCTTAATTTAGTTGTTATTAAACCTTAATCCATATTCATATTCCAAAAACAAACAGCAAGTGCATTTTTTTAATAGTTTACATTATATTGTTCTTGTAGTAAAAATGTTATGAATACATTCATTTCATCTGCATAAAATATTGATTTAAATGTAATGTCTTTCAGAATGCCTAAGAGAAGCTTATAGGCATGTACAATTTAAGAATTAAAAAAATAAAGCAAAGAATAATAAAGTAACCTATTTTTGATGGCACAGAAGTCTGTATCTGTTGTTTTCTAAAAGATTTTGGTTGCTATTCAATTTGCTTGAGGATTTCCCTTGTAGATTTGTTTAAATCAGGGGTGGGCAGTTATTTTGGCTTGGGGGCCACAGAGGTTGGCAGAGGACTGCATCACAGGCTACTTTGTGAAAGCGAAGGTTAGCAGAGGACCACATCTTTTTTTCATGACACAATAAACACACTGCTTTATTCCCTGTATTGCCAAAGAAATATTTGTTTGTCCATTCTTCATTAAACACATGACATTCATCACCGATTTTACATTTTTTTGGAGGGTTCATGATTTCACTAAAGTTGGAAATGTGTATATTTGCTAATGCAAAGACAAAAATTGAAATTAACCAGATCAACTGGAAAAGTACTGCACATTGTATCTACCCTGTGCATGTGTATTGTTGCGGCCATCCTAGTGGAAAATGTGAGACAAATCTTTGGTCGTGCACGGGAAGGAAATCTCAATTCAAGGCAGATTTTTCTGATTGTCTTGGTGGGCCACATAAAAACTCTTAGTGGGCCACATGTGGCCTTCAGGCCACTATTTTCCCACCCCTGGTTTAAATGATTGTTGTAATAATAGATTTGTAAAATTTCAAATATACATTCATATATGCGAATTCATACATATCAGTTAACTATAAATGCACAAATGAGTAATGTTACCTTAATAAAATATCCAATAAACATCACATGATCACCATTTCTTATACTTGCTTATAACTATAATTAAAAAGAGGCAAAAACTCTCCATATAGTATTGCCACTCATTGCAAGCCAGAGTAAAACTCTCCATACAGTATTGCCACTCAATGCAAGCCAGGGTAATCAATGGATGCCAAAAATATTGAAAATATTATTGTGTTTTCAATTTAAGACTCATAGTTTTGTAGTTAAGTAGAGATAAAAGGTGACAGCTGGAGGGTTTCATTAGATCCTAAGATCTAGGTGCAATGCTCTCTGATCCATGGCTCCTCACTGATGAAGGCCACAAGCCAGAAACCAGTCTGGGAATATTGGATGAGTAGGCACTAGATAGGGATTTTATGCACAAGCCTTCTGGCATTCATTGATTACTCTGTTTGACACAGGGTGGCACTACTGTACGGAGAGAGTTTTGCCTGTTTTAATGAAATATCCTTAAATTTGGAAGTGATTTTATTTTATTAGAAATTTGAAATATAGTGATCCAGATTGTCGATTTAATTTTAAAATGACATTTATTATTTATCAGTCAAAACATAACAATTTACCAAAATATATGCATATGCTGTCATTTGTATCAAAATAAAATGTCTGTTTTCCCTTTTTCAAATCATTAATAACTTTTGAACCTTTTAAGACTTTAGCGCTGCACTTCTTTCTAAAGATAAAAAAAAAATGTGGGCAATTATTCATCTAGATATTATGAAAGGCAATGGTTTTTTTTAAATAGAGAGGAGGAATATCAATTGGTGATTTTAATAATCAATAATCCCAAAATGAGATAACAGGCTATCATTCACACATAAAAGTTTTTTTAATACTATGCATATATAATCACACAAAGTGGGAGATATCCCCAGATAACACATATCCACCCACTAAAAAAAACAAATTTTTAAATGAGCCTTTTGAATCCATGCCTTTCAACCTTCTATTTCTTGGAAGCTCCTCAACCATGAGCTTTGTTTCCACTTCTTTTAGAAAAAATACATACACATAAATTTTTATTTATAACCAAATTACCCCTATATAGAATATTTAGGCAGATACTATCTACGAGAGTTTTTTTTTCTTTTTTCATCTAATTGGTTTTTTCACAGAATAACTCTGTTAATAAATAATAGTAGTTATATCCTTTGGGTGGATAAGAAAATAGTGCAACTTTAAAATAAAGTCCTACATGGGTTTCCCTGCTGTTTTATTTCCCTTCAGTTATTACATTTATCTACACAGATATAACAGGTGATTTCATTATCTGTTATTAATTTTTACATCACAAGCTCAGGTGGTGCCATGGATTTCCTTCAGGAAATTGTTAATAGGAAAGCATTCTCTCCACTTCCATTTTAATTGGAACAGTCCTTTGTACTCATTAAAGAATTTGTTAAACCTGTACTTATGCATTCACCACTGACATGGGGAGTCTTCACTAAAACATAATCACTGGCTTTGAACATTGATGGTTTATTAGTTGTTTGGACAAATCTTCCCAATCTCTTTTCAGATGATTCTAAGCTTCCAAAATGTCACTCTTATGATCAGTTTCTTGGAATATATTGGTTAGTGGAGACTTAATTAACACAGGTTACCTATGTTCATAATGAAGATGAACTGGGGCAAACATATTTGATTTGTTCTGAATGGTGTTTGTGTAATAGATCACTTTCTTCATCTTTTGATTATCTTCTAAATTACACTCTAAATATTCAGTCTAATCATGCATAACCCTCCCATATGGTTTTGATTGCTGGATTATAATAGAGCACAGTAAATGTTGGATTCCTTAACCTTTTAACCAATCTTTCCATTGTTTGGAATAAGATTTATGTAGCATCATCTGTTGGTATAGTCTTAGACTTTCTGATTAACATAAATTGAGATTCCTCTAGTCACTTGATTACATTCCTATTACTGGCTTTTATCACAGGGTATATATTAACAAATTTGGAGAAAATGTTGTATGTTATCATAATAAAATTGTACCTCCTGAAAAGTGGCAATGGACCATAAAAGCTTTCACTAAAGAGTCATTTGGACTTTTTAGTACTATAGGCTGCATAGTGATTGACATATTTGGATTTTTAAACAAATTTCACAGTATTTAACACAGTTTAGTACAGAAGCATACATATAAGCCTGTTAGAATAATCTGTACACAACATATTCTACTTTTCTGGGTCCATAATGGCCATACAGGCAGCGAACATAAAAAAAAAATTACTCATTATGCAAGATGGTATTATGAATCTCCATGAATGATCTTTGTTTTCTACAGTTTTGTAGTGCAACAGCCCTTGAGATATTTTGTATGTCAATATAAATTTATTATCGATCATTCTTTTGACTATTTTAAATTCTACTTCATTGGCCAGATAGTTGATGTGAGATAATTTAGAATCTTTGATTTGTAATTAAAGTAAGATATTAAAATCATTCTTGACTGAGTCATCAATGCTCAAAGAGACAACCATAATGAAAAAGTTTTCCACGATCAGATTGCATGCTATGATATTTTCTTACCCCTTACAATATTGCACTTGGTAATTGAATTGCTGGAGTAATAAACTCCATGTGATGAGCCTCTCACTATTCAGATAACTCCTAATAATGAATTTCATGTTATTATAGTTATTAGTAAATACTTCCAGAGTTTATGATAGGCTCTCACCACAGCTAAAGCCTCATTTCAGTGGTGGCATAGTGCAATTCTGCAGCTTTCAGTAATTCTACTGAAAAATTATAAGATGTGGATTTTGTTCATGATCTAGTTAGAACAAAGTAACCCTAAGCCATACTCACTATTGCCCACTTGCATGTAGAATACCATCCCAAAGTTGGGGTAACACAAAATAATTGAGTCTAAAAATTTAGTTTTTATTTTGTTAATCTCCATTGAGTGGTTATCTATACAGTTCCACCTTTCATCTTTCTTTAGTAATTTTGATAGATGGTATCATAAGCAATATTCTTGTAAAATTTATGATAAAAATTAGATACCAAAGAATGAACACAGTTGTTTCTTATTTTCCAATATAGGAAAATCATGGATGGTATTGATTTTATCAGGATGTGGTTTTATATTGTCAATACATACTATATGTCAAAGAAAATCAATTTCCTTAACTTTCTCTAAGGACATATATAGGTATTAAAGGTACTCTGAGATGTTTTCAGAAGCAATCACAACATTGTTTATATAGATGGTAATAATGTTTTAATTGCATCTCACAGAATGCTATCTAAGCACCAGATTAAATCAGTTCCTCTATTGATTAATCCAAAAGGTATTTTTTCAAATACATACAAATAACCTTCATATTTGAAAGCAGTATACTTTAAATTATTATCATGTAAGTGTCCTTGACAATAGCTAACTGTTAGGTCTAAGGTAGTAAATATTCTTTTATCACTGAAACAAATTAATAGTTTTTGAACATTAGGTGGGATATCACATTCTGCAGTCATTAATTGACTCAAGAAACTCACATCTAAACATATATGTATGGATTCATTCTTTTTATGACAACCATAATGAATTATTATAAGCTGCAGAACATTTACAGATGATTTTCCATTCAACCATCTGGTTTCTTTGCTTTTGTACCTCAGCTTTGAACTTGTAAGGGATGCAATAACTTTTGCATGGAAGTGGTTTGTTATACCTTAAAGATATCCTATGTATATACCCTTTAGTTATACCAGGATTCTTGGAAAATACATCTTTCTATTTACACAGCAATTGGAAAAAATTCTCTCTAGAATTGTCATTCAGTTCATTAGATTCTAGTGCTTTGACTTTTAAGTCTAATTCTGTGGATGTATCTTGAATAACTAGCAACTTGAAACTTTGACTAGTTATCACCCTACTAAAATGAAATTTTTCTTTGTTATATATTAGCTATTGTTTAAAATAATCTATTATACACCTATGCTTATTCAGTCAATCTGAACATATGATGATTTCTTGAATAAGTCCAGCCATAATTAGAAAAACATGCTCAAACATAATATTAAGTATTAATTTCAATCAAATGTGGTGTCTGTTTTAGCAGTAGTATAGGGATTTAGGAGTTTATTTCAGTTATTTTAACAAATAAATTCTCTGAGATGATGGAGTTCTAACTTTCTGTATCCAATTAAGCATTCACAGGTATCTCTTGAAGATACATTGACTTCTGGTTTAGACATTATGTGTGCAACTCTCAGGTTGGAGATCAAACTCATCATCTCAAATCTCAAAATTCAATAAGCTCATACAGTTCATCATCCTGTTAATTCCAAAATTAGTAATGACAGCAGTTTTCTATAGTGAGGAATCATGTGTGATGCATTATATGTTATTTTCTCTTTTGGGTTTATAGTTACGGCTTAAAAGTCCTTTACTTACCTCAAGATCATCTAATACTTCTGACATTTTCTCAACTGAGTGTCTCTCTGCAGGAATTATAGCTTGCTGTATGTGTTTTTGCAAGTTTCACCTTACTACCAGATAATTTGATTTTCCAACAATCGAAATGCAGTCAGCATTTTCAACCTAGTCACCTGCCTCAAAAAAAATTGGGCACAACCCCCTTGGTTCGGCATATTTGTCCTGACTCATCTGATACTGAACACTGTCTTGTTTATCTTCAATCCAGAAGCTCTTTAAGAGGATGCATCTGATATTTTTGAAAGCTTTGGGCCTATGACACAGGGACTTTCATCCATCCTTTATGGCTGTGCATAAGTGTTCGCCTGCAATAGGCAATTTTCCATTTCATCTAACTTACTTAAGCAAAACAATTCTTCCAATCCAATCATGTATTCAAGTGGGTTCTCATTGATTTTCCCAGAGAAAGTTTCCAATTGATTGTACTTGGCTATGTTCTGAGTTGACTTTTGCTCATTAATATTCAGCCTATAATACCTAATGGAATCATTTGGGAGTAAAGTCATCATCCTACAATCTTCCTACCATTTTTGATCATTAAGCAACATTTTTGATATCTTCGATATCTATCATCTGACCATTGAAATTTTCTTCCTGCATCTTCAGTTAATTTTGTGTTTTTTAGTAATTGACCAGTTACTATTTTCCAGTTTGTCATGGATAATCTTCTGTCTTTTAGCATTTATTTCCTTTTACTTTAACCACTCACTGATAACCACCTGGTCCTTCATATTAATTATGCTATTTGGCATTTCCTTAGACTCTTTCTGCAGTGCTTTGATTTCCTTCTCAGATTTACCTTGCTTTTTTACTAAATTCTCTGTACTCCATATTCAATCTTTTCTTAATATCCTCATAGTCAAAATACTCATAGTCAAATTGAATGCCATCTACTTCACTACAAATTTTAATCTTAAAATCATGCATTACTTTTTCAATTTTACTGACTCTTTTAGTTATTTTTATACATTCCTTCTGGATCAAGTTTGACCTTATCATTCAAATTCTCTTTTTGAAATTTTCTCTAGCTAAATTCAATTTACTCTTCAGCCTTTTAATCTCTTCTCTCAATTCTCCAAACTTCACACTGTGTCTTTCCTCAGATTCTCTCAATTTGATATTTAGATTATACCCACATTTTTTGAACCTTATATTGGTCGCATTAAATCTGTCATTAATTTCATATTTCAATTCACTTCTACTCTTTCAAATTTTATATAACCCTTCAAAATTCTTATTCTGTTCCTCCAATTTTTTATCTTAAGTTTTTACTAAATTTCACAAACATTTTATCATATTCTTTAAAATATTGTGAGCATTTTTTCAATAAATCTAAGACACCTATTCCAGGCCTTACTTCTAAATTAGTAACTTCCATACTGGTATTTTATAAAATAAGAAATACAAATAATGTGTATCTACTTAAGCATCCCTAATACTGTTATAATATATTTATGTGAACAAATAATAGCTTATTGTTGACATCTATTCCTGGACACTTTACTAATTAAGATTGTAAAATATAGTGTTCCCAGCATTCCAAAAGGCACTATCCTACTTTCACCTTGATAGGATTATCACTTATATCATTAAAATGGCCATCAATATCTAACGAATAATGTATTAATTCTATAAAAAATACTCTTTTCTAATATATACTAAGTGCTTTTATGTGGATTACACCAATCATGGATATAATGGATTCTATTTGAGCCACAGTTAGGCACCAAATCCTAACAGTATAAAAGGGAGTAGGCAAGATATGACTATAGACTTGATTGGAGTACCTACTTCATACTAATGAGCGTAAACAAAAGATATTGGCATGACTTAAGTCTATATCACCTAAGAGATAGAGACTCTACTAAATTTAATTCAATCCAGAATTATACAAAAATTACATGTGATAATAATAGAATAGAATTATATGAATTTATATTAACTGGAACCTAACTCCCTCATTCACACCATCACAATTTTGAATCTAATTGATTAGTAGAAATTGTTATCTCTTATGAATATGCCATATAAGTTTAATTGTACAAATACCTATAATAATGTTGAACTATTTGTGAGTTGTCAAGCATTGTTAGCCAAGAGGTCATCGCAGCTGCCTTGCAAGTAAGTAGTTGGTTGCAGACGGTTATGGGTTCACGTCCCAGCTGATGCTATGACATATGAGGAAAAAAAAAACTATTTGTGAGTTAAAATTTACTTATCTAGATCCACTCAGGTGATATAAGAAATAAAATAAATAAAATTTATAAATTTTGAACTCAATATATAACAATGTTAATTTATTTACACTTAATGAATGCAATTTATTTAACCTATTGTATCTATCAAAATAAACCATGAAATATAATGACTATGCTTGTTTATACTATGAATGATGTCAGACCCTAGACCTATTTCAAATGAGAGAAAAGTACATATTTAGACTAATTTTTCTAAAGTGATTCAATAAAGAAATCCTACCTTATCGCAATCTGTATATAGTATCAGATCTAAATAAGATATTTTGGTGAACTTCATTCATGGATTGTTTTCACTTTAACAAATTAAAATTGATTTCCTCTAATTGAAAAATTTATACTAAGTTCATAATATGAGATGGCTTTAGTTATTCAACACCCTTGCTAGATCTCATATTCTGAGTCATATCAAACAATTGTTTTTACCAAAGAGTTGGCTAAAACTACAATTGATATCAAAGTAATAATCAAATAAAGAGAATATTTATCTGCTTTATTTTTAAGGTTTTTAATTATTTCAGGTACTTATAATTCATAAGTATTGCATAAGGTCATTTTATTTGGCATATATATATATATTTAAGTGTCATAGCATTGGCTGGGATGTGAACCCGCAACCCGGGCAACTGCCTGCAAGTGCAAGGCAGTCACGCTGACCTCTCGACGACCAATGCAAGACTTGGAAATACATTTTCCAGATTAAAAAACAAGCAAAATATTTTTCCTATTTTAGTCCGTATATTTACAATTATTGATGGGGGTTTACAGTCCCAAGCAACTATATTGTTATCCATAAAAAATATTTTTATGAATTATGCATAAAAATGTATTTATCAGCTTGGTATAAACAAAATATAATTCATTAATTTGTAGTTATATATTGAAATATTTTCCCCATCTAGTTGAATTACTAACTGATATTAGACCACTCAAAGAAGTATGGAGAGATGCATGTTAGGAGTAACAAGAAGAGATTAAAAACACAATATATGGGTAAAAGAACAAACAGGTGTTATTGACCTCATTGAAAAAATTAAAAGACAAGTGGAGTTGGGCTAGACATATTGCTAGAAAAGATGATAATAGATGGACAATTGAAATTTTAAACCAGATTCCAAGAAATTGTAAAAGATCCAGAAAGAGACCACTAGTGAGATGGATGAAATAAGAAAGTGTGCAGGGGTGATGTGGAGAAGAGAAGCAAAAGATTGGCAATGGTTTGAACTTGGAGAGACCTTCATCCTGCAATGAATTGTTAATGGCTGATGATGATGATGGTTAGTAAAATTCAAAATTTATTTATATTTTTCTATTTACCTGTTAGTAATGACTCAGATTAATATACAATGGTATTCTGTAATAATCTGCAGATTTTTCTAACAGATAAATGTATTTGAATAGATATATAAATAAAGTTCGATTTTTTTTAAAAAATAGATTAACAATTCAATTAAAGACTGAAAATAATCCAATGTATATTTAACATAAAATGTGATCCTCAGATAAACATAATTTGTCAGTGATACATATGTTTTGCTAGAAAACCAACATGCATTCAAGTGGTGAATTTTAGATAATACCTATTAATTAAAAATGAAAAAGGTGCATACTTTGAGTCCTCTTGCTGGTTAATAATACACATGTCCCAACATTAATTCTTATTAGGATGTTTTAAATGCTAAAGTAATTGTTTATGTACATATAAACACAATCTAATGTCAACATACTATAAAATGTCAAAATACAATGTAGGAAGGATGCAGTACAACATTTTTAGGCCTAACATTTTTAATAAAAGATACATTTACTGTTCTTTAATTTACTTAATCAAATTTTTATTGTGGGTGACATTGAGAAAATATTTCTACTTATGGTAAAAACAATTCTGTTCTGGCTAAATTACTCAAATAAATACCTGGTAAATCATATATGCAATTAATATAGTGTTAGATGGGTGGACTTAGAATTTGAGGATTCCAAAATCAATTCTCACCTGAGTAACACAAATAAAAAAAAACTCAGTTCAGATTAACTATATGGAATTGTTAAATAGTAAAGCAATCACTAGGGTGCTTGAATATCACATGACCTCCTAAACAATTTATCATAAAATATTATTAATGCTTGGAACTAAATTTGATCAATTAACACCCATGCCTTTGGCATTCATGCTTTTAAAATTAAGCTCGGAGAAAAATATTTTAACTCTTTTCCTATTTATTTAATTAAATTTAAAATATTTCCTATTTAATTTCATTTGTAAAATAACTTATTTTGTTTTAAGCTGTCTACAATTATATTTTATTCAGCGTCTAATAAATCATAATATTGATTGAATATTTTAAAATTTTTGTAAAATCTAAAATAAATATTAAACTCTCACCAGATTTTGTTGCCTACAGCTTGATGTCTGTGTTTCTTTTAATTTTTGTTTTTAATTTTATTTAGCAATCATTGATTATTTCAAAAAAGATAATGAAGTTTTATTTTTACAAAGAAATGAAGAAATAAAAAGTTGGAAACAATTAAGAATATAAACAGTTCTGTTTAATTAAATTTTTATTTTTTTACTATCTAAAAATAAATAAAATGTTAGCAAAAAAAAAAAAAAAGAGAAATATATATGAGAAAAATATGTGTGTTCTGAGGAAAACAAACACTTGGTCAAGCCTCGGTCACTTTATAACTATTTTTAACTGCACAGGGCAGTTAATGTTATATTTTAAGAATGCATACGTTTTATGATGTGATTTGAATTCACAGTGATTATTAATATCTATATTTATAATTACTGTAAGCCAGATCTCATCTGATCACTAATATTAGTATCAATTGTTATTTTAAATGGTTAACTCTGAACACTATGTTGCACACTGTCATTTACTCTATGTGGTTCAGGATGGTGATAAATGTATCTACATGAGTGCTAAAGTTCTTGAATCAAAGCTTCATCTGTTATTTTGATGCTTCAATGTCTCATAATCTCTCACAATAAAACAAATCATTTTTTTACTAATATTTATAAAGTACATAGAGGCTAAACTCTCCACACAGTATTGCCACCAGTTCAAGCCAGAATAATTAAATGGAAGCAAGAAGGTTTATGCATAAAATCCCTATTTAGTCCCTACTCATCCAATATCACCAGACTTGTTTCCAGCTTGATTCACCTATGCATGTGTTGTACTAGATGGATTTGCATTTAAACTTGTTGATGTTAATTACATAAAAAAAATTGTGAGCTTACTTTCAACTTTAAAATTATTCAAATTAATGTAAAATTAATTAAAATGGTTCACCTTGTTATTAATGGCTGATTTTAAAACAGATTGCAATGAAAATGGTTATATGTATTTTTCACAATAGATGTATCGATTTTTTTTTTTACAATTTTGTGGTAATTTTAAAGGTTAATGTTGTCAATTGAATTTTAGGGCGGATATAGTAAACTCAATATCATATATGTGTTGTACTATCTGCTAAGTCCTAACTAGATATAACCGCATATATAAGTATAAATTTATAATTATATATAGTAAATATTAACTCAGTATTTTGTGTTAGGGTTAATAGCCACTGAGATCGTCAATAAAAGTATTCCTTATTTTAGCCAAATACACATTATCTATGAATAGATTCAGAGTGGATTTTTTATATTTTTTATTTAAAAGATTTACCATCAATATTTTAGAATATGCAATTTATGATCTATTCCCTTTATCTTTAAAGTCAAAAATAAAAACTATTTAGATTTCAAAAGGAAAGAGAATACCTATATTTCATTTAATAAAGTAGCAATATATATATATATATTCTAACCTACTAAATATGGATGACGTTACTATCTATCAAAATAATAACGTACAGGCTGCTTCCATTAAAGTAAATCGGGCGGGTAACCAAACCCTCTATTATCTACTATGATATTTTATAGCTCTTCGTTAGGTTAGTTATATAATTCGGCTACAGAGATATGCAGTTCAGACAGAGATAGAATAAAGAAAATAATTATCATTAATAAAATAGATTTAATAAAACAATTTAGAATAAACTAACATTCTCTCTCTATCCAAAACACATTCTCTGAGCTATAAGTACTTGCACTGTCCGACAATGATGATGATGATTTTATTTCATTGTTAATATTACTGACTAAATTAAAAACATTCAGTAATTTGCCCATATGTTCTCAATATTTTATTATTATACAATTAAAAGTTTCCATCTCTTTAACCATGCCACACTTGTAATATTAATCATACTGAATCAATTCTTTCTTTAAGAGCACTTATAATACTGACACTAATCTCAGGATTCTCTGTTATATTTACTAAATGCTCGGCAGTATTGTGTTGTCCAATAGAGCTGACATTCTGGTTGGCTATAGAAAACATTTAACTTATTTAAATTCCAGGTGTCTTCATCCACATATCAACTATTATAATATTTAGCAAGATGATGACCTTATTAAAGAACAACGTATAATTTTGAATAATACTGCCAATTTATAATCCAGAATCTCAGTCGGAATGATGAAAAGACAAGGGTGCTTTTGTGTCCTTCCATCACCCATGACAACACAATAATTAACTAAGATTTAATACTTAGACACTTCACTTAAATGTGTATGGAATAATATGCAATCAAATATATTAGTTTTGGAATAAAGTGATTTTACACACACATAAAATAAAATGTTTTGGTCTGAAGTTTCAATTCCATAAATAATTCTTATTAAATTAAAAATAGAATGAAATATTCTGATCTGCAATATAATTGTCTATCTAGTGTATTGAATTTGAGATTTCATAAATAATTTTGGACTCAAGAAAGTATTGCAAGTATTATGCAGATATACTTTTATTTAGCACACGAGAAAAATGACTCAAAACAGCTTTTAATAAGACTATATTTATTATTAAATTACAACAATATTCCAATTTATTCTTACAATTTAACAAAAACGATCCCTTAGGATTAACATAATAAACAAAAATTTACACTTTAGTTGATCCCATATGGATAAAACAAAATAATAACTAATAATAATTAGTCTATGCTTTTAGACTTAGATTCGAACTACTTCTTCATCTTTGTTATACATTGACTCATATTAATTATAACGAATTAAATATTATTGTTGATACACTAACTTATCAGTTGAGTGTATCTTATATGAACGGCTGCTTAACTTTATTCTGACTATGTGTTTTAAAATAAAAAATAATTGGATTCTAGGCAATGCGTACAAACGATTATTATCATCGTATATTTAACTAAATGACAGTTTTTATTTAGATAACTTATTATAATTTATGGGTTATTTATCAGAAGTTACACTTATTATTTTTAATGTTTACCTGAATAACAACTGAAGTTGTTATACCCACTGTTCTTCCTCCGTATAAGTTATATTGTGAGTGCTACTTAATAATTAACTTGAATTAAACTTAATATTTGAACCCTCCTTTGGCAAACAAAATTTTATAAATCACGCAAATTTAAACTTATTCTCTCCATTGATTTATGTGTGGATTACCCGCACTATTCCGACGCACAATCCAGACATTGATCATATATACTAGCACTCTATTTTTACTAAATGGATCAGAAGGAATTTACCTCTAGTATACCCATTATCTTGCCATAACTTTTTAAATAAAACACAATATTCTACACCTTCCGTGGTGGAATTATCTCTATTTTCTCATGAGGAAAAGGGAATAATACCGTAGATACGAAGAGTTAACGACTATCTTAAATAGTTTGGTGGGTCCTTGCCTCTTACCTGGGCATAATAGGAACACACACCAATATAATCCTCTCATGGGATTTTAACGAAGAAATAAACTACATACGGTATAAATGGCTGATCGTCCTGGCTCTGGGAAGCGATCGCTTGGGTTATAACCATACCCGAATTCTAGATTTATTTATTCCCCTCATGGAAAATAAAGCTTTTGGGGAGATTCTTTCCATCCCTCAAAATAAATACATACAATTATTACTAATGTGAATATTAATCATATACTGATGCTATTCGGGGCAAGACAAGCAAATACACTAATTACACAAAATTTATATTCCGGGGTATACTTAAATCAACGTCTGTAATCAATGGATAATACAAAATAAACATAATAATTTTCACCTTTGCCAAAGAAACATTCAACAAGGAATTTGTAATATAATATTCTGAACTAAATTAAGTGAATGCGTTAATAAAAAAAATAATTGGGAATAAATTCCGCAATTAACATAGTATAAATTTGTTTAAAACTTTAAATAAATAAGATTCTGTATAGCATTTCTTTTTAATTACTTCTGATAATTTTAACTAGATATTTTATCAATTAGGTATCTGACTTTTCTACTTTTACGCATTTAACATATAAATTTATACCCATAATTGCCTAAACACATTTTATATAAAAAAATATTTCCATGTCAAATATAAATTTAACCTAATATAATTAAAAGAAAACATACCTTTATGATTACAAGGTCATTTAAATACTACTTGAATATACATCTTTCAACCTGTTGATAAAAAAATATACATAATTTTTCAAATAAAAAAAATATTACTTAACAAGTGTTTATTCTCTTTCTAGAAAAATGTTTTTCCGTTGGGCAATTTATTTAGATGAAGAACTTGATCCTTTCGTAGTTCACGAAGCAAAAATTTAAAACAAGAAACACATTTTATTATATCATTTCGATAAAAGTAAACTAACATTCTGGCGCATTTAATAATTAAGCAAAGAAAACATAATAGCGTTGGATATTAATTCTTCTTTGAATTAACTTATATAATTTTGGGATCCAAGAAAGACAATACATAACTTAACATGACGAATAATTTGACGCTTGACGATCACATATATACAATTCTTTTCCTTTTTAATATTGGCGATACGTACCATTTTATTTAGCTAGCTGGTTGAAGAATAAACTAATGCGCGACTTTTAGGAAATATTATAATCATAAGGGCTGCAGCTGACTTACGTAGATAGAATTTTACGGACTCTAGTTGAGATATAATATAACATATTATATTATAAAGTTATAATTAAGTCACTTATATTAGTAATTTTTGTTCCTACTCTAGGAATTATAAGTCTTCTTTAATAATGAATTTCCGTGATATGCACGCATACAAAATTTTCAATACCTGCCTTGAGAAAATTTATATTTTCCTTTTTAAAATTATGCAGGTGCATAAGTAAATATCCTGTATCATTCATATTATTTCTAGATAATTTTCATTGAATAAATTATATTTTAATGTGAGGAGCTTTCATTATTTTTAAATGCAGACAATGTCAGTTTAAAAGAGCGCGAAATTTTATAGTTAACTTTCCTTAGCTTTTATAATATGTCTTTTAAATTATAAATTTTTCTTTTATACCAAGAAAAAATTATCAAATAAGGTAAAGTTAATAAATAATTGTTTATTTGCTGGAAATTATTTATATTCTTAATTTTTCAACATAATGATATTTTCCGTGATTGCTGTAGTCAATACGGTCATTTTAAACTTTAGCACACGATAGTATAATCTTTTAGTATAAAAACTTTATAATAGGTCGATGGACATAGAAAAGCAGAATATCCTATCAATTAAAATTAGCCAAACATGATATTATCAAACATTTAATGGACTGATATTTATTTCTGCAATAAAAATATAAAAAATTTTGTTACCGAATTTCAGTACTCACTCCTTTTTGAAGACTAAATAGCAGACTAAACTTTTTTCCAGTTTTTGGCGGTCTTGTTTTATTTTAGCGACCTCTTACAGAGAAAAAATCATTTAATTATACATAAACAAAAGAAAGGAAAAAAAAAACAAACTTATTACAGTTATATTTTGTTCTGTATGGTTTAAATGAACTACAAAATAATTTGACAAATAATGTAAAATAATAAATACATTTACTCAACAATATTTATTTGTGGTGTATATTTCTGTATACATTATTGTCTAAATAATTTAAAAATAAAATTACCAGAAGCTATTGTATTATGATAAGATACTCATCTATCCCCCCTCTTGTCCATCTAAATCAATTACTGTTTATAATTTGTGCTTTTATACTATATTAAATTGCTCTTATGGTTAATATTTTTAATTAATTATTTATGCTCTTTTTTAAAAATGACATTAAATTACTAAATTTCTTAGTTATTTGCTTAAAACATGTTAAAGTGAGTAACTAGAATACTGTATTAATCACTTAATATTATCAATATTTTATTTTTCTATTTTCTAGAAAAAGATAGCATTGTTTTCCTTTGGAAACGATGCTAAATAGACCAAGTGTCAATAACACTAGGTTACAATATATATATATATATTGAACCATTTTGCATATATATGGTTCAAATATATTAGCATTTGGTAATTTTAAAAAAAACTTTTAAAAAAGGTAAAATTTAAAGATCATTTAAAATGCACAATTTAGTTTTTTTTATAGTTAGTATGATTAATTTTTTAGATAGCAGTACAGTGAAAGTTATTTTTGTTTCGAATTATTTATCTAATTAAAAATAAAAGTTAAAATTTGAGAAAATAAAAAAGATATGCAGATTACTAATCCAGATAAACAAAAAGAAAAATCCCAAACATAAAAGATTACGATCAGAAAAAATATTTTTAACTATGATTAAAGATGGCCAAAATAATTTATAAAAAAGAAACTTTGTATTTAAATATACAAAATAAGCATGCAAGATTATCAACTTGTATTTCATGATAAAACAAAGATAAGGGCATATGTGCCGAAGTCTAAAAACTGACTCAAGGCTATAAAAAGGGCAGAAAAACTTCAAACTAGGTCTTGTCTGTTTTTTTTGGCTGGTCCTGGATCATGAAGTTTTGTCTATTTTTTCTTTTGGATCATCATGTAGAAGTGGTCCAGAGCATTTATTGACATCATTCATCATGAAGACATCAATCCAAAAAGCTTTCATGACTAGCCTTAGGATAGACCAAGAACAGTTTAAAACCAAAGGCCATGAGCTCTTATAACCCAGGAAATAAACATATTACAAAATTTACCAGTAAGCCACGATATTCTTATTCATACCCCGATTGGGTCTACTTAATGTTTGCAAACTCAATTTAACTTTAAAAGTAACGAGAAGCATCAAATACCAATATAAACACTCACTGCTTTATTATTCAAAGAACTTGCATTTATTTAAAGAAAACAATGACAATATGAACTGTTTAAGGATTAATATTACCTGGATTAGCATGTGTGTATTATTTCCCAATTTTATTTAGTAATTTGTCTTTTAAATATTTTAATTTGTTGTAATAAAATATTTATTTATCTTTAATCAACTTTTCATTGTGCATTATTGAGGTTAGTTTATTAAAATTTATTATGTATAAATTACCTTTGCCACTATGCTTGTTTAATAGTTAAGCCCTGGGAAAAATTCATACAAAAGCTTTAAAATGACAAGAAAATATAATACCAATCTTTTCAGTTATTTGCTTCAAAATTATGGGATACAAGGAAGTTAGGAGTCTACAAATTATGGCACCCTCTTTTATAAATTAAAACTAACTTTGTCAGAAATTTAAAATCGCAAATATTATTAGGCCAATTAATCAGGAAATATAGCTATGCACTTGAGATATCCGGACTCATAAATGATCGGAATATATTTTCTTTTTCATAGCTTGATTAACTTGCACTTTTTAGTGTGTAAAAGAAAAGCCTAATCAAACCTAAAACATAAAAAACATTACAATATATATATATATACGTGTGTGTGTGTGTGTATTATCACACCTCAAGCCTTTATAAGTAAACCAGGAATAACATTCAAGATCAAAAAGTCAAGCTTTAACTCACTTCACATTATGTTATATTTAAGGGCAAGATTACATAGTTAGTTTTTCTTCTTAACATAAAAGAACATAATTTATTCACATGTATTTCAATAAGTCACATTAATAAATAAATTATATTTTGTGTGCATGAATATGTTCATATGAATGTGTATGATTGATGTTTTGAAACATGTTTGTTAATAATAGTAATCATTTGATGAATTTGATAGGGTCAGTGCAAGAGAATTAAACTACAATATTCTAATGATATTCACATCAGTCTTTAAAAAAACAAAGAAAGAGTCCACGTCATTAAAACAAGAACATTGTATGTTTTGTTCTCTTCTTTAAAATGTATTCTTTTTTTTAACGTGTGATCCTAACAAATATTGCTTTTGTTATATAAAGGAATCTTACACATGACTGGTTAAAAAGAACTTTAGCATATAATTTTCAGATGTAAATCAATAAATTAATACTAATAAAAATGTTACCAACATCCCATTCAAGAAAATTTATTCTTTATGTCAATGGAGATGTTAAAATATATATTTTTTAACCTCAGATAAAAAAGACACATGGGTGTATACCTAGGATAATACAAGTATTCAGAAATAAAATTAATAACAATAGTAAAAAAACTATGGAATAATGCTAATACGTAAAGGCAGGATGATTATTTATGAAGAAGTGTCAATCTTTTGTTTTTTTATATTCATACTTGTTATTATATTTTGATGCCATCTGTTGGATTATTTGTCTTATACATGTTGACCAGATTTACTGCAAATTCATATTGTGATTGCATACATAATCATATCCAAGTATAAAAGCTTAGACCTACTAGAGGGAGCCAGGGTCTCCAGTTTACTTTGTTACTGGCTCCCGTTTTCGTTACCTAAATTATATTTTAGAGAATTTTTTTTCTCTAAAACGTTTCCAATTGACCAGAGTAACCTTTTAGTTTCCTTTGTACACAAGACTTATGGCACCATCAAACAACAAGTAAGGATGATTAAAATTTTTCTTTGGAGCACGGTTAAAAATAACTGACAGCCATGTAAATTCTTAGAGATTTCTATTGAAAAACTTAATTTTCAGGGAATATTTTGATTCAAGGCTGCTTTTCTGACTGGGTGAAAGTGTCTAATTGTTGGGAAGACCCCTGAGGGCCTGAAACCTAGTGGGCCTGAATCCTAGTTTTTATATGGGGCAGAGCTGGGAAAAAGGTGCTCTGGGGATTGTTACCAGAATTGGATAGCTCATTTATTTATTAGCAATAGTAACGTTATTCATTTAGACTTTAATGCTTGCTTTTTAAACCTGAGATTTTACGTTTAAGAACAATTTTTTCACAATAGTAAATTGTTTCTCATTGCACCTGATCATTTGTTTCAAGTGTTGCTTTATCTTTTATCCATGCATTTAATTCTGGATCACTGACTATGTCTCTTAAAACGTTTTTACCAGATTTGGAGGCTCATTCATGTGTTAAAAATGACGTTATTCATTGCAGTTTTGTGCTTATATTTAAGACCTGAGATTTGACTTGTGAAAAAGATTTTTTTCTACTATAATGAATTGTTTTAGACTGTATCTGAACATTTGATTTCAAGTGTTGCTTGATTATTTAACCTTATATTCTATGTTAAATGTTTTTTTCTATCTTGAATGCTGAACTGTACAAATCGATAATTTTAACATTTGACTATATGGATTAGTGCTTCTGGTTTTCATAGGTTATCAGGGTGCTGAAACATGATGGACACTATTCAATATGCGATTTTAATGGATACATTACTCTATGTACATCTTTGATTGCTCTATAGATCTAGAATTATATTGTGGTGTAACACATAAAGCCAGCATCTGATTGCTACATATACATTAAAGTTCTTGATTTTGGAAAGTAGTGATGAATTTTTTATGCAAGGCATTGGAAATCCTGGAGATTTGCATTATGATTTTAAATTTAGCAATTATTATGACATTGGATTGTTAACAGTTGTACCTCATCGTATGTATTGTGCTTCTAGTTTTATCATTTGATTTTTACCAATAGTTAAGGACCTCATGGATTGTCTTCTAGTTTTTTATAAGTTGTCTGGAAGCTGAAATGTGATGGACAAAACTAAAGTTCCCAAAGAGTTCAACTGTGATTTGAACATTGGATTGGGGCTACTGTGTCACTCATCTTTGTAGTCTTGAGGACTGAGTCTGTTGCTTGGAGAGCTCCCAGGGCTTGCTTCCTAGTCTTGGAGGGGGGCTGGGATGTGGGTGTATTGAGTTCTAGTATGGGCTTCAGATGAGAGAGTCTGTAACTTTGGAAGATTCCTGGGGCCTGAACTCTGGTTCTTACAGGGGGGGGGCTGGGATGTGAAGTGCTGTGGGGATTAGTACAGGTTTCATCTTTCTCATCTTTGGGACAGTGGAGATGATGTGATGCATTGTGGTTTTAGTCTCTTTGTTCTCTATATGATTCATAGGTTGGTTATTAGACTATGTGATAATCTGTAGATGGAATATTATCTAAACATGTGAGATTTACATTTTTGATTAGTGCTGCAGCATTGCTTGTCTTGGCTGTGAAGTTGAGAAAATCTCATGCTTGGGTGACTCAGGCCAGAGAGTTCTACTATGGTTTAAACTTCAAATCAGGGCTGCTGTATCATGCATCTCTGCCATCTGGATGGCAGGTTCTGGTGCTTGGAAGATCTCACAAGCCTGGGTTTTTGAGGGGATCTGGATGCTGTGGGATTAGTAAGAGCATTGGATGAGAGAGTCTGAGCTTTGGAAATACCATGAGGCCTGGTTCCTAGTCCTTAGGAGGGGGGCTGGGACATGGCTGCTGCAGGGATTAGTACGGGTTTTCACTTTCTCATCTGGGTGGTGGTGATGATGTGATTCTTGGTAGCTGTGATCTATCTAGTTGCCATTAAGACCAGAAGTTACTTAGTAAACTATGAGAGAAGCTATGAATGGCAAGATATATGCATATACAATTCAAGGTTTTTCTGTTCACTCGGTAAATCAAGTTCTGCATTGTAAATCATAGTTTGAATCTTGTATATCACTACATATAACATGTAAATTCAAAGATTAATAAATCACATTTGAGAAAAAAGTAAATGTAAAAATTCCAGAATAAAAAAAACGTTATTTTGGCAGAGATCAAAACAAATGAAGCAGCCTCATTGTATTAAAATGTTTGAAAAGATGATAGAAAAGCAATAGTTTTTACATGTAAATTAAATAATAAATTTATTTTTAGTTAATAAATTATATTTCAACAATTCTAAAAAAAAAAGTATAAAAGCTTATCGAAATGGATAGAATAACATTTAGTGCCATAAAGAAATTATAACAGCCAAACCAAATGAAGGTGTTGAAAATTAAAATTTAATAGTGTGTAATGTATATACTGTGACAATTAGCCCAATTAACTATTATCAGCAAACATTGCAGATATTATGTATATTATATTCTAATGAGAACAAACTTCTTTTAATACCTCCAAATCATGTTTTATGGATACAGGATAATTATTATAGATTGTGAAAGATTATGATTATTGAAGAATCTCACATCACTGAAAATTACTAAATTGTACTTTGAATTTTATTATGTTCATTTGGAAAGTTGTTCAATATTTGTGTTTCTTTTCTCAAAATGAATAAATGAATGCAAGCATAACTAGGAGAAAATAATAATTATTATCCCAAATTATAAGTAACTATCAATTAAATATTATCAAAACAACTTATTTAAATTTTCTTGAAATGTAAGAATAATAAGTCATAATAAGTTACAGAATTGTTATTATTTTATATTCTTTTAATGACAGTTAAATTATATGTAGATATATATTTTCTCCTAGTTATGAAAGATAAGTATGTTGTCCTAACATCATTATAGATCCAGACTTACATACATTTTAATTTTGAAACTTGGTTTCTCTATTCTATCATTGATCTGATATTGATTAATCATTACTTATTGTAAATAAATTATTGTTAATGTTATATTAGATCATAAGGTACTGAATATTATTTACCCAATAAATTGAGGGTTATAATTATAAGTAGTATTTAATATATATATATATATATATATATATATATATATATATAAATTTTAGCTAATACATAACCTGAACTTCAGCATCTCATATGTATGTGGATCAAATAGTGCTTAAATTGTTATCCAAGGTTTACATTACTTCCATAAGAGATAGTATTTACTGCTGAGTTAGTTTGAAAACATATTGGAATAATTCAGGGATTTAGGATCATGGACATATACAATTTGTTTTATTTTAGGTATACTAATTTTCATCATTATTGAATTGGACTTAGCTAAATAGAGTTTCTATCTTTGGGCAATTACACTATTTGTGCCATTTACACCGGTACTGTTTATGTATATTATTATTTTAAAAAATCAAGTCAGATGTCACATGACTTAATTTAATAAGCTTGTGTTTACAAATGTTATATATAGAGCTCGCAAAACAAACTCTTAACAAGCTTTGAAGAATAACCCCAAACTTCAGACCAGTTTTTCCTCAGAGTTTCTACTTAATAGTCATCCATTAAATAAAGTGCTGAGCTTGTCCTGGTATTTTTAATCTAATGATTGAATATCCTAGCACCTCACTGAGGATGCCAGTAGCAGAAACAGGTCTGAGATTGGGGTTATTCTACAAAGCTTGTTAAGAGTTCGTTTTGCGAGCTCTATATATAATGTATTATTATATATATTATATTTGAAATATGGTATCAATAAAATATATAAATAGTTTTTATATGTATATTGATAATAGAACAAATTCCATATTTACAGATTCACTTGTCTGTATTTTAGTTACTGCATACATTTCAAAAATAATCTTTAAAACAAATAAATAGGATATTAAATTATAGAAAATATATGCATGCATGCAAATTTAGTTGTATGTTTTAGTATAATTTAAAAAAGCATTGGATTTTACATATTCAATACATTATTTTAAAAAACATTTGTTTAAAATGTGTATTTTAAAAAAATGAATATGGTATGAAATAGATATGATTTAAAATTGTAAATTTGTAAAATTATATTTTCTTTTCGTTATTTTTAAAACAGGTTATGTAATATTATTTTATAAGGTTTTCTAAGTGTTAAATTAATGTCATGAAATGCTAGTTTATTAAAAAATAACTTTTCTAGAGTGGATAAATGCATGAATTTAACTCTAAATAATAACAGAACATGGAAACAAGTGGAATTGGAGGTTGCAGAATAATTACCATAGAAACCATATCAATGGTAATGACATAGTTGTGACATAACTGAGGGAATACTAAATTCTTTGATCTCAGATTAGACTCTTTGTTTATTAAACTGATATGAATTTAATATGAAAAAGTCATAAAATCAATGCAGGAATCTTTACAATCTTCTGAAAATTTAATATGTTAATACATAGAATAATACCCAAAATAAGAGTCATAGATCACATGACCCTATACTCTTAAGCTTGTACGTTATAAACAATGAGGATTGCCAATTCCTCAACAAGCTTTGTGATAAATGCTAAGCTAGAGAAAGCATTTAAAATATCTCTGCAGGACCCCCCCCTAAACCTCTGACCATGGTTTCATGCTCTGGCACTCTTCAGAGAGGTGCTAGAGTAGGTTCAGACACTAGATCTAAAAACACCAACCCAAAGCCAGCATTTAACTAAAAATTATCTATTGAGTGGAAAATCTGAAATTTTCAGACACCTTACATGTCTTCAAATCCAGCTATCCAACTCAAATAGAATAATACCATCTCATTATATGCAATAATTTGACATAAAAATAAAATATTACAAAATAACTTTACAAAATGTTTTGGAAACTATGATTATTAATGTTCAAGAAAAATCAGGATACAATTTTATACTGAGTAAGGGGAATTATTCCTAAAAGAAAAGCAAACCATCCAAATGGATAATTTTTATGGAACACAGAATGCTAGAAATAATGACAGTTTATTTAACATGTCAATGCACACAGGATAACATCACAGGATTTTCCAGAGAAAATTTAGTAGATTTTAGACTTTATTTATTTTTTATTTTAGAATATGTATATTCATGAATTATAGAATTTATATAAATAATATAAATATTATACCATTGACAGCAATTCACAATTTATTTGGCATTCCTTGTGAGGAAATGTTTACCTGGTAATTTATGTTTGAATATAAGTAATTTTGATTAAGGTACATGTGTTTAATTAGTACATAAACATCTTTGAGTTACGAAATGAGATTAAAATGAATCATAAATAATATTCACTGGCAATCATTGTTATTGCTTTGCTTAGAGAAAAGTACATATATTTTGTTTTATTATATATGTTACAGGTATTAGAGTAAATTTTCTTGTGTAAATAGTTATAAATGTTATCAAAGACAACGTATGCCTCTAATTATTATTAAAGTACAAATATAAAATATATTTAGAATATATAAAAAAATTATTTTGTTGAAGATATATAATTTAACATTTAAACATAAAATATATTATAAAATAATTAATTAATAGCTATTTAGTGTAGCACCGATTAATGTGAAGTGTCTCTATGAAATACAATTTTCTAAATCGATGTTTGCTTTGTAATTATGATAAGAAACAAATGAGACACTAATTAAAGTTTACCAATTATATACTGATTTCAGCAATATTGTGCTAGTTTAAAACTTGTTTTGCTATCTTAGTTTATTGTTTGAAGCACATGCTAGCGAAATACATAGATTGTGTAAGAAACATACTAAAAATAAACATAAAACATCAAGAGTTGGTGGTCGAGAGGTCAGCATGGCTGCCTTACAAGCAGTTGTCCTGGGGGGGGGGGGGTTCACTTCCCGGCCGATGCTACGACACATGAGGAAAAAAATAAACATAAAATTTAGAAGTAAACTTTTAGACAAGGAATATTTCATTATTTATTTAATATTTATTTATTTCTATTATTATTGTTTTATATTACTAGATTTTAATTTTTGTTTAATTAATCTATTTTCGGTGATCATTCACAAGTAAGTTATCACATCAATTTGTTTATCATTCATACATATTTCAATATATTGTAATTGGTTATAAATTTTGTAAGTGAATCCTTGAGAAGATAAATTATTTATTTTTTGTAAATCTCCTCATATACCCTTTAATGCCATTTTTATATAATTCCTCCTTTATTTTGCTAACAGTTTCAACTGTCCTGCAGTCTTCATCAGAGCTTTTTAAATCTTTCTTCTTACATTTATAACTGGCTATTTTTTAAATAAAGGAGAAATTATATAAAAATTGCATTACAGTGTATATGAGGAGATTTATAAAATAGTAGTATATAAAAAATGCAAAAAGACTAAAGAAGAAGATATAAGAATAAGAAGATAAATAACATTATAAATTATTGATATTGTAATGGGCACATACGACGTTACATTATTTTTTTTATTATTAAACATGAAAAAAATAAAAGTTCGCAAATAAAACTTCTTTTTTA
Source organism: Epiperipatus broadwayi (assembly GCA_028023455.1). NCBI lineage: Eukaryota > Metazoa > Onychophora > Udeonychophora > Euonychophora > Peripatidae > Epiperipatus > Epiperipatus broadwayi. The sequence goes on along the minus strand of JAQFVV010000101.1, from coordinate 852,489 downwards.
AGAATTAAAAATTGAAAATTAAAATTCTATACTAAACTCATATATATATAAAGTCGCACAGATGAGAAATTAAAAAAAAAAAAGAAACTTTATTAAAAAAAAAAAGAAAAAGTATTTGAAAACTAAATTGTCAGTAAAGATTTAAAGATAAAAATATATTTAAAAAATGTACAAAACAAATTAATTAATGTTATTGAAAAAATGGAAATGATTACTTTAATTAGTCCAAGTGAACTAGCCCTTGGGCATTTAAATGTATAAGCAATGGTCAGATAGGAAAACAATTGAAACTAATGGCCAATGAAAGAAATCCATTGGGAAATTGGACCTCAATGGAAGAATCATCACCACCGATGACGTAATGTCCATTGGATCCTAAGGTTACACATAAAAGAAAAAGTTTGGAAATAAAATGGTTAGTGAGTGAATAATTATTATTAAGAGAGGACAGATATGTGTTAAGTTGGAGAGGGTTGGAGGAGAAGGGATTGAAAGACGCAATTTCAATTCCTTCAGTTGTTCAAAAAAATGAAACATCGTTTTCCAATATTGCGGACCACAGGATATCAAGGCCCAGAAAAATACCATCAACCATAAAGGACCAACAGTTAACTGCACACCGATCTCCTTATGATTTTGTGGGAATTAACACCTTCCATTACAAGAAATCAGAGACTACGGACATTTTTCAAAACAGTAAGAAATATATAATTAATGAACATTTGAAAACATTAAGAACTTTAAAATACAAACTTTCCCAGTATTTTAAAAAAAAATAAAAATAGAATCCTATCTGACCAACTTTATTTATTAATAAGTAATTTTAATTTGATGTATTTCTTTTGTAAAATCATTTCCATTTTTTTTTTGTTCTTTTAAGTTTTTATTATGATTTCTGTTTTTCGTTAAATTAAATTATGTAAATGTTAAACTTAAGTCGGGCATGAATGGCTATATAGATTTGTAAAGTTATATTAGGGAAGGTAATCTTAGGTTATTCGTTCCATACTTGAATTAGGTCAATGGATTGGATATATTGGTGTAATTAGTAAATGTAGTATGAGATTCGCTACAGGCAGAATCACTATTATACGCTGCACACACTCGTTTTGGCCTATGGAATGCGATCGTAAGTCGGCAAAATGACCGCAGTCCTTTCCTATGAAGTTTTTATTTTATTGCTCTTCTCGTCAGATAGATGTAGTATTCCTATCTGATGAGAGGCAATTTCTTCTCTTAACCTATTTTTGTGCTGCCGTATTCGTGTTACATTGAATGCATCGATATATCAGATGGATTGACATTGGTTTAACTGCGAACTTTTGGCCTAAGGTTAAATAAGGATAGAATATTTTCTTTTCAAATACAATCTATGTAGTCTATTCATACTCGACACTCTAAATAAAATGCATTAAAATTAAGTTGGGTATAGACACTTGCATGGATTCGTTAGCGGTTACTGATGTTTGTGGTTTTCATATTCCATTGGAATATATAAGTCATCGATGTCAATGCAGCATCTTATGATGAATGCCAATAGGTTTCTTGTATTCCCTCTGCAATTGACGTTATCAATGACTTTGTATTTTGATCGGTTATGTTTATTTTGAAATGTTTTTAACCATGTAATCTATGTAACCGATCTATATTCAACATTATAAAACAAACTTTCATAAATCCATCTGTGTGAACTTATAAAAATTAAAATGTAAACTTATAATATTGTAAAAATTAAAATGTAAATTTAAATTCTAAAATCAAGTTAAAATCCAAAGTAAAAGTTATTCTAAAATAATGATAAATTTTATATATAGGTGCGTAAATAAATGTTTGTGTGTTAATTTCTGGAAGTGGCTTATTTTTTTAAAAAAAAAAATTCTTAGATAAGAATTTATTATAAAATATAAATCTCTGCTGTTCCACTGAGCTAGTGACAATGGGCTAACGACTGAATCAACCAATAAAAAAAAGAATTTTTTTTAAACTTACGTGTCTGCCTACTATATAAATTTTCTAGGTTCAAATGCCTAGTGGCGCCCTGTAGTGTAGATTACATTAAGTCTTTTATTCTGGATCATTATAATATGTGGGTGGAGTAAATAATTTTAATGATGTAGAAAGATTTAAATATTTGTTATATATTTAAATAATATGGTTTGAATTTAATAAAATTATCTTTATAATTTAAACCATATTTTAATAATTTAAAAAATATTTACTTCATTTGTGCTTGACTTCTGGGTTGCTTCATTTTATCAAACATTTTTATAAATGTATTAAAATGACAAAAATAATAACCATTGTTGTGGAGGTAAGTATAGTTTCTTGGATTATTTGTAATGACATTGAAATTTTTCAACAGGATTGAAATTTTTCTTTCAAATAACCAGCCCAAATTTGTTAACTATACAATATTGGTTAATAATTGTATATGTGTATCTAATATTTTCTAGACAATAAGACAAGAATGTAAATCTTTCAAGTTCTCAATCCTATACAACAGGCAATCCCATTGAATATTTGATTCTCTATCATTGGTCCTGTATTAAGTATTGTTGAAAAAGTTTTTGATAGCTACAATCTACTTGAAAGCTGATTTATTTTAACAAATTTAAAATATTATCTACACAGTTTTACTTTTCAAAAATAGTTCATAATTTTCCATGTATATAAATGAAAACACCAAACTTTTTTTTAAAACTTGTTTTTTATATGACTATTATAAAAATAAAACTACACAACAACATTTTGACTATTTTATAATATAGTCTTTTTCAAGGAACACTCGACACCTTTTCTACTGCAATATTGTTTGCAATAGAAAAGGTGTTGAGTGTTTCTTGAAAAAGACTATATTATAATATAGTCGAAATATTGGATTGTTGTTTTATTTTTATAATAGTCATATAATAAACAAGTTTTAAAAAGAAGTTTGATGCATTCATTTATATATATGATTTATTATTATTATTTATATGTCAAAGCATTGACCAGGAAACAAACCCAGGCCAGCTGCTTGGAAGGCAGCTATGCTAACCGCTAGGCCACCAATGCTTGACAATATATGATTTATTTTAACAAACAAAACAAAAAGTTGAATATAGTTCATTACTCAAAAGAATAAGATTGTGAATACATTAAGACAATAGAAGTAGATGATTCAAGTGTTACTTTATTATATTTGAAGTTATAATATTACTTGTCTTAAAGCATGATAATTGTTTAAACTAGAAAATAATTTTTAAAAGGAATGCCAAGAATCATTATACTTTTTAAATGATAAATTGAATGATTAAAAGATTACCCAATGAATTTAAGAATTACAGAAGCAGGATGGCAACATTAAAAATTATCCCCTCCCCCAAATATCAAACTTTTTTTGATTGATGGGATTGCTTGAGTGATCAAATTTCAATCCTATTATATCAAAGTGATAGCCATATTTAAATGTTAAATTCTCCCATCTTGGATGAAGTCAAAATCAAAAAATACTCTAAATTATACTGAGAAAGTGTTTTTGAATAAAAAATCAATAAAGATGATAATTTAATATTTATATTTAATAAGTAAAAAATCTGTTGAATAAATTATTTAACCAATTAAAAAAAGGTATAATTAATAACTTGGTGATTCTTTTTTTTTTCCATATGTCATAGCATTGGCTGGGATGCGAACCCATAACCGTCTGCAACCAACTACTTGCTTGCAAGAAGGCTGCGATGACCTCTCAGCTAACAACCCTTGGCAATAACTTGGTGATTCTTATTCCTTGCATAGAACAAAAAAAGCATCTTAATCAATGTAAGAAGTATTATTTTATGATGGACTTTCAAACATGAGTTGTTATAATAAAAACATGTTAAGGGATGGGAAACGATGGCAAACTACAACCAATGATGACCATGTGATAACTAGTCTCTATAACCTAGATATATTAGTCTGCTGGTACACAAAAAATGTAAAATAGTTGATTGAATATAATCAAACAAGAATCTCTACTAAATTCTTTGTAAACCACAGGTTTTGTTCTCTGTATTACATTTAGAGTGCCATTTAAAAGAGGGTACCAATTTTGAATGTGATCAAGCATGTCAGTTTTTTCACTCTTGGTCTTGAGTAGTTGGTTTTCATTAGCTACTGTTCTAAGTTACTGCTTTTTAATTAAATAATTATAAATAGATAACTCCACACATTAAACATTTCCATATATACATATATGAAATCCCCTTAAACATTAAATTTTTTTTAGCTGTACTTTTTATTAATAAATGTTTTTGAGATGCATAATAAAACTTTTATTAAATTATATACATTTATTAAGGGCAAACATTTGCAATGTCTAAGTTTTTACTAAGTTAAGAATTATATTATCAAATTAAACATTAGAATAGTAATCTTTATGATATATTAAATATTGCACATGTAATGACAGTTTATTTTTTAATCAAGTGAGTGAAACATAAAGGCTTCTATATTTTCATTTTGCTTTTATTTTAATTCTATGATTAATATTATAAATATTGCTGCCAATAGGAATAATAAGAGATAAACAAAAGATCTTTTAATAAATTATTAATTTACATATAGATAAAATTCCATTAATCTTAAATCCCTGGTTTCAGAGATTTTTTATATGTGAGAATCATTTAGTTTTAAAGAATAGTTCTTTTATTTTCTTATTGTAAATTTAAATTCAGATAAAATATGTACTGTCAAATTTAATGATTTATAGATGTTTACCGTTTTTTTAAAAAACTTTGTTAGTAAATATGTGTAAAAAATAATTTATTTATTGTAAAACACTAAAGCCCATATATTTTTGAAATTTTGTTTGGATAGTAATATTTTTCAATGTTAGATATTTTGATTAATGGTTTTCTACTTGTATGACTTTATCCACAAATGAACATAAGTTTTGGTAATCAGTAACATTTATCTCCTTTTTAATTTTTTTTAAAAAAGAAGCCATAAACTTTTAGTCTCCTTTATTATTGTTGTTTACATATACAGAATTCATGTTTAATTAATACACAAACTCCTCCATTAAAGCTTATATTTATAAAAATTACTCAAATGGAAGTCAATCTCCGATAATGCATAATTTCTTAAATACAATAAATCTCCGTGCACTCTCCCGCCATTAAGAATTTAAAAAACTTAATTAAATCACTTAAGTTTAGAGCATACATTCTATATACACCAACTCTTACAGACCATGATTAAATCAGGTCTTGAGTCTATTGTGTGCCTGATGTTATAATCAAATATTCAATTGTACAAATCTATTTAACCCGTCACAGGAGAAATACAGTGTCCCAATTTTAACAACCTATGATTGGACAAACATGACTTATAAATGTAAAGCTAGTATTATAAAACACTGAAAACTTTGAAATTATTCAAACAGAAGTCAATCTCCAATAATAATAGATTTACATTTATAAGTCATGTCTGTCTAATTGTAGGTTGTTAAAAATGAGACAATGTCTTTCTCCTGCAATGGTTAAATAGATTTGTACAATTGAATATTTGATCATGACATCAGGCACAGGTCTGTGAGAGTTGGTGTATATAGAATGTACGTTCTAAATTTAAGTGATTCTCTTAAGTTTTTTAAATTCTTACCGGTGGGAGAGTGCACAGAGATTTATAATATTTAAAAAATAGTGCATTATCAGAGATTGACTTCCATTTGAATAATTTCAAAGTTTTCAGCACTTTATAATAATAGGTTTATAACATTTACTTAAACTTTTGTGCTACTCTTGAGTACCTCCCCCCCCCCTACTGTAACCAAAATTGCTTTGGGTTACAGTTATTAGTTCTCTTTTCTGTTAGTTTCTATTTCTTAGTAAACAACCAACCCATTGTTGTAAATCCTCTTTTAAGCACAATTCTCTTCAGTGGACCAAAATCGCAAAACAGGATCTATAGCATGAATTGGGTATGCCTATTGCTGAGCCAGAAGTCTAGGAACTTATTTCATTTTTTTAAATTCATTTACTAAATGTAGTTATGATTATAAACTCGTTATAATCAAATATTACGAAAAAGTAAAAGTTGAAATTCAAGACAGTACTATGATTTTGCAGTGGTCTGCCAAAAGTATGCTTAGTGCATTATAAGGATCTTGAATTTTACGGTTTACCTTTTTTTAATAGTCGATTCAATGATGTTATAAGAATTACACCAATTAAAGAAAAAAGAATTAAATATTAAAAATTACTAAATGCAGTTATACACGTTTAAAGTTTTTTTTACTGATTAATGGGGTTGGCTCATATCTACAATTTTGTGTGGTTATACTTTTTTTACTTATAAATCTGAGACCTGGACACTTAATAGAAGAGCAATAGAGAGATTTCAGACCACCCAAAGAAGTATGGAGAGATGCATGCTGGAAGTAACAAGAGGAGATCAAAAACACAATGTATGGGTAAGAGAACAAACAGGTGTTACTGACCTCATTGAAAAAATTAAAAGATTGAAGTGCAGTTGAGGTGGACATATTGCTAGAAGAGATGATAATAGATGGACAATTGAAGTCTTAAACTGGATTCCAAGAGATTGTAAAAGACCCAGAAAGAGACCACATGTAAGATGGTTGGATGAGATGAAAAAGTGTTCATGGGTGATATGGAGAAGAGAAGCTAAAGATCGGAGAAGATGGATTGAACATGGGGAGACTTTCATCCTGCAGTGGAGTGATAATCGTTGATGATGATGATGACGATACTTTTTCTAAAGAGTAAATTGACTGCTAAATCTTTTATTACACAATCAACTCATTAAAAGTTCTTTCAAAGTATGGCCAGTAAGAAAGAAAACCCATAAAAGTAATGGCAGAATTATGAATATATATACAAATTTGCTATCATTAATTAGATGTAATATAGGAGAATCATTGTGACATTTTTATTTTTAATTACTATTAATAAGTAAAAATTAATAATAAGTATTATTGATTAGACGTCAAGATTGTAATATATATATATGAAATAACATTTGACGAGTGACGTAAGTACATATTATTAAAAAAAACTTCCAAATACGAGTTTCATGTAAATGAAGATTAAATAAAAATCTTAAGCATTACTTATCTACCTTTCCCATAAAATAACATTGCAATAATAAAATAAGAGTTTAGCCTGTTCTATTAATATTAATAATAGTTATAAATTTTTCTCTACTATTCTATTTTAAATCACAAATACGAACTTGAGTAATTAAATAGACATTATATGAGACTTGGACACTGAGACTTCAGACTACACTTAAAGATCCATGGAGAAATGCACATTAGAAGTAATAAAAAGAGATCGAAAATGAAATACACGGGTGATAGAACAAACAGGTGTTGAAAGAATTAAAAGACTAAAATGGAGTTGGGCTGGACATATTGCCAGAAGAAATGATATATTATGACCGGTTGAAAGCTTAAACTGGGGTGCAGGGATCGTAAAAGACCTAGAAAGAAACCACATGTGAAATGGATGGATGAAATAAGAAAGTGTGTGTGGGGTGATGCGAAAAGAGACTAGAGATCGGAGAAGATGGATTGCAGTGGCTTGATACTAATTGAGAATGATGGTGGTGATCAATTACTTTTAAAGCAAAAAAAAAAAATACGCAGCCGTTTTATATATATATGTCAAAGCGTTGACCGGGAAGCGAACCCAGGCCAGCTGCTTGGAAGGCAGCTATGCTAACCGTTAGGCCATCAACGCTTGGCTACGCAGCTGTTTTTGTTGTCTATTAATATAATTTATAAAAAAAAAGGAATAAAAAATACTATATAGTAATAAACATTCATGACACAGTAAGACTTTGATTTTTATGAATCAATACTTACAAAAGAAATCAAACATCTAATCATTCTAGTTTACTTTAATGTTTGACTTGATAGATATTAAATCTGCAGCATTTGACAGAACACGACATCCAACTAAACATAGGTGTTAATCAAGTGATTGTTTGAATGATCAAAGTCAATCTTAATATGCTTTTGTCTCACCTGGAAAAAGCATCCTTTGTTCCTAGCTTTATTTGCAAGAAACTAGTATTATGTAATTAGTGAATTAAATATAATGAATAGACAGGAAACAAAAAAACTGTAGTTTCATTTAATAAAACATTTTGAAGGAACTATATATTAAATTGTTTTAAAACTATGTATTTTTAATTAAAAAATAATATTATTGCAATACAAATTAATGCTAATTTTGTTTTGTTTAATTAAAATTATCGAAAAATGTAAATACAGTGTAATTTCAATATACACATACATCCACATATATTGTTTATAAGAAGCCATATTCACCTTTTTTATTTTATATGACAACAATATTTCTAATATATATTTTAAATGCCCTTTAGCTATACTGTTCCAGTCGCACTCCCCTATAAGTAAAAAATAGGCTATTTTCAATTTAAAGGGGGAGTGTGACAGAAACAATATAGCTATGGGATGTTTCAAATATTTTATATAGATTTTTGTTAGTGTTATGCATTGTCTCTATTAAATATATATATATATTGGGTTTTTTTTAAACTTTCACAATTTTTTTTTTATGTTTTGCAATGTTATAATGGTACTGTGGTATTAGAGCTGCGACATGAAGAATTATAATAGTTTAATCATTAAATTAATTAGATTATTAAATCAAAAACATATTTTAAAATCTACGTTTAAAAAAAAAACAATTTAACAAAAAAAAAAAAATATGAAAAGCATTAATGTGAAGAATAGTTAAAATGCGTGTTTAAATCAAATTAGTGTGTGTTTGCACGTGCATATTCTGCATAATCTATTTTAATACATTGTACAGGCTTACACCTGCATTTATATGTGTAATATATGCGGGATTCGAACTCAGACTTTCAGTTGGTTCAGATTACCATCTCCACACATATATACAATTGGTACTCAGCTTTATATTAAGATAACCAATCTTCATACTTTAATGAGTGCTGGTTTAGCATAAAATACGGATATTGGTGATTATTTATCTTTTCAACATGTGAGTGATCAGGTGAGTCAGCAATATAAGATGGCACTGAGAGTTGTAGGTTGTGTGAAAGTCTGAGTTCGAATCCCGCATATTTTACATATATAAATGCAGGTGTAAGCCTGTACAATGTATTAAAATAGATTATGCAGAATATGCACGTGCAAACACACAATTTAATTTAAACACGCATTTTAACTATTCTTCACATTAATGTTTTTCGTATTTTTTTTTGTTAAGTTGTTTTTTTTAAATGTAGATTTTAATATATGTTTTTGATTTAATAACCTAATTAATTTAATGATTATAATTCTTCATGTCGCAGCTCTACACAGTACCGTTATAATTTTTTCAATGCTTACAAAAACAATCCCATTTCTTAAGAATCTTTATCCGGTCATTATATCAGACACAGAAAAATTGAATAAATTTCACATCATCTATGTTGTTACTTTGTGCCTTTTAGTATAGTCCCAAGCAACTACATTTCTAAATAAACCAACTTCCCAGTATTTTAGATAAAATGATTCTCATCAAGACGATGTACCGGTGAATATTGGATAAATGCATTAGAACCAATAAATCAAATATTATAAATATAATATTGAGTCAAATATTTATGTAAGCAATCAGCATATGTTTTTAAAACAATCCTTATTTAAATCCTAGTTTTTTCAGATTGCAAAATCACTTAATATCCAAATTCAGTTGACCGTTTCTTAGTTTGATATCTATCATTTTTTATTCAGGCAAAAAAGTTTGAACATTTAATTTTAACACCAGAATGTTTTATATAAATATAACTTGCTTGTCTGATGAACACAGACTGATACATAAAGTACAATGAGTTATGGCAAACTGAATTTTTATATTAAATGATTGTTTATAATCTGTTAAACTAGTATTGCACAATTAAACAGTTGATTTCATTGGCTATGTACACACATGTATATAAGTGCATACATTTACATGTGTTTAATATATTATGTGTATGTAAGACTGAAGATTATTCTTATTTATTTTATTTATGTATATTTTGTCTAGGAATGGTGTTAAACCAATAAAACATCACTTGATTACTATCAAGCTATTAAAACAGTAGCAATTATCTCCATACAGTAGCATTACCCCATACAAGCCATAGTAATTAATTAGTGTTCAAAGGTTTGGGCATCAAAATTCTTATCAATATCCCCAGACTAGTTTTAGTTTGTGAGTTTCATCAGTGAGGAGCTCTGGATCTGAAAGCACTCCACCCAGATCTTTGGATCTAATATAACTCTCCAGTAATTCCCTTTTACCTTTTTAGTTAATGCTATAAGCACAAACTCTCTAATGTTTGCAATCCAATGTCATTTCTTAATATAGTCATACATATCTGAATCTAGTTCAGTATCTATACATTTTGGTGACTTTGGTTTTAAATGTCATAGTTACCATAAATCACCAGCATCCTTTGGAGAGGATGGGTTACCTTTTGTCATGTTTACAGGAGCTGTTTAAACATTATTAATTCCCTCCATATAGTAGTGCCATTCAAAGCTAGTCATAGTATGGAGAGAATTGCCACAATTTTAACAGTTAGTGTAAGCATAAGAAATAGTGATCACAATATGTTTTAATGGTTTAACACCAATCCTGGTCAAAGGATAATGGTGATTATGGTTATTAAAAACCAGACATCAAAATTCAGAGATAATGAACTGAGTTAAGATACAACTGAATAAACTTGGATTGAAAATTTTAGTGTGTTTTCAATTGAGGGAACAGCTTTCAAGTTAAGTAAAAAGGTAAAAGGTGGCTTCTGGAGAAATGCATTAGATCCAATATATATACCTGCAATGCACTCAGATCCAGAGATCCTCACTGATGAAGGCCACAAGTGAAAAACTAATCTGGGAATATTGGATGAGTGCTAAATAAGATTTTTTATGCATAAATCTTCTAGCACTCATTGATTACTATTGTTTGCACTGAGTGGCATGAAGTTGCTACCATTTTATGTATATTTAATGTTACTGTTGAACTGATAATTTAGTTGAATTATATTTTCCTATCAATTGGGTAAGAAATGTTATTTCAATATAAAATAGTATTAAGATTCATCTAATAAAATCAAAAAATATAAAAGAGAGGGAAGCAATGAATGAAAAAGTTGATAAAAACCCAATAGATATTCTGATTAAAGGGTATCATCATATTTGCTGATATAGTCTGGTTTCTTGAAGATCTAAATGGCTTCTTTAATTTTTTTTGGAGGTAATGCTAAGAGTTAGATCTGAATATGATCCTAATGTTATGAATAATATCCATAACAAGTAAGGAGAACTCTTATGATTGGCATTTATGATTTACTTTATTAGTACCTTCATGTCTCCTGGCATTGATGTGACAATTACTCATATTCATGTAATAGGTTACAAATTGTGATCTTCTTAATGTCTTGAAAGTTTATGAAATTATCTTCATAAAATTTCATAGTAAAATTTGGAAGCTTCTTATACAGTTAGAGTAATTTTGACAACATTGATAAAAGAGAAGAACATCTTAATGCAGTAAAAGCATTCACAGCCAAAAACACTCTTCCACTCTATTATGTATTCTGGTCAGAATAAAACAACACCAGGATAGTACCAATAAATGATACCATTATCAAAAAAAAAAAAAATTCACATCATTTTTTATCTAATATCAAATCTTCTGACATATTTTAAAATTTATATTTCTTTTTATGGTTTAAATGTTTGATTCTGTTCTACATGATACCTAGAGAACAATTCCGGTTATTTTTGGGTCCCCACTCATCTATATGAGCCAGAGATAAAATGGATTCATTTTTCAAATGCTTTGCAATCAGAATCTCATATTAAAAAAAACAATGAATTCATTTATATCATGACACTTGGAAATCATTATTCCAAATATTGCTTCTACTTACTGTTATATAATTCGAACACACCTACACACAAATATATATAATACTTTCAATGTTTTAATATATATATATATATATATATATATATATATATATTGTATTTATATAATATTCAAGATTAAGAGTAATGTAACTATACAATAAATATTTTTAAAATAATCTTTAATCTAGCATAAAACAATAATTAGTAAGAATAGAGCAGCCGTCTATTCCCGTGCTGTCATTTATTAATATAGAAATTTGCCTAAAATTCGTTAGTTAGAGAAATTGGTTAAAATAGATGGCTGTCTTATTGTCTTACGTTAAGTTAGAGAGTATTTTAAAAACAATAAGAGACTAAGTCTCAAATCTTAAAATTTATATGTAACCTCCAGTCTTGACCAGTGAAACAAATATTGTTGATAAATATTTTAGCAATCACATTTTACTAGATTCATCAGCCATTGCATAATGACCAAAGTAACTAACTATTTTGGTTAACTGTCTGAGATGTATTTAGGCATTAGAAAGTCTAGTAACATTAAATATATATATATATTTTAAGTAATAAACTGTATTAAAACACGACATATTTACATAATTACATGATAAATTTCTAGTTCAAACAAAAAAAAAAAAGAACAGTATTATTCTTTACTTGTCCATTATACACCTTGCATCATGTTCACTACTTTCCTGTCACCTGTTAATTGTCACTGTTTAAAATTTAGACCCTTTTTCTTTAACAACAACATTACAATTCTTTATTATATGTTTTACTCCCAGATTTCACATTTGGAGAGAGCAATTCCTCCCCATACACGGAAGGTGTTTTGGGGGCCAATATTTTAGGCATAAGTTAAAGTAGTTCTCCCAATCTTTATCCATTTTTTTAACCAATTGAATTTCTTATTATCAAATAAAAGTGAACATCTTATTGCCCATAATGATTTCAATGTATGGATCATTACATTCAGTTGTGCGGGTTGAAGTTTATAACATATTTTTTTATAAGATATTTGATATTTATTACAGGCCTGTGGAAGACCTTCATTTTAATTTCTCTAAAGGCATAGCAATCTTCAAACAAGTGCATATGTATATTTTGTGAAATATTGTTATTTAGGGCAACAAAAGTACTTTCAGGAAATTTCTTGAAATGTATGTTTTTAATAATATATGGGTTGAAGTTTAAAATATTAAGAAACATTTTAATTCCTTTTTTCATTTCCAGGCAAATGCAAAAAAAAAAACAACAACCCATGAGCCATGATCTAAATTATTAATGACATTATCAATTTACTTTAAGGCTTATATTGAGTTAATTAAAAATTTGTCAATAACTTAAAATAGTTGAACATTAATGGAAGTTGGAAATGTTGCAGGAGTTATCAGATGAAAGTAGGAAAATAGGACTAAAGATAAATGTTAAAAAGACTCAAGTAATGTATAATGGAATTTCTCAAAATATAAAAATAAAGATTGATTACGATGAATTAGAAAAAATTAATAGTTAAAATACCTTGGTCAGATTTTAATACAGATGGAAACATAGTGGATAAAATTAATCATAGAATTAAACTTCGTAGGAATGCTTTTGGTAGAAATAATTTTATACTAAAAGGAAATATGCCTATGTGTTCGAAAAGAAAGATTTTTAATAAATGTGTTTTACCAGTTCTTACTTATCGATATCAGACTTGGACACTTAATAGAAGAGCAATATAGAGACTTGAAAAAATTAAAAGACTGAAGTGGAGTTGGGCTGGACATATTGTTAGAAGAGAAGATAATAGATGGACAATTGAAATCTTAAATGGGATTACAAGAGATTGTAAAAAACCCAGAAAGAGACCACATATGGATGAAATAAGAAAGTGTGTAGAGGTGATGTGGAGAAGAGAAGCTAAATATCAGAAAAGATGAACTTGGAGAGACCTTCATCCTACAGTGGATTGATAATGATTGATCATAATATCATATTTTAAAGCCACCACATGATAATATAAAATTAAGCATTACTAATGTTAGTTGAAAATCTGAGGCATTTAAAATTCAAAATGGATTTGAACATATATGTTTAGTTCCAACTTTGGTTCCATTTTTATGGCAGTGGTCTTTTAAATTTTTAGGCAGCATCTTGAAGCAACAACAACGTGAAATATAAGATTTGATGATAATGCTTTTAATTTTAATTGGATCTTTTTTTTTTTTTTAAAAAAAATTGTTCTTATTTTTAGCTTCAAGATTTATATTATGCTAATCATTAGTTGACAAAAAAGACATTTCTAACATTGGCTAAGGAAAAGGTTTATTCTGTATTTTTATTTATTAACAATAGCTGGATGTGATTTTAACTAGAGAAGACAGACTCTTATCACTAGTAAGATGGCTTATGAATGTTGCAACTAATTATAAACAAGACAAAAAAAAAGGAACAGTTTTCTTGCCATTCAAAAAAAAGTTACAAGCATAATGTTAATGTTATAAATTCGCCCTACATAGAATTTAATTATTAAATAAGCTTCAAAACGTTTAAGTACTTATCACCATATTTTTAGGAATGGGTGCCTTGGATAATCATCATCTTGATTGGATGTAGAGTTGCAGCACAGAATCCTAATTTAATGCCACTATATTAACCATTTCAAGACATGGTGTTTTTAACATTGCATTTTTAGCTATATATAGAATTGCTAATCCCCTAAATTTCACATATAGTAATGATATATCAGCTAATTATTAACAAAAAAAATATTAGAAGTTTTATTTAAGGATGCCTTTTAATATTTTGAAGAGTTAATGTCAATACCATAAAACCAGTCAAATATATTCTCCAGATCATTTAAACATGTAACAGCATACTTTTATTGAATGGAAAATATAAACAGTAATAATCCTCTTTAAAAAGGAAGTTTATAAAATAAGCAGGAATAAGATTCTATGTAGAGGCCAACAGTTTTATGATGTACACTGTTGATGATTTTCATTTGAAGATATAATTAAGGATATAAAGCAATGAAATGTTTTAATTAGATAATGATAAAAAGTAGTTACAGAAGAAGTTAAAGAAAGTGATAAAAAGTAATTCCAGAAGAAGTTAAAGAAAACTTTCCCCAATTATATATATATATGAGTGGGTGTGTTTATGTATTTTTAATTCATGGATTAATTTGTATATTCATCATAAAATTTATTTCCAAATATTTTGTTCTTTATTATCATTTTTTCTTTTTTTTGATAATTGGAATATTTATTTAGATGTTGTCATTGATATATATACACCTGGGTCTCGTTTTATGTGGTAGATAGGTTCCTCAGAAAACATGCACAAAAGAAATTGCACAAAAATAAACATAAAGTACCTTGAAAAATGGGGGATATGTTACAGTAATTTTCAGAAGTAGCATAAAAGCAAAGCAACAAGAAAAAATTACTTTAAAATTTGCATTAAAAAAATAAGGAAATAAAGTATGACTAATAAAAAATTTCAAATATTTGAAAAAAATTAATACAAGACAAACTTTTTTTACTTTTTTTTATCAGCTACAGTATTTAATTTTACATTTTTTCATACATATTTTAATTATTACCACTGTTTACAATATGCGTTCGTTTGTGAACTAGTAAGAAATCAGATTCAAGACATGTTGTACAACTAGAGTCACTTTCAGTCTTCAGCTGTGTTAATGGTTTTCTGTTTCTATATTAAAAAAATGAAATCGCAATCAAAAGAAAAAAATTATACACTATCATGAGAAAGATTATTTTCAGTTTATAAAATCAATAAAATCTTTATTATTTATTTTAAAAATTAAAAAAAAATATTTATTGCTGTTAATATCTAACAAAATACTTTTTTTGTTTAAAATAATTAAGGATTTATAGCAATATTTTTTGTACATATAAATCTATTATTATTATTTACTCATTAGTATAAGTAGGTTATTTACATAAAAGCTAAGATTCTAAATGCATCTTCAGGCCATACTCACATTAGCTGCTAATATAATGTTACATTTTTGAAAGAAAAAAGTATTTCAAGTCATAATAAGTTATTAATAATTTAAATTTCTTGATATCTAAGAAATATAGTGAAATATGAAAGATATTAAGAAGAAACATGAATCGCATAACTTCAAAATTGCATTAAAATAATCCACATAAAACGAGACTCAGGTTTATATATATGATAAACAAAACAAGTTATAAATTTTGTAACTTGCAATTTATGATCACTAGATGGAGCTTTACCACACACACACACACATATATATATATCATTTCACACACATATATATATATATATATCATTTCCACTCTTTATTAATCCATTGCAGGATGTTTTTTCCATGTTTAATACAGTTTGTTCAATCTCTATTCTTTCTTCCCCATGTCACACTAGTACTCTTTCTTAGTTCAGATATCCATTTGACATGTAGTCTCTTATTAGGATTTTAAATTTTCTTGGAATCATTTAAGACTTACCTGTTCATCTATTATCATCTCTTCTGGCAATATATCCACCCCAGTTGTAATTTACTAATTTAATGAAATCAATTATATTACTAATACCTATTTGTTCTCTTATCCATATATTTCACTTTTAATCAGTTCTTGTTACTTCCACCATTAAAATCATCATATTTAATTGAGATTTCTAAAGACTTGTAATACTCTTTAGTGAAAATTCCAAGTTGCTGATCCACAATTAAAAACTGGTCATTTATTAAAAATAATCATTTTCAAATACAAAAACATAATTTTGGTAGTTATTTCTATCAAAAGCCTTTCATTAAAGTTTAATTCTATGATTAATTACATCCATTATATTTCGATTTACATTAATAATCTAATTAGGTATTTGTAGTTGTTAATTTTTTCTAATTTTTCATTATCAATCTTTATCTTCATCTTCTGATAAAATGTATCCAACATTACTTTAAACTTTTTGGTATTTATCATGATTTAGTTTTTTACTTTTATCTAATATCTTTTGCAACATTTCCAAAAGTACTGAAGCATTATCTGAAAAAATCAAACACACCATCTGCAAAGACTAGCTGGCATAAATGTTTTCATTTTTATTTACTTTTACTTATCCTCTTCTTGTTTAAACCTAACAATAGTTTTTTTTATAAAACTGATGTAAAACGTTTTGCAGCTATGGAGTCACTCTGTTGTACATCCATATCAATAACAATTTTCTTAGTGTGACCATATAATCTAAACATTAATGTTGTATTTTGATAAACATTTTTTAAGAGTGTAACAATATCCTGCATATGTATCTTGATACTTTAACACTTCAATCACCGGGGGACTGCTTATAGAATTAAGTGCCTTTTCACAATCCACATTTCTAAAGCACAATGACAGCTTATTAGTTCTTTCTATAATTTCTCTCAAATAATGGAGTGGCCCACTGTGCTAAAACCACTTCTAACTCCAGCTTAGTTCTGTAGGATGATTAGACTAATCATAGTAGATGAACCTGCAATTATTTTGTTAAAATTTTGTATAGAATTGAAAAAAAGACTAATAAGTGTGTCAAAATAGGAGTCATAGATCACATGACTCTATCTCTTAAGCTTGTAAGTTATAAACTGTGAGGATTGCCAATTCCTCTACAAGCTTTATGATAAATGCTTAGCCAGATCCAGCACTTAAAATATCTCTGTCAGGAACCCCTCCCCAAACCCCTTACCATGGTTTTGTGCTTTGGTACTCCTCAGAGAGGTGTCAGGGTACGTTCAGACACTAGATCTAAAAATACCAACCCAAAGTCAAGCACTTATCTAAAAGTTATCTATTGAGTGGAAAATCTGAAATTTTCAGACATCTACATGTCTTCAAACCTAGCTACCCAACACAAATAGCTACGTGGGGCTGATAGATCTTTATCCATACCATATACTAGTAGTCTTAGCAATATAAAATTGCAAAAGACTTATGGCAGAGACTATAAAAAATCAAAATAAGAGTCATAGATCACATGACCCTATCTCTTAAGCTTGTAAGTTATAAATAATGAGGATTGCCAATTCCTCTACAAGCTTTATGATAAATGCTTAGCCAGAGCCAGCATTTAAAATATCTCAGTCAGGAACCCCTCCCCAAACCCCTGACCATGGTTTCATGCTTTGGCACTCCTCAGATAGGTGTCAGGGTAGGTTCAGGCACTAGATCTAAAAATACCAACCCAAAGCCAAGCACTTATCTAAAAGTTATCTATTGAGTGAAAAATCTGAAATTTTCAGACATATAGTCTTTAAACCCAGCTATCCAACTCAAATAGCTATATGGGGCTGATAGATCTTCAGACATACCATATATTAATAGTCTTAGCAATATAAAATTGCATAAGACTTTTGGCAGAGACTATAATAAGTGTGTATTTTATAATATCGTTTTCATATTTCTTAAATACTATTACTATTGTTGCATTCTTCAATCACTTTTACTTCTTTATTATTTAGACTTTTGGTAGATAACTTGGTCAACAGTTTTTCTATTTCTTCTCTTGCTTCTTCTAAGATGGCATCTATAATTCCAAAATTTCTTAAAGCTTTCCCTTTTCTTCATAGATTTAATTGCATATCTTAGTTCTTCATTTAAAATTCTTCATATATATATATATACACACATAATGATGTTGTACTGTAAAAATCCACAGTATAATTAGTTATATATATATAGTATAAACATTTTTTTTCCTCATGTGTCATGGCATCGGCCAGGATGCGAACCCGCAACCCAAGCAACCGCTTGTAAGGCAGTCGCACTGACCTCTCGACCACCAATGCAAGACTAGTATAAATATATTTGAGATGCTTTTTACAAAGATTAGACACAGAGGTATTAAAACCAGATTAAGGTTTGTAAATATTTGAAAAATTAGATAATTGATGATGAACATAATGATAACAAAATTACAGTTGATAATTTCAAAGATAAGGATTGTTAAATGACTGGTTTGAAGTGTAATTTATGTGGAACAAAGATGATGATAATTGTGCATTGAAAGTATAGAAATCCCAGTGATTTGGATTTGAAAAATAATGAGAAGAATGAATTGAAAATATAAGATTGGCAGTATAGAAGCATTTTGAACAAATAAATGAAAAAGAATACTTATTAATGAATTACAAGATTATCATCAACAATATTCTGTCAGGTGGACAGATCCAAAGAATAGTCACATTATCAGTTCATTCATTTTTTCATTCCATTATCTTCATAGCCCAGCTCTTCAATTTCAATAACTTTTCCCATCTCTTATATTGTCCAACAATGTCAATCAATCTCTTTCATCATTTCTTCTTACTTTCATCCACCATTCCCTCCAAAATATCTTTCATTAAACTGTAATTTCTTCTTAATATATATATATATATATGCCCAATTTACTTTTTCTATATATATATATATATATATATATGCCCAATTTACTTTTTCTCTGTCTCTTGCTTTCATTTCCTAAATCAATCTTCTTTTTTCATTTACCATTTTCAAAACTTCACTTGTTATTTATTCATTCAACTAATTTTTTCCATTTCTTTTCATGTCCACATCTTAAAGGTTTTCCAACCTGTTCTTAATTGTATTGGTCATTGTCCAAGTTTCACAACCATACCTTAGTACATTCCACACATAGTATTTAATTATTCTCATTATTAACTCTTCTTTCAAAGGCCCACAAAATGTTTTTTTTTCTTTTAATAAATGCCTCCTCTGCCAATGTTATCCTTCTTTTAACTTTATCTTCACTTCTTCCATCCTCTTTCAAACAATTTACTCAAATATCTAAATCCCTTTACCTGTTAAACTATATTAACATGGATTTCAATTTGCAGTCTTCTTGCATTTCTCCCTATCTATAAACATCTTAGTCTTCTCAACATTAACATTCATTCTACATTTCATACATCCTTCTTCTAATTTATTCAACTTGAAATGCGAATCCACTTTAAGACAAGATAATTATGAAAATATATTGAAAACATCGTGGAAAATAATGAGGCAAAAATAAATAAATAAATGTTCTATAAGATGAAGTAGATGTAATGGAACTTACAGTCTAATATTCATTGTTACTCCAATAGATGGCTTTGAAGTAGAGAAGATAATTGCTTCTGAAGTAACTATGAGTATTTAAATAATGCAAAAGATAAAAGCTTGAAGTGCAATCTGAATTCTATCTATCAGAAGACAACTTATAAAAATACTGATCCATTTTCATTTTATGGCAACTCTGCAATCTTTTTAAAGCCCATCTAAGTACCAAAAAGCCAATTAAATTTTATTTAAATTTTCCAATTGCATTCAGCTGTTAATAATAGCACACAGGTTAGTATTGTATTATTCTTTTCTCTTCTTCGAGTGTTGCAGGCCTGACAGTACTAGAACGAGAATTGAACCCGAACCCTTAGATTCTTGAACATTGAATTTTAAGGTAACAGTCTAATCAACTGCTGGCATGACCAATGACCCAAACCCGGACCCATTTTGTTAGACTGTCACTTTAAATTTTAATATTCAAGAATCTAAGAGTCCAGATTCTATTCCCATGTCAGGCTAACAACAGGTGAAGAAAAGAGAAGAATAATACATATCAAAACATTGTGCATATACTTACCAGTGTTGTATTATTAACAGCTGACTGTATTTCCCACCAGTTTTGTACTGCCATTATAGAAATCAGATGCTGGGGTGACTGTATCAGTCTCTGAACTTTCATCACTGAGCATGTATAGTTTTAGTCATAAATATTTAAGTCACTGTAAACAATTAGTGACCTGTTTATTTGAGAACTGTAAAATATCATATCATCCATATGTACGATTATACATATTATTGACATAATTTTGTTTCACCAATCTTTCAAATAAATAATATGATTTTGAAAATTGAATAATGTAGTATTTACAATGGAATAACTTCATAGCATAGTGTATCTGTTCCTTGGCATTTAAACCCAGGTTGGATAAACCATGGCTATTTCTTTTGGTCACAAGAAGACTTCGATTTTTTTTCATGTGGTTAGCTTCTAGCTATCAGCAAGGTCCATTCAATATTGGTCAGCTAATGAGGTGCTAATAATTATTACATACAACCTGTAAGTCCCTAATTAATCTAGATTGATCAGATGAGTATCAATGTATTGATTGTAAAAATAACAATACCAAAAAAGATTATAGTAAGATGCCAGTTTTATAGGGTTTAGCGTCATACTCCTACTAGGTCCGAGTCGGTGGCTAAACTTTACAATTAGCCCTTGCAATATTTTGCGCACCTTCTCCATCATCAGTGTTATTTTTAGGTGGGGCAATTTTTATGCCAGCTATTTCCAATTTTTTGATTATCATAAATCAATCACTTTTATGAGTTATATTAACTAAAAATTTGATCCTCTAAAAATTGTTACCTTAGTTTTTAAATAACATTAATGTTAGAAGTTTATTGCTTCGCCGATGATGAATAAAATATTTTAATAATTAGGAAATTAATAATCACAGACATTATTATATAAACGCATTATTTTAATAAACCTCAATGAGTGATCATCACTATATTTTTTCTTTCATCGTTTAGAGCTGTGCTGGGGCTCAAGACCCGGATCAGTGATATCACTTCCGGTGCGCAAACCGTTTATGAATTCCCGAGCAATAAATCATCCGACTGTTATTCACTGTATGTTTTATATATAAACAATGTATTAATAGTGTATTTTTAATTCCTGGCTTAATGAAAATGTTGAATAAACTATGTTTGTGTTTAATATAACAATTTTTACAATTTAAATTATTAAACCGGTTTTGTTAGTATTTCTAATATGTTTTGTAAATATTTATCTGATTTGCTTACAAAGCTGTAAATCTGAAGTTCTAATCTAGCTTAGGGGCTTAAAATCACTGAAATAGAAAAAGAAATAAAATAAGTATTGATTTTGCACTTAAAAGTATTAAAGAAGATGAAAGAAAAATAATAGAGTTTATTTGATATAGTCAACAATGATAACAGTGTGTATATCTTGATTAATTAATTAATTAAAATATTGTGAAGACTTTTTTTAAGAAAATGCGTTTTATATACGTAAGTAAATTAAACTTTAAAATTAGACAAAAAAAAAAGTAGAAGGATATTGGTAACAACAGATATTTAAAAAAAGGATAATGAAAAAAAAAAGTATAAAAATTATCAAGTTAATGTTTAAAATTTGAGATAAACAATATTTAGAAACATAAAAAAATAAATCTGATCATTTATTGCTTGAGAGTTCATAAAAAGTTCGGACATTGGAAATGACAGAGCTGGACTTCGAACCGTAGACCTCAGTCTTTACTCTACTGCGGCAACAAAACATCCAGGAGAATAAATTTATATCATGTGATCACCATATTACAAAAAAGGTGCAGGGCTTTCAGATTCAAGGATTCTCATTGATAAAAGCCATAAGCTAGAAACTAGTCTGGGAATATTGGATGAGTAGGCACTAGATAGGGATTTTATGCACAGATCTTCTTGCATCTATTGAATACATCTGTTTTTCACTGGATGACACTACTGTATGGAGAGTTTTGCCTTTGTTATAACAGTTTGTGTAAGCACCAGAAGTGGTTACCATGTGTTGTTTATTGGTTTAATACCAATCCTGCCAAATAGGATGATGATGACCATGGTTATTAAAGAATCAAAAATACCAAAATATATAGATGCTGAGTTGGGTTCAGATCGATATGACTATATGAGTGAGCTTAGATTGAAAACATTATTGTGTTTTCATTTTGGCTCATAGCTTTGTAATTAACTAAAAAAGTAAATGGTGGCTCCTAAAGGATTGCTAGAAACAAGTCTGGGGATATTGGATGAGTAGGCACTAGATAAAAATTTTATGCACAAAATTTTCTTGCATCCATTGATTATTCTGGCTTGCACTGGGTGGCATTACTGTATGGAGAGTTTTGCCTCTGTTAATAAATTCATAATTAGATTAGAAATTGATTGTCAATGTCAAATTTGGTGATTTTTGAGGATTTGTAAGTACTGCATTATTTTATTGCATTTGTACAAAATTTAAAGCATTTATATTTAGTGCATTTTTTCATTTCAATGAATTAAATTATTTATGCATGAACGCAGAAAATATCAGAATATTATAAATGTTGTACTACATAGAAGGTGATTGTGAAATTCATATTTAATTTTATTACTTTGTTTTATTATGGTCATAGTGGAGCATATTACAAGTGATATCTTAATTTCATGCTTCATTTGTCTTTATATATATATAATATAAAGAGCATGCCAATAGCTCTAAACAAACTTATTTTTTTTTTATGATAAATGCTACAAGAGAACACATTTGAAATCTTTATCTAGGATTGTTCCCATTCCTAGACCGGTTTCGAGCCATATCTTGAAACTGGTCTGGGAATGTGAACAATCCTAGATAAAGATGATTTGAATGCTTTTTGTTGTGGCATTTATCATAAAAAATAAGCTTTTTTAAAGCTATTGGCATGCTTTTTATATTACATATTTGTAAATGCAAGCTATATAGGTCATGTGGCATATAACTTGATTATATATATATATTGTTTATTCTTTTCTACAATGAGTGTATTTCCAAAATGAATGGCTAAAAACACTAAAATAATAAAACTAGATATTATGACTAGAAGGAAATAAATAATGAATAAAAGAAAATAAAATGATAAATACTTATAGTGATTATAAGCTGCCACAGTAAGAGATACTGAATGCTAAATGTAAAAGACTGAGCAGTCTTTTTCTTGTGAAACTCAGATTTCGTTAACAATTGTAGTAGGCTGATTTGATATCAGTTTAAAACAAAAACAAAGAAACATGATTAGAATTGATAATAGTTCTGCAGCATGATATTTTAACTATACCACTTTCACACAAGGTGGGGACTGGTTTCTATCCACATTTAACACCTTGTGAAGGGATGCAGACATTAACATATGATCAAAGTCATGTGAAAGATATCTATGATTCCAAGATGCACATTTTGTGCTGAATCAGCATGTATCAGTTGGTCCAGACAACAATCTCTTACTCATATCTTTATTATTCTTCAGGTTATATATTGTAACCTACAGATGCAGCGGTGCAACAATAATAGACACCAAGGTTTAGGCTATTTAATAATAAGCGATTAAATATAACCTGAAAGCTCATCATTAGGTTAGCTTTTATATGCTGCTTTAAAAGAAACAATCAGGAGGCTACTTCTAATACCTCTCTTTAAAAATAAATCTTAAAAGCCTATGCAGCACATTATACAAAGGGTAGTTTACTTTAAATATTGTTCATCACACAAATAGTCTAAAGCAAATTAAATCTCATGAGCAACATAAAATTTTCTTTAATTAAACCTTATAATCATAATGATTCTTTTAAATAATCAAATCTCAAGCATTGTAATTCTTGCTCGAAATAATTCAGATCTTATATGCAACATAATTCGTTCTTAAAAAATAATTTTGTTCTCATGCAGTAAATATTTGAAAACCAGGCACTCTTCACAAACCTGAGAGCTTTAATTGTAAGTATAGGGGCTTGAACTCAGATTTTCAAGCATCCTTCAACTATCCACACTATCCTATACAACTGATACACATGACCACACACATGTAGAAAAGATTTGCTATCTTAATATAAACTGAGCATTGATTATATATATGTGTGGGAGATGATAATCTGGACCAACTGATGAGTGCTGGTTTAGCATGAAATACATATATTGGTGATTATTTATCTTTTCTACATGTGTGTGGTCATGTGTATCAGTTGTATAGGATAGTGTGGATAGTTGAAGGATGCTTGAAAATCTGAGTTCTCATGCAGTAGTAATTCTTTCTTAAAATAGTTATAATAATCAGATCTCAGGGTTCTTTCAATAATGAATTCTTCAATATTCAATAATCTTTTCTTTTAATTTCTTAAATCAACAAAATAATGTAATCCTAGTGACAATAACATCAGTTAGATATAATCCTATTTTTATGATGATATCTCAGTAAATCAAATAATTATTAATTTAAAAATCAAATATGAAAACTCTTATAGTAAAAATAATTATAGCATACTAAAAATACATTCATGATATTATGAGTAGGAAAGGGACTTTGTTGCTACCCATATACCATACTAACAGGTTTTTTCCTAATTTATATCAAAATAAAATAAAGTGATCATATAATTTTAATTTGAGATAAATAAAGTGATTTTATCCATGAATGTTATCTTGACATAAGTAACACCATTTAATAAAGTGCCTTTATCTTATTCTTCTTGTACTCTTAAAATAAAAAATCAAGTCAGATGTCACATGACCTAATTTAATAAGCTTGTATTTACAAATGTTATATATAGAGCTTGCAAAATAAGTTCTTAACAAGCTTTACAGAATATCCCCAACCCCAGATCAGTTTCTGCTACTGGCATCATCAGTGAAGTGCTAGGATATTCAAGCATTAGATTAAAAATACCAGGCAAACCCAGCACCTTATCTAATATATAACTATTAAGTAGAAAATCTGAAATTTTCAGACATCCATATGTCTTCCAAAACCAGCTACCTAACTTAAATAGCCATATGGCTCTTATACTCTTATATTATTATAATAATACACAATAAATAATGATCAAAATTCACAACTCAACTAGACTAGCCATGAAAATAAACTAAAACATTACCAAAAGTTTTACTGCTATGAGCAGACTTCCCAAGTGTAAAGAACTACAAAATAACAACATATTTAAACTAAACATTACCCACAATCCAACTTATTTCCCATACACCCTTAATATTAAAAGAACTTTTAAATAGGTTAATATATGTGGTTTTTATTAGATTTCTAAAAAAATGCCGATGATCTTATTTTTCTTGAACTTTTATACTCGTATCATAATAGTACAAAATGAATAATATATATATGGTTTATATTAGATTTCTAAAAAATGCAG
Source organism: Epiperipatus broadwayi (assembly GCA_028023455.1). Lineage (NCBI taxonomy): Eukaryota > Metazoa > Onychophora > Udeonychophora > Euonychophora > Peripatidae > Epiperipatus > Epiperipatus broadwayi. The sequence continues at coordinate 826,572 of JAQFVV010000101.1, read as the reverse complement.
AAGATGATGAGGAATACAAAAGCAATAATAATAATAATTAAAATAATATTTATTAATAATAATAAACATGGAAAAATAAACATCAAGTTATTTTAATAACATTATAAGTTATAAAATTCCCCAAATGAAAAATAAAATTGTAAGTTACAATTGAAATATAAGCAAAATAATAAGCAAATCAAAAATCTTAATGATTTTTTATGGATTCATTACAGTTCTCAAATTTAATAAACTTACTTTCAATTGCATAATTTCCTATATAATAACTGAAATACAGGCTTATTATATAATTATATACCTATATCAATATATGTAATATATAGGGTATATGAGCACAGACTTTCACATGACCCACCACTCTCCACTCTATCTCATAACACTGATACACCTGAACACATATATGTCGAAAAGATAAATAATCACCAATACACGTATATCATCTCTATACATATATGCAATAAGTACTCATATATTAAGATAGCCACTCTTCATATTTTAATGGACAGGCTTCAATCCACTCCACACTCCAACTCTTCAACTATCCATCCAATTAAAAATCTGATGATGGAATGTTCAAAGGCCACCTGAGACTGAAATTCTCATCACACCCATGTTGACACAAAGTCAATCTGACTCCTCATGTACAGGGCATAATCCATTTAATACATATACGAAAGATGGGCAAACATCTCTACTGTCTAATAACTAAAATACAGGCTTATTATATGTCTGTAGCAATATATGTAATATATAGGGTATATGAGCACAAACTTTCACATGACCCATCACTCTCCACTCTATCTCATACAAAAATAATTCTAAATAAAGATAAACCTTGAATAATAATGAATTTCGAAGATGTATACATCTTTATAGCCACATAAGCAATTATAAATTTAATAAAATATTATATCAGGTTTTAAAAACATCTTGGATATACATACTAGGCGTATCAATAATATATACACATTAAGACCAATCTGGTTTTATCAAGTGTGTATATGAAGACATGGTTGGCATCACACAATCCATTAAAAACCAGTATAAAAACATGCTTGGGCATCACAGATGACTAATAAAATATCACCTAGTTAATCATCAAGGAATTGAAAAGCAAGGCAAAAATGAAATGATGGCATAAACTTACAATAAGCACCTATATAAGAGAGAAATAAGGAATTACGACCTTGTCTCTAATCTTAAAATACGAGAATAAAGCATCAAAAAAAGAGGGGTTGTCTAAATATAGCATTCTATGTTTGATATCACTATAAAAATAATAAAACTCACTGGTGTGATAAAATCAATGTATAAAACAGAAATAATACAATTATCTCATAATAACAATGAATACATGATGTGTAAAAGTGATAAAATATGACAATAGCAAAATATAGCTAAGCATATAAATTTGTGGCAAAACAATTTAATAATAAAAATATATATCAGCTTTATGAACACTTCCACACATTTATTCACATTCTAAATAAGTCCAAAAAGGTATAAATATAATAGACTTGAAAATACTTAATACAACAATAATATTCGAGAACATGACACAAGATGCATAATAAAACTATACATAAAAAATAATGGACATAACACATGTATAAATAAATCTTAAAACTAAATATTTATACCCATTTTACCAAATAAAATTAACAGTCCTTAAGTCTGACTTTCTATATCATTAAACAGCATAAAGTCAAATAAAGAGTCCTTGAACATTAATAAACAGACAAATAAAACATGAGATAAATAGAATTTTAAATCCCTGACATAAGTAAGATAGCCATTATAAGCAACTAAGGTAGTATTCATTTAATAATATGATGATAAGCACCTAAATAAACAATGAAGTAAATAGTATAAGTATTATATATATTTTTTAAATATAACACATTGAATAAATAATATACATTGTAGATATTGAATAGCATGTTGAATAAATGATGATTTTCTTTTGTAAACTATATTTTGCAAGTTTATGAAATAAATATTAATAAAAAGCAAACATGTTTTAAATAGACTGTTGAGAAATGATAAAATATATTCGAAGAACAAACATATTTTTATCACAACAATAAGAGAAGTCATAATAAATTTTTAATAAGGGTATAAAAATCATATTTTTGTAAATAATAAGCATGATAAAAAATATAGAGCAGTTTCCATGAGCTAACAATACATAATATTTAAATTTTCTTGACAATAAACTATTTTTAAACAGCAAGGAAGAACGTTTAACAAATCTTTATTATCAAAATGTAGATTTAAATAAGTATTGAATATGGTTAATACAATTGTTTACCTTTTAGGACAGACAACTTACTGATTATCATGATAAAATTCATTGGAGCATAGAAATTTTAATTCTTATTCTAAGACAGAACAAATATTCATTATTGGCATTTGAATGCAAATATCCTTCATAATAAATGGGCAAATGATGTTTATGTCATTCATAAACATTTATATAGCAAAAATCTGAGACTTGGACACTTAATAGAAGAGCAACACAAAGGCTTCAGACCACTCAAAGAAGTATGGAAAGATGCATGTTGGGAGTAACAAGAAGATATTGAAAATACAATATATGGATAAGAGGACAAACAGGTGTTACTGACCTCATTGAAAAAAATAAAAGACTGAAGTAGGTTTGGGCTGGACATATTGCTAGGAGAGAAGATAATAGATTGAGAATTAAAATCTTAAACTGGATTCCAAGAGATTGTAAAAGACCAAGAAAGAGACCACATGTAAGATGGATGGATGAAATAAAAAAGTGTGCCAGAGTAATGTGGAAAAGAGCAGCTAAAGATTGGAAAAGATAGAATGAACTTGGAGAGATCATTCTGCAGTGGACTGATAATGGTTGATGATGATAGCATGTATCAAATTTTTCTAAATGAAGAAACAAACATTTCATTTTTTCTAGGATAATGCAAATGTAAAAATAATTTTTAAAATAGCATTTTTAAATATGTAAACATATAATTCACTAATTACTTTTCAATAAACATTCACATGTTGATAATTAATCTTTATGAATTTGTTTATTGTTTACAGGGTTGACAGTTGCAATTTAAAATAATAAAATAAAATTAAGGCAAAAGAGAATGCTCTATAAAATTATAGCAATTTTCAACATTTTTTTATTTATTTAAAAAGTAAGTTTTTGTAGAGTAAACATAAAAATTCCTTTTAGAATTAATGAAAAATAATTTAAAAGTTTTGCCATCCAATAAAAGAATTATCATTTTCAAAATGAAGTTTAAATGAGATAAAACAAATAAATTGTAATTAATGGAAGTGCAATAATATCTTCAGTACAAATTTACTTGTTGTCATAAAGTGGTGAGACAACATGCTGCTTCTTGAAATGTACGTGTTGTGAAGTTTTCTATGGTGAATGTTTGGGAAAGTTTGAAATAGCAGAGAGACCAAGTTACTTAAATTAAGAAATAAGTTACAAAAAAGAACTACTTGAATGTACTAACAAAAAGAATGCTGATGTATGTACAAGGGTGATGATCAAGACTTATATAATGTAAGTCATGTGATAGATAATAGGCTGGATATTGACAATCTTGTAATTTATTTATGTGACCTAGACTCAATAAAGATTAAATGTTTAAGTTTCCAAGTTAGAAATCTAAAATTAGCTCTAATTAACAATGCTTTGGAAAATTCCAGAGACAAAAAATACCTCATAGCAAGTTATACATATCATCACAGTGATGTGCGTATAATTTATTATTTAATATAAAATATTTGAATTGTCTTAATGTATAAATGAAATTCAGTTTTATACATATTCAATAACCTATTTAACATACATGTGTGTGCATATAACTGAATTGCAGGCACACACTGATGTCTACAACATGTATTTCATTTTTGTCACAATAAAATCATTAATTTTATAATACGTAATTAATTCTTGATTTAACATATATGTTGTTCACACCGGAATGTACATGCACATTGACAGTTATATATCTTAACCTTTCCGAGGGTCACTTCATCATTGGCCAAGAGAGGTAAAACTCTGAAAGTTTTTAATTGGTCATTTGACAAAGTCTTTGATAAAAATATTTTCATCTTTTAATATATATTAATTTTAGTTTCGTTTTCAAAAAGTATATTAATTATTTGTAATGTTAGGAAAGTAAACGAATGTTTTTTCAAAAATATATTTTTATTTGTATTTTATAGAAATATTCTAAAGTGGAAAAATCAAAGAAAATATTAGGAGCAAATTACAAGCAACGCAAACATCATTTATATCCCTCCCAGATTTACGTTATTAAATACGTTATGAATTTTTTAAGAATTTTTTAGTAAAATCTGAGCGTCTGTCTAAAAATAATTATATTTTCAGTATATTTTAACCAAAATACATGGTAATATGTAAATAAATGCCAGAAAAATATTCTAAAACATTAATCTTTGTTTGAAAATTAAATAAACAGCTTGGGGCAATCTAAACTCTTGACAGGATGTCAAAAAATGCTATCGCTGGTATTGCTGGTTTCTTTTTTAATTTACAATCATGTAAAGTATACATTTTTTTAATAAAACCTTAATACTTTTGTAAAATAACTATATTTTCAGCAGATGTTATGAAGATTATTTATAATATGTATGAAAAATAATAAAGAAAACCACTCTAAAACATATATTTTCATTTTCAGGGGTGAAAAAATATTTAGCAGAATCATCAGCCAATAAGCATCGAGAATGGATGGCCCAACCAATCAGAATTGGCCTTCTTCTTTTGTTTAACCTAAAACCCTCCTAGTATTGATTTTTTACTTGTAAAATAATTCAAGAGATGGCAGCATCTTATGGAACTTTTTCTAAAGTTTCCAACGAGTATGAATATGTCACCACAGCTCAAAAAATAACCAATTTAGAGTGATCCAAAGCCTTTGACGCAGCAATGTGTTGAACCCCACTAAAAGGTTAACTTACCACAATAGTATTATATTTTCATAATTAATCCAATATAGAAAATATATAAAATTCATTTGTTAGTTTAATAACAAGTTTTACTCTTTGATGATTACAGTTTTGTTGTTTTCTTTAAAAAAATAAAGCTAGTTTTCAACTAGTAACTGTTTTGATTGATTAATTATCAATGCATTTTAAAATGCCCCTTTTTTATAGACTAAAAGATTTTCTGGACATCTTTTTTTTCTTTTAAAATATAAATTTTAAAACAATTATATCTCTCTAATATATATATATGACTGTCACAGGTCACTCTTAACTATATCTATAACTTTTAAATTGTCATTTTAGACCAAAGTAATTATTTAAAATTTTATTATATATATATATAACACTATCATAGGTTGCAATTAACTAATCATAATGTCATTAAATTAAATATTAAAAATTTTTAAATGACTTTTAAATGAATTATTTTTAAAATAACTCATATATATTTATGTGTGTGTGTGTTTATTGGTGCTTCTCTCCATATAGACACTAGTAACATACATGTTACTAATTGTTCATCCAGTTAAGGAATTCTCTTTGTGAACTTGTTGGTCTGGTAGAGATTGATTTACAGTGACATAAGGAAAAGAATGATTCAGGTATGGTTGTCATCCTCCCTTCTGCCTAGGAGTGTTTCAAGCAAGCAGTTGTCTTTCTTACAACACATTTAAGCAGGCTAAACTCATCAGAAATTAGCCCAGACCTCATGGAAGTCAGCTTCTTCTTTTTTGACTCCATCTTCGTGGTAACTGTCTAATTCTACCAGCCATTCCTCTGGCCAGATAATTGCTGCCAACTTTGCAGTTAGCTCTGCAGCTAGCTATTCTGCATCTCAAAAATATTAAAACCAGATTGAACTGATATTTTTTACCCAGGCCTTTTCATAAAAGTCATCTGAGGTGATAAAACCCCTTAAACAAAAAAAAGTTTTCAATAAAAAACCCCCCCCTTCTTTTTTTTATAAATTTTTTTTTTTTAACACCTACTCTTCTTTTTTTCTTTCTGTTATGTCTTTTTTCTTTCTCTTTTCTCTTTTCATTTCTTTTTAAAAAAAACGAATTTTTTAATTTTTAATAAATAAATATTTATAAAAATAAAAAAAAAAAGAAAAAAAAATTATTATAAAAAATCAATATTGATTGTTTTTATATTCAATATTATTTTTTTTTTTTTATTTTTTTATTTAATAATATTATATTATTATTAAATTTTTATTTTAAAACTCAATTATTTTATTTTTTTTTTTAATTTTTATTATAATATAGAAAAAATTTTATGTTTGTGTTTTTTTACTTTCTTTCCTTATATATATATAAACCATTATACAGTTACAAATATCCAGTAACGCCCTCTGTTTAATAGTCTATATCTCAATGATAGCGAACTTCAAAATGATGGGTATCATTTTGAAGTTTGCTATTATTGAGATATAGACTATTAAACAGAGGGCATTACTGGATATTTGTAATTGTATAATGGTTTATATATTTGTATAATTATTTCAGTTAATGTTAACAGTAACTTTATTTTCATATATATATATGCACAACAATATTGTTGTGTGCCATGTAACCCAACCAGGTACATTGTCCCCCTCTGAGGAAAAGCAAAATAAAATAAAACACCTATCTAGCAATATTTTGCATAATATACATGCATAGTCAAAAAAAGTTCATACACAAAACTATGCACTCATCAATTTTTTTAGAGATCTGACAGGACAGCAAACAGAATAAATGGTGACCTGCAATTTTGAGATACATAAAAAATTCAGCCATTGGACTATAAGTATACATTTCACCATGAACGCCAAGAGAATTACCTCAATTAAGACATTATAAGCTACTACAACCCATGATAAAGGTAATGCAAAAATCTTTGTGAAGTTCTGGTCCCTTGGAGGGTTTGGAAAATACAAAACTATACCCTAGTCTTTTGAGTCTTATGGGCTGGAAAATACAAGATATGCCTTGCTCCTTTTCTTTGGAGACTTAGAGACTGGAATCATTGCAGGATAATATTAACTGCTCTGTGATTAACAATGTAATATACAAAACATGGGTTGGAGCAAATAGCCAAAATAGAACACCCCCTCACAATTGCATAAAAACATTGCATCTTCAAGCCAATGACAAAAATCTCCATCCATCATCAAAACTGAAAAGATGGTGAAACACACTGCAACAATAAAACACCCAATCCAATCTCCAAAATCATAGATTTTCTATTTAACTCTAAACATGAACCTCTTTACACATACATGAATACTATTATATGTTAAATTTAAAATATTCAATTTTGTTATAAAATGATTATTTTAAACATTAAAAATAAATACAAACAAAAAATTATTATGGCAGTTTGATTTATTCACAAATTTCTGATTTTAAATATTTATGATGTATAATCAGGGCCTCCATGTGCAGGTATGCAGATTGTGTGGGACGCAAAGGCACTTCATGATGGGAGTGCCAAGACACTAAGAAAATTAATAAAATTTATATGTAAATGAAAATGTTTGCATTTGTAAATCACTTCATTGTTATAAATATGTCCAGAGTGTAAATATTTTTTTTATTTAAATATGAGAGGAATGCTTTTTTACTTATTGTGACAATTGCCTAAGCCTCATATTTCGAGACTTCAAATATACTACACATTTTCCCTTATTATTATGCTAACCTGAACAGACTGATGCCATTTTCTCATGATCATTAATAAAACATATGTAAACGTTTAAATTTCTGGATCACTATATTGTTAAAAACATGTTCTGATTATAAGAAAAATTCTTTTTTACTTAGACTTGTTGTGACTATTGCTCAAGCCTTGAAATATACATCACATATACTCCACCTTTGCCCAAAACTGAACAGACCAACATCGTTGTGTCACTATAATTAATAAAATATATATGTACATGAAAATGTTGAGATTTTTTAAACATTAATTTATATAAAAAGTAACACATTACTATTAATAATTTATTTAAAGTAAATTTTATTTTTAAAATGTTATCTTATAATTACAGCAATTTTGCATAGGAGAAAATTAAGTTTATGAATAATATTTTGCAGAACAGCAGTTTAGACTAGTGGTACAGCATCCATCTCTGAAATGTGAGATTCCTTGGATCAGTTCCATTAAGTGCCTTATGAAAAGTTTTTTAACAACAATGCATTTTTCTCTTCTTTTTTTAGTGACATGATTTACTACATGGCTTTTTTTTAATGCTAAAATATTTAATTCTTAACAAATTTCATGATAATGATATTATTTAATGGAATTATCTTATTATAATACAATCCCTACATGATTGTACTATTGATATAATCTAAAATATATATCTATTGGAACAAACCAAGAGTTTTATTTTTTTTATTTTTTTATAGTTAACCTATGAATAAACAAAATAAAATGCAAAGCATTTTAATGGCTTCTAAAAATGCATTGAATAAACAATCTAAGTAAGAATTTTTTTTTTTTTTTACTGGCAAAATGCGTAATTATCAAACTACATAATAAAGTGTATAATATATATAATATGACTTAGTTATTAATAAGTGTTAAAAAATAAAATTATATATGAGATAACTATATTTTATTGAATGAAAATAAGTGAAATTATTATTTTTTTAGTAGAAAACATAAACAAGTTTTGTGTGAATTAAAATAACAAAAGGATTTGTAAAACAAAGAACATTTGGTAGTGTTCGGTCGTGTGTATTGTGGCCACTGGGTGATTTTTTTACTGGTCTTAGGCTATATTTTTTACTTGATTTTTTACTTACTTTTGATATCTTGCCTTAGGCTATTTCAGCGATTTTTGTATAGAAAGTTATCACTTGCAAGCTTCTTGGTGGTTCTTCAGTGTCACCTGGTGGCCACAGTATGCATCACCAAACATTTCAATGTAGAAGATGCAAATGAAATGTAAGAGTGTTATCAGTCATGTTATTTAAAATTGACTAACTTTGGCTGGTCCTTATAAAATTTTAAAGTTATGTAATCAATAAACAATGTAAGTGAAAAAATTTAAAATATTGAATTATATATATATAATAAATTATAGTTATTAATAGTGGACAACACTACATAAAAATTAAATAAGTGTGAATATTTTATCATTGAAGAAATATAATTTTGATAATGGAAAATGTGAATAAATTTATGCATGTGAATAAGTTTATGCATGTGAATAAGTTTATGCATGACAGCTTTTCAATGAGCTTTCAAACAAAGATTAAGTTTTAATAAATTACTGATCAGGAAATGAGTAGGATGGACATCAAAGATGAAGCATTCCAAAGAATCATATTCTGCATGAACATACCATTTGATGAGTATCTTATATATTATTTAATTACTTATATAATATCAAAGCTGGCCTGAGATGAGAAGGGTGCAATTGTTTTGTGGATATGTGTGGTATTGATAGCTCTTTTAAATGTAATAGCACTTAAGATATTTAAAAAATTGTCTTATTTTCAGGTATTTCCTATCTGTACTAGCATTTTCACAGGATGGTCCAAAAAATAATTTGAAAACTTTTGAAACAAAAAACAATTTCTAATTTCTAATTTATTAAATAAATATTTAAGTAACTAGAGGGATTTGAACTTATGATTTTTCAGTCTATATTCATCCTGTACTCTATCTCAAACAACAGACATAAATGACAACATACATCATGTGTCAGTTGTTTGAAATGGCATAGAGCAGGGGTGCGACAAGTCGATCATGATCTACCGGTCGATCGCAAAGCCATTTTTGGTCAATTGCGAGGCCAATCTGGCAAGAGCTGTCTGGTAATGAGTGAAACAAATTAAGTCAAGATTTTCAAGTTCTTTTATTTTTGTTTTTGTTCTAAATTTTTTTTTCAATTCTAGATAGGTGAAGTTCACTAAGTCGTATCATTATTGAAAATAATATTTTTAATCTAGATTTAATGTAGCTAATTTGAATTAATAAATATTGTTAATAATTACTTATGTTGCTTTAATTCCCCTGGACATGAGTTTTTTGGCCTGTTAAATAATTGTTATTTTTTACAAGGTAGATATATAAAAATGATATGTATTTCACACCTCCCTCCACTTAGAGTACACCTTTAACAAGTCGATCGCCTATGACAACAAGTCAATCGCAAAACATTTTTAAAATAAAAAGTAGATCTTAATAACACAAAAGTTGGCTACCCCTGGTGTAGAGGATGAATATAGACTGAAAAATCTCAAGTTCAAATCCTTCTAATTATTTATATAGAAAACATTTGTTATAATGGATGAATATGTTAATTAAATAAATATTTTTGTTAATATTTAATGATTCTTTCAAATATTATGTTTTAAAACATTAATATATTTTATTTTAGCATTTATTTTATTTTTTGTTTTTATTTTATAGAAATAAATGAATAAAACATATATGGTATTTACCAGCATGTTAAATGAAAGATATATTTTCAAGTATTTTTTGCAAAAATTTTGGAAAAAATGTTTTTTAATTTACAAATTTTATTTTATAGAATGGGGTAGAGGTCTAAAATTTACCTTGCCCAAAAGCGGGTCTGTGTACAATAATCACTATTTTATAATAAGGCTGAATTCAAGTAACAATGTTATAATCCACATTTTCCCTCTCCTAGAGTCATCAACATATTTATTTAGAAATTATATAAGGAAATAAAAAATTTGTTTATGTTTATCATGATAAATTAGCAAAACATTTTTATAGTGGACACCAGAATCACAACAATCATTGATTGGCTAGATATGCAGCCGTATTTATTAAGAAATAACTATGAGAATTATTTTAATTAAATTTTAAATATTCTATTTGATACAAAAAGCCACAAGATTGGGATCAAAGAGCCAAAATTTGGCTGTGAGCCATAATTTACTGACCACTGTCCTAATTCTTTTCTTTAGGTAGAATTTAAATTGATTCAGTTTTTCAGATAGATAGCTATCCAAATTAAAAGTTAATTTTTTAAAAATTTACTTTGGAAGAAAAAAGGAGCTATTTTATTTATTTAATTATAAAAGCAAAACCTTTCACCATTCAATATTGTAGAAAATGCAAATATATATTTTTTAAATCACGTGTTTTACTTTTATCATCTTACATAAGCAAGATGTAATTTCATACATTTTTACAATTACGAAATCAACTGCGATCTTACAAATTTATGAATAACAAAAATATAATTTCCGAATATACTACTTACTAGTATAATTTGGAGATAATTAGATATTACTTATATTATTTCTAAGTAGAATTTCAAAAACGAGTATTTTACCTTTTTATTGTGATTGCTTTATATCTTTTTCGGTTAACGTTTTTGTTTTTCTAATATACGGTGTATATAAGCTTATACAAAATTCCCATTAGTAAATATAAGATGTTCTTTAATTCTGAGTTAGTTATTTAAAAGTTGTTTTCAATTTTATTGCCCAACAAATGACAACATTGATTACTGTTAGCTGTTTAATTTTGATTTTCTTCTATTTGTCTTATTACTTTTAATGTGTGTAAAATTAAAATTGATTAAATTAGTAAAGTTCAGGAACTAACTGCATTACTTGATGTAAGTCATTAGATAGTAATGTTCACGACTTTCATTCACTAATTGCCACATTTTATTACAAAGTCTTCATCTAATCAGCTAAATAGATCTTATCAGATGAACTGAAGTCATTTTTTGTCAATCACTCACTACATCTTAATTGAATGAGTACTTCATATTTTTTTGTTCAATTATTTTTAACAGTTTTATAAAATTTATTTTCAACACATATTTTTGTGAAGATATTAAATTTAAAAACGAATTTCTCAGCAGCTTGATAATTAGAAAATTTCACATTTATAAATAACCCTTAACAATTCATTACACAGCTATATTTTTAAGCATATTCACAAGATATGTGAATATATGAGCAGGAACCCTTCTATATTCATCTACTCATCATCATGAATCATTTCTTAATTAGCCATTTTCTAATCTAGTTTACTCGGTTTCCATTTAAACAGTAATATAGTTGGTATATCTCTGTCTGTCTCTTGTTCTCTCTTTCTATATATAATACATTGAGAATAAATGAAAACACAAGATAAAAACTTTTTTAAAGAAAGATCAGTCCATCTTTTCTCTTTACCTCAATTTATATAGAGAAATTAATTTTAAGGACAATATGTTAAAATAGTAGTAACTCTCTCCATACAGTAGTGCCACCTTTGCATGCCATAGCACTCAATGGGTTCATCAAAACTTCTATCCAGTGCCTATACATCATATATATCCCAACTAATTTCTATAGCCTTCATCAGTGAGGAACCTCATATCTGAGATCACTGCACCTAGATCTTTATAATTAACTAAAAAGATAAAAGATTGTTGCTGAAGGGTTGCATTAGATTCAAAGTTTTAAGTGCAGTGATCTTAGAATCAAAGCTTTGCCTCAATAAATCTGGGGATATTGAATGGATAGTCAATAGATGGAGATTTTGATGCACAAAACTTCTAGTATCCATTGCATTTTATAACTTGTCTAGGGTGGTGCTACTGTATGGAGAGGGTTGCTATTGTTTATTATTGAGCCTTTTGATAAGATCTTTAGCTATCTTTTTGTGATTTTAAAATAAAATTCCAAAAAGATTTTAAGATAAAATTCAAAGGTTATGTTCTTGAGGAAAAATAAACTGCACATTTTGAATTATTATATTAATTTTAAGTACTAAATCCATTCCTCTAATATATAAAAAAAATGGTTGTAAAATTATGATCGAAAACCCTCAAACTGAAATCACTCATTTTGTTAAAAAATAAAAAAAATCCTTTCATCAAATTGACCATTTGAAATTTTATCATGATAAAAAAGATTTTTATTATATTAAATCAATTTGCTTACATTATTAACCATACCAAAACTGTTTTTCTGTGGTAAAAAGTGTTTCAGGGAATTACTACTATTATTATAATACTATTCATTTAACCTTTAACCTTGCATGTTTTGGTATGGTAGCAGAGTGATGTATCCTGGATCTCAAAAGTCATGCATTACAACACAGTTATTAGTCCTAGCTCTCTTTTTATGAATTTCTTTACGATAAACCATTTGACTACTTATACATTTAATTTTTAAATTCAGTTAGCTGATTTTCAATAAAAAGCTTCCTTTTTTCTGGAACCAAATGTAAAGAAAAAATAATACCATTATAATCGCAATAGATGTTATATTTTTCATTTAAATTCATTTTTACTTGCCCTCGTTTGTTTTGCCATTTTTCTTGCATTGAAAGAATAGATTGAAAAATATCTTTTTGTATTATTATTTTTATACAACTCTTCATTTTAAGATTCTTCGCAAATCTGCTTCAGAAAAACTTGATGTCATATACTCATGAATTTTTCAAATAAATGAAATTGGTTAAGGTTTTCTACAACATTGACATGATTGCACTTCAAACCTTTTTCATGATTTTATGTCTTTATTTAATTTTCACTTTGCAGTAAGAATTTACAATTTTCTAATGTGTGGTTTCAGTTATCTGCCTCTAAAAAATAACATGGGGGGGGGGGATAATAATAAAATAAATTTTAATTATATATTTTATTTTTTATAATACTTATAGAGTTTGTAAACATGCTTGTATGTGTGTGTTGCACACATTTTCAGCAGTATGTATGCAGAATATATTTATGTGGTTATGCTTTAAAATGTTTATTCTAGTTCATTGTTTTACTATATGAGAACTTTCATAACTGGGTTTAGATTTGGAATCAAATGACATTGATATGGGTGGCAATACATAAGAATTTATCATAATCAAGATGATATAACAGGCCTTGCTTTAAAGTTTTTAATTATATGAATAGTTAAATATATGTATTTTAATGATATGGGAAGTACTCCCAAGTTGTAGATCTTTGTTATCATTTGTATCATTTGTTGCCAGTATCATAAACTCACACAAAGGGAAATGTTATGTATAATTTATGGAGTATGTTCATAGTAATTTGAATCTAGGATGTAAAATTAATTTAACAGGGCATCATTATCATCACATTAAAAATGTTATATTTGAGCAACAGACTACAATTATTTATGTATTTTTGCCTTTTGTCATTTAACATAGGTAATATTGAACATTTTAACTAAAGTTTCACAGATTGATTTCCAGATGGTTGAAGGTAAAAAATAGGATTAGTTTAGTCTGTTAAGTAGGTGTTGTGCTTTGTGTATCACTATTATTTGAATGTCACAAAACTTTCCAAATAACACATAATTATTTTTATGCTAGCATTGATAATTTGATATTAATAAAAAGAGGTCCCTGAAGGATTAAAGAATTTGCTCTTTTTTTAATTGCATTAAAAGAAGTACCAAGAAATGCTATTAAAGTAAGTCTAAATTTTGATGTTTTTTTTTCCCTTATAGAAAGATGTCATATAGGTGATTTAGAAGATTGAGTGAATGAATCAATAGCTTGCTGTAATCTCTGATGTGTTTAAATTGCAACATTATTGTTAGGTAGTCCATATAAGCAAAGCTGTTAATGAATATCCTTAGGCAATCTTTTGAATCTTTGATAGTATTGGAGATATTTTAATGGTTAATGATAGCTTCATTTAGAAAATTGTGAAGAAACATCTAGTTGGGTTAACACTACCTGATTTCTTATATAATTCTAATTATATACTGATAAATTTGTTAGTAATTTAAAGTAGCTTGGACAAGGTAAAACTAATTTGATGATAATAATAATAATAATAATAATAATAATAATAATAATAATAATAATAATAATAATAATAATAATAATAATAATAATAATAATAATAATAATAATAATAATAATAATAATAATAATAATAATAATAATAATAATAATAATAATAATAATAATAATAATAATAATAATAATAATAATAATAATAATAATAATAATAATAATAATAATAATAATAATTTGATAATAAAAATTTGATTTGTTAATAAATCATGATCAGATAGCAACACCAATTAAAAATCATTTTAAAGATCTTAGTGATTTATAGCACCTTTTTTAAAACAAAAATTGTCTGTGAAATCTTTTAATTATTTTACTATTATTTTGCATCCTAATTAATTTACAATTATTTTTTCAATGATTTCCATGTTTATGTTCTTTAAGTTATTTGCACATGTTTCTCAATGTTAAAAGCAAAGAAAAACATTGGTTCAATATCCAAAAATAGTATGATTTACTATAGCCAGTAGGAAACTTATCATTTGCAATTGTACTTTTAACTTTGAATCAGCAAATTAGCAATCCTCTGATCCAGAATAATCTGGAATTATTATTTTATAAAATTAAAAATAGCTAGATACTTATTTACTGATCATTATGAACTATTTTGTTGAAAAAAATATTAAAAGTATTTGTGACTAGAAGAAATTCCAAGATTCAGCTAGTTTATTATTGAGCCTTAGGTTTCATAGCATATGAGCTAGCCACTAAGTTATGAAGCAGCATTATTATTATTATTATTATTATTATTATTATTATTATTATTATTATTATTATTATTATTATTATTATTATTATTATTATTATTATTATTATTATTATTATTATTATTATTATTATTATTATTATTATTATTATTATTATTATTATTATTATTATTATTATTATTATTATTATTACTATTATTATTATTATTATTATTATTATCATCATCATCATCACTATCATCATCACCACCACTATCATCATCATCACCATCATCATCAGCAGCATCGTCGTCATCATCATCATTATCATCATCATCATTATTATTATTATATATTTTGTATTTAAATAAAAAAATTGTTGGATTAACTGTATCATTGATCTAATGAATGTTGTTTTAAAATATCCAAAAATATATATTACAGTTATATATATATATATATTACAGTTATATATATATATATATATATATGCTAGCACAAGATCACTACCTAGTATAAGATTGATCTTAAACTTTTTTTATTGTATTGAAAATATGAAATACAAGGCTGAAAGAGTCTGAGAAATTAATTATAAAATTAATATCCTTGCCACAAAAATAAAAATTTTATTTTATACAAAAATTTGCCAGGAACTATGTTCATAGAAAAGAAGCATGGCAATTTATATAATAAAATATAAGATATCTTTTGCATGAAGTGAAACTCAAAAAAATCAATTAATTAAAAAATTTCAAAAAAGCACTGCGATAAACTTGACTGAAATCGTTGGGCATGGAAGAAATATTGGACCTTCTTAACTATGACTTATAAACCACAAAATGATTTGTATCCAAATACTCTTAGATCAGAAATAAATAAAGCTGTACAAAATTAAAATCACAGGAAAGCATATGGTGTAGAAGGAATACCAACTAAAGTCTTATAAATAGGAGATCAGATGCTAATAAAATTCATGAATTTTATCAGAGGATTTGGAAACTCAGAACATGGTCAAAAGGATAGTATCATGTAATCTTTATTCCATTTTATAAAAAAAGCAACTCAAATTATTTCAACACAATAGAATAACAGCCATAATTTTACAAGCAAGTAAAAATAATAGTATAATTTTTCTTCTATAAATATCTGCTGTGTCCAGCAGCACTCTATTGCCTGCTGGATTGTAAACACAATTAAATAAAGAAATACTAAGAGTAATGTGAAATGGCTTGGAAAGCACTTTAAAAGCAATAGAAGAGGGTTAAGCATGAAGATAATACATTATTAGCAATTATATACACTAGAATTCATATTCTATATATATATATCACTAAACATTATATATGGGCCAGAATGCTTATAAAATATTATAAATTGATACAACCTGTTGTGTGTCCCTAAGTTTACTTTTACATGTCTGGAGGTAAACTTCTCTGTAAGGCTAAGGGGAACTAGGGGTGACTGGAGCACCCATTGGATGGCACAACTGCATTCCTGGAACTTAACCAATCAGGTCACTGTTTTTGTTCTTCTACATGCACTTCTGGGTGTTGTAGAATGTCTCTTTTGATTGGTCATCAGCTGCTCACATGGTGGTCCATATCTAGAGTTGCCATATTCGATTCTTGTGATCAGAAATGCAGTTCACACTCCAATTATCTATTTTTAGCGATGTGTTTTCATTATCAAATCTGATTGGAACTAAACATTCCAGTGTTGCAGTGGCTTTCTTTACTTTAACTAAGATTAATATCTCTGCTAATACTGATTATTTATCAGTATAGCTAATCTTTATAAGTATAAGTTTTACTATTTTATTTAAAAATTTAATTAATCTAAGTGCTTTTTTAAAATAATGTGTATGCATTCGCCATAAACGCACATACATTTACATTTACAGATATAATATTTTATACTACTTATTTTATGTGCATATATGAATATACACATATACTTAGCAATATCCAATTAGTAGTTAGAATTTATATCTAGGAAATGTGTAAGAGTATAAATATTAAAGATTATCACATGAAAAATAGCAAGAGAATATCACGTCAGTATATGTGTGGGTGTTTTAGACCATAGAAAAACTTTTATGAAATAAAATAGAGAAATCTATGAGAGGTACTCTTGGATTTGGGGATATCTTCACGTGATACAACTTTATCCTAAATATCTGTGAATCCAATTTTTCTAAAATCTAAATAGACAAAACATTATCCACAGAATTTAAGATAAAGACGGATATTAGATCCAAATGTATATTTCCACCCTCACCCACATTGTTTTTCATGCCTACATTGATATTATCTTGCCACATTGTTTTTCATGCCTACATTGATATTATCTTGCTCAATATTCTTGAAAGTGCAGTAGACAGAAGTATAAATAATTTAAGATATAATATTTACTTTTTGCCTATTTACGTTTTTGTTTTACATTCATTTTATTAAATTTAACAGATGTTTTAGCAGAAATATCGTGGGCATACAATTTGATGTTTTTATCTTGAGTCTGAAAACTTTAAATGAAAAGTTTATTTTTTAAAAAATTGCCTCCAGGACTAATGACAGGTAATGCAGAATCTTGCCCATTTTAAAAAAGCTAACTTCGAATACTGAACTAAAAGCTTTATTTTTAGTTTAAAAATAAGATGATAAAAATACTATTAATAGTTTGTGTGAATTCAGTTTGCATACCAGTTTTAATTGGTTATTTACTTAATTACGTCATAACTGAAATTTAACTAAGTAAATACCCGGAATTCTTTTATACTTGCAATATTTATATAAATTTGAATGTGTGCACGCATATATATGAACACTAGCATTTTAAATAATTATTGAAACATATAAATAATTAAATGCAAAAATTTTAAAGAAAAAGAAAATCTTTTATATGTATATATATTTTTCGCAATATTCAAAAGTTAAACGAATTTCTAACTTTCTCGTTTATGCTAAAAAAAAAAAAAGCACACCTGGCCAAAACCATCCTGTTTTCATCATTTCTTAAAAAAATACATTCTCCCAGGAATATTTTCAACTAATTACATTGTTTTTCTCTAGCAGTTCATTCCAAATTATTACGATCCCTCCCCTACATAATCTCATATTGACATTTTTTACTAAATTTTATCGTCAACAACTGTATAATTTAATTTTTTTTATTCATATATACATTTGCATTATATTATCAAAACTATTAAGAGATTATAAAAATAATAGAAGTTTTAAAAGAAAAAGATATCTGATTATAGAAATAATATAAGTTTTAAAAGAAAAAGATATCTGAAAGTTGTTTTCATTATCTCCTGTTCAAAAATATAGAACTAATTTAGCAATACACAATCTGTTGTGCAAGGAATAATATCCATTTCTTTTTATTCACTTATAATTTGCTTTACAACAAAATTCTAAAACGTAAATAAATATGCTTTGGCTAAAATTATAAATAAATTTGAATTAAATGAAGATAATATTTAATAATATCACGATACTTGTGAATTCTTCAACATATAAGACTATAGGAAGAAGGTGAATATTTGTACCGTTTAATATTTAAAAAAATGAAATGCAGAAATTAGAACAAGGATTTAAGTTAAAACAAATGTTTTGAAAGATTATGTTACTTAAAGTAAATATATATTCATACTACTTTATAGTCCCCCCCCCCCACGATAAAAATTAACTACTTTATAGTCTTTCTAGTTGACTATATGCATAATTCATTTATTGATTAATCAATTATTTATCCAATTATTCATTGATTCTTATTATATTTTATCTTCTTAGATCAATTATCTCCATTTTTACCTTCTATTCTTATGTGTTAAATAAAAAATAAGTTATTTATTATTTAAATCATGCACACACAACTTCTATTTGAACAGGAGCCTCGAGAAATATTGCTCATCCTAATTCAGATCAAATACTCAGAAAAATTCACAAATTTCTTATTTAATGCCAAGTATACCAAAATAAGTGACATATGAAAAAAGGTATCGAAGAAGAGGAGTGGTGAGAGGGGGGGGGGGCAGAAGAAAAAAAGTATACCAAAATAAGATTTTATATATTAATAAAAATATTTTACAAATTTTAGAGAAAGCTGAAAATGTAAATTTGAAACATATATTAATAAAGGGTTAAAGCTGTGTTTTTTTTTTCATATGTCAAATGCGTTGACCGGGAAGCGAATCCGGGCCAGCTGCTTGGAAGGCGGCTATGCTAACCGCTAGGCCATCAACACTTGTTAGGATGATATAATTATATATTAAGCATGTCAGAGAAAAAGTAAAAACCCGTGTGTAAGCTATAGATCATATATTTGTTAAAAATCTTTACATCACATAATTTTTTTTTAAAATCTTTCAAATATTCATTTCAAAATGCTTCAATATTATGGCAACTCCTGCCTTATTTTTTTTCATATCAATTATGATCTCTTTCTATAGCGCACTTATTTTGAAACATCTATTGTTATAAATGTATCACTATCATATATACTTTTATATATGTCAAATGCGTTGACCGAGAAGCGAACCCGGGCCAGCTGCTTGTAAGGCAACTATGCTAACCACTAGGCCACCAACGTTTGATTAGCATAAAAAGTGTTGTACTTTTATAGGAATTCTGCATTGTTTGGAAAAGTGTTATAGGGGCAGAATTTGGAACCAAGATCAATGGTTCCTACCCAATTCTGATGCTTGAATTTGTTATAAACTCCCAAACAATAAATCATGCACTTATTTATTTATTTTAAAAATTTACTAAAAATTAAATATGTTTTACATTATGTGTACTTAGCTTTTTTTTTCCAAACTATACCTGTTGTTTACACTTATCTCTTTAAATACAATCATAATGGAAAATAGTATCATAAACAGGCAAAAACTCTCCATATAGTAGTGCCACCTTGTACTAACCAGAGTAATCAATGGATGCCAGAAGGCTTGTGCATAAAATCCCTATCTAGTGCCTACTCATCCATTGATTACTCTGGTTAGCACAAGGTGGCACTACTATATGGAGAGTTTTTGCCTGTTTACTAACAGTTATGTGCTAGCATGAGACGGTGATCATGTGATGTTTAGTGAAATAGTATCGTAACAATACAAAAGTAACACACACAAAATGGTCTACTATAGTTAGGTGCATTACAATAATGAATGCTTTGATGAACAAAATTTATCAATAGAATCAGAATGTTTCCACAAACATAAAAGTTTTAATGAATGTGTAGGAACATCTTGATGTATTTTTTATGATTTCTCATTGCAATAATTTGCATATTTTATAAACTAGATATTCAGCCTGCTCCTGGAATTGTTAGTTAATTAATTTTGCACTATGATTCTGGTAAAAAGTCATCCAACGTTAACTCAGTGCTGTTAAGTTAGAATATGAATATATATATGGTTTAAAAATATCTTTTCATAGTGCCTTGACTCACGTCAAGTTTTTGGATGATTTCTATTTATATAAGTTTGTTTATATTTTTTGAAGGAAGTTTGTTTTCATTTTTATGGGTATGAGCTTTATTTATGCTTACTAATAACAGTAAATTAATAATTTCCTCAGTTTGTCCAATATCATAAAGTAATAGAATCTTTTTATTCTTACTAAAATCTACAATAAGTTTGAGTCGCCTAAAACTAGCAGACCCCTTACTGAATTTAAATCCCATCCTTAGACCAAATTCTGGCTTTATCTTATACCTATGGGGCTTTCAATTTCAAATTGGAAGAACTATGGTAATTGAGAAGATTATAAAATTGTTACATTTTCATTAACTGTTTTCCTCCACTCACAACTTTGACACCATCCATTTCAGTTAAATACAATAATGATTATTACTAATCATTTTCGAAACTAGAGATTACTTGAAACCTCAGTTAAAGATTAATATATCTGTTGTTTTTTTAAAAATTTTACACACACATGAAGTTATTTACCTTTCTCTTTTCCATGTGTAGTATCTTTATAGATATAATAAACACCTCCATACTTCCCTATTCTTTTTAAATTTATATAAATAAAGATGCAATAAAAGACAAATGACCCTCAAGATGCATTTTGTGCTAAACAAGCACTCATCAGTTGGCCCAGGTCACTATATTTCATATATATCTATTATATGAAGAATATTTAATCTAAAGTAAATTGTTACATTTTCATTTACCATTGTCAAACTTTCCTCCACTCACAACTTTGACACCATCCATTTCAGATAAATACAATAATGATTATTACTAATCATTTTTGAAACTAGAGATTATCTGGGCAAAATTTAAAAAATCAGATATATTAATCTTTAACTGAGGTTTAAAGTTTATATCTGTGCTAGAGATAATCTCTAGTTTCGAAAATGATTACTAATAATCTTTATTGTATTTATCTGAAATGGATGTCGTCAAAGTTGTGAGTGGAGGAAAGTTTGACAATGGTAAATGAAAATGTAACAATTTACTCAAGATAAATACTCTTCATATAATATAGAGATATATTTATGAGAGATAGTGGCCTGGGCCAACTGATGAGTGCTGGTTCAGCACGAAATGCATCTTGGGGGGATTGTCATTTGTATGAATTTAAAAAGAATGGGGAAGTATGGAAGTATTTATTATATCTATAAAGATTATAAAATTAGAAGGCAAAGGCTAAAAGACTTTTAAATTTAATAGCCAGTAATTACAAGTATTTAGGAAACTGATTAAAGAAGTGTGATAAAAGGATAATAATTGTAATAAAAAAAACAATCTCTCATAATAAGAAGAAAATTATTTTGCATTTTATTACATTCAACATTTGATAGAAGTTTATTAAATAGTGAACAAAATTTTGTACAATTGAGAATGTTAAAAAAAAAATTGATTAGATACTTTTAAATTATTAATGTGCAAAATATAAATAGCATTTACAGTTTAAACAATCTCTTTAATGTTGTATATTCTCACTTAGTAATTGTTTTCATTATATATATATATATATATATATATATATACTGTATATAGTCATATGAATGTTTTCACAGGTTGCAGATATAAAAAAAAAAACATGTTTTGCAGGTTCATCCAACTAAGATTTTAATTTAAAAACTCTAATGCTTCAACTTGATCACACAAGTCAAAATGTTGGAGTTTTTAAAATAAAATCTTACATGGATGAACCCACAAAATATGCTTTATATATATATTATTACAGGTACACCCTTACATCCCTCCAATACCTATTACACACCATGTAGTCCCAAATCCAAGACCCATGACATTAGCATTATTTATTAATTACTAGATTAATAAATATTAAAGCAGTAAAATTGACAAACCATTAATTACAACACACATTTTAAACCCCAACTTAATTATACTGTAAATAAATATTTAAATTAAATTATAAAACATACACGCCGATAACTAACTTTAGCAATTGTACGTTGTTAAATGTGTTGTAACTCCAACACAATATAACAATGCATGGCAAATAAAATCAAATAAAATGAATGAAATCAAGAATTAAAAATTAATATTAAAGTAAAGAAATATCAAATAAATTTTTTTATTGTTATTAACAAATTACATATATTAATATTCAGTAAAAATGATGTCAACAATGAGCTTACATGATGATAATAAACTTGCTTTTATAGTTGAACAATGTGGTTCCTGTGTGTATGCATGGTGAACAGTGCCACCTAGCAGTTGGAAACTTGCATCACTGCTTTTGGCCCCCTACTCTGAATACTTCTGTGGTTGACACAGAAACAGTGCCTCATGCGACCACATGGGGCGTATTTCTTTTATTATTTTTATCCTGCCACTAAAGTGAGAACAAATGTATAGAATTAAAATTAGCCAATTAAGGAATTCGAAATTAAAATATTCAAAAGTGAATTCAGATCAGCTGAATTTCCAAAGTGTCAGTAATTCTAAGTTATAGATCGCAATATCTAGATTCGAGGATATACAATAATACAAGAAATATTGATATTATTTCATTCAAAATAAGTCATTAAAGAAAAGTATAAATAATGATAAAAACAAATATGCATTGCTAAGTGCAAAAGCAACATTGGGGAAAGAAAGTTGTCACCTGTGGAACTATAACCTGTCAGAATCACTATGGAATTGACCAAGTACTTTACACCTAAGCTATGAAACATCCAAGTCTATTCTTAATGAATGGATCCTTATAACCTCCACTTCAAAGCAGAAATCCCAAGATTATAAAAGATAAATGCCCCAATAGATATTCTAGAACACTCACAATTTAATGAGGATGACTGGAATGATTCACTAGGACATGTTTCTTCATAAATTTCAAATCCAAGTTTAAGTTGACATCATTCACTTTATTTGTATATTTGATCTGATTTTTTTATTTATTTTAATATAGAGATAAGATGGGAAATATAAGTGTTAGTACATAATATAATGAAGAAATATTGTTGCCTTTAGTATAAGTAAAATAAAATATATTTTATGATGAGCGCTTAGATTGAATACTAATCTAATCATCATCAAAGGGGAAAGTTAAGATTTTGCCTAATATGTATTTAGTCCAAACATTTATATACTCGCAAGCCGTACATTATTCTTTGTTCGTTCATATTATTATTTGTGTTAAATGTTTCCAGGGTATTTGACTAACTATTTCCATCGTAAATGATTTCTTTTGTCTGTATCATGACTATCGTAGATAATAGCGAAATCATAGATTACCGCAATGACAGAAATCTAATATACAAAGTTAATTAACATAAAATGAATTATGAGTTTCAAGTGAAAATATAAAGAGTAAAGATGATTATGGTAATTCTAAACATAATTTGAATTTCATTTATGTTAATAGGGACATCATGTGACTATTTATTGTAAAAACTAGGGTTATGAATAATATTTAGAACCAATTATAAGCAAAGAATAACCATAAAGGTCTAATTAAATATTTTATAATTTTGTTTTAATTTTTTCGTTTAATCACTGTAAATATAGTTATTAAATATATTCAAATGTTAAATTAAAACTTATGTTTTTCTATAATCAATTTTCAATTGGTCATATCTTCTCACATATTTATGAATATTTTTACCCATTTATACATAAATTCACATTTACACCTAGCATTGAACACCTATACATATTTACACCTATGTATTTTAAGTGATACTAATATAGCCCGAATTAAACAATTATGCAGAGCCTCCATGAGTTTGAAACTTTGGGATAATGGAAATAAAATATGGCAAGGATGAGGTGAGTTAGGTATATATTTAATATTTAGTTTGTTCTTAACCTCTTCTCTCCTAGGAATGAAATCAATGTGCATGTGGTATATATAGGTACAAAGCTTAAAGATATACTCTTTAATTCAATGTGATGTCCTTACTAACCTATTTTCGTACCAGGTAAAGGCCCATTCCATTACAATATATATGGTTAGAATTTTATTTTGGACTTTTCCCATCATCTAGTATCAGTTGTCAAACATAATAGCTTATAAATTAACATGCAGATTTTAAGCACAATCTTTCAAAGGATTTTATTCTACTAAATTTGGTTACAGTTATTTTTTTGTTCACATACAAATAAGTTAGGTACAGAACATAATACAACTATAGGTTGAACTAACAGAAATAAAGTATTTACATATTTTTTGTTTGTATCCTAGTTCACAGGATTTAAATATCTATTTTATTTTAATGAAAACAAAATAAAAAAGGTATTGCATATACATAAGACATGCAGTGTATTTCTTGATATCTTTCAAAGATTTTTTGATCAGCCCATAAAAAGTTACTTTATCCATTATATATTAGGTGATAGTTGTATTTGAGTCCAGGTGTTCATGATTATTTTATGATTAGCAACTTTTTTATCTCTTTGGTGAATAATTTAAGTTTGTTAGTAAAACTGTTAGGATGTTACAATGCATAAAGGATGAATGCATTGATTCAGTTTTTGCAAAAGAACCATTAAAGCAGAATTTGAATAGAGACTGATTTTAGTTGTATTTATATGTTGGACTATTTCCACCATCTAACAGGAGTATTGAATGTCTTTAGAAAAACATAACTTTATTTAAATATTTCAAATACATCCAATTGTTAATAATAGCACACAGGTTAGTTTATGCACAATGTTTTGAGAAATAACATTCCTCCCCTATTCTTCAGGTGTTCTTGGCCTGACCAGTGATAGTACTAGCATAAGAATTGAACCTGGACTCTTAGATTCTTTGACTACTGAATTTTAATATAACACTTTAACCAACTGAAATATCCTGCCAAAGGCAACAGTCAGTAGAAATTTTATATACTTATCTATGAGGTTCCATCTGATTTCTCCACTTTTTTTTCCTAAGAGCAAAATTGATTATACATTATGTATAATCGCACTAGGTTGGCTTATGGGATTTTTTGCTATCGACATGTGAGCAGATTTAAAAAAAATTTCTTTATACCTTTTCTTTTATATCCAATATTTTTGTATTCTCCAATTGAACATATGTTTATTTGTACATACATGGTCTGCTACCTTTGGCATATCTGTTTTTCTCTTCTAATCATCAGTTTGTGTTCTTGCAAGCACTTTTCAATGAGGTGACTGGTCTCACCAATATATGTTCTTTCACATATTCCATAGATGAAGTTTTTTCTTTTCAGCATTTCAAGTTTAGGATTTGTAGATGTTAGAATTCCAAGTAGTGCAGTATGGCTCTAGAAAGCTATTGTAATGTTATACTGATTAAAGATTTTCCTTAATTTGTCTGCTATTTATATAAAGTCAGAATAGCTTTCCAGAGCCATACAACCCTATGAGGAATTGTAACATCTACAAAGCATAAATTTGAAATGCTGAAAAGAAAAAAACTGCTTCTATGAAATACCATCTGAATATGAAGAAAGTATATTGGTAAAACCACTCATTCCATTGAAAAGTACTTGCAAGAACACAAACTGATGATTAGAAGAGAGAAAACAGATGTGTCTAAGTAGAAGACAATGTATGTACCAATGAACATACGTTCAATTGGGAAATAGAAAAATATTGGGCTGAGAAGAAAAGATACAGAGAAGAAAATTTAGAGAAGCCACTCACATGACAATGGCAGCCAATCACATAAGTCAATATAGCATGATTCTACATAATTTATGGAAACCACTAGTCAACTGTGCTCTTAGAAAAAATTAGAGAAATCAGGAGGAACCTCATAGATAAGTATATGAATTTTCTACTGACTGTTGCCTTTGGTAGGATGGCACATTTGGTTTCAGTGTTACCTTAAAATTCAATACTCAAAGAATCGAAGGATTTAGGTTTGATTCCCATACTAGTACTGTCACTGGTCTGGATAGCAACATCTTAAGAAGAGTGGAGAACAATGCCTCTTGAAATGTTGTGCATATACTAATCTTTTGTTTCTTATATATTATTTTCTACTTTTATATATCGTACCATTTACAACTTTCTTTAACATACTAGGTTGACATACAGAATTATTCATCACTATTATATGAGCAATTTCTTTAATTTTTTTTTCTCTGTTCAAGATTTACAAACACTGTCAAAGAATAGCAAACTCTCCAATACAGTAGCGCCACCCAGTGCAAGCCATAGTAATCAATGAATGTAAAAAAGTTTGTGTGTAAAACCTTTATATATTGCCTATTCATGCACAAGCTTTCTTGCATCCATTGATTATTATGGCTTGGGTGGCTGCACTGTGTGAAGAGTTTGCTGCTATTTTTTATCTTCTGTGACCATAGGAAATGGTGGTCATGTGATGTTTTAGTAATTCTGTCCAATATTCTTATATTTTTTTCAATCAAGTATACGTTATTTGGTATATGCATATTTCATATTATTTGTCTAAAATGCATGTTATTATTGAATTAGTAATAAACTGAGAGGTTGCTGATAACTTATATTAACATCTAGAAAATTGTGGTGTAATAAATCTAAGATTTCGCACTGTAATATCGTAAATTAAAAACTCAGTGAGTAATAAATGAATATGTTTATATCTTCAAGCTTTCAAGCCAAGATGCTTAAGACTGGCTTATATATATATATATATATATATATATATATATATATATATATATATATATATATATATATATATATATATATATATATATATATATATATAAAGTTAAGTAAAGAGAAGGGTGGTATCATCCTTTACTTATCAAAATCTTTGTCATTTGTCAAGGCCTGATCGCTCTTAAGACTGCTGTTTGAACATCTGATTGGCTGTCTGAGAAACAACTGTAGGCACATGTGAGAGACTAGCAACCTTTCAGTTTATTACTAATTTAATAATAACATGCAATTTAGACAAATATTATTTACATACGTTGCTGATAACTTATATTAACATCTAGAAAATTGTGGTGTAGTAAATCTAAGATTTCGCACTGTAATATCGTAAATTAAAAACTCAGTGAGTAATAAATGAATATGTTTATATCTTCAAGCTTTCAAGCCAAGATGCTTAAGACTGGCTTATATATATAAAAAGTTAAGTAAAGAGAAGGGTGGTATCATTCTTTTCTTATTAAAATCTTTGTCATTTGTCAAGGCCTGATCGCTCTTAAGACCACTGTTTAAACATCTGATTGGCTGTCTGAGAAACAACTGTAGGCACATGTGAAAGAGTAGCAACCTTTCAGATTATTGCTATATTTTATGTTTTAAATCTGTTTTTCCTTTCTAATCATCACTTTGTGCTCTCTTAATCATTCTCTGTAAGGTACCTCTTTTCAGATATATGTTTCTCTATATGGTATTTTTATAGTTGCAGTTCTTATTTTTCAGCATACTAAGCCTAGCAACAAACAAATTAAAAAAAACATGCAATCAATATAATAATATCCTAACAGTTTTTCAAAATTATAGGATGGGATGAGGAATCTGAATGTCTACAAAATTTAATCTTAAAATGTTAATAAACAAAACCGGAATTTTAAATTACCATTATAATGTGAAAGAACGTACTTCATAAAATCTGCTATTTTAATGAAAATGATTAAAATAACAGAAAGTGATACTTAGAGAGGAAAAACAGATGTATCTAAAGTAGAAGACCATGTATGTATCAATAAACATATGCGTAGATTGTTCAGTCTGGCTATATAATGGAATAACTCACAAGAGAGTTAATATTTATTCATTATTACAAAAATGAAATAAAGTCTGAGACATAATTTTATTTAATATGATCTTTGAATTAACTTAAATACAACTATAACCTTAATAACATATGTGGTATAATAATTACTTAAAATTATATTTTATTTATAGCAATAAATTCACATGGAAACTTACACAAATAATAATATAGACTGGTGATGTATTTATAAATTCCTATCTGCTTTCAAACTTTGATTTCCACTCTTTTCCTTCTCTCTTAATATTATGTTTCCAACAATACAAAAAATAAAAGTTTATTTACACATTTATTTGACAAGGTAAGAGGCAAGAGTCATTAAATTTGTTTTTTCATTTCTAATTATTAATTATTATCCCATTATTCTTCTGTGCAGTATTAAACAGATGGAATAGAGAATTATCAAAATAAATTAATCTAGTTCTTGTCTGTAAGGTAGAAGAATTTTTAGTTACAGATATAAACAATTGATTTCACAGATATTTTAAAACTTATTAGTGATGTATATATGTGTGATATATATTATAAAGACATCTTTTGATATTAAGGGAAGGTCGGGTTTGAAATGAACTTTGGGAAGGTTTGTTTGTTGTATATATATGTTTGTTCCTTTAGTTTGATTTTCACTTGAGAAGGTCTATTTGTAGTACATGAAACCATGGTCGTGTAAGGATTTTGGTAAAAATTTTGGATTTTATCTAGTATTGTATTGTTTTATGGTTTTGCATTTTATTTACTACTAGTATAGTGTTAGGCTGGTTTTATGTATGTGTGTGTATGTTAACTCTAATATTGTCACGGGTAAATGATTAATTCATAGCGTTATTTCTGAGAGCTTCTGTGTAATAAAAATATATTAGCTAAATAGCTGACATTTTAGCAAACTAACAAGTACTTTCCTCAAATCTTCTTTCTAAAATCATAAATATGTATATGGTGAGATTTAAAATCATTTTTTCCTTTGTTACTTTTTCCTCATTCTTATATATACATATATTAAATATGTGGTAATTTCTACTATATTTTTATTTAGAGAAATCACATTTGGATGTTAACAAGATGGTGACTAATGAAAATAGCAATGCTAATGCTTTTATTTGTATTTTAAGGGAAATTTTTTTCTAAATGATGTTTCATGTATAAGGAAGTAAAGTCTCACGACTTTACTTTTCTATTGCATAATAGACTCTTCCACGGAAAGTGGAGTGTTATAATTTAATAATTTTTAATGGATGAAATATTTTTAAATATGTACAAGTAAACCATTATATATTTATTTAGAAAATCCAGTCTATTGTTAATGAACCCGTAACAACTGAAAATAGCAAACTGATAACACATTTTTGCATTCAAAAGAGAATTCTTTCCAAATGTTGTCTCTAGTTTAAAATTTCATCAATTATATCTGTTAAACATTATTCAATTATATATATATGATAAACAAAACAAGTTATAAATTTCGTAACTTGCTTCAGCTTGCATTTTATGATCACTAGATGGAGCTTTACCTATAGCTCCTAACAAGCTTGTTTACATAAACTCCAAGAGAGATAGAATTCAGGGTTGGAAGACTAGAAACTAGTTTCTAGTCTTCCAACCTTCACTGACGTGAGCCAACTAGCTCGAAATCATGGTCTGGAGGTGGGAGACAATGAAAGGGATATTGAATTCTGTCTCTCTCGGTGTTTATGTAAGCAAGCTTGTTAGGAGCTATTGGTAAAGCTCCATCTAGTGATCATATATATATATATATAACATTTCACCCATTTACAAAACTGGAATTACTTAAATAAGGCTATAACTTTAATACATGCACCTTGAGTGCTTAATTTATTACAAGAGAGACCTCTACAAAGCTAAATGCAAGATTCAATTTTATAAAGATAAGAGCAGCCCACTCTTATCTTCAATCTATTTTTCTAAATATATAGGCAAATCTAAAGCATTTTGATTTGGGAGCATGAAGCTAATAAATTCTTCACTGATTAAGTCCACTATTTCTGTTAAACACCAACGATCATGAAATCGTTCAATTTACAATGAGTTAATAGTCAGATCTTAAATTTAGAAATATTTTGAATCAAAATGCTTTAGATATGCCTATATATTTAGAAAAATAGGTTGAAGATAAAATACCACTCTTATCTTTATAAAGTCAAATCTTGCATTTAGATTTGTAGAGGTCTCTCTTGTAATAAATAAAGCACTTAAGGTACATCTACTAAGGTTATAACCTTATTTAGATATTATGTGCTGACATTGTGCTTAATAAGAATTAATATTTAAAATTGGAATTAACAAAAATATTTTTTATACTTAAGTAAATCTCTTTGGTTACTGGTCTAGGAGATTTTTGGATTAGGTTTGCATGAAAATAAATTTTTGAGGAAAAGCTGTTCATAGTGTTTGCTCTTTCTTGTTAGTATCTCTCTAGTATTAATACTGTTTTGATTATCTGCTCTACTATTGTTGGCCTTGTATTCTAAATTGTTGTTGTTTTCCACTTTTGCTCTTACTTCCTGTAGATCCATTTTGTCAGCTTTCGGTTCATATTTGTTTGTTTTCATTGTGGTAATATAATTTTAACTGCCTTTACTGGAATTGTTATTTTCTCAACTTCTTGAACTTTGATATTTAGTGTGTCTTTTGTATTTTACTTTTTTTTCTTTCACTGCTATAATTTGTTTCAATAGTAATTTAATAAGTTGCCCTTCGATCCATCAAGCATGCAAATTCTCTCTAACTCATAAATCATTCTTCATTTTAAATATATTAAACATTAATGGTGGAATTGTGTATACTTTTTATTTGGAAATAATAATTTTA
Source organism: Epiperipatus broadwayi (assembly GCA_028023455.1). NCBI lineage: Eukaryota > Metazoa > Onychophora > Udeonychophora > Euonychophora > Peripatidae > Epiperipatus > Epiperipatus broadwayi. The sequence goes on along the minus strand of JAQFVV010000101.1, from coordinate 795,089 downwards.
TTTTATTCTCTGTTTTTAGCCTAATAGCTGTTCATTTGGTGACTTACTTCTATAAATATGAAATGTTGATATAATAATGCATTTAAAAACATTATATTTCAGTACAAGTATCATTTCTCAGATTTTGTTTTAGTGGATTGATTGTGTCACATCCGCACTCACGACTGTGCCAATGTTATATCTGCAAGAATGTCTGTGCGGCCATCAAATAAGTATTCTACTTAGTCTGAATAGCAAATAGTTTGCAACACTCTATCTCCCTAGTTCTCTGATAACGAATACCCTGTTCTGCAACTCATGCTCTACTCTGCAATGAATGCTCTCAGCTCTGCAACGAATGCTCTGTTCTGCAACTCATGCTCTACTCTGCAACAAATGCTCTCTGCTCTGCAATGAATGCTCTGTTCTGCAACTCATGCTCTACTCTGCAACGAATGCTCTCTGCTCTGCAACGGATGCTCTGTTCTGCAACTTATGCTCTACTCTGCAACAAATGCTCTCTCCTCAAAACTGCTAGACATCTACTGCTGTTGTACTCCAAATATGGCTGCCAATAACTGCCTTACTCTGCATAATTGTTACACCATCTTTTATTGCTTGCTGATAACTGTAGCAATTAATACACTGTCCAATAAGGTATCATCTCTTATCCAGAAATATTTGCAATCAGCAAATATCTCTTGGAATAGTCGATCGCCATTACGTCAATGCCTTAATTAAATTCCACAGCTATCAGCACGCGATCTAAAACAACCTCTCGAATACATTCTAGTTTTTTCTGGAGTGCACAAACATGTCTGCCATTTTTTACAAAACACTACAGATTGCATTGGGCGATGTGTTGATGATCATTTTTTACTATACCAATCTTCCATAAACTCTTCAAATTTGATTGATATAAATCCATAATCATAGCCATTGACAACTGTCTGATAACTATAGCCTGCAAATATTTTTGTCAGTTTGTCAATAGCTTTATTTGAGTTGGTATTTTTGACTACACAGTATTCTACTCAGGGAGAATAAGCATCCATGAATAGAAAAACAGATGATTCATAAAAGGTCCTGCATGGGTAACATGAAGCAAACAGAAATTTGATTGGCATGTTGTACCTTGTTTTGAGGATTTATTTAATTTTCATTTATTTTGGTTACCTAACATAGCTTCTAGCTAACATTTAAGAAGATATATATTACCCTTCGATGATCCTTATGGATTAATTCTAATACTTTTCCATAATTATGGGGAAATATCACATTATCTCCACTTAGAAAATATCCATTACATATTTATTTTTGAATGCATTTAGGACATTTAACAGGACCAATCTTTACTAATCCAATCAATTATTTTTTGGTAAACTGAATCATTTCTCATTCATTTTTTCCCCATTGTATTTAATATTCTTGAATGCAGGGTGTCAGCATAATTTATTTCCATGGCTGCAACTGTAGCTTCTGTTTCAACTGGGATTCATGAGATTGCATGTTTAATTAACTTTTCTTTATTATAATTCAATTTATAATTGTACACAGAAAAAAAAATTAGGGAACCATATCATATATGGACTATAATGATCTTGAATGAGTTTTCAATTTGAAAAAAATCTCTTATAATGGTCTATAGTCGGTTATTATGATGAAAGAATGATTATGCAACCACTGGTAAATTTTATAAATTCAAAAAATTATAACCGGTGTTTCTTTGTCAAGCTGATTACAATTTCTTTCTCTTTTTAATACAAAGTCTGAAAAGCATAAGACAAAGGTCTTTTTTCAATGAGTGTGTAGTGAGTTAACATTAGTTTTGGTTCTAGAACCTGAAGTATACATCATCAAATCAAAGAGCATGCGCAATTTATGTGATATTAACAGGATCTTTGTTTTATTTAAATGATTTTTCTGCAGTGCAGATTGTCCCCATTCTTAGTTTTCCCCAAATAATCTATACAAAAGATTAAGCTACGTGTGTCATTCTTTAAATAAAAATAATAATTTACCAATTCCAGAAATTCTTTCAGATCCTTTACTTTTTTTTGGCCCAGGAGTGTTTTTAGTTGCCTTTACTTTATCAGACACAAAAGTTTTCTCTTTATCTTATATACTTTAAAAATGTTAATTTTCTTGCATTCTATGTGTGTGTCTGTATTTAATGTCACACATAGTTTCTAGAATCTTTTAGTCACTCTTCGCTTCAATATGTTTTCTGAGATTGCTGTAATTCTCTCTAGCCCAGTCTGTTATGCAAAATATCAATCTTCATCTGGAAAACATTTAAAGCAATATTAAACCCAAATGAGAAACAATTGTATTTAAACAAAAGCATATGTGTTGTAATTGATAAAATTTCAGATGCCTCTTAGCTCACAGGTATCTAGTGAAATGCAACATGAGATAGTTAAAATTTAGATTAGTTGAGATAGTTTGTCTCGTGTGTATATATAGTAGAATTCATTTTTTACGTACTTTTATGTGTGTGCATGTTTGATTATTGTTAGTAAGCCTGTTAAATGCTTAATGTAATCAATGACATTTTTAATGTCCTTAATAAGCATGTTTGACGCATTTATTGGGGAAAGATGTGTTTTAATAATATAAATTCTTGTTATCAGCTAAAATTAATATTTTTACGTTTACTTAATGAAGTGATTGATTTATAATAGGCTTTTTATTAATCAAAATAGACTTCTGTCTAATTAGCTTAGCCTTTAAATAAAATGTAATGTGTTTCACATAGAAAAATATTAAAAAAATTGTAAGCCTTTTTCAGAGGTAACAAAGACATTTTTTTTTATCTACACATATAATCGCATTACTTTTTTATAATAATGATTGGACATTGAATTGTCAGAAACCAAATAAAGAATAATAAGCCATTAGCTTCAAATAAATTACCATTAATAGGACTGTTTAGGTAATTAGATTAATAAGTATATGAAAAAAAAAAGATTTTATTATAATTAAGTTTTATCCTGTCCAGTATGACTCATGCTGCAAGATGACCATATGATCTCATACAAAAATGCTTTTCTCCCTCTCAGTTCTTTTTTTTTTAAAAAAAAAAAAATCTGTCTTCACAGATTAATAACCAAATCACTCATGATTATAAGGTTATACTGTATCACTCATAAATATAGATTTTATAATATACATACACAGACATTCACACATCTACACAATATATATATATATATCAAATTTTTAAAAATAGTGGTATTTAATTTAGATCTCTATAATTGTGAAAGTATGATTAAAAACCTTTTTTACTGGGTCCAGAATTATAAATCGCATATACTTGTTTTACAATAATCTTGGCTTCGAATCTGGCGAAATTAGTCTTGGGAATTTTTCTTAGAGTTTAAGTACATAAGGGATTCGAACTCAGCTTTCACAAGGCCCTCAACTCTCCATGCCATCTCAAATTGCTGATCCGCCTGATCACACACATGTTGAAAAGATAAATAATCACCAATATACGTATTTCATGCTAAACCAGCAATCATCAGTTGGTCCAGATTACTATCTCCACACATATATACAATCAGTGCTCAGTTTTATATTAAGATAGCCAATCTGCATACTTTAACAGACAGGCTTCAAATTTAGCTTAAGATGTTTCTTCCATCTGGAAGATTCATCTAATAATCTAATACTAGTCACTAAATAAGTATCTACTTATTTTTATTTGGGCGATAAAATAAGTATAGAAAATGGTCCACTTCTCACTACTCTGTAATCAGCAAGATTTAACAGCAGTGCCTATGGGTTTAATTAATAAGTAGCATTTATTTTTTTTAAATAAAATATTTGGACTCAATTTTATTATACATTTATTTCAAGACTGCACTATGCCTATTTTTAAATATATTAAAGATTATAGTAGGACATTACATAATATACAACAAAACTTATCATTTGACAGACTACGATATTAAACTCCTTAAATACAATTTAATGATATAAAAGGTTTAATTATATATATATATTTCTAAATATAAACACATGAATAAATTGCAATTTAGAGCCTAGCAAGCAATGACAAACTACAATTGATATTGAGTATCAGTCCCGTTTCATGCCAAGATGCTAGGGAGTACAATGCATCTGGGTAGTGCATTGTAGGGGTAGCACAAATAACTCACTTTAATAAAAAATTTAAATTAATAGATAATTAATACATTGTACAGGCTTACATCTGCATATATATATATGTGGAATTCGAACTCAGACTTTCACACGATATACAATTCTCAGTGCCATCTTATATTGCTGACCCACCTGATCACATACATGTTTATCTTTTCACCATGTGTGTGATCAGGTGGGTCCGCAATATAAGATGGCACTGAGAGTTGTACGTCATGTGAAAGTCCGAGTTCGAATTCCGCATTAATAGATACTCTAAAAAATAATTTAAAAAAAAACGATGTGTCAATATTTGATTTTGCTGATGCTAACTGATTATTTTATTTTGTTATAGATGTTATATATGTTCTCATATTGTTTTATCAATTAGTCTAGTTCTATGATTATGTGTCCATGATGTTTTCAAGACAGAGAACTTTATTATATTTAGAACCATTACATCTGCACTTTTATTATACATGCCATACAGCCAATATTATAGTTTAATAAATGAACATCCATCTAGCAACTGATTCATTCATTAATTAACCTTACCCTAGAATTAAATCAAATAAAAACAATTTCATAATTCAAACTCAAATTGGGTGGCAATATAAGTTTGCACATAGGCAGTACAAACTCACAGAACAAGTCGGTTGACTAGATATTACTGCTTCCTTATAAATATCTTATTACCTATTTACTCCACACTTTTCTAGATAAAAAAGTCAAAGTATAATATATACAATGTATTGATTATATTAATAAATTTATAAGTTATGCACATATATAGTATAAATTTTTTAATGCTAAAATTAGTATTATATTGATATCACATCAGCTATCAACTAGACATTTGGTATTGCACAAAAGAGTAAAATATGTATTGTTAAATTTTTAGACTTATTTTTTATAAAAAGGGCTGGGTTCAAATTCTAAACAAATGGTCAGAACTACAAATATCTATTTTGCATCATTATAGAGAGAATTAAGAGGTCTAGCTACTGAGACATATTTCATAAGTGAGATACTAAGCATTGAAAAGGTATGGTGTGACAAAGTAAGGCCACTTAGAAATTTATATATAATATTAAAAACCAGTCAATACATAGACAATACCAATATCAATAACAATCAACAATTACAAACCATTGTCAAGACAACCTCATTTTAACAATAAAGGTGAAATAATATATATATATTAGCTCAAATGGATGTGTTTTATAAATTCCTTTTGCAGTATAGTTTTAAAAAAGGGAAATGATTAGTAATTTAAAAAAAAGAGAGAGAGAGAGAGAGAGAGAGAGAGAGGGAGGGAGAGAGAGAGAGAGAGAGAGAGAGAGAGAGAGAGAGAGAGAGAGAGAGGGAGGGAGGGAGGGAGAGAGAGAGGGGGAGGGAGAGAGAGAGAGAGAGAGAAATTCTTTAGTTAATATTTTTTTTTAATTAAAAGAAGATTTAATTAAGATTTTATTGAAGAAAATCCAGATATTGATTAGAAGGGATTGTCATGTTGTTTATATAATTTTGGTTTGGAATGTAGACTTTAATTAGAGATTACTATGTTATTAAATGTAATAGTTCTAATTTTGGTATGTAATGTTAATTAAATGTAGAAATGGTACTATGGTCATATATAAGGAAAAGGAAGTGTATTAGTGAGTAAAGGAGTTGAGTACCCAAGAAGAGAAAAAAGATTAGCAAAGTCAAAATTCAGTGCTCACTGTTAAAAGAATTTCAAAACAGTTAATGAAGAAGCATAGTGGGGCACTATAAAAGTGTTGTTTTTAATCTGGCTATATTGGATATTAATTTATTCATGGTGATATTTGCATGTGTTAAAATATTTAAAGTACCTACCTAATTATTGTCTCCATGTTACTCTGAAAATCATAATGAGGACTTGGCTTATCAAGATCACATTGCAATTCTCCTAATTGTATAATATGTGGGTTGTCAATGTATTGATTGTAGAATAGTAGTTCATTTTTAAAGAAAAAACCCTGTAACAAGCATGTCAAGAAAGAACAATGCTTGATTTAGAAGATTTTGTGAACAAATCTATCCCATCTATAATATTACAAAGGAATATGAAAGTGACCTAAAGTAACAGAATTTCAAATTATTATAACCAAGACTATTCTGAAGAAAAAAAAACTGTAAAAACCATATAAAATATCTATAAACTTACAAATTATTGCAAAATTTATAATAAGATACCTATATAACTTATTATATGATTACCATTAATAAGATTTTTTGTTTGTTTGTTGTATTATTTTATATAAAAAAAATTTGGCTGTTAAACATTTTAATGGACATTATGGCAAAACTCTACATACAGTAGTGCCACTCAGTGCAAACCAGAATAATCAATGAATGCCAGAAGGCTTGTGCATAAAATCCCTATCTAGTTCCTACTCATCCAATATCCCCAGACTAGTTTCTGGATTGTGGCCTTCATCAGTGAGGAGCTTTGGATCTAAGAGATTCTAAGATCTAGCTGCAGTGCTCTCAGATCCAAAGCTCCTCACTGACAAAGGCCACAAGCCAGAAACTAGTCTGGGATATTGGATGAGTTGGCACTAGATAGGGATTTTATGCACAAGCCTTCTGGCATCCATTGATTACTGGCTTGCAATTAGTGGCATTACTGTATGGAGAGTTTCACCTGTTTTGATAATTATTTGTCCATATTGTTTATGTGTATATTTTTCAGGAAAGAAATGCTAATCAGTGTATTTGCAATTTTATGGTGCTTATTATTATTGTTAGTTTTATTCCATTTTCTTTTATTATTTACAAACAATATTTATCTAAATCACATGTTGAAAATTGATAATAAATTGAAAGTATGCTAGCCTTTCTCACATGCGCAATTATAACCTTTTCTATCAAAATCTCTGTCTCGTGTCTAAGCTTGATTATTTATTAGATATCTGTTTAAAATCTGATTGGATTTCTCTGTTATAATTGTGCCTGTGAGAAAGGCTAGCATACTTTCAATTTATTATTTTATTAGTTACTTAAATAAATTTTGATGTTAATATAATATAAAACATTTAGCTATGTGCAATTCTTTTCCACCATCTCATTTCACAAAGTAGTGTCACAATCAAGTATATCATCAACATTATCTAGTCCAGGGACTGAATCCATTTTCTAAACTGTGCTACCACCAGAATGTTATCAGTGATGTTATTAGGACTGTGAAGCTGATGTTTGTCTTGATTGTGTTTATTAAGTAATTTTTCCATGATGGAAGATGGCTTTTTGAGTTCCTATTCATTACCATAAGTCTTTAACTCAAGCTACCAGCATGAGCAATCTTAAGACAAATCCTCAGAAATGTGGTGGTCATGTAATAATAATGATCAAAAAATATAATCTGTTTTTATAATGGACATGTAGAAGAGGTGATAAAGTGAATAAATACTTGCTTGATAATAATCATCAATTGTAAATTTTACCATATGGAAAGTACCAAAAATAAGTAATGAATGGTGGTTAACATTGATAGTTCCCTGAACATAAATGGCTCGATAATAGTGAGTTTTTAGGCCAATACGATGATAACAATATGAGAGGGGATCCAATAATAACTGGAATGGTTCTCTTGTGTTGTAGGATATACTTTTGCTGTTACATACTTCTTGTAGAAACCTTTGCATCAATCTTCCAAATGGCATTGCCATGTGAAATCATAGTGTCATGTAGCACATTTTATTGTAAAGTACACTTTGCATATTTGCCAATTTTTTTATAATGGCTGAAATGTTCAAACAATGTGAAATTCAGTTTTTGTTTGCAGATAATGGCAAGGAATAAAGTTGTAATGCTTGAAACAGATTATAAGTGAGTTGCTGTCATAAAAACACAAGTTTATGAGTGGTTTAATTGAAATGTTATGTTTACCATGTCCCTAAAGCGCATCACAAGTGAAGTTCAAAGTTCAAACAACACTGTTTTTTTTTAATGCAAATGATATTTTTCTCTCAAATTTAGTTTGTAACAGTCAGACATTTTATCTGTAAGTTCTGTAACATTTATGTGATGTGGTAAAATGTAAACATCTCATTTTGTGGCAAAGAAAACAGTGTCAGATACACCCCAACAAAGTGTCATCTCTCGAAGTCTTGATTGTGAAACATTTTCTAATTAAATTCAGCACGACCCAGCATATCTATTTGCCATATTCGCTCAATTTCACTTCATGCAATTTTTTTTAATCTCTCAAATAAAAAAGTGTCTCAATTGATTTAGAACATGGGAAGGGGATGACAGAGGTGCAAAAATGTATCACTTTGCAGGTGTTTCCAGACTACTTTGAAAAGTAGCAAACAGATTTAGGCCAGTGCATTTCATTAAATAGACTATACTTTTTTAAAGCAATTCAGTTTGCAACACCTAAAAATAAACATCCAATTTTTTGTTGCAAAATTCCCATTATTTTTGAGTCCCTCTTTATGTATATTAATTGAAGTGATGAACTTTGAACTATTAATTATATGATTGAAAAACAACTTACAAACTAATTTAATATTAGAGGATGCTAAATTGTATCTAGCATTGGATAATTATCATTTCAATTATTACTGTACATATACACTAAATATTAATAAATAAAAAATATGATTAGACATGGCAATCTTTGAGCAAAACAGTTTATTATTTTATATATTTTCATATTGTATATATCTATATTAGGCCAAATGAATTAGTTTAAGACAAATACTTTTATGTTTTTTTTTGCTATTAACTTTTACTATATCACGTGATCACTGTTTCTTATACCTAAGATCTAGGTGCAGTGCTCTCAGATCCAAAGCTCCTTACTGATGAAGGCCACAAGCCAGAAAGTAGTCTGAGTATATTGGATGGGTAGACACTATATGGGGATTTTATGCACAAGATTTCTGGCATCCACTGATTACTCTGGCTTGGCACTACTGTATGGAGAGTTTTGCCTGTTTAACTTTTATTATAATATATACCAGCAATTATATATACCATACTGAACTTAAGTCCTGGTAATTATGAATCACCCATGTATGCTGTCCCACAGCTGCACTGAATATGGTGTAGCATATATTTTAATTCATTGCATAACTGATTTTTTGAAAATTTCAAAAGTCTAGTAAGATTAGAAAGAATACTATTGTGTTTACTGCATGGTTATATATAAAATCAAACTTGTAAATTATGGTTAATATATATTTATTAATATAAAATATGTATTTATACATAATATTATACCTTTGCCTGATATTATTGACTAGGTTTAGATTCTAGTTGTTGTGTAACTATTTAAAGAAGGCACTTCAAGTGCTTTTATACATTTACTTACCAAAATCAGTTGTATTGTGACAGCCTGCTTTGTAAGCAGGTATATCTGCTGTATTCCAATACCTTATCTGATGTCTGATTTAGGTTCTAGCAGTGTCACATCCTGAATGTGGTTTTGACTCACTGTGATAACCTCCAATTGGATTGATTCCTTATGACCAGATCTCACCCTCTGATGAGAGCAATCTGCTTCTGTAGGTACCATCGCCTATTGGATCATTTCTGCCATTGTATATATATATATATATTTATATATAGATTGGTTTATGACAATGAATGCTCAATCCAACCAAGAGAAAATAGAATATGGACTAGTCCATTGAAGACAATGTGATAAATGAGAAATACAAAATGACATATAAAAATAATTGATATATAGCTTCATTTTTCTTCCTTTTTGCCACCAAAAAAAAAAAAAAACAATATAAAATTGAACTTCAGGTTTTACCCTTACATTCCTTACTTATAATAAAATTAAATTTTATAATTTTTGAAATATTGTTTATGTTATATTTTACAGACAATAAGACTTTCATATATTCATTTAAATTTCCCAATTTTATCATGTGAATAGTTTCAAAATTTGGAATTTTTGAAATAATTTTTTTTAAGCATTTGCAAGTATGAGACTATTTTAACAAGGTTTCCAAAAATATACATTCACAAACTGGTCTATATATATATACTAATGAAGATTTTCATGGTTATGAGATGAAATTAAAAATTTTGGTTGACATTACCACATATTAATTTTTTGGTTAAATTACAAACATTTCAATGAAATGACATTCATTTGTATCGATGCTAAAGTTGTAATTAAAAACTATTACTTTCCTCAAGTAATATATATATATATATATATATATATATATATATATATATATATATATATATATATATATATATATATATATATATATATATATATATATATATAATGTAACTGAATAAATATAATGACAATGAAAACGAAAACTGTAATATCATCTGAATGAAAATCATAATATAGCCCAGGGGTCCCCAACCCTATGCCCATGGGCACCATGGCGCCCGCAGATCATTTTACGTGTGCCTGCCGCTATCCAAACACAATAAAAAATTATTTATCTGATACAAATAAATTTAATTTTTACATTTTTTTATTAGTTATTGTATTATATTGTAATCAAATTGTAGAATATACTATACTTTTACAGCGTAAAAATAAAAACGTTAATTATATGTTAAAATTTTATTTTTGAAATAAATATTTTTTTGTACATTATGTGTATTATTAACAATATCCAACTATAAATTTACATTGAAAAAATAAATGGTGCTCGCCACCTGGTTGAAAAAATAAATGGTGCCCGCCACCTGGTCGGTATTATAGAAAGTGCTCTAAAGTGCAAAAAGGTTGGGGATCCCTGATTTTTTATAGCCTAACATCGGTTGCCATTTGTATGTGAATAAACATATACCCTGAAGTTGAACACCATTTGTAACTGAATAAAAATATTAATCATACAGTATACATAGTCATAGTCTAATTATTTATCACTATTTATAAAAGGATAAAAATATGAACCAAGGAAGACCAATCCTAATTTATTAATGCCCATGCATAGTAGTGTCATTTTTAACATAGTGAAATCAATAAACTAAACCAAAGTGAATACCAATCAATGAATAACAATCTAACACTTAATTCAATAAAATAATGATATTTGTTTTAATCTTATGAAATGAAATAGCATTTATAATAGATAGAAAACAAATAAAATGATAATTTCAAGCTATCCTTAAATATTAGCATTATTTACAATAGATTAAAAATAAAGCAATAAAGTAAATATCATTACTTTATAAACAACGATCTATGCCTATTATATAAACAACTTATAATAGAATAAAAATAATGGCAAAGAATTAGATAGATAAACTTTAATATTCCTTATGGGTCAAAACACTATGTACATAATACAAACTTATACTAAAATTTAAATGTTATTCATGAATGGATGAGATAATAATTTTAATATGTCATATAAATCCAAGATATCAATAATATCTAAATAAATAGATAACTCAATAATCGTTAGTTAAATATTCCAAATGCATTCAACTGTTAGTAATATCACAGCAAACAAATGTTAATAATATCACAGCAAACAGGTTAGTATATGCACTAACTGTTAGTAATATCACAGCAAACAGATTAGTATATGCACAACATTTCAAGAGGTATTTTTCTCCCCTCTACTTCAGGTGTTGCTGGCCTGACCAGTGACAGTACTAGCATGGGATTCGAATCTGGGTCCTTAGATTCTTGATTATTGAAATTTAAGGTAACGCTCTAACCAACTGAGCCATCCTGCCAAAGGCAACAATATGTAGTAAATTCATATACTCAATAATTGGTTTCTAATTACAACCAAATAAATGAAAAATAATGCTAACTTATCCATATTATTCCACTAATATCAATGTGCTTTTATTAATTAAATCAATTATAATTGGACTAAATACTCAATGATAATACAAAATCAATTAAGCAACATATCTCTCCACTTTCACCAACTTTTAATACTATAGACTGAAATGTTATTAGATAACATTAAAATTTATAATATCCATTCACATCAATATATAAAATAAATGATAGATTCCTATTTGATGCTTATTCAAACACAATTGACAAATCATATTCAATTACTCTTCAGTTTAATAAAGCTAAGTTATTAAAACTTTAGACTATAATTATTAAAGCATATGAAAGATTATTAGTGTTTATTATAATCAAATATTAATATTAAAATTTAATATTTAAACTGAATTTACAATCCCCATCAATGAACTTTAAATATAATTAAAGCAAATTACTCTAATTTCTTAACAGAATAAAATATTATTATCAGTTCTATAACTGGATAAGATTAAAATCTTTTTGGCTGTATTCTGACTTAATATAATATTCACTCTAATCAATAATACCTTTATTCATCTTCAATAACTATCATACTTGTATTTTTATCAACCATGAGTCAATTCACATATAATTTCTATATTACATTATAAATATTTAAGCCTTCTAATAATTGCAATTAAAAATATTTGAAATTAGTATTTTAAAATTGTGAAAATGAGTATCTAACTAAAAATTTTATGAATAACAATGAACCCTACCCTGGCACTTCTCTGAGGAGTGCCAAAGCATGAAACCATGGTCAGGGGTTTGGGGGGTTCCTGACAGAGATATTTTAAGTGCTGGCTCTGGCAAAGCATTTATCACAAAGCTTGTTGAGGAATTGGCAAACCTCATTGTTTATAACTTACAAGCTTAAGAGATAGGGTCATGTGATCTACGACTCTTATTTTGACATTGTTATTGGCTTCACAATATCTATTAAAAAAGTTTGAAGAACAAAAATATTAGATATTAGAATTTTATATGTTATTAAAAAATGACATATTTAGAATTATTTATCGTCAAAGAAATAGAAAAAAATATAAAAATTAATAAATTATTAATTGTTATTAAAATATTTTACTTAGTTTTTACAAAAACAATTTTCTTTTTAGCTTGTAATGACTGTTTCTGTGGCTTTTTCTGGTTCTCATAACATACTTTCTATACTCTCTAACAGTGGTCTCTTTAAAAATAAAAATGTTTTCAAGGTGACCCCCCACCCCCCAGTGATATGTAGTTTTTGGTTTAATGCTGTCTTTTACAAAAATGTTGCATCATAATCATTAACATTATTAAAAATCATGTTTGTCATGGCATTTAGCTGCAGAGTAAACAATATAAAGCATCAGCCAATCACAAATAGCCAAATGTTGCATCATAATCATTAACATTATTAAAAATCATGTTTGTCGTGGCATTTAGCTGCAGAGTAAACAATATAAAGCATCAGCCAATCACAAATAGCCAAATGTTGCATCATAATCATTAACATTATTAAAAATCATGTTTGTCGTGGCATTTAGCTGCAGAGTAAACAATCTAAAGCATCAGCCAATCACAAATAGCCACCTCCTAAATATCTTTGTCAGAATAATAAAATGTGCTGTTGTTCACACACAGAGGTCCATATGGGTCCACATTCTGCTAGCATCTTTTTGAATTTTCTTTAAATTAATACTTTAAAAATGATAGCTTCATCAAGCTTTGGTGGTCGAGAGGTCAGTGACAGCTGCTTTATAAGCAGTTGTCCCGGGTTAGCAGATTCGCTTCCCAGATGATGCTATGACACATGAGAGAAAAAAAAAGATAGCTTCATAAAAATAATCACTGCAACTTGTCACACATACAACTTGTCACACATATACACAATGCTTTAAAACAATGTTGAAAAGTAGCGATGCAGTACCATCACACAGTCTAAATTGGAATATATGATAGCACTCTCACAGCTTACTTTTGTGAAGGACTTAATGCCAGATTAAATGATAGGTTTATTCCAATTATTGAAAAATAAAATAATGGTTTGATTTTTTTTAACACAAGCATACTTATCCAGATAGTCTATAGAATTATTTTTTTAACTAAGACAAGTACACATACATATATATTTAAATTTAATATATATATATTAATGTGTCAAAGCATTGGCTGGGAAGTGAATCCCAGGACAACTGCTTGTAAGGCAGCCATGCTAACCACTCGGTCACCAACGCTTGACATTTTTACTAGAATTTTTTAATAAGTGAGAACTCAATTATATAGTGGAGTTTCCATTTATTAAATAATTTACATATATATATATATATATATATATATGTTTGTATTAATAGAAGAGCAATACAGAGACTTCAGATCACCCAAAGAAATATGGAAAGATGCATGTTGGGAGTAACAAGAAGAGATCAAAAATGCAACATATGGGTAAGAGAACAAACAGGTGTTACTGACCTCATTGAAAAAATTAATATACTGAAATGGAGTTGGGATGGACATATTGCCAGATGAGATGATAATAGATGGACAATTGAAATCTTAAACTGAATTCCAAGAAATTGTAAAAGACCCAGAAAGAGACCACATGTGAGATGGATGGATGAAATAAGAAAGTGTGCAAGGGTGATGTGGAGAAGAGAAGCTAAAGTTAGGAGAAGATGGATTCAGCTTGGAGAGACTTTCATTCTGTAGTGGATTTATAATGGTTGATGATGATGGCAATTAAATTAGCAAAACGTTTTTAACATCTGCAGCCAAAAATATTTTATTTTCTTCATATGAATTGGTCTCTTTTTCTTAAACACAACTGAGTGATCTTTCATTGTGGTACAACAGAATCATAGCTCTGATATATGACATCATAAGTGCACTCAGCTCTGACCAAGAAAAAGAGACCAATTCATGTGAAGAAAATAATGAAAGTTTTATGGTTGCAGACATTAAAAACCTTTTGCTAATTTATTACAATATATATATATATATATATTACAAAAAAAAAATCAAGTCAGATATCACATGATCTAATTGTAATACAAGCTTATTAAATCAGATCATGTGACACCTGACTTGATTTTTTTTGCAATTTTATGTTTTGCTATTAAGGCTTTGGCAATTTTATATTGCTAAAGCTATTAATATATGGTGTACCTGAACTTAGTTCAGTCCTATATGGCTATTTAAGTTAGATAGTTGGATTGAAAGACATATGGATGTCTGAAAAGTTCAGATTTTCTACTTAAAGTTATACATTGGATAAAGTGCTGAGCTTGTTCTGGTATTTTTAATCTAATGTTTGATATCCTAGCACCTCACTGAGGAAGCCCATAGCAGAAACCGGTCTGGGGTTGGGGATATTCAGCAAAGTTTGTTAAGAGCTTATTTGCGAGCTCTATATATATGTATGTAACTGAAACAGAAGTAATTGTGCCTGTTAATCAATTATATAAAGTAAATAAACTGCAATATTAAAAGGCAAAATAATATATATATATTAATGTTACAGTTATGGATAATAGATCAATTAAAATGTATTCTTTTAAAGAGTTGAGTATGAAATATGGTAAAAGTTTAATAACAAGTAACAATTTTGTAACAAAAATTATTTAAGATTGATGCAATAAATTTACTTTTCATCAATGTAATGGTAATAATAACTTATTATCTAAATAATTTTTTTTTAAAAAATCTCTGATTACTGAAATGACAAAGAGAAAGAAAAAAATATAGAAAAATACTGACTGCCCTCAAATGCATAGATGCAGACGGGTTTGCCATCTTGAATAAATATGTATAAGCAGAGAAAAAAAATATTAAATGTTATTATTGTATTTTTGGTATAATCTTAAGTTTAATGAATTGTGAGTTACATTTAAGTTAATTCTAATAGGTGTAAAAAAAGAAGAAGCAGAAACAAATTATATAAATGATTTTTAAAAAACTAGATATAAGTATTTAAAAAATAGAGTGAAAATTAAAAAGCCTTAAAAAAAGATAATCTAAACGAATAGTATATTGTGTGAGCATCCAGAAGAGAATTATTAACATTAAATGGAATAATTTCTATTAATAAATTAAAGTTATCTATCCTTCTCGCTATTTTATTAAAGGCCTAATGTAATTACTAACATATTTATTACAATGTAATTAAATGGAACATGTTAGCTTTGAGGAAATCATGCAGTTATAGCTGCTGTTGGTAATTAACTAATTACAAGTAATTAATAAAGAACTGACAATTCTGGAGAGAAGGTGAAGTTTATCTATGTGGTCAGAAAGATTAAGACCATTGCCAGTTCAAACAAAATAAAACATATAAATCTTAAATATATGAAGGAACTGAGTGGAATGAAAATTGTTGAGTTAGCTATTAATTGTTATGACAGATTAGTTGCCATTGCATTAATATTGGTTGTTGCAAAAGGTTCGATATATGTCTACCAAATAGAGAATAAGATGTGATTAGATTACCAGCAGTCGAAGTAGAAGCTCGTGATATGCACAAGTATATCAACGTTTAGAAGCCAGACAGCCAAAACCATAGTAGCAAAAGGAATGACATATAATAATATATACAATATAAAATACATTAATTCAGATATTTATTATTTATTAGAAAGCAGATTAAAGAAATGTGTAGTAGACAAGACCAGATGAATCTAAAAAAAATAGAAGCAAAGAGAACATTATCTAAGCAGATCATCTATAAAGAATCTAAACAAGCAACAAGAGAATCATTAACCACAAAAGGAAGGACATTGATGGTGTCAAAGTTGTCATTGAATACATCATTCGCTGCTAATCGAGTCTGCATATACTTATATATATATATAGTTACTGTAGCCTTATTATTGTATAAATTAATAATTAATAGAATTATATATTGCTTGTAAAGTCTTATTTGCAGTTTGACACAACAGATATTTGAGACAAGCCTTTGACAAATGATTGATTGTGTCAATTTAAAAGGTGTTCTTTGTATTTACTAGATAGAGAAACAATAAAATATGTAGAAATTTTTTAAAAAGTATTTGAATAATATATCATTTTTAAAAAATTAAAAAAATTAATATATTTCAGATTCAGCACAATACGTAATTATAATGATAAATCGTTAAACATATTTTTTCCCCATGTGTCATAGCATCAACCGGGAGCGAACCCGCTATCCCGGGACAACTGCTTGTAAAGCAGATTGGGGAGTAAAAAGATATAGATTTAAATAATGATTAGTGTTGTAGGTTAAACATTTATATACTTTTTTTCTAAAAAAAAAAAACAACTTTATTCTTAAAAATTTAATAAGGTTTGCTTATTTTAATTATATTTAATTTAAATTATCAAAATTTTATTAAATGGTCCAATAGTAATAATACCAATAATAATAAGTATTTAGAACAAAGAAAAATAATTGAATTTTTATGATACCAGCTTAGTTATCTGTACAGACTGTCATCTAACTTTTTGTAGTAATAATCCCTTTTCTCCTGAGTCAGGAATCATATTCTCAAGAATGTTGAAGGTCAGAAGAAACACACACAAAGGTTATTGCATAAGTCATATTTCTCCTATTGCTTTATTATTTCAAGGTAAATCCTTTTTGAAGAAAAGATTTTAAAAATAAACTTATTAGATGCCAATTCTATTTTATCAAATATGGTTTAATTTTTGTACCATCAAAGTAATTGATCTAATGATAAGTTTTGTATAAATATGCATACACACACATTCGCGCGCAGATTTTACATAGATCAGACATTCTGAAATATATATCGATGCACCGCGCCCATGTTAAAAAATATATATAATAAAGCTAAAATTTATAATAATGGTACCCTTTTGTTTTTCCTATCTCTTCCATTCTTATTTATCCAACTGTCCAAACATTATTATCTTTTTTTATTTTTTCATTCTCTGTATCTTAAATTAATATATATATATCATTTTCTCATATCATTATTTCAAAAAGTAGCTACATCATCAACAGAGCTAATGAATTGTAAACTATACTATCATTAGCACGAAAATCAAATCAAGTATATTAGACCATTGTCATTACTAAAATAATACTTTTACTCTTTTTAAAAATGTATAAAGCACATTCGTCCGATACTTAATTCAGTATTTAGTTTTTTTGTGCTAAGACTGATGCATACATATATAAATAAACACATCATTAGCGCGAAAAAAATCTTAACAAAGTACCATTTTATAACTATAGGTAGTAAATCAATAGAATGTAACTTTTTAAAGACCTAGATATTAAATATGACAAAAGTTTAATACCACATTTCGTACTGTAATCTATTGAGATGAAAAAATCCAAATCCTTATATTAATATTAGCATTAAACCATTCTTCAAAATTTAAAGGGATTTGAACCCAGACTTTCAAGATCCCTTCCTCATTCACTCTATCCAATGTAACTGATACACATAATAACATACATGTGAAAAAAATAAATGATCTCCAGGAAACGCATTTCTTGCCGAACCAGCACTAATCGGTTTATCCACAACATCATCACCCATACACACACATAATCATTAGCTACAGTTTTATATTAATGATAGAAAATTCACAATCTTTAATGGATCAACTTCAATCTTCTCTACTTTCCAACTCTTCAACCACTTATATCATTGAAAACCTGATGATGGAATGCTCAAAGCCCCTGTTGAAGACATTATTATTGTCATACCCATGTTGACCTTATGTCATTCTGACCCCTTATATGTAGGACCTTAATATGTCCATTTACATGCATGGAACAGAGATGGACACAATATAGGCTGGATATGTAATATTTAAATACCAATATAGTATATATATTTACTATTAAAGAAAATTTAAATCCAGATTTTCAGGTTCTTTTCAGTCTTCACTCTATCCAATTAACCACTACTCATAAACACATACATGCTTTTTGTGCTGAATCAGAAATCATCAATTGGTCCTGATCATCATCTCCCACACATACATATAATCAGTGTTCAGTTTTATATTTTTAGAAAATCTACAAACCTTAATGGGTAGGCTTCAATCTTCTCTACTCTCCAATTCTTCAGCCATCAATATCATTAAAAATCTAATGTTGGAATGCTCATCAGGGGTTTTGAGAATTCCATCATCAGACTTTCAATGATATGGATGGCTGAAGAGTTGGAGAAGATTGAAGCCCATCCATTTGTAGATTTTCTATGTTAATATAAAACAGAACCCTGATTATATGTATGTATGGGAGTAGATAATCTGGACCAACTGATGAGTACCAGTTCAACATGAAATATGTATATTGGGGGATCCTTTATTTTTTTCACATGTATGTGATTATGTGGATCATTTATTTATATTAAGTTAATGATTGAAGAGAGCTTGAAAGTCTGGGTTCAAATCCTCTTACTTTACATCTAAATATTGTATTCTTATTAAATAAACAGATTAGATATTTTTATTAGTTTAACTCATGGTTTCCAAACTGTTTCCTGAACCACTGTATTCCTAGAAGGTCAATAAGTGTCCCTTGACTTATAAAGTAATTTGTAATTCAAATACCCCACAACTTCCAAGTGATTAAAAATATTATTGATTCTTTATTGCTATTTGTATTGTTATTGTTTATTTGTTTATTACTTTTAACAGTTATGTTTTGCATAAGTAAAATTTTAGAACAATTTTTTATTTTGTTTTTTAACTTTTATACTTATTTATGTTATTTGTCATTAAAACTGAAAAATCCAAACACTCTCTTTGTATTATAAAAATCAAAGTTTTCTGTTAAAATTGTAGAATGTGTAAGGTGTTCTACAATGGAATAAGTTTGGGAAACTATGGTATAAGATATGTGCAACTGAAATTTTTATTTAAATATAAATCTAATGACTTTACTATATCTAAGTTATAGTGTAGAACAGTGGTCTTCAACCTTTTCACACCTGTGGACCGGTAAAAAATAAGGATAAAATTTTATGGACTGGCAGAAGTTTACAGATAAATTTTCTTAAAGATGTAACCTGCTTAGCCTTAGATAAGCATAATTGTTATAACTGACCAAAACAGCACACTAGTTATTGTGTATTGTAATGGTGTTGTTTACCTTCACATGCTGAACACTCTTTCTCGAGTGAGTTGTGTAGTCATACTGCTACAGAAAACATACAATAACAATCGTTCTCATTAATGTGCATGCATTTTATGTTTATTATTTCATTGTTAAAACATGCAAGAATAAAATGTTATTCATCTGAATGTTGAAAAAGTCAAAAGTTTTGATCTTATTTTATTTGGGGGGGGGGGGTTTGAGAAATATTTTGTCTGTCATCACTAAGACAAAAGATAGACACCAAAGTTATTTTTTGTTTGTTTTTATTTTTTAAAAAAAGGTAACAGAAATTGGTCTTAAAAATAAAAGTTTTAGTATTTTAGCGGTATACAAATAAAGCCAAAAAAAATATTGCCTTATAGGCCAAAAAAAAGTGGGCGTATTTTTAAACAAAAAAAAAATGAAAACGAAACTTGAAAAAGTCAAAAGTTTTTATCTTACTTTATTTTGGGGTGGTGGGGGTGTATTGGGAAATACTTTGTAGAAGTTAGAGACAGAACTTATTTTTTGGTTTTTATTTTTTAAAAAAGGTAATAAAAATTGATTTCCAAAATAAAAGTTAAAGCCAAAAAAAAAAAAAAAAAACACCGTATAGCCAAAAAAAAAACACTAAAAATGAAATATTAAAAGAGATAGTAGAAAAAATTTAAGAGATCAAAAAAAGTCACGTTACATTTTATTGTTTTAACAATGCTGACAAGCAGCCATGATTGGCTATCAAAAGACAACTGGAGTTTGTATAATAAAAAACTTTTTTCTACCCCCTCCCCCCAATAAACCTCTGTGATAAATAGAAAAACAAATTAATTTATGTATTGAAGCAGTCAATGTCTAATCATCATTGAGCTTCATGCTTAACCATCTACACTAACCTCCTATGGGGCCCGCAATTCAGACCCTGCTATAAATATATGCTATTCACTCACACACTGTATGTCGAATCATTCTAAAGATGAGTAAAATTAATTTTGTTTAGTAAAAATGAAACAGTAGTTTGAATGATGCATATATATATTATGACTAAAGCAATAGTTTTATTGCTATAAAAATACATTTGCTTAGATATTTGTAATTATTTTTATATCTGTGTATATTCAATGTAACAACAAAGAAAAATGGGGAAGGCTTGAAATATTGAAATTATCTTTATCACTAGTCAGATCGTTGTCTATAATTAAAACTTATAAATCTTAATTACAATCGAAAACAAATCGTTTATCAGTTTGCAAATCTTTCAAAACAGCTAAAAGGGGTATTTCAAGCCTTATCTATTGAAAATATTTTACTAATTAAATGTTGTTTTTAGGGGGATTACAGAGATAAGGGTGGGGTATGAAATTGAATTCTGGGCAGTATGGAAAAGTTATAAAAGGAACCAGTGAACAAAAGAGACTTCACTTAGACTTTGAGTTTTACTTTGGAGTTTACTGTCAGTTTTTAGAATTGAGAATTACATTTAAGAAGCCAACACAAGTTCAGCAAATGGGGCGTGAGTAGCGGAGCCGTCCACCTCTCTTTCCTCTCGGAGGACTGTCTACCAGCCGTCAAACTTCCATCTGACTGGCCATATGAAATGACATAGAATTGCCAACCGTCCTGCCTACCGCTATGCTGAGATATTCGGTAAAATCCTGTAATTTAGAGCTGCCTTGATACGAACATTCACAGGTGATTTATAATTTGTAGCCAAATTAATTCATAGATCCGTTATGATATTCTGCTAATTTTGCTTTTAAACTCTCTCTCTGTAATCTTTTATTAATATCATGTATTTTAACTTACCTTTCACGCTTAATTAAATTATATATATATAAATGTGTGCGATTCTATTAAGATTTTATGTATTTTGTTTAATGTATAAATATGATTTATTTTCTTTAATATGCCAAAAATCGCTAAGTTCGTGAGTCAAGGGGAAAATAATTGTTTTACTTGGAAAAGGGTGGGCTTTAAAAAAAAAAACTTATCAATAAAGTTTTGTTTATATTAAATAGCAATTGCTCGCGAATTTGGTTTCATTTTAAATTCATGATTCTTAAAGTAAATTAAAAACTTTTACTGTGGATGAATTTTGCTTTAATTTTCTATTTTAAAAAAGATCGTGAACTTTCAACTTTCATATAATTAATTCATTCCTTTTTGCTGGTGCCTGAATGGAAAATCCTACCAGTTAATACGTATTTGGGAATCGATTCTGTAAATATAAATATTGTTAGTTTAATAATATTGTAAATAGTAACGTTATTATTCATTATGATCAGTTAAATGACTCAGAATTGGAAACAGATTATTGTGCAAGAGTTTAGACAATTTCCAAGTTTGAAAATTATATTATAAAATTTATATTCATGTCCAGTAAGGTTGCTGGCATACATTTTCTTTCTGATATTTTATCTTTCCATTTTTTTTTATTGTTTTATTATTGGGGACATCGAAAGCATGAAGCTCCCATCCTTCTTAACCAGAGACAATGCTCTCTGTTAAATTATAAAGTTTAAGAGGATTAGGTGCTGCGGATGGCAGTACATAATGATCTGAGGTCTCATTCTCAGCCTCTACTTTGATATTGTTCCGCCAGAAATGCGCGGATATATCCACTTTAAGTTTGTTTCCAAGTATTCCTTTAAATGATAAAATATCCACAATCGCCATGAAGGTCAGATTCCTTTAATGTATGCTAATACCGTTACTTTTGTCTTTAATTTAATCACCGTCCGCCTAACCTTTAGTAAGTCACAATGATGTGTTAAAAACAATGTTTCATTTCGTAAAAATACTTTTTGTCCATTGATTTAAACTGCTTTCCTTTAAAAAAAAAGCTTTATCGATTCCCAGAGACGTAAATCAATTTGTATAATTTATTCTCGTAAAGAATGCGCATTGTTTGTTTTTTATGTATACTTATTCAAAGGACGCTAGGTCCAAACAATGCCTATCAAACATATATAATGATTTCAAGGTTGTAAATAAATGATTGAGACCGTAAATTTATATTGATTTGTCAAAATGATTAACGTTAAATTATCGTGTATCTTTCTGTAACCCGACTCTGTTCCGATCTTGTAGATTATTTTGTACATCCACATTTTGGCATATTAACCCCGCACAACTTATAACACATTCTATAAATGGTATTTATTAAATAATTGATGTAATGGGGATTTTATAAAACAAATCCCAAGTTTTCAAAATGTATAAAATCACTCCAAGCGTGAAACAATTTTGTAACATATATATGCGTTTTCTGCATTTATTAAATATATATATTTTCGTATTAATCCTGGTTTGTGTTGAATTATTAGTTTCTAGTTAATATTTAGAATTATTTTCTTTAGAAGAGCTTAGCATTAATAAATAACTATGATAATGTAATAACTGGGCTACTCCGTCCTCGATCATCATCATCATTCTGATCTTATGCTCTATCGCTCTGCTTATGGGCACGGATTTAAAATAATTTTACTGTGTCATCAGAATTGTTGTTCATTGGGTCAGAGATTCGAAGAATAGGCAAATAGGTTAGAATCCAGGATTGTTCCAGACCTGTGTATCTCGAGCATGATCGGATTCGAGGTACTTTTGCTTAGGATTTGGAACCTTGTTAAGTGAGCATACTGTTTTGACCGGTACAGTATGATTGATTAGATTTTGTTTTTGGTTTCTTTTTTTTTAATCGGGAAAAAATGCGATGAAAAAATAAATAAAAATTGTTCATATTAATTAAAAGTTTAAAATCTTATTATTTTGTTATTACAAACTTTCTTGCCAATCTAGCTGCCGACTGGCAGAAAACTTCTGCAACCCAGTGCTGGTCCGCGGCCCGGTGGTTGAAAACCACTGGTGTAGAAGATATATTTCATATAAATAATAAGGCTATTGTGTAACAATAATAAAACTACAAATTAGATTGGATAGATAAAAAAAATTAATGGCTACATAAATACATTATATGTAACAAAAAGATCTCATTTAATTATGTTGGATCTTTCACCAAATATATATTAATTTTATACACAATGTGTATATATAATTATATATTAATTGCAAAGTGGAAGTAACTACCTCATACTGAGTTATGCAATGTCATAAAACAGTGAAAATATAGAATGATATTGTTCTATTTTGGGGGCTCTGTTGTTTATCTTTTTTCAAACTCAGCATAAAAACCAAGAACCCACTTTCTATATAATTACTTTGTTTATATTTATTCTCCCACAACTTTATTATTTGAACCCTTTCTGCTTGTAATCATTTACATTCAATTAGAAGATACCTAATATATCCCATGCCTTCTTTACATAACTTGCCAACTAAATCACCAACACATCTCCCTTTATGAGTATATTCTCTTATTGCTAACAATCCTGTTCAAACCCTTTAAACAGTAAACTATTTTTCTTGCTATAATTGTAAATTAACTCACACCAATATTCTGTTAACTTCTACATATATTTAAATTCTTTTTAACTCTCCATAATAGTTCTCCAATCTTTCCAATTCCTTATTTTTTATTAATGCATCTATTCTTCTATCCCATTCCTTGCCACTATAATACTCAACAATTCTACTAACACAATCATACCACCTTTGTACAAGGATGCGGACATAAAGTCTTTATCCAAATCTTCTGCATATCATAGTACCTTCCCCACCCAGCTTGTTACTAGTCCTTTACTTGTAACTCAATTAAATACTATTTTGAATAGTCTCTTACTCTCCATAAATTGCAATCTATGAAACATTTTCATTTTACTTTTTGCATCTCTCATATAAAAAATTCACCATTCCATTTCTTCTTGAATTGCTTCTTTGCTGTGCACAAATCTGTATCTAATGCATGTCTTCCTACTTCTCTTTGTATTTTTTAAAGTAATCTAATATACATTTACTAACACATAAACATCACATGACCACCAGCTCTTATGTTTGTGTATAACTGTTGTTAAAACATGCAAAACTCACTATACGTAGTGTATAGTGCTCTCAGATCCAAGGCTCCTCACTGACGAAGGTCACAAGAAAGAAACTGGTTTGGGGATATTGGATGAGTAGGCACTAGATGGGGATTTTATGCACAAACCTTCTGGCATCCATTGATTACTCTAGCTTGCTGTGTGTGACAATACGTATAGTGAGTTTTGCCTGTTTTACTAACACATAATGGATCATTACCATAAGTTAACCCTACTACTGCCATCCCTGCCATATAATTCTTGCTACATCATATTTATTATATGAAAACACAATTAATTTCTTTATCAGTTTCTTCCTTTTCTTTGCTTCATTTATCATTTTTTTCCTCCCATTCATCCAAACAATTTCTCTGATTACTGAAGAGGATTCCCAAATAGTTATACCTATTCATCACATTTAACTTTAAATCCCTAATAAAAATTATTTCTGTTCTCTTTCTTTAGCATTTATCATCATTACTTTTGATTTTTTCTCCACTAAATTTAATCCCCAATTCTTTACCCACCCTAGTGTACATCTTCAGTGTAACTTCCATACCTTCCCTACTTTCTATGATATCATCAGCAAATAAAAAACCTGGTAATATTTTTACTCCCTTGCCATCTATTAATGGTACCTCTACCCCTCTTTCTAGTTTTGCTATTGTTTTTTCCATTTGTCTCAAATATAACAACAACAAAATAGGTGACATAGGGCATCTTTTCCTCTGTACCACCCCATTTTTAACTCTGATTCTATATTTCTTAATTGATATGTATAGTAATTATTTTCATACAATCTCTTAATAAGACCCACTAAAACTTTATTCATTTCCAAATTTATTAAACTTACCCATAATCTATTTATATTTACTCCATCATATGTCTTCTCTATATCTATAATGTACTGGTCGGATTTGTATGTTCATGTAACAAGATCTAGCATCTAGGCAAAAGTACCTCAAATCCAATCGTGTGCAAGATACATAAGTCAGGAACACTCATGAACTCTGCCCTATTTGCCTATTTCTCAGATCTATAACACTATGAGCAACAATCCCGATGATATCGATTTTATTTACTTCTCACTGCCGGCATCACTCATCGGAGACACAAAAAGACTCTAGGCTAAATTTTAATGATAGACTAACTTAAAAATGAACTATATTTTATGAGCAGTGAAGGCTCATGACCTAGCATATTAATTATATATTTAGCAGAGATCATCTAGTCATATGCACATAACTAATAAATGGATATTAAATTAAATAAAAGAAAGCAATGATTTGAGAGTTGATGTATATATTTTAAGGTTTATTATATTAATAACAAATAATTACATCGGGTTATTTATCCAACACTAGCCTCATAAGCATATATATATAATTCAGATTTTACAATAACTTGATGATATTTGTGGCTATGCCAATAATATATGTATATGACTTAAGGAATTAGTGCTATTGGAAATGTATTACTAAAATACTATTCCACCCCCAGAGAAATGAAAAGAGCATTTACCCAACTTAAAAGAAAATAGTTTAACAAACAAATATTACATTTTGTTTTTATTCAATATCATTATTAATTTGATTGGTAAATGATTAATGTGCGGGAACGATAATGAATACTTATATGAATGAGAATAAATTTATCGCACTGACATGCATAGTAAAATAATGGAAGTATATGTCAGTTTAGAGAAATCATCGCATTACAACTTATGGCTGTTCCTGGGTGACTAATAATACACTGAAAGGTGGTGTGTGCATGGTGGCAGATTGGGGTGGTCCAATTATGGATCCTGGCGTGTGCTTTATGAATTTGATTAATGAAATTTACCGATTTCCTCTGCAAACGTACGCAGGATCAGTGTTGAGATGAAGGGTGGTCGGCAATGCCTTTATTGTGCTGGATTTCCCAGAGTGATCCCCATATACGGCATGCACATATGACCAAATATGTCCCCAGGGTGGTTTTACAGCCTGGTTCAAGGACCTTGAGAAATGATGATGGGGCTCGACTTAGCAAATACCTCCATGTTAGAGAGAAGCACGAATATATATATATATATATAACGAAGTGGCCTATATGCATGCAACACTTAATAATACCATATAACTATAACTTTAAAGATTATCTTAACTTATTTACTGCCCATAAATTGTGAAATACCCAGTGTAATGGTATGGTTTCTTCATTAAACAAACATGGATAATAATTTTAATTAAATATAAAATTTCAAGATCTGAAGATCCCCCCCCCCCTATGTTACTTAATATTATTCATAACTTCCCACACATTTAACAAATCTCAATCTCTGTTAATAAATGCCTTTTTATGAAAATATATAAATTGATGCAAAATAAACGGGTGGTGGTAATAGCTATGATGGGTTTACATATATAACATAAATTGATAATAAGAAATAGCGCATTATTTAGAAAGGAAAATATTTATAAAACAGATATTAATCTGTTTTTTCTATAGCAAACAGAGAAAATAATTAATTTGTTTATCTAAAATTGCTAGGTGGGGAAAATGAAAAAAATTACATGCTGGCGATTTTAGAAATATTATTGGCATTTTCTTTGTTAAAACATAAATACATAAATATAACCTAAAATTATCTGCCACATGGAAATCAAAGACAATAAAATCTTTTATAAGAGGTTAAATAGTGATAAGTTATATAGAGTTATAAAGAGTTACATACTTTGAAGACATTTAATATATATATGATCGGAAAACAGAATAAATCTTACAAAGAAGGCAGGATTTGAGAATTATGAGTGGTTAAAGTTCTTTTTACCTTGCTATCTGGAAGAGCAATTTTGATACAAGTCAGTCCATCAGCATTGGTTCACTAGATCTAGGGTTGCAATAATATATGGTAGGTAGTATTTCTCTTTTACTGGAAAAATATTTAAAGTTCATCAGTACGGGATGCAGAGCTTCGCTTATGGAAAAAGCATACCAGAATGGAGGGGAATGTGAAATTTCCCCTACTCATGGCACATTGGGTGAAAATTGAAATTGGCGTGGATTTGGTTTGGCATCATTATAATTTGGTGGTCTCCTCTCCTTTTTGGATTCAAATCCAGCAGTATTTATACTTTTATTTTGGTGCTGTTGCATGGCAACTACTGCTGGACCTGAGGAAGTTTAAGCACTTAACGTACATCTGGAATCATTTGACCGGATACTTTCTTATCTAGTAAGACTTTTGAAACAATGCAATTCTGTTATCAGTTTCTCGAACGATTGTTTTAAAATAAGTTTTATGATTTTAAAACAAGCTGGCATGGACAAAATTTCCACTAATGGGTTTATTTTATTATTACAAAATTGTAATCTTTTACTTTTATCTAAGGGGCTCTTCCGGGTAATTGTTTTTGAGAGACTTTTTAACAGGATTGCATCATTTCTGACTACTAAATCACATATGAAAAAATAATAAGTTTCATATATGATTTTGAGTATAGTTTATATATAACATAACTTTAATAATTTGTTAGCAATCTCCTACCCTGGAATATATTTTTATTATTTACACAAGTATACACATGAGAATATTATTATATAAAAATAGTTTTAGATTAAGATACATAAGTGTTTATGTGGTTTTTGTTAAAATACTAAGCAAAAGAAATATACGTATTATTAGATTATATACGTGCGTAAAGATGGGTTTGAACATAGTTCAATGGCAGGAGATTGGATGTGGGCTGTGAAACAGGATCTGAGCATCAGATCATCTGCTTCAATAAGAACCATATATAATTGTCTATCTGTATTTCTAGTCATATCTATAAGTTGGGTGACTACAAAGAAACTATCTCCTATACACCGATCCATTCTAAAACCTCCTTCCATTTCGCCCACTATGTTATTTTCTTTTATCCATTTTGCCACCCTTCCAGCCACCATATATGCAAAAAACTTTATATAACACTGACTTTACCACTATCAGTCTATAATTGTTTATTTTTCTGTGGTCCTTATCCTTTCCTTTGAATAATAGCCTGTCTTCTGTGCCATCTTATTAAAACATGATAATAGATTTAATTTTGCCCTATTTCCCAAATTCATCATCATCTCTGTTATCCATCTACATAAACCTTTTTTCTTTCCACTTTTCAATTTCTCCCTGCCTCATTCAATTCATTTTTTGCAAAATGAATATTTCTAATACTATGCACTTTTATGTTTGTTATCACACTGTCCTTTACATCTAATATATTTTATATCCATTAATAATTATTTAAGATTGTCTCTAATTCTTCTCTAGAACTACACCTTTTCTGCTCATCATTTAGTAATACTATTTTTCTCTCCCCTACATTCCTTCTTTTAATATATTTTCAAAAATTTTTACTCCCATCTCTTCCCCTTTTATTAATATCCTCCAATAATTTACTATTTAATTTCATTCTCTCTATATAATTATCTATATTATCCAACTTCTTTTTTTAAATAGTTTTCCCATTTAACATTAACATCTTTTTCACTTTCTTTGTTTTTAAAAGCACATTCGTATTCTCTGTATGCTTTTTTCCTCTCTTTTATACTTGTACTAATTGTCACTTTTCTATTACTTTTGTTCTTCTGAATATTCTCACCTAAAACCCTGTTCACCACTTTTTCTACTTTTCCACACCAGTCCTTGTTTTCATTCCTAAGAAACTCTTCCATGATTTCTTATACTTTTAATTTATATTCTTCTAACTTATCCTTATCATTCATTTTCCATCCAAATCTTTCACTATCCTTTCTAGTTTTATTATTATTTTCCATCACCTTACAAACCATTTCTATTATAAAAAAAATTATGATCACTATTATATAATCTCTCTTTATTATCAAACACTTTGATTTTCCATACTTTAGCCAGTCCTTCTTTCATTACTAATACATAATCTATCATTTCTAAATCATGTGTATTGCCCCTCATAAATATTTGACAAATTTTTAATGCTCAAATTCACTCTTTGATCAAAAATTTTCAAAAGTTGTCCATTCTTGTTATCCAAAGCATCAATTTCTTCAATATGCTCCTTTATATTCCTATAGCCATTATTTTCTTTTTCTTCTTTTGGAACTCTATATATTCTTGACTAGGCATTCATATATGCTATTGTTCCATTCCATTAAAGTTTGACTGTCTCCAGTGGCCATATATATTATAGGACCATCCACTCTTGTCTTCCTAATCTTATCTCAAACCCCAACTGTTCTTGACACTTTGCAATATACCATCACCCATTTTTTTCTTTTTCTTTTCTCTTTATACCCTGCCAAACCAAATCGTCCAGTATAGATTCTTCTTCTCATAGATGTGTTTCAAGTACTGCTAATACCTCAAGACTTTTGTTTTTAACTGTTTTGTTCAATTCCAAATTCTTTTCTAGTCTTCTACCACCTTGCATATTCAGATATCCAATTTTAATAATTTCTTCATTTCTTATTATCCTTTTATATATTCTTTTGATTCTTTCTTCTTTATTACATTTGTAAATAGCATGTATTACACTAGTTTTATCGACCTATTCTCTCTCCACATCTACATTTATATCTGAATCAGCTATTATTTTTTTTACTTATTGCATCCCATCCATCTTAACCTTCTTTTTAATAATACTGCAATTTAAAACTTTATCCTCTTTTATAAGTTTTCCGAACTATAATATTTTTCATAAATCAAATCCCTAATGTTTCACTTTCTTGTTTTGCTAAGATCAATCCATCTTTTTTATATAACTCCCTCCTACTAATAAAAAATCCCACACATTCACAATCATAACATTATTTCTCACATAATTTTTTCAAACTCTCATTTATACAACATGCCGTATGTAATATATGCCTATTGTTGAATCTTAGTAGTAATCCAACTACTCCTACTCTTTCTTTAACCTTATTCAAACTACTAATCAAGTATTTTTACTCATCCATTTTTCTCTTCAATGGCTCTGATAAATTATTTGTCCCTACCATAACATAAATATCTCTACTTCCCTGTTTCTTTACCTTATCTATAATATCCTTAATTCTAGCTCCAGGCAAACATATTCTTGCATACACATTTATATTTTCCCTTGCAATTACACATGCACATCCTCTAGAGGGTCTCATAGTTTACTTTCCCTACTTTGTAACATTCTCTTCCACTTTCTGAACTTTCTTATCTATTTTTCCTTGTCATTACTATTCATTAATTTCTTGATTTGTTCACACTTCATGTCTAATGATTTAAATTTTACTTCTGCATCCATTATCTCTTCCTCTATCTTATTTATTTTTTGTCTAACTATCTCCATTGCACTACTTATTTTGTCATTCATATCTTTTGTCACTCCACTAAATAAAAATAATCCTTTTCCACCTTGTTCTCCATTACTACCTGACTTTTTCTTTAAACTCTCTACACTTAGAAACCATTTTTTTACCTCTTTTATCATATTTATACATGATCTACACAACCATACATTTTTACATCCATCCTAATCTTATTTAAGCATTTGAAATGGAATACCTTATCACATATTGTACACTCTACCAAAACATGCCTATTTTCTTCTGACCATCATATATACATCGTGGGCTACAAATGCAATACATATCTTATTTTTCAATTCCCCTACTCTCTATTTAAATTTATGATTTTTCTACCACTCTTCAAACCTCTTTATACAAAGATATATATATATATATATATATATATATATATATTTCTTTGTATAAAGAGGCACATATATATATATATATATATATATATATATATATATATTGTGCCCTTTTGTATAGGTTGGTAATAGTTCATAACAGTCAATTACTAAAAATTTTAAATTTTAGAATATGTTCTTTTAATACATTAATTATAGTTTGTCGATTATATTTTTAAAGTACAATTTAAAGCTAAAGAAAATACATGGTATATAAAATTATAGCGAATTATTTAAAAAGTAGTTAAGTAAAGTTTAAAATATTGTTTCATATGGTTGTAAAAGCTGGCCATATTAAATAACACAGCTATAAAAATTAAAAGTATATTTAATAAATTCGATTTTACTAGTTTAAAACTGATAAGTTAATAAATACAGTATTTAAATTTGTAATCATATTTAAATAGTCAAAATTAATATAGTATATTTTAAAATAAACTTTGTGATGGTGAAAATTATATCTAATTCTATATTTTCTAAATTGTTCTTCCAAATTTTATAATTATATTATTAAATATAATAAGTGTATCAATTTTATAAATCTAGGCAGAGAAATAGATTAAAAATCGTCTGTCAAAGTTATTAATCATGTGACTTGTATATTACATACATTCTCACACATGCTTGTTTGAGTTAATAATAAAGTTTAAAATATTTTAAAAGTTATATTATAGAATTGGATAGATTTATTGCCTATCATAAAAGTAAATAGTATTAAACATTAAGTTAACTATCGTATGTAATGTTTTAAATAGTATCATAAAGACGAATACAGTTATAATAAAAATTAAATATTTTATTTAAATAAAAACAAGATAAATTGAATATTAAAAAAAAATGGAATAGGTTATTAAAATTATTTTAAAAGTTATTTTAAATGTTTAAATAGTTTTAATAAAATAATAATTTATTTAAAAGTAATATTTTAAATAATATTTTAAGTTCATTACGTCACGATTTCTAATTTTGAAATTTAATTCTACTATAAACTAAAATATGTACATTTGTTCTCAAGTTAAAGTAAGAATTAACCAATAGGAATAGGTATTCTTACAGACTATAAATATGAATTTCACGGGGGTATAGAGGGAGATTAATAATGTATTGAAACTGGAGAAAGGTAAATTATAACTATCAAAAAGATAGTATTTTTTTAAATCTTTTATTTTAGTCATTTTTTTTACTACTTTCTTATAACTTTATCTGCAAAAAACTAATTGATAATTTTTAAAAAGTATTTTTTGCAAAAGAGAGTGTAAACTAAAAAAAATATTTAATAATTTTGTTTAACATGCTTTGTTAAATTTTTTAAAGTTCCTTTATCAGTTGTATTTTATCTAAAAATTTAACCTAAACTTCGCAATAAAAATGGATATACTACGAAATAAAATGGATATAAATTGTAATACTATAAAAATATTTGAAATATTTATTGATAGAGCTTTATTAGTGCATAACCAAAGAACTGTTTTGGTACATAAAAAACCCACAGCTCGGACATTATACGGAGTCTAAAAAATGTATTGAAACATATTATGTATAAGCTTATCCAAGATTTATTTTTAAATGGTAATAAGATAATTATATATTGCATGAATTATTTTATATAATATGATATTCAAAGGAGTAAAATGTTATATCCTTTCTAAAGGTAACATTTTTAAAAAATATTTTCAAGAATTTAAGAAAGAACCCAGGAGAATATGTTATAGAAGCGTTTTTGATATTAAAATATCCGTTCTTAGAATTGTTTTTAAAAATGTATTTAGAAAAGATTTGTTTAAAAGTACTTGAAGTTTTTTTTTAAAGTGATATATAAAAATACAAAATGAAAGTTTAAATGTATCAAGAAGGAAACATATATAAAAAAATGAACACATAGTTGAATAAAAGATGGATCCATGGAAATACAAATAGTATTTAAAAGTTTATTGAATATTTTTAAAGTTAAATTAGATGGATTGATGCATCAGATACGCAGAGAATATTGGTAGAGAAGCTTAAGAAGCTTCACGGGATTAATTAATATTATGATTTAATAATTATCATTCTAAATACTAAAACCAAGGATTATTTTCTATAAATTTTACTAAATGGATTAATAATTATTTTTATTTTAAACTTTAACGCGCTTGGAGGAAAACATTTTTAAAAAAACTCTAGAGAAAATAATAAGCATTTTGGACTTATCAGGAACTATCGTCAAGAAAATATGTAATTATAGTTTTGATTCCTTTTATTTTGTTAACCTAGTTTAAATTTAAATTTCATATAAGATTAGGAAAAACATAAAAACATTAATTTATTAATATTAAAATTTTATAATATAACAATGTAATAATTTAGCTAAAAATATTTTAATATAAAGTGTATGGGTGTTAATTTTTTTTATATCTGCAATGCTCAAGTGGATAAAGGAAGCCTACTGAACACGATGACTAGATAAATGTTATTGGTAATAATAATAACTATTGATAATTTATAATGTATATATTTTTTTGTTTTCTTTAGATCATCCATAAATTGGAAGAATGAAGTGTAAAAGTTTTTTACTTATATGTACCGCATTTCATACAACATTTTAAAAAACGTTATGAGATAGGATTGATTTGAAAATATGCATACAACAATTTTTTTTTTTTTATTAGTGATATAATCCAACATAACAAATAATTATGTGATTCTTTTAAAATTTTCATGTTAGGATATTCAAATATTGTCTAAGTAGATTGTATATGATTAGACATATAGAATAATGAAGTAAGCAGACTTTTCTTGTAGAACAGCTAGATTATTTAACTATTAATGAATTTTATTTATTGTTTTGTAAATGCAGATAGTTATTTATCGATGTAAGATGTGGAAAATCTTGAGAAATAATGTTGAGATAGTGGCTTGGAAGTACTTAGTGAACAGGAAACCAAGATGATGTTTTAAGAAATAGGATGTTATAAGGAATGGAAATAATATTTAGTCTTTATGTGAATATCAGCATAGTTAACAAAGCCCTATGACTGATACACATTTTATTTGGACAGTGTTTATATTTCTTTAAATATTTGATGTTCTAATAAAGCTGAAGAAATAGCTTTAACATTATCCCGGTACTAGAGGATATTAGGCAGGTAAATGTCATACCTCTTCGCACTGTACCATGATTTTGAGATATGTTAAGAGTAATACTTTAGCTTTCTTCCTTAATCCTATGCATCTGTTTTCGCTATCTTTATTTCATGTAACTGCATCATTCAGTAATATATGTTTAAGAGAAATGATAAATAATTTAGAACTTAGGTTATGCTATCATTTTGTATAAGATTGGTTTATTTGCTTAGAAGGATTAGGACGTTATAACTTAAAATTGAAGATCCAAAGTATCCTAAGGAAAGAAAAGAATCATAGAATATATTTTGAATTTTATTTCGGAAATAAAATATATTTTTTTTAAAAATAGGGTTCTAAACAAAGATATTTTTTTTTTAAAGTGATAATAATTTTAAATGCTTTAGTATTATTTTTTAAGAGAAAAATAAGTATTGCATATTTTTAAAATACAATAGTACAAAGTAAATTATGTAAACAATATGCATAGTATATTTTTTGTTTATTGATTAACAGAAATATATTGATGATTACACTTATATCATACTAAAGTAAGGCTTAAAGAAGAATAGATTATGATTAGTAAACATTGTGTGATAAATACTAAAATCTAGTACTGAATTTTGGATAATATTTTGTGTAACATCTTTGACTTTGAAAGATGAAATTTTTAAATATTTTGAGAAATCCATACTCATTATAAAATTTTGTTTTCTATGGAATGTTTTCTAAGTATGAATTTTTTAAAATAAGATAGTTTAATAATATTAAGGATAAAATGCTGTTGCTAATAAAGTAGATAAATATATTTGTAATAAGTTAACCATAATGAGAAACCAAATAGTAATATTTTTTTTAAATTTTGTCCTAAATCTAAATAAAGGTAGAATTGAAATATAAATTATTTTTTTATAACCTGGTAAATCAAACTGTAAAGTAAAAAAAGTTAAGGATATCCACTGTAAATAGTGTAAATAAATTGTTTATTTATTTGTTGTTAGTAATAAACTTTGTTAAATTTTGTTATTTCAAAAATTTTGTGTCCGAGTTATTTATTTCTCTACATCGCTGCATGAAAACACAATATATGCATAATAATTGAAACAAATATATAATTTTGCACAAAAGATAAATAGAGAATTATTTTAAGAATTTTAAATATTTTATTGGTATTCAAGATAATTAAATAATCATAATCTTACATTATTTTATTGGTCATAAATCAGTTATCAAAATATTATATTAAATTATATGCTATCAGTTGCCACACATATTTTGTTTGTCAGATTATTAAAATTCTACCACATATTTATTATATCATTACATGAAGATATAAGATCATATTATATTATTTCATTATTTTATTATAGTAATAAAATTATAGTAAAAAGAAAAGATATACAGAATTAGTTAAACAATGAAGAATATTATTACTGTTATTTATTATTATTAGTTTCAGTGTAGTAGATTATGACATAAAATCCCCTTCTCATATTTTACTACCATATTTTTAAATTAACTTAGAATAAACTTTATGAACCTGAGATTATTTTATTGAGCTAGATTATTATTAAATAGAAGATTAAGATTTAATTATTAGTTTAATCTTAGTGAGTAGAAGTTATTAAAGTCGAAAGAATACTATGAGTTTGTTATTTGAAATAGTAATAAAGGGGGATAGTGTTCTTATGCCATTGAGGTAGTATCCTGTGGGATATTGACTCAATGTAATCTATCTTGTCACCTGTATTTTCACTTCAAGTCTCATGAAAATATTAAATATTTATTTAATTTATTTTTATAAACTGAACCTTATTCGTATTTTAAATTTGAGCTAGTGAAATATTTTAATTTTAATGCTGAATATTTTAGTTATTAATTATTAACTGAGATAGAACCCATTTTATTTTATATCATATATTATCTGGAAGTGAAGATGCACGAGATACAGGGTAGAATATATATATATATATATATATATATATATATATATATATATATATATATATATATATATATATATAAAAGGTGACTTATTTACAAGTGCTCTCCTAAACTTATATCTCAAATGTTAAGTTGAAAATTTATTTAATAGCAAACCTCTGAAATCCAACTAATCTTTTATATGATTTACTTTTAAAACCTCCTTGAGTAAATACACATACAAAATATTTTTTATGATTACTTTCCAAATGTTAGCAATGTTTTTCTCAATCTTTTCAAAGCCAATTAAATTTATTTCTCTATACTCCAACTCTCTTTCCTCATCTATTCATTAAGCAAATATTCTCCAGCAACAGAAATTTTTATCCAGATGTTATTAAAGATATATAAAACTTTAATTCATTTTGCGGAGCAAATCAGCCATGTCAGTACAACAAGGCAATGTTAAAATATTTCAGCAATACATTTTGTGAATAAATTTTAATACTAAACATCGAACAGTTATATTTTGAAATACAGAATTTATATTTGTTCATAGAGGATGTATTGGTAATATTTAGATTATCTGTTTGTGAAGAGTAAGTATTTTTCAAACTGTATGAAAGATGTAAATAAATTGAATAACAACAACAGCAATAATATTCTCCCATATTTCAAACAATAATGTATATACATAATTTTTTGGATGATTATAGCACCCCTATCCCAAATGCTCTATTGTTTCATCACTTTTCTGGTAAGTGCATTCCCATGTAAAAACTGACTTTGCCAAAGAGTATAAAATTTATTCCAAATTTAACAAAAATATATAATCACTAATAAAACCCAATTAAGTTATCCATATTTATGTCTTATTTTGTATCAAATCCTCATATTAATGTTTGCTATGTTGGAAAATGGTATAATATCCTCCTATATTGGCATAGACAGCAATTTTGAAATAAAATTCATTTTCTTTAACTAAATCTCACAAAAATTATTATCCTCAGCTTCTTAATAACCCTTCAAGTTACAGCAATACCTCTATATATAACCTTCTTTTATCTTTATCTAATGCTAAAAATAAATATAATAAATATCTAATTTTCAAATTATCTACAAATATTAAATCATTTGATTTTTTAAAAAAAATATTGGAAAATAATGTGAACACACCAGCTATATGTTAAAAAATAAACAGGAATAATGAAAAATCTTCCAGGTTTTATATTTCTCTTCTCTCATTCAAACATTGGATTTAACTTCATATTATATTTGGTCACATGGTACATCAATTTCCTTTTATCATGATAGTTTATTCAGTATATTAAAACTTCCAGTATAATAATTTCCTTTTTAACCTTTTTTTTAAACAATTTTTTTTGTTTAATTTCTTCCTGTACATTTTTTTTTCAATTCCTGTTTATATCTGCTATACCCTATCTTTTTTTATTATTTAAGTTTCTGCTTTATTTCATCTTTTGAAATTTCATTTGTTTTTATGCTAATGTTGAGAAATGAATTATATTTATGTTTAAAATATGGTTTACAAATATATATATATATATATGAGCTGGACATATTGCTAGAAGAGATGATAATAGATGGACAATTGAAATCTTAAACTAGATTCTAAGAGATTGTAAAAGACCCTGAAAGAGACCACATATGAGATGGATGGAATAAGAAAGTGTGCATGGATGATGTGGAGAAGAAAAGCTAAAGATCAGAGAAGATGGATTAAATTTGGAAAGACCTTCATCCTGCAGTGGATTGATAATGGTTAACAAGGATGATATATATTATAACCAGTTATAATATATATATATATATATATATATATATATATATATATATATATTATAACCAGTTGGGTTACATAGCACACACTAATATAGTGTATATGCATATGTATAATAAAGGAAAAGTAGAAATAAACACAGCATAAATTTTTGTAGATATTTTTCTATATTTCCTAAAATAAAATAATAATAAGTAAAGGGTTAAATAACTCCGGGTTTAAATTAAAATTTTGTTATGGATTAAACTTTTAAAACAGTCTGATAAATAATATTTGTAATTCTGATTTTGAAATTGCAAAAAACAAGCATAATTTATTTTTAAAATCTTTTAATTAAAACTTGTACAAAATATCTTTTTTAATTAATGCTTATTTGCATTTCTACTACCTAGTTAAAAATCTTTGTAGATTAAAAAATTCTAAAGGATTACACACCTGTGGTCAAATTCCAAAGATTAAAGTAAAAACATGAATATCACACTTAGATAGAAATTTCCAGCTTGTTTTCAAATGGATTAGACAGTTTGAAACAGCCACTGTGTTTTTGTCACCTGACCTAACCAAGGTTATAAAAGACTGATAAAAAAATATCAGTTAGTTTGGCTGACAGTTTTATAAGAGTTAGCAGAAGAGCTAGCTGTAAAGTTGGCTAAAACATTTTGTGAAGAGTTGGTAACTGTAGCAGAAAATGGTCATAGTAAAGCTAGCTGCAAAGATGGTTAGAATAATTCTCAAGAGAACTGCCATAAGAATGTAAGAATGTAAGGAAGTGGCTGCTCTACAGTTTACTAGGGGAGTTTGAATTCCCATGGAAGAAAGAGTCAAGATTCTTTGTAATTCATAGCCTTAAAAGTGTTCTGGAAAAACAGCTTGCTGACCTGAAGCTTACACAATCCAAGTATAAGTGGAACTGACTACAGAAGGGAGAAAGTCAACCATACCTGAATTATGTAATTTTACCTGATGATGACAATTGTCTGGATTGACAAAAAACAACTTGCCCAAGAGAAACACCAGCTGAATAAAGAAGTAGTTATACATATGCTGCTGTGTCTATATACAGAGGAGCATAGATAAACTTGCATACAAAAGTGAGTTGTTTTTCAATAATTCATTTGATAGATATTTTAAATCTATATTTTTAACTTTAAAGAGATTTATAATTAGCTAAAAGGTAACCTAATAAAAAGCTTTCTAACTTCTCGAAAATTGACTATACTTTTTTTAAAAGAATAAAAGAAAGCTGTAATAGAATTTAATAAACTGATTTTTTAAATATTGGTATATGTAAATTTTATGTATATTCAAAATGGAATTTTTAATTATAAAAGTATTGTTATTTATTGTTTGACAAAATTAAATTTGTTAATAATCTGTGCAATTCTATATATGTGTTGTAGTAAACCTAGCATAAATATTTGTATTATTTAAAATATAATTTAAAAGTTTAATCATGTATTATTATGGACCAAGTTAAATATGTTCAGAAATTTCATGCTCACACATGTCTGTGTGTGTCAGATAGACACTTATATGTAAAATTTCGATCATTTTTCTAAATTAAATATCAATTCAAACATGTCTATTTTGTATCAAGCTACATGCCTGTGTGCTAAATGGGTTTTAAGTAAACCTAATGTATTAATCATGTAAATCAATGTAAAAATTTTAGTGTGTATAAAATTATGTATACTTTTCAAAATCAGAACCCTTATAAGACCTTACTTTTTTTTTTGTTATTAATAAAGTTGATATTTAATTGTTAAAAATTGTTTCCACCATTTCTTGGTCACATACAGTAATAGAGATTATGTTCTCTGAGCTAGATTCATGCACAGAAAGAATATGTGAATGGGGATGTATATTTAGTGCTTTTGGGGCATCCAGTGATGATCAATCATCATCTTGGTTGGCACATAAGATTATATTCTTTAAAGCCCATGCATTATATTTTATTTTAGTCTTATTAGAAGTTAAGTTTATAGTTGGTCATTACAAGTGGCCTGAGCATTGATGATGATCAACATGTTTTAATGTCCCTGCATTATTGTTTTGATTTCTGATTTTGGTGTATTTTAATGGATGGGAACTAAGCTGGTGCATCCAAGTTATGTTTAAATAATTGCCCAAGGTGGTAAAGGCTCAATAGTTAGCCTGGTCTACAGAAGACCCATTTCCAATCCTGTCACAAGATTGACTGTTGATTTTATTCTGATTTAGTTGATATTATTGATCATTCATGATGACGAATGGTTTATTTTGAGTATTAGTATTACTTACTTTATAATGCTGTTTGATATATGATGTATAATTATGGTTACTCTGAGAAATGGCTGGCTGATCTCTCAATAATCTCTCTGAGATCTCATGCTCCCCTTAAATATTTTTTACTTAAATATACTTTTTGTAAATATTTCATTTTAAATGGACTGGGAGTGATGATGTTTTTCTGTCACCCAGTTTCAAACCATTTTTCCTTCCATATCCCATTACCCCATCCCGTTATAATATATATATATATATATATATATATATATATATATATATATATATATATATATATATATATATATATATATATATATATATATAGAGAGAGAGAGAGAGAGAGAGAGAGAGAGAGAGAGAGAGGAGAGAGAGAGTGATATTGCAATACTATATTTTTAATGAATGTTTAGATAGTAATCTTGAGATTGATGCTCCTTTTGAATGCTTCAGTCTGTCAGTTTATTTTGACTCATGGCCTCAGGTAGTTGTTCTAGATTAAGTTGATTTAAATGCATTACTTTACTAATTTAAAATTTTCATATATAAACATTAAAAGCCTAAAGCTAAATTAGTCAATAAATAATCATAAATTCACAACTCAACAAGACTTGCCCCAAAAATAAACTCTAAAACACAACCAATGTTTTCACTGCTACAAGCAGACTTCCCAAGTAAATTTGGGATAATTTTGAAACCAGTCTGAAGATAGGGATTATTCTATATAGAGATTTTTAAATGCTTTCTCTTGTGGCATTTATCAATAAGAGCTTGTTAGAGCTATTTGTACACTCCCTATATTACATATCTGTAATACAAGCTTAAAGCAAGTCATGTAATATAGGACTTGCTTTTTTGCTTATTATGATTTTGCTCTTGGGGTTTTGGTGATGTTATATTGCTGAGGCTATTAATATGTGGTGAGGTGAAGTGTTTTCAGACCCATATATCTATTTAAGTTAGATAGCTGGATTTAAAGAGAATTACTTGTCTGAAAATTTTAGATTTTCTACTTAATAGTCACATATTAGATAATAAATATCAGGTGTTGCATAATGTTAGATCTTCAGAAATTGCGTCCAGAGGTGATGAATTAAACAAGTTTTACTATGCGAATCCATCTCTGTGTTTTTATTCCTTTATGTGAATCTACTTGGTGTGAAGGAATATTAAATAATAGTTACGAATTTTTTTTAGTTAATATATACATTAAACCTAACAAAGCCTATTTGAATTAAATGAACTGTTATATTTCATTGAGCATTTATTTATTGATTTAATATGATTTTCACATATTTATTGCTAGAGACTAATATTTCTGATGTGTACATTTGCAATATTATCTCTCCAATTTTATTCTCAAAAGATCCACGATATTGCAGTTCATTAATTTATTCAATCTTAAACAATATGAACTTACTATCAATTGTAGGTGCCAAGCATTAACCTATATTCTTAAAAGTTTCCAACCATTATTTGTAGTTTTTTTTCTTTTCTCATGTGTCATATCATCAGCCGGGAAGTGAACCCGCTAACCTAGGACAACTGCTTGTAAAGCAGCTGTCACTGACCTCTCGACCACCAATGCTTGACAACCATTTTATTTGTAGTTTTATATTTTTTTAATCTTTTTCTATAGATCTCTGTCATCCCCCAATCAAAGTAAAAATTTATGACATTGGCCTATTTCTTTTCAATTTAGTAAGAGTTATGTATTTGGTTCTATGTTTGAAGTTCTCTAAATTTGTTTGGAATCTTCTCAACTATTTGTTTAATTCCAATTTTAATTTTGAACTTTATTTATCTACACGTAATAAACTGTTATTTTCTTATATTCCAACAAAAGTGGCCCAAAACAATATTTCTCTCCGTGATTCTCAGTAACTCTCAAATATATATATATATATATATATAAATCATCATATACAATATCTCAAAATAAAAAATATATATTTTTCATAATAATTTTAATAATTTTAGAAGATTAATCAAAATCATTTACAAAGAAGA
Organism: Epiperipatus broadwayi; assembly: GCA_028023455.1. Lineage (NCBI taxonomy): Eukaryota > Metazoa > Onychophora > Udeonychophora > Euonychophora > Peripatidae > Epiperipatus > Epiperipatus broadwayi. The sequence continues at coordinate 752,302 of JAQFVV010000101.1, read as the reverse complement.
TTATGAAAAATTTATATAAAATTTGATACCAAATATTTCTAATAACCACAAAAATTCTGGTTCCTAATTACATATTTTTCTTACATGAAAAAAAAGAAGACTACAGCAAAATATTAATAAGGCAGATAATTTTACTAAATACTATTTTGAAATAATAAATTCAACTCGATGTCATTCTACAATTAGTATTTTCAATGGTCTTTATGCAGAAATAATAACTTTGATTCCTTTTCTATAACTGATAACATATCTTGTGTTAAAAAGCTCACAATTGAGTTCTAGTTTAGGTTCTGATAATATACCTTATTATATATATATATATATATATATATATATATATATATATATATATAATGTGTTAATTTTTATTACCATACCTTTCTATCACAATTTAAACTGTTCTATAAGAAACGGTAGTTTTCTCTTATTCTTCTCTTTCACTTTCTTTGCATATCTTCATATAATCATATATATATATTGCTTATAACACTTCTTTCATATACACTTTAATGCAAAAAAAATTTCTTAAAAACTTCTTTATTTTCCTTACGGTTTCGATTGTCCAGCAGTCTTCATCAGAGTTCTAAACAAGCAGAGAAGAAGATTAGAGCTCTGATGAAGACTTCTGGACAGTCGAAACTGTAAGGAAAATAAAGAAGTTTTTAAGAAAATTTGTTTGCATTGAAGTGTATATGAAAGAAGTGTTATAAGCAAATGGTAGTTTACCCACAACTCTGAAAATGGCATAAGTTTTTCCTATTTATAAAAATGGCTTAAATCTTAGCTTACATTTCTAAAACTGTTTCCATCTTACACACTGTTGTCAAATCTTTGAACAATGCATTTATGTAAAAAATATTCTAATTATTAGCAAACTTTTAAACCCAATCAACATGCTGTTTTACCCAATAAATCAATTGAAACTAATATCAATATCATCTTTGATCACACTGCTAAGGTCACAAAAGATTAGATCAGGCTTGAAGGCATTTATTTGGACATGTCCATAGCCTTTGACAAAATTGATGTAATATTATTCTAGCTAAATTATATAATCTAGATCTCTCAAAATCTCTAACTAAATAGCTTGAATCATTCATATTATAGAAAATGCTTTTGTTAAATATATCTTCATTCTTCTCTTGCTCATTTGAAGTAACCCAGGGTAGTATTGTTTCCTAATTCTTGTTTAATGTATATATTAATGATCATAGGGCAATATTAAATAGTCTCACATTCTCTGTTATGCTAATTATTCTAAAATTTCAGATTATTAATTCCTTTCATGATTGCTTTTACTACAGAATAATACAGATAATTTTACAATAGTTGTGTGTTATTAAAATTATGGTTATAAAAGACAAATGCTCCATCCCTCTCTACTCACTAAATATCTGAAATATTACCATTCCTCTAATCTATTTATGAATTCATGATCATTTTTAAAAATAATCAGAAAGATCTTGAAATCACTTTTTCTACTAATGCCTCCTTCCAAATTCATATTAGTTCTTTGGTGAATAGAGCATTTAAAACAATATGGGCCATACATAGATAAATATAAAATATTTAATCTGTCAACCAAATGAGACTTTTCCTCTCTATGATCCTTCTGATCTCAGAATTTGATTCATTTATCCAGAACTCTCATACTAAGAGACATATCCAAAAAATTCAATCTGTATTTGCTAGATATTCTAAATGTAAACATTTTAATGACAGTTCTACTAATTTTCTTGATATAAAAAGAAATTCAATCATTACACATTTGTATAAAATCATTTTCAAATTTATATTTACCTTAGATTTGCTTTCAAATATTTTATCTCACCTTTCTTAATATTATACTAAGTCACACAACTCTTTAAATGTGATTCCTTGCCATTTAGATGCCCTCAGATTCTCTTCCATATGTCATATGATCAGCCCTTGTAACAAAGATTTCATAAATAAAGTTATTCTTTATTTTGATTTCAATCAATTCAAAACGTGGGGACTTTAAAAGTTTTATTAATAACATTTAGAAAATAGAATTATATTCAATAAATGTTTATATTTATATTAGTGTCTAAATGATATTCATTTGTGTTATCTTTCTCATTAATATCATATATAGAGCTAGCAAAATAAGCTCTTAACAAGCTTTGAGAATATCCTCAACCCCAGACCGGTTTCTGCTTCTGGCATCCTCTGGGTTGAGGATATTCTCAAAGCTTGTTAAGAGCTTATTTTTCAAGCTCTATATATAACATTTGTAAAACATGAGTTTTATTAAATTAGGTCATGTGACATCTGACTTGATTTTTTTATCATTTTATTTCTCATTAATATAAATAAAGTGCAAAACTAATTAAATTATAACAAAATGAATGTTATTATAGATAAATATTTTTTCATGGCAATCAGATAGAGTTTAAGATATTTTATATATGAAAAAATATAGGACATTGATTATCTTTTACTGCCACTGCTACTGCTCCTGCTACTGTTGCTGCTGCTACTACTACTACTACTACTACTACTACTACTACTACTACTACTACTATTACAACAACTACTACTACTACTACTACTACTACTACTACTACTACTACTTTATACTTCTACTCATTGTAAATTGAAAGATTTCACGAGTATTAATGGGTAATAGGAATTGAGGACTTAATCAGTGAAGTATTGAATAGCTTCACGCTCTCAGTTCTAACCACTTCAGCTTCACCTATTTATATAGAAAGTAGGTTGAAGTAAAGAAGGGGTTCCCCTCTTTTCTTCCAAAGAGTAAGCTTGTGGTTAAGACCTGTAGAGGTCCCTACCTTCGTATTTTCAAATGCACATGCTTAAAGGTTTAATGCCTTAGTAAATATTACTACTACTCAATGTATATTCATGAAAACAGTTAACATTCAAACAATACCAATATCATTAAAAGTCAGCAATCTTAATTTGTTGCTAAGACAATCTCCTTTAATCAATAAAGGTAAAAATCCACCTTTATCTATGGAGCATTAAATATTGCAACTTGACCACCAAGAGTGAAATTTTTAACACAAAGAAGTTTAAATAATCTTCATTAAGCAGGTAAATATAATCTGTTATGAAAGAAGACTAACAAATAATCAATTATAACTTATAATTGCAATTGTAACTTTCAAATTGCACTCCAACCATGTATTGCTTATATAATAAACCTAGTAATGTTCAGGGAGGTTGCCTTGACAACAGATTGAGATTGTTGTTGCTAATGGCATTGGTATTGTTTACATGCTGACTAATTCATGGATTTATATATGTATATTATGTAAGCAACTTAAACTTGAGTATTTATATATATTCGTATGTGTACGTTTATGCTACTGCCTTTGAATATATATATATATGTATGTGCATGCATTATATTAATTATCTGGAAAATAAAATTGTATTTCGCATGAAATTACTTGAAATTAGGATTGGCTTTAAATATTCTTACTCACACAAATTCATTTCTATTGTTTTAGAAATTTGACAAACAATAAATGTCACTAAAACTTTTATTTTCATGTTTTGTCATAACATTAATGTCATTTAGAAATTCTGGCAGGTTAAGATGTATAAATTAATGACTTTTAAAAGCATGAAAATACATAATATCAAGAAATTTTGTTAAAAAGCTGCCAAATTGGGTCAAGTAAATTTTTATTAGTACTTTATTTATAACAATTGAGGCTTTGTTTTTTTTTGTTATAATATAATTCAAATCCAAATTTAATTGCGGCTGTAATACTTAAGTGTTATATATATAATGTATCTATGTTTTTTTTAAAAAGTAATTTATTATTAGTTGTCTATCTAAAATGTTTTTCAATGTCATAACTTAAATACTAAAAATGCTATTTTTTTTTTCATGTGTCATAGCATCGGCCGGGAAGCGAACCCGCTAACCCGGGACAACTGCTTGTAAGGCGGTCGTGCTGACCACTCGACTTTGACCACTCGACCATTTTTAAATCTATTGTTCTATTTTTCAAATGTAGGTAACTAAGCAATTTTTTTCAAATATCATGTTGTTTTTCCCCTTATTAACTCTTTAAACTTCTCTATAGAATGCCCACTTTATCAATAATAATATTTATTTAAGGATTTATATTCTCTTTTAATTTAATGTTAATATATTCTCACACGAAATATAAAAGCCATTCATATACATCTGCATTCACATGAGTGTTTATATGACTGTAATGTTATATATATATTTTTTCTCATGTGTCATAGCATCAGCCGGGAAGCGAACCCGCTAACCCGGGAGAACTGCTTGTAAAGCGGCTGTCGCTGACCTCTCGACCACCAATGCTTGACTACTGCAGAACAAGTAAAATATATTAGATATCATGAAATGATTATAGATGAAAAATGTCTTGGAAACAATCATATAAACATATTATTTAATAAATTTAGATATTTTATAACAACGTTCAACAAAATCAAAGATTTTTTTTCCCTTTAAATATTCTTTTTGGTATATATCAGAGGTGGCCAAACTTTTAGGCATTGGGGGCAACCTTTTGGTGAAAGTGTACCTGAGGGCAATTACATTTTTTCAGGACTTTGAACTCGAAACCAGAAAAAAAAAAAAAATTTTGCTGGAATGAAAACAGGAATGGAAAAAAAATAATGATTTGAAGTTCTGGTTTTTTTAGAATGTACTTACGAATTGGGTGTTTTTTTTAATAAAGTCTTTTTAGTTATTCACAAATATTGCTGCTGTTTTTAGAAGATACTTATGAACTGATGAATTTTTTTTCTATCGAAGACTTTTTACTATGATTACTATTAAATCATGTCAGCTCCCTCTAGTATTACAATTTGTCCATGTCACTTTATAAAATATTTATTAAATTACAATTATTAAATTACTTTTAAATATTTATTTTCTAGAGCTGGTTTTCAATTTTAAAAAAATTTCAAGAAAATATATAGAGAAAAAAAAGAAAATTATTGTTTTAAAATTGTACTTCGTTTTTTTTCAGCTTCTTCCAACCTGGATTTATTTTAGAGATTGACAATAACAACAGATATAAAATAATCCAAAACAAAGCAAAACTCTCCATATAGTAGTGCCATCTTGTGCTAACAAGAGCAATCAATGGATGCCAGAAGGCTTGTGCATAAAATCCCTATCTAGTGCCTACTCATCCAATATCCCCAGACTAGTTTCTGGCTTGTGGCCTTCATCAGTGATGAGCCTTGGATCTGAGAGCACTGCACCTAGATCTTAGGATCTAATGCAACCCTCCAGCCCCCGCCTTTTAACTCTATTTAACTACAAAACTATGAGAATGAAATTGAAAACACTTAATATTTTTAATTCAAGCTCAATAGCTTATATAGTCATATGGGTCTGAACTCAATTCAGTACCCATACATTTTTGGTGTCTTTGGCTCTTTAACAACCATAGCCACCACTATCCTATTAGGCAGGATTGGTGTTAAACCACTAAACATAACATGATCACTATCTCATACTAGCACAATAATTGTTATTAAACAATCCAAAACAAAGCAAAACTCTCCATATAGTAATTGTGCTAGTATGAGATAGTGATCATGTGATGTTTAGTGGTTTAACACCAATCCTGCCTAATAGGATAGTGGTGGCTATAGTTGTTAAAGAGCCAAAGACACCAAAATGTATGGGTACTGAATTGAGTTCAGACCCATATGACTATATAAGCTATTGAGCTTGGATTGAAAATATTAAGTGTTTTCAATTTCATTCTCATAGTTTTGTAGTTAAATAGAGTTAAAAGGTGGGTGCTGGAAGGTTGCATTAGATCCTAAGATCTAGGTGCAGTGCTGTCAGATCCAAGGCTCCTCACTGATGAAGGCCACAAGCCAGAAACTAGTCTGGGGATATTGGATGAGTAGGCACTAGATAGGGATTTTATGCACAAGCCTTCTGGCATCCATTGATTGCTCTTGTTAGCACAAGATGGCACTACTATATGGAGAGTTTTGCTTTGTTTTGGATTGTTTAATAACAATTATTGTGCTAGTATGAGATAGTGATCATGTGATGTTTAGTGGTTTAACAACAGATATAATTTTATTTAAATTTAACTATTTTTAAATGAGAACAATTTTGAATTTTTACTTTTTTTATTTTTTACTATTTTTTATATTCAAATCAGCTCTGAATTTATCACTATAATGCAATGTTCATGTCAGCTTTGTGGTCAACTTCCAGAGACATTGCAGTCAACTGATCAACAGCAGTCGACATCTTATACAAACCTTTTATGCGAATTTTTATTGAGATATGGAATAATGCTTTATGGTTTGGCAAGTTTTTCTAAAATTAATAGATTAGTATTACTGCAAAAAAGAATTATTGATCTAATTTGTAAAAAAATGTTTGTCAAGTGTTGGTGGCCGAGTGGTCAGCACAGCTGCCTAACAAGCAGTGGTCCCGGGTTTGCTTACCGGCCGATGCTTTGACACATGGGAAAAAAAGGTATTTGTTAAATAACCACTGTACATCACTTGGTGGCAATATTTCAGTGCAAAAATGTTTTAATATAAGTTTACCAAACTGGGATAAAACAAATCATTTTACTTTTTATTTAAAAATGTACAGTATTCTTCTAATAGTAAATGAATGAATTAAATGAAATTTCATTCAATTAAATTGCAGCGCGTAGTGCTGGAATGTGCAGGGGGGATGAACTGATGGTAATATTGATCTGAAGGATTGTCCAAAAGATGCATTACTCTGATCAAACCAAGCTTATGATTTCTAAAACAACATCCAACCTCAGATAAATTTACGTTATTCCTAGCATTCTATATTAAACGTCAAAAAAGAAAACAAAACACTTTTCTTTTTATTTAAAAATGTATGCTATTCTTCTAATAGTAAATTACATGTTTAAACAAAATAAAATAAAAAACACTTGATTAATAAACTAATCAGCCTGAATTAAATTAAATTCCATTAAATTAAATTTTACCACGCAGTGTTAGAATGTGTGTGTGTGGGGGAGGAGGCGAGATGGTTTTCCTGATCCAAAGGATCATCCAAAAGATGCATTACTCTGATCAAACCAAACTTACGATTTGTCTCGTAGTTCTTCTCATGAAAACATGCCTATTTGCATGAGTTCTGGGAAATGATGTTTGGCCCTACTCTTTTGCAATTCTTTTCACCTTCCAAGCTGTGTAGGAAAGCATGGGGGTGGGCTTACAATTATTAGTAGGAATTGCCATTATGCTTTGGATTTGTAAATTATGAAAAGGCATTTGATTCTATAAACATTTCTTCAGTGATTAAAGCATTAGATCATCAAGGTATAGATCCAGGATATTGTCATATTTTGAAAAATATTTATAAAAATGCAACTGCAACAATTAGATTACATAATGATACTGAGAAAGTCATCATTGAGAAGGGTGTAAGATAGGGTGACTTCATATCTCCAAAACTTTTTACAGCAGTGCTGTAAGAAGTATTTTGTGGATTAAAATGGGAAGCTAAAGGAGTAAAAGTAAATGGAGATTATTTAAGTCATTTAGATTTTGCAGATGATGTAGTTTGTTTGCAAATAATGCTTTAGAGCTGCAGGAAATGTTGCAGGAGTTATCAGATGAAAGTAGAAAAGTAGGACTAAAGATAAATGTTAAAAAGACTAAAGTAATGTTTAATGGATTTTCTTAATATGAAAATAAAGATTGATTATGATGACTTAGAAGTTAACAGTTACAAATACCTTGATCAGATTATTAATACAGATGGAAACATAATGAATGAAATTAATCATAGAATTATACTTGATTGGAGTGCTTTTGGTAGAAATAACTCGATACTAAAGGAAAATATACCTATGTGTTTGAAAAAAAAAAAAGGTTTTTAATAAATGTGTTTTACCAGTTCTTGTTTATGAATCTGAGACTTAGACACTTAATAGAAGAGCAATACAGAGACTTCAGACTACTCAAATAAGTATGGAGAGATGCATGTTGGTAGTAAGAAGAAGAGATTGAAAACACAATATATGAGTAAGAGAACAGATAGCTGTTACTGACCTCATTGAAAACATTAAAAGACTGGAGTGGAGTTGGGCTGGACATATTGCTAGAAGAGATGATAATAGATGGACAATTGAAATCTTAAACTGGATTCCAAGAGATTGTAAAAGATCCAGAAAGAGGCCATATGTAATATGGATGGATGAAATAAGAAAGTGTGCAGGGATAATGTGCAGAAAAGAAGCTAAAGATCAGAGAAGATGGATTGAACTTGGAGAGACCTTCATCCTGCAGTGAATTGATAATGGATGATGATGATGATGAATAGTATGACAGCTAGGGTCTAAGATCATTACTTCAAATGCACATTAAAAGAGTGACAGCCAGTTGAATTACATACACCCTCATATCATATGGTAGCAATCTGTGAAGTATGCACTATTTGCATAGTATCACAAAGCATATCAGTGGGCAGTAATATTTGTGTGCAATGCCATTTAGGCCTGCTAATGGCTAATATGAACAGAACTGTTCTATACACCGTATGTTCGGCTGCATAAATGACATATTTCTGTGTTTTGCACAGGAACAGCACCACCAACCAATGTACAGTGGTTATTTAACAAGTACCAAAAAAGTTATATAAAAATAAGTGAGTGCAAAAATAATATTTTATTATTCAATCAACTTCTTGATTATATAATTATTTTAGAGAAAAAAAATTTGATAGTACTTTCAGAAAACCTTATATAAAACAATTTGTAATGTGTCTAATGAAAATAGATAGTTTCAAAACATTGTAATAAATATGGACCTAGAGTAAGAAATCAACATACTCTTAAATTAACTATTAAATTGGGAAGCTTGCAACATTATAGGAAAATAAAAAAACAAATTAAAAAATATATTAAAGAGAGGGAAAGGAGGAAAACATAATATATATATGAGTAGATAATTGATTTTTTTATTGAAATGTAATTTATTGTTGACATACTTTATATTACGTTTGAAATTGCATATAAATATATAAAATGTTATAAAAATTTTCTTCTACATAAGGAGAAGAATGAATGACATTTTTTTTTTCATGTGTCAAAGCATCGTCCGGGAAATGAGCCTGCGAACCCGGGACAACTGCTTGTAAGATTGCTGTGCTGACCATTCGACCACCAACACTTGACAGAATGAATGACATTTGTATTTATATATTTTGACCTGCATTTAAATAAATGAATGTAATGAACATATTTATTTTAGTAAACAGTATTATTTATTTAAAAGAAAAATCCTATTTTATCCAATCTCTTGTATAACTTATTGTTATAGTTAACTTTATTTATGCATCTTAGCTTTTCTATTTTTTTCCGTATATGACACAAATATAATTAAACTTATATTTTAATTATGTGGAAGAATCATAGGAAATAATATCTGTAGTTCCTTTTTATAAATAATTTCAGCTTTTTTACAATTTAATTCTTAATAGTTTAAAAGTCATGTAAAAACCAAATCTAATGTAAATATATATTAAGTCATTTTCTTACTATTAAAACTGATAGAATTAAATACATAGGTAAATTATATGATGGAAATCAAATTACTTTCATTAGCAGATAGTGACCATGTCATGATATCTTGTAATATTGACATGAATTAGCCTACCATGTCATTCCATAAATTTTTATCTTAAAAAGTATCCAACATTGTAAATACTAAATGATTTTGCTTTTATAATTATGTGGTGAAGTACAGTTATTCTATCCAGAAACATATTTAAAGGTTAAACAATCTTTAAGTATTCCATTGCAGGTCAAAGATCTTTCCAATGTTTCCCCTAAAATAATATAGAAATGAAGGTACCACTGTACATAAGTAAGAATTTGAACAATTTTCTATTTAACCACTAAACATCACATGATCATTATTTCTTATGCTTACACAAACTGTTTACACAGATGCAAAACTCTCCATATTGTAGCTGAAGTTTGTGCATAAAATCTATATCTAGTGCCTATTCATCCAATATCCCTAGATTCATATCTAGCTTGTAGTTTCTCACTGATAAATGTCACAAGCCAGAAAGTAGTCTGGGGATATTGGATGAGTAGACATAGATAGGGATTTTATGCAGAAACCTTCTTGCATCCATTGATTACTCTGGCTTGCACTGATAGCACTACTGTATGGAGAGTTTATAATCTGTGTAAACAGTTTGTGTAAGCATAAGAAATGGTGATCATGCAATGTTTAGTGGTTTCAAACCAATCCTACCCAATAGGATTATGTTGACTGTGGGTATTAAAGAACCAAAGACACCAAAAAGTATGGATGCTGAACTTAGTTCAGATTTATATCACTATACAAGCTAAGAAGATTGTATTGAAAATATTATTGTAATACAAATAAGCCAATAAGCTAATGCACACGTGCTTTGTAGGTGTCACTATATAAATGAATCCTCCCATTTTTTCAAACACAAAATAAAGTCCTTGGGAAAAGATAGAATGAATCCATCTATCTTTTCAACCCAAACGTATATATATGGGCAAATCTTAAGTGTTTGAAAATGAGAGCATGAAGTTGTTAATTGATCACTTTAAATTACTTTTTTACTACGTGAATGAATGACGCTTGTGAAATTTCTAGAATTTACGATACGTCATTCTTATTAAATTAAACATATGTAAACAAGACATTTATTTTATATAGCGTGATGTTTTATAAACTGTAATTTGATAAAAATGATGTATCGTAAATTCTAGAAATTTCACAAGCGTCATTCATTCACATAGTAAAAAAAGTAATTTAAAGTGATCAATTAACAACTTCACACTCTCATTTTCAAACACTTAAGATTTGCCCATACATATACGTTTGGGTCGAAAAGATAGATGGATTCATTCTATCTTTTCCCAAAGACTTTATCTTTTGTTTGAAAAAGTGGGAGTATTCATTTATATAGTGACATCTACAAAGCGGATGTGCATTAACTTATTGGCTTATTTGTATTACAGTTTATAAAACATCGTGCTATATAAAATAAATGTCTTGAAAATATTATTGTGTTTTCATTTTGCACTCAAAGTTTTATAGTTAGTTAATAAGGTAAAAGGTGGCTGCTAGAGGGTTACATTAGATTCTAAGATCTAGGTATAGTGATCTCAGATCCAAGGCTTCTCACTGATGAAAGCCACGAGCTAGAAACTAGTCTGGGGATATTGGATGAGCACACACTAGATAGGGATTTTATGCACAAACCTTGCATTCATTGATTACTCTGGCTTGCACTTGTGATGCTACTGTATAGCGAGTTTAATCTCTGTGTAATCTTTTATTTATGTGGTATTCTCTATCTGAGATTACTTTAAATATCCATTTATTAATCAATATTGAATGGTTAGGTGACTTTTATGTGGGATAACTATTTAAAAAATATCTAAACATGATTAGAACCTGAAAAAAGGTTACAATTGCATCTGACCAGGTAAAATTTAATTTATATGTCTATCACTTTTTGACGGTCGGATATTTTTATTTTGTAATGTTAAGTATATTCTACATTCACTAAATTTGCTTTTAAAAAGTTTATTGCTAACAAATTAAAATATACATATACACTTTTTGACTCTTATGTGTAACTCTTACTAATGTAATATTTTGGAAGATTTTAATTTCAGTTTTAAAACAAGAATGTGTGGATATGTTAACTATTTTAAAAAAAAACCCATAAGTAGAACCTGAAAAAAGGTTAAAGTTGTACCTGGTCAGGCAAAATTTAAATTATATGTGTATCTCCATTTGACAGGCCAATATATTTATTTTGCAATATTAAGCATTATTATTTCTTTATTCAATAAATTTGCCTTTAAAAAGTTTATTGCTAACAAATTAAAAATATCCATATACTCTTCTTGACTCTTATGTATATTTCTTATTGAAGCAACATTCTAGAAGCTTTTAATTTCAGCTTTAAAGCAAGTATGTGTTTTGTTATCTATTCAACTTTGTACAGTTCAGTTATTAGTTTTAAATTTCTTGCTATGATAGGGAAATCACATTCCATTTAAGTTCCATTAGTTAAAGTAGTACTATGAAAAAAAAAACATCTGAATGCAGTGAGGCTTTTTTTTTTTTGATTCGAATGCCTGCTTTCACTTTTTTAGTCAAAAAGTTTAAGTAATATGATCTATCGATTGATTTTGACCTTGAATGATACCTTTTAAATTTTCGAACAGTCTAGATATGATAACGTTTTGCGATGAAAGTTTTAGTTTGGTGGTGGGGATCGAATGTTTTGTAGAGATTTCTTGAAAAGCAGTATAATTTTTTATAAGAAATTTCATAATTATTCACTAATAGGACAAATTTAAAGTTAAATGCTTTAAATAGCAATTATAATGTTCATATAAATCAATTAAAACAAAACTTTTTTATTAATTTTGAACAATCTATGAATAATTCTATAATAAAAAATTTAATGAGTAATTTAAAAAAAAAATGCATCTTGTTTTAGAAATTTGACTAATTTCTTAAGCAAAATTTATTCCGACATCTGTATTCTGTTACTAATTTAATAAATTGAGATAGAACTATATCCATATATATGCTTTACAAATTAGAATGTCGCCTATTATCAGACTTTGCAATTCTCTGATCTGTCTATCAAGAGATATAAGATTTACCATTTTGTTTCTATCCCCCACTGCAATTTATAATGTTCTTTTATCTTCATTCTGTTCAGTACAGGTTCATTATGATTTTCACCAATATCCTTTCCATTCTAAGTGCAGGGTTGATTTATTTTGAATTTCTTCTGTGGTATTACAGTTAATACTTGTCTGAGTTCTTACTTGTCATTTCTAATATTAATATTCAGGATACTTTACCAATCAGCCATTTTTTGTAATAACTTTTATATTAAATCGCACTAAAACTAATACAAATTTGCATATATTTGTTTATCTGCATAATGAAATGGTTTCTTTCTTTTTTATAACTTAAAGCTGACTTCATTTTCAATTATAAAAAAGAAAGAAACCACTTTATTATGTAGATGAACAAATGTATGCAAATTTGGATTACATATGCAAATAAAAAGAAAAATCAATACTACAAACTAATAATAAATATAAAGTCAAATTGTAATGATAGTTAATATATAAATGTTTCTACAGTATAGGTTTTTTCATACCTGTTCTCCAAAATGTAATATATAGGGGGTTTGAACTCAGAATGATAGTTAATATATATTTTACATACTAAACAAAAACTAACAAAGAAATTTATAAAATATAGACATCTAGAATATTATAAATTCCAGTTGGCAATTACTGCACAAACTTTCAGATAATCTATAATACAAATACACTATAAGAAAGTAATATACTATTACTGAAGATAGTCCAGACTGATATATTTATATTGTGCAATAAGATTGTTATTTAGGTAAAACTTAAGATATTCAAAGTGATTTTTGTAAGTGTATTAATATATATTGACTTTAAACAAATAGATGATAATTGGATGCTGAAATTTTGTGGTTATGATATTACAATTTATTAATATTCTATAAGGACCCTCAAGCTTATGCTGAAGGGAAAGAGGGAAAGCATGATTTTGAGGTAAACATATCTGAGGTCTCTTTTGTATTACATTTGTTCATAATCATATATTTTTAACATATTATAGAACTTTAAATAGCCATTGAAATTTGAACAGAGTGAAGGAATCATTTACCTTACATATATCACTGATATTAGAGATCCCAGAATTCAGTATTTGAGGTTTAAGGAGACATTCAAAAGAATAATCATTATTATTATGTGGCTGAAGAAAATTAATCATATTTTTCTTCTTATTTTATCTGTAGAATAGGTTCAATCAATGACTACTAATGAATATGTTGTTTGAATTGTTACATTAAAAGAGATTTCTCATTGATTTTTATAAAAATATTGATGAGAGGTTATTCGCATGCATAAGTTCAATATACTTAGAAGTTTTTATTAGAATATGTTACATTATTTGAATTTGTAAGTAGATGAGATAGTAAGATAATATTTTACAGCCTCCAAATTTGCAATTCTTAAATAAACTGGGACCATTTTATTAGAGATGGCATTTTCCTAGGTAAATAATGTTAATATTATGCATACATAAAATATTTAAATTGAGATATTTATCTTCACAAACTCTCTCGGATGATATGGCATATATGTATTGGGCAAATGTCATATGCTAAATTATTATGTGATACAAGAAAATGCACAGGGTTTTTTTTTCTGGATTTTAATTATCAGATCAAGAGAATGAATTACATTGTAATCAGTAAAATGTATTCATATTACTAAAATGTTGAACATCTCCAGTAGTTAAATGAATAATTTGTAATCGATTAATAAAACAAACCTGCAATTTGAAAATTAGTATGCCTCCATAAATAGAAATACTGAAGTCAGTTACAGGATACCTGATAAATAATATATTTTTTTAATTTTCCTTTAGGTTTGTGTTGTATATTAGAAGCTTATTACATTTTGTTACACATATTTCTATTGAAACTGTAAATTTTACTAAAAATTAAAATTATTTCATAAAAAATAAAATAAAACCATATTCCTATTATTTCTTTTAATTTATTTTGTCATAAATATTCAACACTTATGTTTATTTATTCAGATCACTTCCATCATTCTCCATAATTGTTAGGAAGTATTAATCATTTGCTTTGCTACAAATGTCTCCATTAAATAATAATAATAATAATAATAATAATAATAATAATAATAATAATAATAATAATAATAATAATAATAATAATAATAATAATAATAATAATAATAATAATAATAATAATAATAATAATAATAATAATAATAATAATAATAATAATAATAATAATAATAATAATAATAATAATAATAATAATAATAATAATAATAATAATAATAATAATAATAATAATAATAATAGACAGGGTATGAGCACAGACCTTCACATGACCCACCACTCTCCACACTATCTCATAACACTGATGATTGCTGGTTTAGCATGAAATACGTATATTGGTGATTATTTATCTTTTCAACATATATGTGTTCAGGTGTATCAGTGTTATGAGATAGTGTGGAGAGTGGTGGGTCATGTGAAGGTCTGTGCTCATACCCTGTCTATTACATATATAGACACAGGTATATATAAGCCTGTGTATTTCAGCTAATAATAATAATAATAATAATAATAATAATAATAATAATAATAATAATAAGAATAATAATAATAATAATAATAATAAGAAGAAGAAGAAGCAGAAGAAGAAGAAAAAGAAGAGAAAGAAGGAAAAGAAGAAGGAGAAGAAGAAGCAGCAGAAGAAGAAGTAGTAGTATTAGTAGTAGTTGTGATTTCACCAATTTTGGAAGATTTTTTTTAGAAATTATTAAAACAATTTCACAAAAAGCTTATACTAATTTTTCATTTAATTTAATATGTTTTGAAAATAATTTAGTTTGTCATTTTAATTCTTTGGCCTATCTTTTACTAATTCAATTGTTTTACTTTTAAATTTATTGAGTACATTACTTAAATGATAAATATATTTTGTAAGTCTCAAATAATTATTTAAAAATTGTTTCTAGAAGATTGCACACATAAACTTGGGTGTTGATTATTTGAAAGCACAAATCCATATTTCAAGTAAGAAGGATAATATTTATGATGTTTTTCACCTAACATTTTCTGTCACTTACATCCGGTATTGAAAATAACGTGGATGATCCTACTACTTCTGGTAAAATATAAGACAGTGTTGCTTACAACTCAAATTCTTTAGTGTTTTACTGCCTTTGACTGACTGATCTCTATCAATACACAGTATTTTTATTAGCAATTTACCCATCTCAGTATTAAATTTTTATAATAATTATGTAATGTGATGTAATGTACTGTAGCATCTCCTTAAACAGAGTCAAGAATCTCTCAACAATTATGCCCAGAGAAACTTATTAGCCACTTTATTTTCCATTCCCCAGTCTAAGTTTTACCATATTCTGCTCCATCCCATTTCCACAACATAATCTTTGTCAATTCTATAGCCTTTATATCTAAATCCCTCTTATCTTTTCCAAATCCAGCATAAAAACCAATAATCCACTTTCTGTATAATCACTTTTTTCATATTTATTCTTCCATAACTTCATTGTATGTGCCCTTTCTGTTTTCATGCAATTACATTCAATTAACAGATGCCTAATATTTTTCTATTCCTTCCTTACATAATTTACAGACTAAATCACCCACATCTTTCCACTTACATGTATATTCTCTTGTTGCTAAAGATCCCATTCGAGCCTTAAACAATAAACTATTTTTCTTACTATTATCATATATTAACTCACACTTAATATTCTGTTTATTTTTATATATATATAATCAACTACATTAATTCTAGTGTTACCTATTACAAAAACAAAACTATGTAAATAAGAATACTCTCCAATATTTATAGGACAGATAATATAAATTTGTAAAATCAACAGATTGGTTATTAGGTTGAACTACATATTACAATGTGTACATTGCCACATTAAAATTTAAAAAATAAATTCAATTATCTATACAAATTTAAAAAAATTAAAGTTATTTTTACAGCTCTTTTTGACAAGAACTATGACAACCAGTTTGAGGAGCTCTGCCTTAGAAAATGAATTGAGATAACATCAAATATAGCAACTCATATTCTATTTAAATAGACTCACTACATGTACCCAATATGTCAACTTTTGAAGCAATTTTACCGAAATGTGACAAGGGTATTTCGACTTGTTGATGAAACTAAAAACAAAAAAGATATAGACGACATGGGGATTTCATCTCTCCTAAACTGTTTACAACAATTTTAGGAATATTTGGTGTAATAAAGTGAGAAGTTAAAGACAAAAATGAACATTATATAAATAATTAAAATTTGAAAGATGATGTATTTGTTTTCCCATTCTTTGCTTCAAAGTTTCAGATAAAAAGAAAGAAAATAGCACTAATGATAAAATTTAACCTGACTAAAGTAATGTTCAGTGTTTGTTTTTGTTTTTTTACAAAAGAAGAAAATTAAGATTGAATCTTTGAATTAAGAGAAATTAATAATTATAAATATCTTGATCAGATTATAGCATAATAGAATAATTTAATCACATAATTAAACTTGAATGGAGTGATTTTGGTATAAAAAAAATCTAGTATTAAAAAAAAAAAGCCATAAGGCTTTATTACTCAGGAGTTTATAAGAAGTTTGAGTGTCAGTAGTGTGAAAGCCAGAATTGATCCTGGACCTTTCCAATCCCAATATGGATGCTCTACCACTGTGCAGGGATAATAAAAGAAAATATGTTAATGTCTTTGAAAAGAAAAGGTATATCGCATGTATTTTATTATTGTTTACTATGGTTCTGAGATTTAATCAGACTACACAAATAAAGTATGGAGAAATAAGTATGTTGAGTATAACAAAAAGATATTAGAAAAAGAATAAACATAAACGAGAGAATAAAGAAGCACCACAGACTCCATTGAAAGAATTAAAAATCTGAAATAAAACTAGAATCAACAAACTGCTAAGAAATATGTCAATAAAAATACAAAGTAAAATTAAAATAAATTGTTTGTGACGTAAATGAATGCGATTAAGAAATGTTGAAATGTAGAAAAGAGAAGTTATGTGTCAGAAGCCTCTGAGAGAATTTCATCCTGCCATGCTTTAACGACTACTGAAACTGATGGTGATGATATATTAGAATTCAATCCATGTCTGCGTTTATTATAATTTTGATTCGGAAAACGTATCTGTAGTGAAATAGCGTATAATATTACAGTCATTGAATTAATTTATGTTAAATAGTTACTAAGCAGCAAATTTTATTCCATTTATAGCAGTTAAGATTTTTTAATGGTTCTTTATAACATATTAATGCCATATTTTTCCTAGATATTTTTGCGAAGGAATTTATTTTATAACTGTCTTAAGAGATTCTCATTTTCTCATGTTCAAATAAGAACTGAATAATTCAACTTGTAATATGACAGAAAATAAATTAGGAAACTATTTTCTGAAAATTGAACCTATTTCAAAACATATGAAGGTTAAACTTCTTAGTTTTTCATTAATGTCTTTTTTTTTTTTAAATTTCACTCTTTTTTTTTTTTTGCATTAAATTTATAATGTAAAATTTTGAATACATTTTACAAAGTTTTGCAATACTAATTGGAAACTTTTAAAATACACTTACATACTAAATAGGTGCTAAAATTATGTTAACCCTCTATGCACTATTTATATTAAACTATGTAAGCATAAAAATATACAATGAAATTGACATGCAGGAGAATGCTTCTTTAAGAAATTGATTAGTGTAATTATAAATATCATATTAACACACATCTTTAAATCTTTAAATTAGTGCTTTGTTTTTAACGGTTTGGCTTTTATTCAGAAGAAAAAACAGTGGCTTTTGCTGTAGGTCTTTATAACAAACAGTGAGGAAAGCAAATGATTGTAAGACTTTTTACAGATATTCCCATTTGTATTACTCTCAGCATCTAGGCTTTGAATAATCTTAGGATTTAATCTTTAAATCATATGCATGATAATCAGGTGTATTACTATGATGCCACAAATACAATATTCAGACAATATGCTAAAAAACTGAGTATAAAACACTAGTTAAGTAATTTAGCTATCAACTACTATGATCTAGTCAAGCATTGTTAGCCGAGAGGTCATCGCAGCCATCTTGCAAGCAAGTAGTTGGTTGCAGACGGTTGTGGGTTCGCCTCCCGGCCAATGCTTTGACATATGAAACAAAAAACTACTACGATCTATAAAAATCATACAATTACTAGGCGCCGGTAACATATATCACCAAAAACTTAATTACCTGGCATTAAATAAAGTAACCATTTTTATGGTTATATATAATTTTATTAATAAAAATAAACTAACACTTCAAGTTTCATAAAAGGAATGTTAAAAAGAATTAATTTATGATATTTTGGGGAAAAAACAAGCTATTATTGCTAATAACTGGTTGTACGATTTTGCCACAACTTTATAATGTGCTTCAGACATATTGGTTTGTGAGATTTTTGACATGCATAAAAAGTTTCAACCCATTTTTTCTCTCTTCTTCAATTATATCAAGTAAAACTTCTGATTATTAAATCTACATGTTTTATACTTTTTTTATCACTAAGATTTAGCTCAATTTTTGGCTAATTCTTTTGTAAACTCTAACTGATCAATTATTATGATTATTTTTTGTAGTATTGAAAAATTTATAAATGCATTGACTCTTTAAGTCATTACTTAGTTATTTTAATAGATGAATAATTTGCATATTTCCTATCAAACTATTTACTCTCCTTTTTGATAGATTGTCATCTATGATTTATCAGTTCTAGCATTAGTGCTTATGACTTGGCCTCATTTTCACATTTTTCTTCCACAATGTAATCTTCTGGTGTATCTTGTTCATCATCCTCATATTCTAAAGTCACTAAGTCATATTAGTCATCTTATATTTTTTCTAATCATTTTCTTTGACACCATTTGCTTCTTATTTTTATCTAGAAATTGTTTACACTGTTATTTAAATTTAACATCCAGAAAGTGTGATATTTTTATAAAGACCTTCAAAGAAAAATCTTGAAAATGCAAATACTGGTATTTTTCAAAAAAAAAAAAAGATAGCATATATCTGATAATTAAAATTCACTACAAAGTTAAATTTGTTACACAAATACTACATGCTATATCAAACACCACACACAATAAACATACTTGAAAGTAAGATGTGCAGAAGATCAACTACAAGTGCACACATCTTAATGACATATATGTTTTAAATTGATAACTGACAATTTTATAGTATGAGATACTGAAGTAGAACAATTGACACATAAACATTCTTAAAGAAAACATCAAACCATTAACTTAAAACAAATGTTGAATCTATGTTGCAACATAAGTTATGGAATCAAAAAGTATCTTATAGAATAATGTGCATTTTCATACCTTCATTTAAACAATTGGTGGATGAAATGCAGTGACAAGTATAAAAATGTAGATGCTTTTGAGAAGAATTAATTTGATTAAATTATTTATACATATATAAAAAGTAAAATAGCCATTTATTTAATATAAATATTTAAATTTTGAAAGAAAATGCTAGAAAATGTTAGAGTATAAAGAAAGGATGATTAATGAATATTTATACATTCAAAGAGAAAAGTAATCTTTAAATAGAAATAATAACACAAATGTAGTTTATAGACAAATTTATAATAAAAATAAAAAGATAGTAAATAAGGATAATTAAATTATTTTAGTAAAAGGGACATTTTTAAATTAAGTTAATAATTTAATAAGATAGAATGTTTACTTTTAAAAAAAATACATAAAAGAAGATACATGAATAATATAATATGGTATTTATAGATTAATTATAAGATCACATTGTATATTTAAGGAAAAAGTAAATTAAAATGAGATAAATTGGAGAGAAAATTACTAGGCAAAAGCAAATAGAATTGAAAAAAATAAACAATTGTGTTTTATAATATATATATATATATATATATATATATATATATATATATATATATATTATAAATTATTTAATTAAGTTGTATTAAATTCAATTATAATTAAGAAAAAAAATAAAGTTAGATAAAATATTAGAATTGATAAATAGTTTAAAGAAATTAAAATTTTATATTTGATATAAAAAATTAAATAATTTATATTATATTATTTATTTTTAAGAAAAATTAAATATTAAATATTAATTTATTTTTTAAATTTAATTGTTTTTTTTGTTTATAGAGTGTGGGTTTAGTTATATTAGTTATATAAGTGTTTTTTTATATTCAATATATATATATATATATATATATATATATAAATCCTTCAGGAATATATATATATATATATATATATATATATTCCTGAAGGATTGTGATGATGGTATATTAGATGTGATAATGTATTGGTCTATTTCCATCATCTATCAGTAAATGTTGAATGTATGTAAAATTTTAAACTTTATTTAAACTTTTTAAATACAAACAAAGTAATAACACACAAATAAACAACACAAGTTAATAATGGAACAATGTTTCAAGTAGTATTATTCTCCACTCTTCTTCAGGTGCTTCTGGTCTGACCAGCATCATTGTTTGTATTTGAAAAGTTTAAATAGTTAAAATTTTCTATGCAATCAACATTTATTGATAGATGATGAAAATAATCCAACATATTATCACATCAATTTGAGTGAATTTTTATGTGAATATTATTATTGATTTTTGCAAACATAAATTATAAAAACGTGGATTTATAAATGTTTTGGAAATTATTAGTATTAAATGAATATAACACTATGACTTTTTGAATTATTTATAGATCTAACTATACTGGAATAAATCTTGAAAATAAACATGGTAGTGTGAACAAAATGTAATTGGTGATTTATAATGATATGCCATGTAGGATATAGAAAAAAACAGTTTATACAATAAAATGAGATTTATAAAATAAAAAAAATATATATTGTGAATATTAGCTAATTTTAAAAGAGACATAAAAGAGATATTTATTTATTGATTAAGTTACTTAAAAATTTTCTTATTCTTCTCTTTTACTTTCATTGCATATCTTCATATATTCATATATATATATTGCTTATAATACTTCTTTCATATACACTTCAATGCAGACAATTTTTTTAAAAAAACTTTTTTATTTTTCTTACAGTTTCAACTGTCCAGCAGTCTTCATCAGATCTTTATCAAACCTCCTCTGCATTGAAATGTATATGAAAGAAGTATTATAAGCAACATATATATGAATATTATTTAAAAATAATTTAATTAATTATAAAAATATTTTTAAATTCAGAAATCTGATATTCATCTTACAATTAAAAATCATTTCTTTAATCAGTTTAAAATAATTATTAATTTTCCCTGAATTATTTAATTTCAAATATTTGTATTATGTGTTAAGAATTTTATTTTTGTTTACATACTTTATTCATAATATTATTTTTTTCAAACTGAAAATTTTTTGTCTAATCTTAAATCAAATATGAAAATTTTTTTTATTTAAAAAAGTTTAAATTAACAACTAATCTGATATTTTATTACATTTCAAAAAAACTTTTCATGAGTGATTCATTTTTTATCTATATATTAGTATTTTCATAAAATACCATTTGTGTGTATATATATATAGAAATATTTTTAAGAATGTGGAAATATATATTCTGTTTTATTAAAGAAAAATCAGTCAGATTATATAGACAGTGACCAATGAAAACTCTAAACACTTTTTTGTTTCTAAAAGGGGAATTACTTTTAAATGCATTCTCTTGTTATTTATAGATAATAAAATGCTACAATAAATATATACATGTTTAAGGAAACAAAGTCTCAAAACTATTCCTACCTATTCTTATTATAATAGACTCTTCCACCATGAGTTGAATGTTAATAACACCTGGGTCTCTTTCTATGCAGTAGATAGGTTCCACAGAAAACACATAAAAAAATCACACAAAAATAGACTTAACTTACATTGAAAAATATGGGATACATTTCTTAATTTTCAGAAATCACATATAAAATGACTTTAAAATCCCCATAAAAAAATGAGGAAATAAAGTATGACTAATAAAAAATTTCAAATATTTAAAAAAAATTGATACAAGATAAACTTTTATACTTTTTTTATTAACTATTTAATTTTATTCAAGACAATATGTTTTATGTGTAATTTATTTTACATTTTTTCATGCATCTTTTAATCATTATCACTATTTGACAATATGCAGGTTAGTTTGTGAACTGGTAAGAAATCAGATTTGTCACAAGAGGAAATACAATTAGCATCAACTTCAGTCTCATGCTGTGTTAATGGTGTTCTCTCAACAATGTAATCAATAATTAAACTTTGAAATGATGATTTTACTAATTGTTTATGAAGCTCGTGATATCCAGACTGATATGTCGAGCTGTTAGAGAATGCACTTCCATGAGTGCAACTATATATATATATATGATCAATAGATGGCGTCTTTACCAAAACCGCCGAAACAAGTGTAAAATATTTTTACATAAACGCAAAAGGAGTCAGAATTAACTTCTTTCATTTTGCTCACCTCCAGATCAGCTGATTTCAAGCTGGTTTGCTTTCGTCAGTGGAAGGATAGAGCTGACGAAAGCAAACCAGCTTGAAATCAGCTGATCTGGAGGTGAGCAAAATGAAAGAGGTAGTTAATTCTGACTCCTTTTGCGTTTATGTAAAAATATTTTACACTTGTTTCGGCGGTTTTGGTAAAGACGCCATCTATTGATCATAAATAACAAGTGATAGCAGGTTACGTGACTAACTTGTTTTTATTTTTCATATATATATAACACTTCCATGGGAGAGTTAATAATGACTAACAGTTAAATTTTCTTTTATATACATATATACATGGAGAAACTTTTAGACAGAAAAAGGTTACAAGTAAAAATATTTAAGAAACTTTAAAGATACATTTTTTTAAAGTAGAAATTAAAAGTTATTAAATATTTTTGCTTGTAACTTTTTTCTGTCTAAAAGTTTCTCCATGTATATATGTGTATAAAAGAAAATATAAACATATGCTTTTTAAAGATACATTCTTTTTAAGTAGAAATTAAAAGTTTAAAATATTTTTACTTGTAACTTTTTTCTGTCTAAAAGTTTCTCCATGTATATATGTGTATAAAAGAAAATATAAACATACACATACATAATACAGACATACAACTATTTAGCTCTCATTGGAATTTAAGAGCTCATTCATAATTCATGTCATTAACAAAAAATATTTTTTTAATTGATTAGAAAGTTGAAGACTTTCTTGAGTTATTTTTGCTGGGAAACAAACAGGTTCCACTTCTATTTCATTATCTTTTTCTAAATCTTCTATGGTATCTAAATTTATTGCCAAATCTTTTTACAGTAGGCATTTAAAGTATGTAAAATTTAATGCGTGTATATAAAATAGGGAAATCCCAATTTTAAATGAAATATGAATTTCTTTATCATAAAAAAGAAAACCACATAAAAAAAATATTAAGAAGAAACATGAATCGCATAATTGCAAAATCGCATTAAAAAAATCCATGCAAAAAGAGACCCAAGTGTATTAATAATTTTTAACAGATGTTATTGTCGAAATATTTTTAAAAACTTGGAAATATCTGTCAATTTTATTAAAGAATCACAGTTAGAGGATATAGACAGTAACTAATTAAAACTGTAAGCATTTTTGTTCCCCTTTTAGATGTAAAAAATGTTTATAGTGTTTATTGGTCACTGTCTATATTATCTGATGTTGTGATTTTTCTTTAATAAAATTCAACAGATATTTCCATGATCTTAAAAATATTTCTACAATAACTCTGTTAAAAATTAATAATATATATTATAGATTTCTGGGTTTAAATCCATACAAGAACTAAGATTTGAAGTTAAAGAGGACCCCTTTTACTTCAACAAAAAATTCAAACCAAAGAGTTATTATAGGTTAATGAGAAACCTTATTTAGCCTCAGGGATTGTCAATTCGTAGTAATTGATAAGTTCTTGGCAACATCAAAGATTAAAAGTTATCTCTGTTTACCTGGATATTATCTCCTTATTTCTATTTTTTTATTATAATAATTATCATGAAAATATTTAATTCAATATATATATATCTATCCAACAAAATGAATGTAAGCCATCAAACCATTGATCAAAAATCAAATAAGCCATATACAATCACAGTTTGTGGTTGATGATGATGATAATGATGATAATAATAATAATAATAATAATAATAATAATAATAATAATAATAATAATAATAATAATAATAATAATAATAATAATAATAATAATAATAATAATAATAATAATAATAATAATAATAATAATAATAATAATAATAGGAGGCTTGGATCAGGGTTCTAAATAAATATGCTATAATAAAAAGAGCTAATGGGTAAGAATAACAATAAACGAGTATTGTAAATATACTAATTAACATTTAATAATAATTTGAGAGGAGGAACACTCTCAACTCATTCTTAGTAATTACAGAAATGCTCTTAATACTGAAAGTGTATACCATAGAATAGTTAAATTATGTCAGATTCTTTTTCATAACATTTTTTTTATTATATCCCTTCCAATAATAATACATCCAATACCATTATCAGTGTTTCATCACAATGATCAGATCTACATTGCAAATCTTTTGATAAAGAATAATAGTTTTCTTATATTTTGTGCCACATTGTTTCTTAAAAGGAATTCTTTTATGTAATAATTTCTTTTCATCATCAGGTATAATATTAAGATCTCAGGGCTCTTTAATTAAATATTTATAATATTAAAATTTCACTTTTATTTAAGAATTATTAGATATGGAATGCAATCTTAGTAAAAATATGAAGAGGCATACTTTACCCCATAAGATAATGTTGACCTAATTTACAATAATAAAAATAATAATACTTTTTTAAAATAAAATATCCATAATAATAAATATACATGGGTCTTGTTTTATGTGGTAGATAGGTTCCACAGAAAACCCACATTAAAAAACATCGTACAAAAATAGACTTAATTTATCTTGAAAAATGGGGGATAGGTGCTGTAATTTTCAGAATTCGCATAAAAGCAAAGCAACAAAAAAAAACTACTTTAAAATTCCCATTAAAAAATAAGCAAATAAAGTATGACTAATAAAAAATTTCAAATATTTGAAAAAAATTAATACAAGACAAACTTTTTTTTACTTTTTTTATTACTACAGTATTTAATTTTACATTTTTCATACATATTTTAATCATTACCGCTAGCATTCGTTTCTTAACTGGTAAGAAACCAGATTCGATGTGATGTGATGTATTGTGGCTTCTCCTTAAATGAAGTCAAGAATCTCTCAGTAATTATGCCCAGAGAAACCTGTTAGCCACTTTATTTTTATTCATGATGTGATGTACAACTAGCACCATTTTCAGTCTTGTGCTGTGTTAACGGTTTTCTGTTTCTATATTAAAACAATGAGATTGCAATCAAAACAAAAATATTATACATTATCATTAGACAGATTATTTTCAGTTTATAAAATCTTCATTTTTTATTTTAAAAATCTAAAAGATTAATTATTTCTGTTATATATAACAAAATACATTTTAAAAGTTTAAATTTTTGAATATTCATTGCAATATTTTATATGTATTATTATTTACTCATTAATGTAAATAAGTTATTTACATAGAAGCAGGCCATATTCACATTAGCTGCTAATATAACGTTATATTTTTGAAAGAAAAAAGGATTTCAAGTCAAAATAAGTTATTAATAATTATAAGTTTCTTGATATCTAATAAATATAGTGAAATATGAAAGATATTAAGAAGAAACATGAATCGCATAACTTCAAAATCGCATTAAAATAATCCGCATAAAATGAGACCCAGGTGTATATGAAAAACTATTAATTTAGAATAAATAATAATCAACTAGGATAGCATTTGAATACCATGAGTAATAGTGATTTCAATACAATTGAAATTAAAACACTTATATAAAAATAAATATTTTCTTTATTATTAAACTAGTTTTTGGCTTATATTAGGACCTTTTTTAATATATGTCATTAGAAAAGTGTATCTTGAAAAGGCCCTAATATAAGGTGAAAAATGATTCAATAATAAAGAAAATATTGACTTTATATAGATGTTTCATTT
Organism: Epiperipatus broadwayi; assembly: GCA_028023455.1. Lineage (NCBI taxonomy): Eukaryota > Metazoa > Onychophora > Udeonychophora > Euonychophora > Peripatidae > Epiperipatus > Epiperipatus broadwayi. The sequence goes on along the minus strand of JAQFVV010000101.1, from coordinate 725,480 downwards.
CAATTGCATTGGAATCATTATTAATTGTTTGAAAGCAATATCATGGACAAATTTATGTATGATCATTGTTAAGGAATACCATGAGTGGATAAAGGATTTTATGACCCAAATTCTACTAATAACTCATATTAAGATCTTTTTTTAAATTTAGATAAATAATTTCAGTATTCAAATTTATGATGGTTCATCAACTGTAATTTTATAAACAATACAAATAATAATTATATCACAAAAATGGTCTTCTTCTAATAAATGCAATTTAATTATGTAATATAGAGAGCATACAAAAAACTCAAACAAACTCTTACCTGATAAGTGAAGTAAGAGAAAAATATTTTAAATCTCTATCTAGAACATTTCCACCCTCAGACCAAAGGGTTTCAAGCTTTTGTCTCATCTTAGGGAGGAACTAGAATATTCAGATGCTAGATCTAAAATATCAACTCAAAATCCAGGATTTATATTCTAGCTCCTCGGCTTGAAGCCAATTGGCCTAAGGATGGGAATGTTCTAGATAGAGATTTTGAATATTTTTCTCTTACCATACTTTTCACCCAAGAACTTGTTTGTGCTATTGGTATGCTCCCTATATTACATATTTGTAAATACAAGCTCATAAAAGCAGTGTCACATGACTTGCTTTATTGATTATTCCAATTTAATTAAAATGGTCATTTAAAATTAAGAAAATGAATTGTGTCATCTATTTATTACATACTTTCTTAACATTTGCAGACCATTTTAACAAAGTGATCATTATATTCAATTTTTATGTACATGTACTCTTAATGACCAACACAAAATATAATTGTATAATAGTTTACAATGTCAAGATTTTTGGATAGATAGTCAACATATTTAACAATAAAAAAACAACATTTATTTTATTAATAAAAACAATTAAATAAATAATTTTGGAAATCTACAATCTTTCAGTCAAGCTGTTTGAAACACTATGTGATACAATTTACTGCATAGAAGAAATATTTCTGTTAAAGTTTACAGTAAAGCATAGCAAAAGTAGGCCTATACATCAAAACCATTTCTAACCTATACTCAGAATATTCAAGACTGCAATTGAAGAAAAGATGTTCCTCAATACAAATAACAACATCAATTACCAAAAATGGCCCTGTATAAGGTATACATTATATAATATATCTGAGAGGAAAAGATGAATAAGACAATGAACTTAAATGATGGCATGAACACAAAAGAACACCTATATTCTTTGTCTCTGAACATAAGGAAAATGAGAATGAACCATCAAAAATATTAGGAACAATAAGAGTTACCTTGAATAAAGTATCCTAAATATGAAACATGAAAATAAAACTCTCAGAATATACTATAATAAGATAGAGACACAGCCACAATCTCTTGGATAAAATATAATAATGAAATAAATATCTACAAGAAATAGTCACAGCTACAATGTTTTGGATAATATAATGGCAAGATAAGCATGAACAGTAAAACAAGAGAGAGAGAGACAAATACTATAATCTCTTAAACAAATATTATTTGCCAAATATGAACTAATAAAAACATGGCCTGAAATAAGCAATAAGCAAAAAATAAATGAATTACCCATGACAGGAGACAAATAACACTTTAAAATTATATAATATGAATGTTGATTTCTAAATGAAGTAGTGGACTTAATTAGTGAAGAACTTACTAGCTTCACACTCTCAAATCAAAATGCTTTAGATTTGTCTATATAATTAGAAAGTAGGTTGAATATAATATGGCTGCTCTTATTTTTATAAAGTCACAATCTTGTGTTAAGATTTGTAGAGGTCCCTCTTGTGGTAAAATTAAGCACTCAAGGTGCATAGTATTAAGGTTAAAGCCTTATATGTAATTATGTGCAGACTATGTGCTTAATAAGAATTAATGTTTACAAATATAAAATAGTAAATATTCTGAAAACTTCTGGATATTACAGTGTACAAATAATGCATAAAATATATCAGACAAAAATGCACCATATAAGTACATAAAATGCATGGTAAATTACAACAGCATCAAATTATAATTTAAAATTATACTCAGTTTGCCAAAGATATAAATCTCATCCTGGATGTTTTACCATTCAATATGATAGTTCTGCAATAATTATTCTGTGAACATAGAAATTTTTTTCCTAATCTTGAAACCATGGCTATTTAAAATTATATATATAGCATTCAAAATGTTTCTTACAAGCAACCAATTTTCTGGTAAACACAAGCACACCAATATCTCAATGGCCATTTAACTTTTTGCAAAAGAATATTTAAATATGACACTAGCAATCTCTGGTGTAATGTAATAGTAGCTTTTCATTAATTCTTAGAAAATATATAACTTAATGTTGAAGTTCAGGAGCATGTATTTTTTGAATAATGCAGATTTCATTATAGAACAGATATTTTTTAAAATACATACTCATAACAAAGATAATATTGAGACATATAGTAAAGCAGATTTGTAATAAAAAGTTAATTGCATTATAAGCTTGAAAAATAATCCCTTAACATTCTATATCTTTTATAATATTTACAACTGTTCTGGTTATTTGGGACATCCCACAATTAACCTTTTCTCTTTCTTATCCAGTTAAAAATGATCACAGCTTCAAGTTTCTCGAATTCTGTCATTTTTAATGATATAGTGAAGAATTTACAGTCATTTTAAAGCTTAAAAAAGTACCATAAGATGCTGCCCTCTCTCAAATTATTTTACAAGAGAAGAACAGTCTTTTCTATATGGTGATTAGTTGGAAATTATTTAAGGTTTGTCAATAATTTTTCATCATTCCAACTTCTTTGTTTTGCATTTCAAAATGAAAACGAATGTTTTAGAGTGTTTTTTTTTTAGTATTTTTTACATATTATAAATTATTTCCATAAAATATACTGAAAACATAATTATTTTAGAAAAAAACAGTAAGGTTTTAATTAAAAAATGTATACTTTTACAGGAATGTAAATTAAAAAGGAAATCAGCGCTAACAACAATTTTGATACCTGTCAACAGTTTACATTGCCCCAAGCTTTTTATTTGATTTTCAAATAAAAATTAATGTTTTAGAATATTTTGCTGGCATTTATTTACATATTATAATGTATTTTGGTAAAATATGCAGAAAAGATCAATTATTTTTGGAAAATAGTAAGATTTTAGCAAACATTATTTATTTTTACACAATGTAAAATTGAGAAAGAAATCAGTGATGCCAAAAACACTTTTTAATTTGTTATGATCTTTTTTTTTTCAGTTTCATTGCTAACGAATATTTTTATAATTGTAAATAAAAATTTATTTTTGAAAAAACTTTTGTTCACTTTTAAAAGCTGACAAATTATTAATATACTTTTTTTTACAAATGAAACTAAAATGAATACAATATTAAAAGATGAATATATATTTTACTGCTGATTTTGTAATTGACCAATCAGAAGTTGAGAGTTTTACCTCACTTGGCCAATAAAATAAATTGCAACTGAATGGGTTAAATGACAATAATAGTAACTTTTATGAACATATTTCTTTACAATGGTAGTATATTTATTGTTAAGCATAAATAGTTCAGCAATAATTTTTAAACAAAAGAGTAAGTTAATAATTTTCATTTCACAGACTTAGAAGGTATTTTTTTAATTCTAGCCTGCATTAGATATAGCCTAAAAATTTTGTGAGTGAAAACTTCATTTAGCTTTAAGATAACAAATAAGTAATTATAATGTCACTTCAAAACAGTTTCTGCCATACAAAATTTAAATAGTCCCTTCATTAAAATAATGAATTATTCCAAAGAAAACAGTTGTTTAAAGGTATGACAATACTGAAATAAATATATTTTTAAATAAGTGTTGTCAAAGAATAAATTCTTTAAAGCCTTTAATAAATTTGTTACTCTTTTCAGCATCTTCCAATAATTAAGCTAAAACATTTTAAAACTATTAAGAAGTGTTAGAAAATACCAATGGAGCATACAGTCTTTAACAGCATCTTGAACTGATAATAAAATTTATTGCAAATAGAAAAATTGGTAATCAATAAAAGTTATTACATAAGTATGGAGATCTATGGAAAATTCTCTTGAAATACTAATTCTACATAAAAATAACTTAATAACTGTTGAAAAATAATTATTCAAACTTTTCACAAAAATTTCAGACTTATTTAAAGCTTTAGCACCTGGATTAAAATATATTTAAATATTCATATTACTATATCAGAATAAAATTGATTAAAAATAATTAAATTGAGAATTGTTAAAAATAATTAATTAAGCAACTAGATAATTATTTAAAGAAAAGAATAAAAGTAATAATAATAGTAATAGTATGCAATGTCTTATTCTTTTATACTCCTAATCATGTGATTGATTTGATGATTAAAACTGACAATTTAGATCACCTTCTATTTAGCCTAGTTTATTAGAATTTAAAGATTATTGGGTATCCTGAATAACTAGGCAAAAATAAACTCATGTATATATCTGTTTACTCTACTTAATTAACAATATTAAATTATAAGACAGTTATATAAAAAACTGAAATTATTACAATAAAATAAATATTGTATAATGAATTGCCTTTTTTAATTAAACAATAAACATTAATTTACATTACTTTTTTAAACAATGTAATACATAGTTAACAAATAGAAGTTCTCCAGAATACTTTCATTACTTTTAATTAAATTTTTTTTAAGAACAATTAAATATTGCAACAAGGATATGAAAGGTAAACTTTAAGATACCAGCACACTCATTAAAATTCTCTAATGTTTTTCTTTATTTAAAAACTAATAGATTTAATAATAATAATAATAATAAATTAACTCATTATCTTCTTTTAATTAACATGGCTTATCTTCATTTTCACTGATTTACTCTTATTACAATTAGAATTAGAAAATACTTTTATTAACAAATGACTTTTTAAAAATGCCTTTTAATAAAAGCAAGTAAATTAAATACTAATACTTAACATTAAATATTTAAATTCAGTTATTTTTAAAGTTTAATTTGACCATTGAATTTTAACAAACTAAGATATAAATTAAAATAATTTTAGCTTTTAATAGCTTTAACATTAACTTATTGTATATGGTAAAATATACCTAATTTAAACAATTGGAGGCCATTTATAACCACAGATGGGTTTAAATCACTACAATAAAGTATTAAAAGGGACTTTAAAATAATTAAGACTGCAGAAGTTCTCAAAAATGACTTATAGGATGAACTATCATTTAACTATCAAGATCTGATAAATGGGCTTATAGTAGAAATTATCTTATTGAAATTTTTTTAAATACTTAAACAATTAGATGGCTGGAACTTTAGTTTTACTGGCAAAGATAAAGATTATAATATATATGGTAAATAATCATTAAATAAATAGCCCAATAAAAATAAAGACTTTTTAGACAACCTCTCTTAAAGGACTAATGAAAGGTAAGATTTTTCTCATTATTTTTTTACCAATTACTGGATAGTAAGAGTGTAGGCATCTTTATATTTTTGTTTTATTCATTAATTATAACTATGTAATGTTCATTTGTTGAACCACATTAGATTAGGTAGGTTGATTTAAGCTAGCAATTTGAAACAAACATTCTAGGACTGTTTGCAATTTTAAAAAATTTCTAGTCTTTTCCATCCTAAATCAAACACAAGTTCTTGTAATGACAGCCAAATAGATTACTATCATAATGTAAGGATTTTGATATATACAAACTAATTAGTTTAAATAAAACTGATGAAGCACAACCAATTCTAGTTTTGTGGAGATCACTTATTTTATATCTTTCTTCTAAAATCACCTTGAAATGAATTAATGGTGAAACTGGATAAAATAACATATTTTGGTAATCTATGTATTTTGCATACTCAACTATCAAATATATATAAGAATGATTGTTATTAATTTCATGCCCAATCTTTAAGATCTAATGTTTTTTTTTAAAAAAACGTGATCTTGAAAATGAACCCAAAAATATTTTACATATATATAATAGATCGAGGCAAAGTTTATGTTAATAATAATTAATCTATTCATTAATTGTTACATACATATGTGCACAATGACAAAAGTACTATTATTAAAAAATATTATTTTAGTTTATAATGCCAGATTTATGGTTGTTTCTATGGTTACATCATAGTTAAAATATATTTAGATAAATACATGAAAATATATATACATATATAACTTTCAAAGGTCTTTATTTGACTATGAAAAAAAGTTGATAAGTATACTCAATACAATTATATTATTAAAATTTTATATATAAACTCTGTATAAGTTATCTTTTACACACTCATACACACACACATATATATGCCACTTTTTAAAGATAAAAATTAGCATATGCTGATAAAATTTTATAGGCATATCAATTATGCACATAGTTTCTAGAAATCTCATCTAAAGATTCTCTGGAGACAGATTTTTGTTTTGTCTTTGGGAGCTAATATTTTGTATTCAGCATTTGTTCAATCATTTTCTGACTAGTAAATGACTACCAGAAAGCTCTTTTAATAATCTTAATTTTTTCTTCCACGATTTTCTAAAATGCATCTATATTATTAGTTTATGATAGCATAAAAAGATAAAATCCATAATAGGGGCCAATATGTAGACAAGTACAAATATAGTTATTTTTATTGTACATTAGAATTTTTTTCCTGTAAATTATCTATTACTGTTATAATTTTATATTATATTCAAATATAAGTATAATGTCTATACTTTTAAATGTTGGATGGAAAAAGAAAAATTAACCTAATTAATAAGATGTGATATGTTGGACTATTTCCATCATTTATGAGTGAATGTTGAAAGCATAGAAAATTTTAAACTTTCTAAAGGTGTAAGTTCAACTTCTAAGCAAATATTGTCATTGTGCATATAAGCCAGCAACACCTGAAGAAGAGTGGAAAATAATACTACTCGAAACGTTGTGTAATTACTAACCTGTAATGTCTATTTGTGTGTTATTACTAACAAGTTGTTTGTATTTGGAAAAAGTTTAAATAATGTTTAAATTTTTTTATACATTCAAAATTCACTCATAAATGATGAAAGTAGTCCAACATATCACATCTTATAATATACCATCATTACAAATCTTCAGACAAATACTAACCTAATTAATATCTCCAACACATACCGGTTTAATACAGATACAAATTTAGTCTTTGGAAAATAATAAACTGTAATTTAACTGTCTAAAAGATTTCTTTCTTTTTTTTTTTTTCATTTTTTTTTTTTTTTATGTGTCAAAGCATCGGCCGGGAAGTGAACCCGCAACTGCTTTTAAGGCAGCTGCGCTATCCACTCGGCCACCAACGCTCGATTAAAAGATTTCTTTGTGGACTAAAAATCATATTTTCATTAGTAGATTAGTTATAAAACTGAATCCTCTAAATTGTATCATCAAAGCTAAAATGAACTTGTTTTTGAACAGAAATATTTCTAACATCGTCACAAGATTTAATATAACTTGTTTTGCAACATCTGGAAAGTTAATCCATATCTAAATTATATTTTAACATATCATTATTGTTATTAAAATTCAGTCAAATTTTGCTTATATATTACTTTGTTTTTTCTTTGATGGTTGAAACTATCAGTGTAAATTTCTTTTTTTTTTTTTTTTGTATTCGTTTTTTTAAAAAAAGAAAAACAAATATTAGGATATTTTAGAGTATTTTGGTAGGGAATGATTAATTGACTTTATAGATAACTAATTTTTTTTATTGCTAAAATTAAAATTAATTCAAGATTAGTTAGTAATGATATTAACAATTCCACACCAATATGATAAAATATTTTGTTTTTAAATATTTTAATGAATTATGAAGCTACTATTTATTATTCTTTTCTATCTGAACTATTAATTAAATTTTTTATTCTTTTATTTAATTATTTTATGTTGCTTAGTTTTTAATTAACGGACATAATGTTTGTTTGTTTTTTCCTTTCACGTTTTTCGTACAATCATAAAAGATATTTTGCCTGTAAATATTTTATTTATATCATTATTTTATCATTTTATTTAATTTAAGTACTTTAATTACTTTTATTCTTTAACATTTTTTTTTACTTTTATATTTATGGGTGTTTTTTTTTTTTTTTTAGTGTTAAAGTACATCGCAACAATTATAAAAACCATGATTAAATTACATCTGCTTTATTATTATTTTTTTAAAGCTATTTTTTACAATTCTCTTAACGTTATTAAAAGGGTTGTTATTTTACATATATATTTTAATACACCCTCAAACATAAGTATAATTTCAATTATTATTTTATTTTACTAGAAGTAACGTATTTTTAAAAATTATAATTTAATATCAACATTTCACTGTAGAGGGAGTGTTGAATAAACGCTTTCTTTTATAGATATTTTTCTTTTTTACATTTGTAATGTATAACATAATACTGTATCGGAATAATGTGTCGTACTACTTGGCAACCAGTAAAATACTTGTCAAACTGTCAGAATATTTTTGTTTCTTACAAAGAAAAGTTTTTACATTTTCTGTCTTATATATTGTTACATTTAAAATACCAGTTGAAAGAGAAATAAAGGGTTAAATAAAATATTATAGAATTTTAAAATTATGAACATAAATAATTTGTTGAACGTAAAATTTGTCATCGTGATTTAGTGGAGTAGTAAGTGGCAGGGTCTTGAACTCAAGATCTATAGTTGCGGCCCAGTTTGGCCACTTTCGGTATTCCACCTTCTTATGAACTCCTAAATAATAAAGTCATTCATTATTTTTTTAGCGTAATTTTTTTTTTCTCTCATGTGTCATAGCATCAGCCGGGAAGCGAACCCGCCAACCCGGGGCAACTGCTTGTAAAACAGCCGTCGCTGACTTCTCGACCATCAATCTTAATCTAATATTTACACCGCCATATATATTGACATGAGAAACATGCACAAACGGTTTTTATTTTACTAGTAATTATTTCACAATTCTTATGATTTATAACTTTTATATTTTAGGAAAGATGTTTTGAGTTGCTTTCATACGCAGTATATGAGTGTTTTAATGTATAGTTATAATTAGTCTAGAAAATTTGACAAGATTTTTGAGCATCCGCGTAACTGCCGAGTACGAAGTTGTACATTTGCGTTTAAAGAATTTTGGACTATACTAAATTATTAAATAGTTACTCATTGTGTTTTTCAAAGTTTTCCCAAAAAAATTAATCGAGCATTTTTAATCATTCTGATACAACAACACTGAATTTGCGATCGTTGTATTTACTGCCTGAAAGAGGAATTTAAATCTAATTAATGTTTTCTGGGTAGAATCATAAGAATTAAGAACAATAAACTAGTGTTAAATTCCATGTAGATATTAATTGTATGACTATCAAGCACCTACAGCCTGAAATAGTCTTGAGGTGAACTACCCATAGTCTTGAGGTAAACTGCCCAACTTTTTTGCATTTGGGTATTCCTTATCCAACCATTCATATAAACTTATATAATTAAATCTTAGTAATATGTTTCTAATTAACATATCTGTTATTATTTCAAAGTTAAATAATGTAATAATATTCAATTTTATTTATTAGCACAGAACGTATGTAATTTAAACAGAAGTGACTTATACACAAGCACATGCGCTACAGTGTTGTTAGAATAGCTCAACAATATCTTGTTGTGTAGTGAGAATACTCTCAAACCAAAGCACAAGGTAGAGACTTTTGAAAAGGTGAGTGATTGTCCTATATTTTGAACCTATATCTTGTGCTTTGGTTTAAGAGTATCCTAAGTGCTCAACAAGACATAGTTGAGTTATTATAACAACACTGCAGTGCATGTGTTTGAGTTAAATCCATTGTGTTTAATTTACATATGATCACTGCAATAGTAAATAAAATTAAATATTATACAGTTTCTAATACTTTATAATATTAACATATAGTAAATTGAAAAATTTCATGAACGTTTACATATAGAAAAAATTAATAGATGTAATGTGAATAAAGAAACATCTTCACACTCTCAAACTAAAATGCTTTAGATTGGCCTCTATAATTAAATTTAGGTTCAAAAGACAGGATGGCAGCTTTTATCTTTTTAAAAGTCTCTACCTTATACTTTTATTTGAGAGTATCCTCAGTAGTCAATAAGATATTAAGTTATTATAATAACAGTATAGTACATATGTTGGGGTGTAAAGCCATTCCGTTTAAATAATGTAACAATAGAATTAAAATCAATGGATAAGGTGAATAGACAATGTATATATATATTATTCAATGCACTTGCCAATAGCTCTTAACAAGTTTTTTCAGAATATTCCCAACCCAGACCGGTTTCAGCTTCTGGCTTCCTCAGTGAGGTGCTAGGATATTCATGCATTATATTTAAAATAATAAGTCAAGCCCAGCACTTTATGTAATGGTTAACTATTAAGTAGAAAATCTGACATTTTCAGACAACTCAGGTATCTAATTTAAATAGCCACATGGGTCTGAACTAAATTCAGATACACCATATATTAATAGCTTTAGCAATATAAAATCATTAAAGCCTTAATAGCAAAAAATATAATTGCAAAGAATTCAAGTCATATATCACATGACCTAATTGAACAAGCTTGTATTACAAATGTTATCTAATGAGCTTACCAATAGCTCTTAAAAAAACTTTTCAGGAACATCCCCAACTCCAGACTGGTTTCTGCTTCTGGCTTTCTCAGTGAGGTGCTAAGATATTCAAGTATTAGATTTAAAATACCAGGCCAAGTCCAGTATTTTGTCTAATGGTTAACTATTAAGTAGAAAATTTGAAATTTTCAGACATCCATATCTATATATCCATATATTTAAGTTAGATAGCTGAAATTGAAGACATATGGATGTCTGAAAATTTCAGATTTTCTATTTAATGGTTAACCATTAGATAAAGTGCTGGAACCTCACTGAAGAAAGTAGAAGCAGAAACTGGTCTAAGGTTGGGGAGCTATTGGCAAGCTCATTAGATAACATTTGTAATACAAGCTTGTTAAATTAGGTCTTGTAATATATGACTTGATTTTTTGCATACCTATATATTTAAAACTCAAACAATAAAATAAAACCAAATAAATACAATATACATTATAATAAACAACATTACATTACATTAATTAATAGACTGGTTTGCATTTTTCTATTATTATTCCCTTTCTATTCTTAAATATTCTGGTTGCCCTGCCTAGTTTGTGCAATGACAGGGTACCAGACCCTGGAGTGAATCTTAATTTAGACCTGTTATTTTGGGACTTCAAACTTTTTATAAATTTCCAAGCAATAAAAGATGCAATTATATGTTTGGAGTACATATACCACAAGTTGGGAAACATTGGTCACAGCTATCAACATATATCTTGATATTATTTTTGTTTGCATTATGATATACAAATGGAGAACAGTATTAATAACTAAACAAAGGGTTAAATCAACTTGATCAAAATAATACTATTTTCAATGGAAACTGATTGTAATTTCTGGTGGTCATCACTAGCTTAGATGGAATCCAGCCAATGACTTACAAAATAAGAGTAATCAATAAGATGCCTAACTAACAATTTTTTTTAGGTTTTTTTATGATTGTTTTATTTGAGGAAATCCCGAATTTCCAGAAACACTCAACTGAAAAGCTGGGAACAAATACCACGAAGAAGCCTGTGGTTGACATTTATTCTCTATTACTAAAACATTATTGGCATATTTTGTTTCTCTAAGAAATTTTTTGATCTATCCAGAAGGTGAAGATGAGACACCAAATACATTTGTATCTTATTCTCTGACTTCATCAGAATAAAATTACAGCCAAATGATGAAAAGACACCTGTTTGTGGAGTGATATTTTACCTCAAAAACAAATACAAGGCAAAACTCTCCATACAGTAGTGCCAACCTGTGCCAACCAGAGTAATCAATGGATTTTATGCACAAGCCTTTTGGCATCCATTGATTACTCTGGTTGGCACAGGGTGGCACTACTGTATGGAGAGTTTTGCCTTGTTTAATAACAATTATGTGCTAGTATGAGATAGTGATCATGTGATGTTTAGTGGTTTAAAAACTAATACCTGAGTGTTTTTTAACTACAATTTTCAGGAGCATTTTTTGAGAAATGATCACAGATCGTAATTTGACTTTTACTTCTTGTTGTTATTATCAAATTTCTATCAACGTTTCAGACAAATTAACCCTCTACTGTTCACATAATGAAGACCACTCAAACAATTGATGCAGTGATAGTGGGAACAAACTTTCATATTTTAATTTATAATTAGACACATGATCACTGTAGAGATAATGGCAAATGTTTACTTGGATTTGAAACTAATTACTTTTCATTTTACAAAGTCATTCTAAACAAAAGACAGATTAGCTCAATCATTGCATGGTGCAGTTTAGTTCTTTAATCATTTTGTAGTTTATCTAAGTAAATTTTGCTAAGTAACATTTGTGGTGAGAATATTGGCATTGATGAAATTTCAATAGTTATCAGAGGCTAAAATATAGACAGTGTAAATGTCCATAAATTTAAAACATATATTCACCTCTTCTTATGCTCATAGAAGCTGTTAGAACAATAGCAACAATCTCCATACAGTAATTCCAATGAATGCAAGCTGCAATAATCAACAGATAGGGATTTTGATGCACAAATGTTCTAGCCTCCATGATGACTGTGGCATGCACTAGGTGGCACTACTTTGCAGTGAGAATTGCTACTATTTTGTCTATAAATTCTGTGTGATGACATTAATGTCTTTGCCGCTCTTAGATTTTATATGTTTGACTACTTATACTAGCATAAGAGTCCTTAAAAACCTGTAAAAATTATCATAGATCCATTGACATCTGAGAGGTAATGGATGTTTAGATTTTATGTAGAATGCCAACTTTTGATTAATGGCAGAAATAACTTCAATATTATAGCATATTAAAATAAGCTTTGTGGAAGTTTCATTTAAATAGATAATAGAAATCATTACCATAAATATTTTTGTCTTTGGCTTGTTTTTTGACAGTATTTTGAACACAGAATATAGTTTTGTCTATAATTCTATATGCGTGACCATTTATAAATACAATAGTATGTGTGTAACTGTTCAAAATTGAAATACTCTAAAGTAGGATTTAACTTTTGCAAGGATTTGGCCAAGGTGTTGGTACGAGAATGCATTAAATACTTCTTTTGAACTTAATATATCATTGAAGGAAATCCACTCATCCTTTTCTGTTTCCATTGTAAATATAATCTTAGGATGTAGATTATTGATTTGCAAGAAAAAATTGTAATGTTTACCATTTCTGTGTAGCAATATGACAAACATCCCACTAATAAACTTATACTAGATAAATGATTTGCATATATAGTTAAATCTATATTATAATTTGTAGCTGAACCTACAATCTTATTTTAATAATGTGAGATGATTAATTGGTTTAGGTATATTGACAACGCTTTTTTTTACATTGTGACATAAGACAGGTAGACCATACAATTTCTTCTTGTACCTTGGATCAAGTTTACAATGGGAATTAATGTCTGATTATTTCTCCATACTATGCTCAATTTCAAAACACATAATTAAAGTTTTCTATCTTTAAAAATGCTACATATTCCAATAGTTATTTCAATGCATTGTCGCACCATCACTTTGCTCAATCCTTTTGGTAGCAAACTCTCTCTTCACAAGAGCAAGCACAACTCCTTTTTGACAAAGCTTTATCAGAATTTTTTTTAAAAATATATGCCACATTAAAGTGATAAATGCTGTGTTCTATGTTTTAAACAAAGACATGTTATTATTTGTAATAAAAATTTGTAGCCTCCATAAAAAGATTTATCAACAGAATAGGCATATCCAAAAAAGCTATAATATTGAAAGGATTCTTATGAATAAAGTGACAATTTTTAAATACAACAAACAGGTCCAAGGAATTCATGAGATCTTTTATGGAGTTTATAAGATGCCTTATTTGAGCATGAGTTATAATTTTCTAAAAGACACGGCACATTAATGCAGTCAAGCAATGTTCATCAACAGGTGCATTTATTCCTTAGACATCACTATCAAAGGACAGTCAGAAAGGACATTAATATTCTTAAAAGGCTATTCTGCACAAGTAAATATGACTCTATAATTGTGATTTATGTACATGTAATGTGCTAAAAAAGATGATAATAAATGGACAATTGAAATTTTAAACTGGATTCCAAGAGATTGTAAAAGACCCAGAAAGAGACCACATGTGAGAAGAATGGATGAAATAAGAATGTGTGCAGGGGTGATGTGGAAAAGAAAAGCTAAAGATATGAAAAGATGGATTGAACTTGGAGAGACCTTCATCCTGCAGTGGATTGATAATGATTGATGGTGCTGATGAATGAAGCTATATAGTGTAGTAATTAATAATCTTAATTAATCATCTGAGCACTTTCGGGAAATCTAAGTTTCCATAAACATAGCTCATTGCCAATTGATGATAAAGCTAAGTGACCTTCTATTTGAAGCAAGATTAAAAGTATATTGAATTAAAGAGCCATTAGTTGAATTCTTCTTAACAATTTATCATCAACCACACTTCTGATATATTTCTAGATTAGGCAGGGACTTTTTTCCTGATCATGAACTTAATAATAAATTTAAACTGGATGGTTGTCTATTTTTATAATGTTTGCATTAACTGCTTGAGAATTATTTTACCCAGATGATAGCAAATAAAGTCTGTTAAAATGTCAGTATAACAAGCAGCTATATACGCATAATAATCCCAGTGCTAACGCTAAATTAAAATAAAAATCCAAATATTAAATCACCTCACATGTGATGTGATGCACTGTGGCTTCTCCTTTTTTTGAGTCAAGAGATTTAATATCTCAGCCCTATGCCCAGAGAAACATGTTAGCCACCTTACCTTCCTTTCCATTTCCCACCCTAAGTTTTTTCTATATTCTTCTCTATCCTGTTCCATCCCATTTCCACAACATAATCCTTGTCAACTCTATGGCATTTATATTTAAATCCCCCTTATCTTTTCCCAAACCCAGCACAAAAAAAGCAAGAACCTACTTTTTATATGACCACTTTGTTTATATTTATTCTCCCACAACTTCATTATTTGTACCCTTTCTGCTTGCAGGCATTTACATTCACATGGTTAAAAAAATCCAGCACCGCCATCTATGAAATAATATATAAATATTTTAGAATCCGTATTTCAAAATAGCCAGCCTCAAAATGAGTTTGAGGCTAGCTATTTTGAAATACGGACTAATA
This sequence comes from Epiperipatus broadwayi, assembly GCA_028023455.1. NCBI lineage: Eukaryota > Metazoa > Onychophora > Udeonychophora > Euonychophora > Peripatidae > Epiperipatus > Epiperipatus broadwayi. Next base: position 710,164 of record JAQFVV010000101.1, on the reverse strand, counting down.
TATTTATATATTATTTTGAGACGGGCTATTTTGAAATACGGACTCTAATATATTTATATATTATTTCACAAAGGGCTGTGCTGAATTTTTTTAACTATGGGGGGGGGGGTGATTTAATATATATAAATAACATTTAAGATTAAAACTCATAACACCATTAAAGCTTATAACACGTACAATAAATATTTTAAAATACTCTCTATCTAGCATAATTAAAAATTTAACAAGAATAAAGCATCCATTTATCTTTATATTCCATCAGTTGAAATATATTTAGATACAATGGATGACTGCTTTAAATATTCATTTTTTCTAACCACGGTACTTTAGTCAACCGTCGATATTAATAAATGACTTACAAGAATAAATGGCTAATATTACCAATTTATTATAATAATAAAAAAGAATAAATAGCTGCTTTATTCTTGTTAAGTTTTTATTTATGCTAAGTCCGAGAGCATTTTTAAATATTTATTATATGGTACTATCTTAAATGTTATATGTATAAACCTGAAATATGTGTTCAACCTTTTTACTAGAAAAATGTTTGCTTTAAAAATATATATATAAATATCTGGAATGTGAATGGGTATGAACTCATATAAAACATGCCATTTACAAATTACCTTTTTACCTGGAAATAAAATGTTTAAATAAACCCGCTCTTGTTTACAGATATTTCAACAGTCACCTCCTTTTTATATATCTTACATTTCATATTAACTACAAAAAAAGGTTGCATCAATGTTAATAAAGTTACAGTCCAGAGATGTGGAGCACACATAAAACGTGTTAATATACATTCTAAATTGTGAATTGCTTATTTTTTACTTACTTAATTATCTAACTTACTTATGTATTAATCTATCTGCCCATTTAACTATCTATTAATTTATTTATTTACCCATTTACTCATGTATCAGTTTATCATCTGTTTATCTATTTTTTTTTCTATTTCCCTTTGTATTTATTTATCTATAAACTTACCTATCTGTTGATCTATCATCTACTTATTTATTAATTTATCTGTCTGACTGTCTATCTATCTATTTGCATATTTTTATACATCAAACTTCCTTTCTTATCTACTTCACTATCTTTCCATCAACCTTTCTGTTTTCTCTTTCTGTCTGTTCATCTATCAGTCCACGTTTCCATTTATACATCTATCCATATATTTATCTACATATCTATTTTTGATCTATCTATCATTATCGCGTCCAATAATTTTTATATAAGATCTACTCTTTTTTTTTTTTTGCTTTATTTTTAAAAACATTTTTTAATTTATTTTACTTAAATATCTTTCTTTATTCGTTTCAATTCTATAATAAAGAATCAAAAATTCAAGAATAACTGCAAATAGTTTAAGAAACTGAATATCTTTTTTTAAAAAAAACTTGATTTCCCAATATAATTAATTATATTTAGAATAAATCAGATTTCTTCTGTATTTATTGAGATGATAATATATATTCTGAAATGAATAGTTACTTTCAATATTATGACAGTTTCTCTAATATTTCAACAGAAACAATCATTAAGTTAAAATAATTAAGGCATTTTTAGAAATTTAAAATTTAAATGAAGAGAAAGTAAAATTTATTTGAATATCTATGGGGTAAATTTTATTAAAATCTGTAAAAAAATTCAAGTTTACTCATTCTGGGTTTAAATTTATGTCATAGAGCATGGAAGAAAGATTCACTATTGATGTTTTCTAACAGCCTTTATATGTATATATATCACAGAAGATAAACACTTTAAGAAAGTGGTTCACCTCAATATAATCTTAAATTAATATAAATATTAGAAAGGAAAATGGATTTTCTTTTGGACATTTAGAAAAAGTTGTAGGAGTAGTAAGAACTTTCCAGACTAATGACACATGTAAATTGCAAACTTAAATAGATCGTTTAAAATACACAGAGGCAAAACTTTTCATACAGTAGCATCACTCAGTGCAAGCCACAGTAATCAATGGATGCAGGAAGGTTTGTGCATAAATCCCTATCTAATGATTACTCATCCAATATTCCCAGACTAGTTTCTAGCTTGTGACTGTCATCAGTGATGAGTGCTTGGATCTGAGAACATTGCACCTAGATCTTAGGATCTTCATGTGATCTTTTAAAATATTGAAATATTTTTGTAAGTGTAATGCTTCTTTAATTGTTAAGATTAAAATTGGGTAGAGCTAAACAGAAGAGATTCAAACACTATTTTCCATTCCCAACCATATTAATATACATAATATTGAGTTTTTCAAAGAAAATCAATTAAATAATATATATCTGATATAAGGATGAACTCAAAAACTAAAGATTTTTTAATCAAAACTCAGTTTATTACTCATGTTGTTGAAACTTTATATAATCACCATAGTACCTATCTATTTAATTATTCATAATTGAATAGTAAAATATATCATGATTTTATGTATATGTCTCACACCTTTTTTTTTTTAATTTTAGATTGGAAAAAATGGGATGAATTTTTTATACGAGAATACCTTTTTTTTAGAATTACAGATAATATTCTTTATAATTATTTTATATTTTTTTTTCAAATCTTGATTTTTTTATTGAAAAGATCGGTTGTGTATTATTTATCTATGAGTGTTATATGCATGAAAATATGAAATATGAATATAAATAATAATAGCTCAATGGATATAAACTCAAAACAGAGATTACTGTAAACTCCCAGTGAACTGTATTTAAACTAATACAAATCCATCAACTATGTTCTTTTTTGTTTATTGATGGGTTTCTATTAGTTTATACATAGCTAACTAATGATTTATAGTAACTTCTGTTTTAATTTCAAATATGATATATTTGAATTTTTTAAGATTATAAAAACTGAGTGCGTGGGAACAGTTTTTTTTTTTCATGTGTCAAAGCATCGGCCAGAAAGCGAACCCGCTAACCCGGGACAATTGCTTGTAAGGCAGTTGTGCTGACCACTCGGCCACCAACGCTTGACAACATGGGAATAGTTGATTAAAATATTTGTTCTTTTATTCAACAATAATAGCATACGAAAAAAGGGAATGTAATTTAATCTCTATCTCTTCACTATGTCTAATTTTGTATAAAAAAATAATTATATTTTATATAAATTCAATTTGTCCGTCTTACTACAGACAGTTTTTAGCAAAAAAATTTTATGGCATATGTACACACACACAATCTGATGTTTTGACTACAATGCATTCTTTCTCAGATCCACTCCTATTTAAATTTCTGAGGAAGACTGCAGGGCAGTCAAAACATCAGCTTGGGTATATATATACAATTTTTTTTGTCCAAAAGTATCTGATGTAAGGTGGACAAATTATATTTACATAAAGCACATATAGCATATATGTATGGAGATGGTAATCTGGACCAACTGATGATTGCTGGTTTAGCATGAAATATGTATATTGGTGATTATTTATCTTTTCAACATATATGTGTTCAAATGTAAGTATTACGAGATAGAGTGGAGAGTGGTGGGATGTGTGAAAGTCTGTGCTCCTATACCCTATATATAAAGTATTACAGCAAAATAAAGGAAGTAGTAGATTTATGTGTGTTTATAATCTATATGTTTAATCAAATGTAAGCAGCAGTAGTACATTGAATGTAAATTTCTGCGTGCTTTCATTTGTTTTTGTGATCATTTATATTATAACTTATGTAATTTATTTTCAATAGACTATATTTTGCCAAAAAAACTTCACATATTTTTGTTATAAAATTGGAATTACCAGCTTAAAAAGTATAAGCTGAAATGTATGTTACCATCATCACTTTAATTGATTCAAAGTAAGCCAATGTAACAGGTTTTGTGGAACTCTTGTACCAAAAGCTCTGAGTAGAAGACACATTTGATTAAAATGCATTGACAAAAATATTGGAAAGATTTAATAATTTAAAAAAAAACTTTTCACAACTTGAAGCATAGTATTTTTTAATACTTAACAAAGTAAAGCTTTTTTTTTTCTTTTTTCATAACAAAGTGAGATGTCATTTATAGTTTGGTGTAGTGGTAGCATGTCAGACTCTAGAGCATAACATTCTTGATTTATTGCAGCTTAGGCACTTCCAGTGGACAAATTTCTTATGAAAGCCTAAGCAATAAAACAATTTGTTTAGTTTTTATTTATCATGTGAGTTGTTAATGTTTTTTTGGAGAGAACGCTTTAATGCAGAAGGTAAAACAGTATTCCATAGTGTCATATAAGTAGAATGAAGGAAATTCCACTTATGCTGATAGAAGTGAACTCCATACATTTATTTGTATAACCATTATGATTTTTATCTTTGTTTTGCTCTTTTTTTCCCTTTTGAACTTTAAAGAGTCATAATCATTTTTGTCAAGTATTGGTGGCCTAGCGGTTAGCATAACTGCCTTCCAAACAGCTGGCCCGGGTTCACTTCCCAGTCAATGCTTTGTCATATGAAAAAAAAAGAGTCATAGTCATTTATGAGTTGCTACTAATGGTTATGGATATTTTACTTCTAATTCACATAAAATGTTTGACTGTTCTAGATATTGACAATTAGTCATTTAAAGTTTGGACTAAACTTTTTTAAATATATAAATAGTTAATTCGGTCAAACTTTAACTATTCTGTTTGATCATCATTTTTTCATGAAGAAATCATGCACTTCAGTCACTTTTAGCTTATCTTCACTCTCCTGAGGCTGTCTGTAGTATTACTTTGCCAATTTTATATTCAACTATTGACAGATACTTAAACTAAAATATATTTAATATATCATCAGATTTTCAATTGGATGGACGTTTGAAGAGTTGGAGTGTGTAGTAGATTGGAGCCTGTCCATTAAAGTATGAAGATTGTCTATCTTAATATATATATATCTGAGCACTTATAGTATATATGTGTGGGAGATGATAATCTGGACCAACTGATTATTGCTGGTTTAGCATGAAATACGAATGTTGGTGATTATTTATCTTTTCAGCATGTGTGTGCTTGAGTGTATCAGTGTTATTAGATAGACTGGAGAGTGGTGGGTTGTGTGAAAGTCTGTGCTCATATACCCTATATATTACATATATAGATACAGGTATATATATAATAAGCCTGTGTTTCAGTTATTAAAATAAAATATGTATTGATTTATTAGTTTGAAAACATACTTCAAGATGTCAGTAGTATATAGAGAACTTAATACATATGAGTTAACAATGCTGCACATTGGTAGATTCTTTGTTCTCAGACTTGGAGAGTATTTTCAAGAATACTAAAGTATTTTTATTACTTTCACAAAGAAGTATATATTTCCATGTGTTTTCTTGAAGATTTATGATGTTAGACTACATTTAAACTTTTCCAAATACAAACAATTCTTAAGAATAACACACAAAAACAACACAAGTTAGTAGATTGTATAATGTTTTGAGTGATAATATTCTCTAATCTTCTTGAGGTTTTTGGGGTCTGACCCATGACAATACTTGCATGGGAATCAAACTTACAACTTTAGATTTTTGAATATCAAATTTGAATGCAACATTCTATCCAACTGAGCTATTCTTTCAAAGGCAATACTCAGTAGAAATTTCATATACTTATATATGAGGGTTGGTTCAATGGCAAGTAATCCTATAAGTAATCCTATGGCAATACATAATGTATGGAGGTCTTTAGTTAATGTTACTATTAGAAAAAGTTATTAAAAAAGGTAAAGTGTGTGAAGTAGAAGAATTTAAACCAACCATCATACATAAGTATATGAAATTTCTACTGACTCTTTAACAGAATAGCTCAGTTGCTCAGAGTGATGTCTTCAAATTTGATATTCAAAAACCACCCTCACAAACACCTCGAGTGGTGTACAATATTGCCTACCCTATAGTTAATTGTCAGGCCTCATACACTGGTGAAACCAGAGCCTCTCTATTTACATGGCTGTGTCAACATAACAAAGCACTAACAGACTCAACTTGTAACTCAGTTTTTATCCAGAATCGCATCTCAGCATGGCATGATTGTGAACTGATTGACCCTATGGTTGCTTGCAGAGAATGCCACAACTTAAAAAGACAAGACAAAGAGGCTTACTTTATTACTAGGCACAATAACACCATCAACAGAAAAAAAACACGTGCTACAATATATCCAAGAAATGGAATACATAAACTCATTTGCATAAATTTGCATTACTAGTTTTGTTAGTTACGATATGGCTATGACTATGAGAGCTGTGTTCCTTGAAAGAGCTCAGCCACACTTGCATTATAGGTGTAAGTTTGACCTTTATGCTAGATTTGTTACTGGCCAGACTAGCAACACCTAAAAAAAGAGTGGAGAATAATATGACTCAAATTGTTGTGCAATAGACTAACCTGTATTGCTTTTATGTGTTATTACTAACAGTAGTTTGTATTTTGAAATGATTGATATTTTCTAGACATACATTTAATGATAGATGAGGGGGAAAGTCCAATCTATTATCATATATATGTTCCATATTTCATTTATATATTTATGATTATTTTTGCAAAGTAATTGTAATATATTTATTTTAAAAATAAAAATATTTATGATTATATTTAGATTTTATTTGAAAATGTTTGTTAAGAAAATAAATAAAAACACATTATAATTGTAAAAAAGACATTACAGTTGGCTCATGCCTTGGTAGTTATTTTTTGTCTACTTTTAATAATTATAAGAGCTGTATTTTAAATTTTAGAATAGAATTTTTTTTTTTTTTTTGATGTAAACAATAATTTCTTCAGATTTTAGAAATGGAGTTTAAGTTATAAAGATTTTATTCTTTTAATATTTTTATCAGCAATGTAATAATTTTTTTAATGTGTCAAAATGGCTGAGAAGCAAACCTGCAAACCCAAGACAACTGCTTGTAAGGCGGCTGTGCCCGACCACTCGATGACCAACGCTTGACAGCAATGTAATAATTGTACAAAAAAATCTATTGTTCTGTTTATATATTTTAGTTTATTACTTTTTTTCTATATTTGTAAAGTTGAAATATTATTCTTAAAAATATTTTTTTATTTGCAAATTTATATTTCTAATAAATAAAATAATATATTGATGTACAATACAAATTTACTTTTAACTTAAAATACTGGGAATATAATTTAAAGAGTCATTAGGAGGTAACATTAAAGGGCAAATGGCATAAATCACTGACATATTATTCAGCACATTTGAAATGCTTTAAACATTTTAGAAATAAATAAGTGTAAAAACAGTTTAATTTATAAGTGTCAAATTTATTGCCCTCACAATTTTATCACAAACCACTTGATGGAAGTCTATTAATAATTTTTATTAATCATTCATAGGACTAGAGATTATTAACTTATTGAATAATATTTTGGTAGTGTAATTTTCACTACCCCACTCTCAGGCAAGGTAGGGACTGGTTTCTATCCAGTCTCTAACTTGTATGAGAGTATTACTCTACAGAAGAATTAAAAATAATTTGGGCTGTTTTATTTAAATTGTTGAAAAGTGAGCAATCAAATTAAATCATTCTAATTTCATGCAGTTTGTACTTATAGCAATACTTTCTAAAATCAATTTCTTCTTCTAATAATAATAGTAACAATAATAAAAATGTATAGTGGTAATACTCAATAAATCATTGGAACATTTATTCAAGCATACTAATGACAGATAAAGTATTTAAATTAGACTAAACTCAAATGTATTTTATTTAAGTGAGATTTGATTCTATGAACAGTACCTCCAATTGTACAACTTTCTCCATTGTGTTAAACTAGGTATAATTGGTTAAATGGTTTGTTGTTCAGTAGATCATGTAACTTGTAATTACATTAAGTTCAGTATAGACAATATACATGTATTTAAATATTACATATTTAGTTTCTTTCCTTCCCATCCATCTACTATCTATTTAAATGGACTTATTAAGGTACTATATGTGGGGTAAGAGCAGCTTTGAGTCAATATGGGTATAACAATAAGATTGGCATCAACAGAGGCTTTGTACATTCCATTATTAGATTTTTAATGATATGGATGGCCAGAGTGGAGAAATTTGAAACCTGTCTATTAAAGTTTAAAGATTTGCTATCTTAATATAAACTGAGTACTGATTATGTATATATAGAAGATGATAATCTGGATCAACTGATGAGTTCTGGTTCATCATGAAATATGGTGATATATCACTTGTATAAGATGGAGTGGGTGGCTATGGTGAGTTTGAAAGTCTGAGTTCAAAACTCTTCTAATAAAAAAGAAGGAAATTTTATTGAGGTATAAGCTATTTTTATCATATTTATGCATGTTATTATGCATTATAACCTTGTAAAAGTTTTTGAAAAAATTATAGCATTTGCCACTGATATTATGGTTATTTATATTACATCATTGTTTTATCCTGTATCAAATAACTGTTCAGAGGAAAAAAATCTATATATCCATTAAAATACATCTCACATAAGATTTTAACCAGTTGTTCACTCTTAAGAATACGTTAATTCAATCATCTGGAGATCGGCTATGTTGAGGACACACTTTTGAAAATTTTGGGTGTACAATAATCAAGAATGTGTTGTCTTCATTAAGTTATAATTTTTCAGTTAGTGATGAACCTCTGAAAATATTTAAGACTGAATTTAACTGGAATCTAAAGTAATGAACGTGAGTTATTTATTATCATGATAATTATAGAATGAAATTCAAACGAAAGTGCATACTTTACCATATCAACTGATCAGAAGGAGGGGAACTTGGCCTTTAGTCAAATATTTATTAATTGTATAAATGGCTCATTATCTTATGATATAGTTACAGTTTACAGATAGTAGATATGATAATACGGTTGGACTATTTCCATCATCTATCATTATATGGTGAATGTCTAAAACATTTTAAACTTTATTTAAACTTTTCCAAATACAAGCAATTGTTAGTAATAACACACAAATTATTAGCAATACAGGTTTTAAGTGTTATCTGTTAACTTAAATGTTTTAAGCCGATAAACATCACATGATCACTATTTGTTATGCTTGTTCTTAACTGTTATTAAAACAGGCAAAACTCTCTATACATATTGCCACTAAGATCTAGGTGCAGTGCTCTCAGATCTGAAGCTCCTCACTGACAAAGGCCACAAGCCAGACACTAGTACGGGGATATTGGATTAGTAGGCACTAGATGGGGATTTTATGCACAAGCCTTCTGGCATCCATTGATTATTCTGGCTTGCACTGAGTGGCAATACGTATAGATAGTTTTGCCTGTTTTAATAACTTAAATGTTATTGCTAACAGTTGTTTGTATTTAGAAAAATTTAAATATAGTTTAAAATTTTCTAAACATTCAACATTTAATGATAGATGGTGGAAATAAGCCAATACATTATCACAGCTAAAATACCATCATTACAAATCTTTAGACAAACATGGAGATACTAGGATAAATTAAGAGAGTAACAAGCAATGTCTTATTGTCTAAATTATGTAATCTACTTTCAAACAAAAAATTTAACATACATATATGAATTAAAGAAATACAAAATAATTTATTTAGATGTTCTAAAAATGAGTTTGTCTGACTAGACTGAAAGCTTGCTCAACTATATATTGAAAGTTTAAAACAAAATAATCTTTTTTTTATGCAGTGAAATGCTTACAATAGAATTATCTAGATGTTTTAAATTGCTATTTTATTAATAAGATATACAATTAGAATCAGAGAAAGACATTCAAATTGGCTTGTTATTTTTTTTTGTTTTAAGGTAAATACTCTTGCAAAATATGCAACACAAACAAATTAAGTATGAAGTTAATAATTGTCAAGCATTGGTGGTTGAGAGGTCAGCCATGGCTGCTTTACAAGCAGTTGACCCGGGTTAGCATGTCCGCTTCCCAGTTGATGCTATGACACATGAGAAAAAAAAAAGTATGGAGTTAATAATTAAGGTCAGTAAGGAATAGCACATACAACCGGTAAACAAATTGTTAGATACTGGTGTAAAATATATATTTAACTTACTGACACGGTGATTATTGTATTCATTTGCAATAATTTTACCTGAAATTTAAATTCAAGCAAAATTTGAAAGTATTTGCAAATTTTATGCAAAATTAAGATTTTGGGGGGATCCATGATCAACAATAGCTCACCTTTTAAATATAGCAGTAAAGAAAATCTAAGATGCTTTTATTTAGAGAATGAAATAACAATAATATAAAAGCTAACCACTCAACATTTGACTAGCCAAATGTATATTGCTTTTTCATTCTTTTTTTGAGTGAAACTGAATATATTGCCTTACAGTAAGCTATTTAAAAACTCTTTGGGTTTTTTCTTCTCTATAGTGTATGAATTATAATATTTTCTTTGTAAGACAATACGATAATAAAAAATAAATAAATATGAATGAAATAAAAGATGTGTAAATATCAATAATATTTTTAGCTCAGAGAAAAAAGATGAGAAAATAAAATTAATACAAATGACAACTTTCTATGAAATTAATTTTAAAAAATAGAACAAAGTAGATAATAGTGATTCAAAAATGCAGAGAGAAATTTATATAAAAGAATAGCTACGATAAAAAATAAAAAAGATAAAAGAAAATGAGAAGTTTTGGTATTAAGTTGCTGAGAGTTGACAATGATAATAAAAAAATTTGAGAAAGTAATTAAAATTTTTTCTTAAGCGAGTACTTATTAGACGTTTTCATCAGTATAAAATATTATCGAGTATTTTGAATAAAAGAATTTATAATAGATTAAATGTTTTTATGTGAAAAATAATTTGGTTTTAAAATGACTACGAAATGAGAAATGTCAATGAAGTTGTGAGATTTAAAATAAAATAAAAAACTGACTAAAGAAAAAAGGGTTAAAGCTGGTTTTATTGATTTTTTAAAAATTATTTAACAAAATAAATTGGATTATATGACGTAGTTGTTTTTGCAAATAATGCTTCAGAGCTTTAGGAAATGTTGGAAAAGTTATCACATGAAAAGAAGAAATTAGGACTAAAGAATGGCATCAGCATGTATTTGGACTTTCCATCATCAAATTTTCAATGATATGGATGGCTGAAAAATTGGAGGTTGGAGTAGATTAAAACCTGTCCATTAAAGTGTGAAGATTTGCTATCACACTGATTTATATATATGTGTGGGAGATGATAATCTGAACCAACAGATGAGTGCTGTTTTAGCATGAAATACGGATATTGGCAATTATTTATTTTTTCTACATGTGTGTGATCATGTACATCAGTTGTATGAGATAGTGTGGATAGTTAGTGAGTGCTTGAAAGTCTGAGATCAAATCCCCTATATTTAAAAAGTCTAAAGTAATGTTTAATCAATATTCTCAAAAAAAAGAAAAGAAAATATGATAATCAGGATTTGGAAGAAGTTAACACTAGTTATTACCTTAGTCATAGCATCAATATAGATAGAAACAAATAAAATCAATCATGGAATTATATTTTTAAAAAAGTAACTTATAATTAAAAAGAAATATACCTATTTGTTTGAAAAAAAAAAAACGTTTTTAATTTACTAGTTCTTACTTATAGATCTGAAACTTGGGCACTTACCAGAAAAACAACTCAGAAACTTCAGACCACTCAATGAAGTATGGAGGGATATGTGTCTGGAGTAAAAAGAAATGACTGGAAATGAAATACTTGGTGAGAGAATAAGCAGATATTAATGATATCACTGAAAAAAATTAAGAAACTGAAATGAGCTGAACAGAACCTATTGTTAGAAGAGATAATAATAGATGGAAAGTTTGATTTAAACTAGATCCCAAGATATTGTTAAAAGACCTAAAAAAAGACCACAGGTGAGATGGGATATGAACTGGACTAGACATATTGTTAAAAGAGATAATAATAGATGTAAAGTTTGTTTTAAACTGGATCCCAAGAGATTATTAAAAAACCTAAAAAAGACCACATGTGAGACAGGTGGATGAAATGTTGGGCACACATATATATTGAAGTAATAGTTAAATATTTAATAACTAAAAACTGACATAATTATTTCACAATTTAAAATCTGACATATCATTGACTTGATATACAAAAGTTTACCCAATTGCTGTACTATAGCTGGTAAATTGCTCAAAACAAAATAAAAATGAACATTTATTTTTGAAAACAATTGTTTTGCAAGAGCGTTTTCTCTGGGTTGTTTTATGTTGCACAGTGATTTATAAGTTTAAGTTACAGGTAAGTTGATCAGCTGATAGATTAGAAGTTATTTTAAAGTAGGTTCAATATATTGTATTATATATTTAAGCAAATCAAAAGATATAGCTTATCATTCCTAAATAAATTTTAAACAAAACTATAATAAGCCACAAATCTTCATTACTCTTTAATCTATATTGTTTTTTAAGTTGACTTTGACAGTCACACACATATACATAATTATAATTTTCACTTTATTATATATGTAATACTTTTGAAAAGTATTAAAATACTACATATATATATATATATATATATATATATATATATATATATATATATATATTATTTTTTATTTATATCCTGAGTAAAATTGTGTAGAAACTTACAATCTTATAGATGACAACATTTGATAATAATAAAAAAAACTAGCCATTTTCTTGCAGGTATGTGTTTCTGTCAGTCATGCTGTCATCAGCTGCTTGGGAAAAAATTGAAAACACATCAAACATAGCAATTCAGTTTCTATTTAAATAGATATGCAATACCGAATTTTTTCCAGATAAATTTTATTCAATACTCAATGGTTACATAGGATTCATAATGATATTATACATGTTATATGAGTAATTGCATGTATATACATAGGATTGTGTACATATTGCATATATATAAAGTCTGTTGCTCAGGTATGAACTATGCCAATGATTATAAATAGTTCATCATAGAAAAAATTATCACATTGTTGGGATGGTTACATATTTTGGAGTACTTATATAATGTATAAATATAGTATCTTGAAATTATCAGGTGGGTGTTTTATGTTGACTAGGATACCTGCTCCACCAACTACACATTGCTTGTGGACAGGTCACAATAACCCAAAGGTTGACATTAAGTTTTAGGAATATTTTCAGTATTAAAAATTTTAGTATTAAAATTCTGAAGAATTGTAGATTATTGTATTTTTATTTAAAATTTATTTAATAATGAGAATACATAATTTTATTAAATTTTGTTTTTATTTACAAATACCATTTCATTCACAGATAAAACATTGAAAACATTAAATATAACCTCAGTTGTGGAGCATTCTTGTTAAATATAACCGTTGTATTCAAAATACATTTAAAAAACACAGAGAGGAAAAAGTCTTGTCGTACTGTTCTGGATAAATCAACCATTTCTGATTAGAAATAAATAAATATATCAAAATAATAAAAAAAATTTGTTGTGTATTTGCATATATATTATATGGATACTAACAAATTGAGTAACACATGGGAAATTAACAACAAACAAAATTTAATAAAGACAAAATTAACAATAAGGAATTATCAATGTAACTGAAATGCATTTGCCACTGAACATCATAACAAAGTATTATTAACAGCAATATTGATCCCTCTGCACAAAAACAAATAAAACCATATATATATTACTATTAAGTCAAACTCTGATTCCACAGTCACAAATTTAACAAGTGCGTATACTCACAGTTTGTTCTATGTTTCCTTCTATAGAACCCATCAGACATATAAAAACAAAATAAGTAAGGTCTGTGTGATCTGTTTTAGTCCCTAGCTGCTGTTGGTACCTTCAGAGGCATGGTCTCTGGGATTGCTTTCTTCAGTGCATGAACCACCCATTGCTTCCCAGACAGCTTCTCAATGGGTCCTTTCAGTCCTATTCTAACTCCAATAAACACAGTTATTAGAATTATCATAAATATAAAATAACAATTTTAAAAAAGCACAGTTAAGGAAGTTATATATAGATAAAGCAATGTTATTGTATTGTATGATTTCATACTGTGATATAGTTAAAGATTAATAGATCAAATCCCAAACAGTTTTACTGGTACCTAAACATCATCTGACCTCCCTAGCAACTAACTATGCATAAATTTCATAGTAATGATAGATAAACTGATAAAAAGAAGTGAATTGAAAATTGCAATAAAAAATGATTGCTTTTTTTAATTTAATAATTAAAATTAAGAAAAACATCAATATTATTGTTTGAAATGAAAATAATATTTATGAGGCTAATTAATTCTTGAACTGCAGTATAATAAAATGCAAAACAAAAAATACTTCAATTGATTAGACTGAAACTTCAACATTAATCTTCTCCTGATAAAGATGATTTCTTCAGCAGGCATATGGAGTGTAAATTTGACTGTGGCTGATAAATAGATTATTAAAAATATATAAAAAATTAAATGTTTAATACTTTTAAGATATAAATTTGTTAAAAAAAATTACAAGGGTATTTAGGATAAATATTGTTAAGAGATACTATAACATTTAAAAAACAAATTCAAAGTAAATATTTTTATAGGATTAAAAAGAGAAGTTTTATTGAGCATATACTTTAAAATAAGGAAATAATACATAACATTTTAGATAAACTTTAAATATAGAAAAATAAACAAAAGAAAATAAAAATTTAAAAAATGACAAGTGATTTGAGAAAGAAGAAACATCACAGTTGGAATCTTGTACCTGTCTATATTTTAAAAAAAAATTTTTTTGAAAAGAATGGAAGTTTTAAAAAATGTTAGTCAATGTTAAAAAAACATTTACTGACACTTAAAATCTCAATATGAGTTATTTATATCTATCTAAAATTTTAATATAATAAACGATATTTTTTAAAAATTAGCCTCACTATTTAATAGTTGGTATACTCACCTTTCATATTACTAACATAGGATGTCAAATCTAAATGAAAATTAGAAAAAACTTGCAGATTCCAAACAAATTCAAATATGTTTTTAGATAGCTAGACTATATATATTTCTTATAATAACGCCCCTTATATAAACTTTAATGCAAAAGATTTTTATATAACTTCTTTATTTTCCTGACAGATTCCCTCTACATTAAAGGTAGAGGAAATTGAGAATGCTATGAGGAAGACTGTGGGAAGTAGAGGAAATTGGGAATGCTCTGATGAAGACTGTGGGATTGTTGAAACTGCCAGGAAAATAAAAAAGTTATATAAAAATCTTTTGCATTAAAGTGTATATGAGAGGAGTTGTTATAAGAAATATATATGAATATATGAGGAAATGCAAAGAAAGTAAAAGGGAAGAATAACAGTATAGCTGGACTATATTTATTCCAGTTAACTATATAGTTCTAATTCTTATTGAATATTTATATCTTTTCTTGTTATTTTGAAATTTAAATAAATAAATCAGCTTTGGAAAGTATATGAAATTTAATCTAGAAAAATCAAAACTAATGCAAAGAAATAAAATTGTGTCAATACAACTTTCCATCATTTTGTAGCAGTATCTGACCTCAGGAAGCATTGGATTGCTTTAATTTTACTACATCCGGATCAATACTCAAAAAAAAAAAAAAAAATTAATGAGTCATAAAGCATTATGGGTATTCTAATCTCCAAAAGAAAAGTCGGTAAAAGATAAATAATAAATATTATATTTCTTAAGGTTTAGTAGGAGTAGGAACTGAATCAAAGACTGCAATGCTGTTAACTTGCATTGTAATAGGTCCTAATTTTCTGTAATATCTGACGTCACCTATAATCATTTTTAAAAGTATAGGTGTAGTAAAAGCAGATTGACTATATTTTGGCAAGTTGAAAACTTGACAGGTAAGAGGTTCAGTCATATCTTTTATAAGTGATTTTATAGTTTTAATTAAAACTGACACACACAGGCTTATTATATACCGGTGTCTATATATGTAATATATAGGGTATATGAGCACAGACTTTCACACAACCCACCACTCTCCACACTATCTCATAACACTGACACACTTGAACACATATATGCTGAAAAGATAAATAATCACCAATATACATATTTCATGCTAAACCAGCAATCATCAGTTGGTCCAGATTACCATCTCTACACATATATGCTATAAGTGCTCAGATATATATTAAGATAGCCAATAATCATAATTTAATGGACAGGCTTCAATCTACTCCACACTCCAACTCTTCAACCGTTCATCCAATTGAAGTAGGAGTCATTTGAGATAAGTTGAAGATTATTAATCAATGATGGGATAACATTATTCTTATGGAAAGACCCTATTGAGAGCGAATACAGCTGGTCCATATTATAGATTTGACCTGAAAGATAGTTTAATATATTTTGAATAATAGATACTGCGAAGTTACCGAGATGTGTAAATACTTTTATTTTATGTATTTGAAGAAGAAAAGATTTTGCTAGTTGTGCTTCTTAAAAAAAATATTTTCTTTTACTTCAGAACAAAGTTTAATTTCTAACTTAGATGCTTTTTCTCTTCCCATCATTAAGCTTTCATTAGGATCTAAACATTTTCTGAAGAGGTATTTTTAATGTGGAATACTGTACTTATAATGGAGCTTATAACTTGAAATAAATAATTTTTCTCCACCGATTTAGAGAATAATCGTCTTTATTGAATACAAATGCAATAATTAACAAAATAATTTATCTTAAAATTTTTTCAACAATTTAAGTTATGTCAATATAATTAGATTTTAATATAATCAATAATTTAGTATTTGAAATGATTGTTATTACATTCAATTTGTAACATTATTTTATATTAACAATTAAAAAAAGTCACTTGAAGATTATGGTGTCGATAAATTAATCGGTTGAGAATTATTCCTAAAATAATATATATGGTGTTGATAAATTAATCTATTCCACAATCTTCTATGTAACTTTAATCAATCTACTGCAGGATGAAGGTCTCTCCAAGTTTAATCCATCTTCTCCGATCTTTAGCCTCCCTTTTCCACAACACCCCTGCACATTTTCTTATTTCATCCATCCATCTCACATGGGGTTTTTTTAAAGAACATACTCACAAGAACATGTTGTAGAGGTCTCTACTGTCACATCTAGGTGCGAGTTAATATATGATAATAGTAAGGAAAATAGTTTATTGTTTAAGGCTCGAACGGGAGAATATACATGTAAGTGGAAAAGTATGGGTGATTAAGTCTGTAAATTATGTAAGAAAGGAATAGAAAATATTAGGCATCTGTTAATTGAATGTAAATGCTTGAAAACAGAAAGGGCACATATGATGAACTTATGGAAGAATAAATATGAAAAAAGTGATTATACAGAAAGTGGATTATTGTTTTTTATGCTGGGTTTGGGAAAAGATAAGGGGGATTTACATATAAAGGCCATAGAGTTGACAAAGATTATGTTGTAGAAATGGGATGGAGCAGAATATGGGTAAATTTAGAGTGGGGAATGAAAAATAAAGTGGCTAACAGGTTTATCTGGGCATAATTGCTGAGATATTCGTTTAAGGAGAAACCACAATACATCACATCACATCACATAGTCTTAATATATATATATATATATTACTTAGGTAATAAGTATGGCTTAACAAATTATTAATTACAACTTCTTATTGTTAATAATATTTAGAACAATAAATTCAACAAATATTTTTGCTTGCTATTAAAACAAATTATTATCCAATATTAAGTTATAATTCTAAGTAATATACCCTCCCCTCCTCCCCATTTTTTTATACTTCTAACCTGAATTATAATTTGCTGCTGAAACTGAATTAATGTGATTTTGCTGTAAATAAAAGTATTTTTTATTTGTTTATAACTAAAGTAAACCATTATCAACTCAGAATAGTAATGAGATTGTTTTGTTTAATAATACGCATTGCTTAATGCATTTGAAATTTAAATGGAAGCAGCTAAAACTTTGGAGAAGTTATATATAAACAATCTACATACATTAATAAATGCAAAATATTGAGTAATCATCTATTCCTTGCACTCTGGATGTTTATACGTATTTATTCATTTACTCTGTTGGAAATAGAGAATTAAATTTTATATTCACCTGATTTTATGTACAGCTGAATAATTCTGAAATATCCTTTAGATATTCATTTGTAGTTTCTAAATTATTTACTGTACTTATAATCATGTTAATACATAAGAGTTATGGTCTATTTCCACTGATGCTAATGAATGAATGCATATAAACATCCAGAGCTCAAGAAATAAGTGGCCACTGCTCTTTGCTTTATTGACATACGAATTTGTTTATATATAGCTTCCCAGAAATTTTTGGATGCTTTGGTTTAAATTACATTTACAATAAATTATAAATATTTATTATTTAGATTTACAACACTGACTTTACTTTTATATGTGAGGTTGTTTATAATAAGACATAATCTTTATAGTCTAAATATTCAATTATAGTTTTAATATTTGAATGCAAGTATAGTTTATCTATTTGAAGTTTCGATGTAATTATAGAGGATTTGAACCTAGAATTTTAAGCTCCTTTCAGCTATCCACTCCATCTCATATAATTGATACACATGACCACACACATGTGAAAAAGATAAATGATCTCCAATATACATATTTTTTTGTGGAACCAGCACTCGTCAGTTTGTTCAGATCATCATCTTCTACACACACATATAATCAGGACATAGGTTTATATTAAGGTAGCAAGTCTTCAAACTTTAATGGACAGGCTTCAATCTTCTCCACTATCCAATTCCTCAGCCATCTATACCATTGAAAATGTGGTCTTTTACACATATGTGTTGTCATATATATCAATTATATGAGAAGGAGTGCATAGCTGAAGGGAGGTTGAAAGTTGTGTTCTATTTTATTTTAAATTAGACTAATATGAAAATTTCACACTCTATTTCCAACAATATCAGTGAATGAATATTTATAAAGATCCAGAGTTCCAAAAATAGGTTGTCACTCCATTCTTGGCATTTATTGACATATGATGTATTGTTTACACTTAATTTCTAGAAAGTTTTAATTGTTTCTTTATATGGTTATAGTGTTTGTCACCAAAGTGCACTCAGCTTTATGATATAAAAATAAGAAAGAAACAACTTCATTATGCATATATGCATGTATATGCTAAAGAATCGCATATACAAATAAAGGGGAAATTAATGTATATATATATATATATATATATATAAATATTATATATATATATATATATATATATATAATAATTTAATAAAAATACCACATTATTAACTGTAAGAAATCAAATCTTTGAGATTTGTAGCACACTCTCCCAAACCTTATAAATCTTGAATTATAACTTTCTGTGTAAAATTTTCCTGAACATGTTCTGTCAATATACATACTCATTGAAATAATTGAGAGAGTGCAAATTTCTCAAGCGCTTATGACTACAACTAGTGAATCAAATCTTAAGCACTGGGACAGAGAATTTAATAAGAAAAGAACGGTTCCACTCTCTTCTTTACTTGTCTTTATATATATATCCAAGCCAGTCCAAAGTACTTATATTTGAAAGTGTGAATCTTAAATATTTTCACACTTAACTCACTGAGTTCAAATTATGAACATACAGCGTGAAATCTTTCGATTTACTACGCAGTAGTTTTCGATGTTATAAATTTGCAGCCATATATGTAAATAATATTTAAAGCACAGTCACTATTGAAATAATTGAGAGAGTGCAAATCTGAGGGTAAAAATTATCTTTAAAACATTAGAAAATATCTTCAAGTTGAATTGCATGGAAATATAAATAGTATACATGGCTAACACAGAATATTTTTTGACATTTAGAGCTGGAATTCTCTTCTTTATCTTGGGACAGAGAATTTAATAAGAAAAGAGCAGTTCCACTCTCTTTTTTACTTGTCTTTATATATATCCAAGCCAGTCCAAAGTACTTATATTTGAAAGCGTGAATCTTAAATATTTTCACACTTAACTCACTGAGTTCAAATTATGAACATACAGCGTGAAATCTTTCGATTTACTACACAGTAGTTTTCGATGTTATAAATTTGCAGCAATATATGTAAATAATATTTAAAGCACAGTCGATATTGAAATAATTGAGAGAGTGCAAATTTCTCAACCGCTTATGAGTTAAGTGTGAAAATATTTAAGATTCACACTTTCAAATATAAGTACTTTGGACTGGCTTGGATATATATATATATATATATATATATATAAAGACAAGTAAAGAAGAGAGTGGAACCACTCTTTTCTTATTAAATTCTCTGTCCCAGTGCTTAAGATTTGATTGGCTAGTTGTAGTCATAAGTGCTTGAGAAATTTGCACTCTCTCAATTATTTCAATATTGACTGCACTTTAAATATTATATACATACTCATTATGAAATGGAATAGAAAAATTTGAGAATTGTTTCTATATGAATATTCAGATGTTTTAAACCTCTGGCTAAACTGATCAATTAAAGTTTTTTTTAAAATAGGCAAAACTCTCTCCATACGGTAGTGCCACTCTAAGCAAGACAGAGTAATCAATGGATGCCAGAAGGCTTGTGCATAAAATCCCTATCTAGTGCCTACTCATCCAATATCCCCAAACTAGTTTCTGGCTTATGGCCTTCGTCAGTGAAGAGCCTTAGATATGAGAGCACTGCACCTAGATTTTAAAATCTAATGCAACCCTCCAGCACCCACCTTTTATCTCTACATAACTACTAAACTATGAGAACAAAATTGAAAACACACAGATATTTTCAACTTAAGCTCAATAGCCCATATAGTCATATGGGTCTGAACTCAGTATGGAGAGAGTTTTGCCTATTTTAACAACAGTTATGAGCAAGCATGGAAGATAGTGATCATGTGATGTTTAAAACTTTAGTGTGTGAAATGCATGCTTATCCAGAGAGATTGGTCTGTAAAATTTTATACTCGTTGATAAGTTTAAAATTTTAATATACTTAGGGATATATTGAAAATATGAAAGATTTGATTACTTATAAATATTCATAATAATGCTAACGTTATTTGCTTCAGCCATCTACAGAAATTTTATGATATTTCAAGCAACAATGATTGGTGAAAAAAATCACCTGACTTCTTGAAACATCAGAAGCATTATATAGAGACCAAAAGTAAATAATGTTAGCATTATTATAGATTCACATGGTGTTTAATTAGTTAATCATGTTTATGTGTGGTTTTTATACATACTGCTAACTATAGAGATGTTATACATGTTTTGATCAATAACTAAATACTCTTGTAGATAATTAAACAAGGCAAAACTCTCCATACAGTAGTGCCACCCTGTGCTAACCAGAGTAATCAATGGATGCACTAGATATGGATTTTATGCACAATCCTTCTGGCATCCATTGATTACTCTGGTTGGCACATGGTGGCACTACTGTATGGAGAGTTTTTCCTTATTTAATAACAATTATGTGCTAGTATAAGAGATGGTAATCATGTGATGTTTTGTGGATTTACTCTTGTAGATATTTGTTGTGAACTCATCCTAACTTAACTTGAACTTACCTTCAAATTCTGGACTAAGCTTTAGTACAATATTTTCAAGTTTAAATTCAATTCAGAATAAAACTGGTCAGCCAATGGGATCAACAGGCTAATTGAAATGCTGTAGTCCATTTGAGAAAGAAACAAACAACTTTCAGATGTTAGACAATATGAGACAACATTAGACTATTGTTAGATATACAACCAGAGTACATACATTGCCCACATCAATATGGAGCATGAAGCTGATAGCTACAGTCATCACCACATGGTTTAAGCTTCTCACAGTCAGAACGTGTCAGAGTTCAAAAGGGAAGTCACATCATTTCTTCCCGGCCTCTATCCATACCACTAACAACTAAACTTGTATTCCTCACCAATGATAATGGAGGCAAACCATTACTATTGTCATTAAACATTTGTAAATACTTTGTATTATAAATACATATAATAAATATGTTTATACTTATTTCAATAATTATGTGTTATTCTTGAATAACCAAGAATATTACTTTTGAATACACTACAGTGTAAACCTGTCAATATTTTTGGTTATAAATATCAGTTTTACTAAACATATACATAAGTGATCATGTTTACAGTATCATAGTAGTTGACAATACTTTTCTACTTAAAGATAAGGTGATTATATAGTTATATATTTCTTTACCGTTTTATCAATTGCATTAATTACATGTATATATTGTATGGGTAAAAATAAATAATTCAAATGTGGCTTTAAAAGTGTATTCTAACATGCAAAAATTTGTAAGTTAATAATGATGAGTACCATGCAAGCTAGATGGTCTATTTACAGTAATATGAATATCACTTATCTGACCAGTTACAATGACTTTACCGCCTGTAATAAACATGCAAGTACAATACATGAATGTTTAAAGTTTTATATTAAAATCTTAAAATAAGAGTAACATACAAACTCAATGCAACATCCATCACTTACAGATATTGCATTACCTTCAATGTAATTAAAACAGGCAAAACTCTCTATACATATTGCCACTCCATAGCAGTTATAAGCAAGCATAAAAAGTGGTGATCATGTGATGTTTAGTGGCTTAAAACCAATCCTGCCTAATAGTATAGTGGTGGCTATGGTTATTAAAGAACCAAAGACACCAAAATGTATAGGTACTGAACTGAGTTCAGATCTATATGACTATATAAGCTAATGAGCTTGGATTAAAAATATAATGGTGTTTTCAATTTAAAACTCATAGTTTTGTAGTTAAGTAGAGATAAAAGGTGGCTGCTGGAGGGTTGCATTAGGGCCTAAGATCTAGGTGCAGTGCTGTCAGATCCAAGGATCCTCACTGATGAAGGCCACAAGCCAGAAACTAGTCTGGAGATATTGGATGAATAGGCACTAGATGGGGATTTTATGCACAAGCCTTTTGGTATCCATTGACTAACTCTGGCTTGCATTGAGTGGCAATATGTATAGAGAGTTTTGCCTGTTTTAATAACAGTTTTAAGCAAGCATAAGAAATGGTGATCATGTGATGTTAACCTTCAATGTAAAATAGAGGCATGAATAAAATTTTGAGATTAAGAACACCTTGGCAATTGATAACAGAACTAACTTTATCATCATACAATATGAATATGATAATTACAATACCAAAGAAATGATAACAAAGATAATAAATAAATACATATAGACTATTTTTTTTTAATAATACATAATACAGTTTTAAAATAAAACTCACTCCATGTAATATTATAAAATATTATTTCAAACCATTTTTATTATAGGTTATTATTATACAACAATCTTACATATTTTTTTACCCCTTATGGCTTAAATTATTTTTAATTTAGATATTAGAATCATAAAATGGGGCAGAAGTATATCTCATCAAGTATTAACAACACTTAAATTTCTTACATGTGATAAAGATTAAAAAATATACTTCTGTGATTTGCTTATAGTTTAACAAAAAAGTTGATATTTATAATCATATTCATTTATTAAATATTTTATATGTCTATCATATAAATAAGAATAATATTTACTGAGGCTATAACCTCGATAATAAGCGTATAAAATGCGATAGTAGGGACCTCTACAGGCGTTTTAACCACAAGCTTATGCTATGGAAGAAAAGAGGGGAACCTTCTTTACTTCAAGATTTAATTAAAGCAATATGCATTCCTCATAACTTTATCATTTGATCAAATATGCATAAATCAAACATTAATTAATACACATTTTTTAAAAATTAATATTTATTAAATAAAAATATTATTACTATTATATTTTTATATAGAATGCTTTAGGAAATTATACTTTTTTTATAAAATAAAAATAAAATAATATTACCATTTTTAAAAAGTTTATTTAACCTGAATGGTGCGATATTGGGTAATTATTATCAATTATTCAAAGCACTATTCTTACGTGTCTATTTGTATCTGTAAATAATTCAGGTCAAAGCATGTGATATGATAATTGAATGGAATAATTATATTAGCCATTAGCTTTGACTACCTTATTTGTATTTGAACAATTTTTAGTATTTTCCTTTTGCTTTAAGTGGATAAGATTATAACTTTTCTCAGTAAAAAACAAATTAATGTGCATGAACCTCTTGGATCTAATGGATTTATATGGTACTGGATACAAAATTTATATGCACTGAAGGTCCAGGTACAGTATACAAAGCATTTTCAGACCTGCTGTTAGCCATACTTCAAAGGATATAGATATAATAGCACTAAAAATCACAAATGATAAATCTCCTGTCATCTATATCATTGCATTGCTCCATTTTGTTTGAAAGTCAAGTCATTTCTTTATAAGATTGAAGATTTATAGATATAAATGATTGTTTTACATTTTCCTGATTTTCTAATAAAATAATGCAGTGGTGTCAATAGCATTTGTAAGCTTTGATATTTTTAGGTTTTACAGTACACTTGGGTCTCTTTTTACGTGGATTTATTTAATGCGATTTTGAAGTTACGCGATTCACGTTTCTCCGGAAGTCGAACTTTGATAATGCGCTATTACTTTAAATAATAAATTCCGTGCACTTACATCATGTTGAAAGTAATAGCACATTATTGGAATTCGACTTTCTCTTAGTAATTTCAATAATTTCAGTGCTTTATAATAGTAAGATTTTATGCAATAATGAAATTAAAATCATGATTTCCTCATTTTATGTATACACACATTAAATTTTACAAGATTATAATGTAAATTTGTTCAAACATTGTGCGTGTTAATTTTGCATTTTAAATCACATTCTGTTTTTGCTTTTTAAAAAAGAACATAATCAATTATTAATCATTTAGTGTCTGCAAGTTTATTTTTAAAAGGTGAATAGTAGCAGTGGGCACAATTAAAATTGAAAATTAAAAAATTAAAGACAAAAATAAGAATTTAATTTTTAGTTGTTAGATGAATTACTAATTACATTGTCACCAGAAAACCATTAACACAACATGAGAGTGATGTTGGCACTAGTTGCATTTCCTCTTGTGAAGAATCTGATTTTTTACCAGTTTGCAAATGAACCTGTTTATCGGCAAATAACAATAATAATTAAAACATGTATAAACAATGTAAATTACTGTAAATTATGCATAAAAATATATTGTTTTGAATAAAATTAAATATTATAGTTAAAAAAAGTTTGTCTTATATCAATTTTTTTCAAATTTGAAATTTTTTATTAGTCATATTTTATTTCTTTATTTTTTTTTTTGCGCAAATTTTAAAGTAATTTTACATTGGTGCTTTGCTTTTACGCAATTTTTGAAAAATCACAGTCTGTATCCCCCCTTTTTCAAGGTAAGTTACGTCTATTTTTGCACGATTTAGTTTGCACGTGTTTTCTGAGGAACATATCTATTGCGTAAAACAAGACCCAGGTGTATATAATTTGAAGTGCCATATTTATTAATATATGACAGCATTCATTGATTACTGGAATTTAAAATAGAGAAGTCTTTGAAATAAAAGTAAACTGGATAGAAGATTATTTAACTTTTGTGTGTATATAAGGAGAGAGATACAATGTACTTGTACAGCTGAAATAAGGCTTATTATATACCTGCATCAATATATGTAATATATAGGGTATATGAGCACAGACTTTTACATGACCCACCACTCTCCACTCTATCTCATAACACATACACTTGAACACATATATGTTGAAAAGATAAATAATCACCAATATTCATATTTCATGCTAAGCCAGCAATCATCAGTTGGTCCAGAATATCATCTCTACACATATATGCAATAAGTGCCCAGATATATACTTTAATGGACAAGCTTCAATCCACTCCACACTCCAACTCTTCAACCATCCATCCAATTGAAAATCTGATGATGGAATGCTCAAAGGCCACCCTGAGGCTGAGATTCTCGTCACACCCATGTTGACCTAAAGTCAATCTAAGCACTTATTGCATATATGTGCAGAGATGATAATCTGGACCAACTGATGATTGCCGGTTTAGCATGAAATACGTCTATTGGTGATTATTTATCTTTTCGACATATATGTGTTCGAGTATATCAGTGTTATGAGAAAGAGTGGAGAGTGGTGGGTCATGTGAAAGTCTGTGCTCGTATACCCTGTACTTGTATAGGTAAATATCTGCTAATAGTGGAATTTATCATTAAGATCGAGTTGTTTTCTTTCAGCGGCCGCCTTTTTTTTTTTTTTAAAAAAAGACAATAATAGCTGATTTTCTAATTAGACTTAAGTAAAAAAAAAAAGATCAATTGAATGTATAATAAACTTTATTAAAATGAAACTTTTTTCCCGTTTATGAACACAGTAGCAACTGTGTAATAGTGTTTTATAGGCTAAAGCTTTTTTATCCAATTAATTTAAAGTACGTTGATAATATATAATTATAATTGCAGTAACATTGTCATTTTTTTAACAACTCATTTTTCTTTTTCTTTTTTTCTAACGCCTTTGACATTCTCTTCTCTGGATTTTCAATACAAATGTCAAGCAATAATGAAAGAAAAATATTTTTTCTAAAAATTGAACTAATTTAGATTTAATTAATTTATGACTGTTTCGAGTTGTCAATACATTTTTCTTGTGGTAATTAATGAAGCTTCTGGATAATACTTTTAACTACATTAAGGTCTCGTGTGGTCATTGTCCGGGAATATTAGCATTGAGATTTTTAATATTATTTCTTCTCTTCCAGCGATTACTGATTGGCCAAATTTTTGCCTGAAGTTTTAATTTGTTTATTTATTTTTCTCACAAAAAATTCTAATTTTGTAATAAGTAAAAGCTTTTCTATTGGAGCGGCAATACGAAGTTGAATCTGATTTTTTTCTTGCTTATTCTTGAGTAGAACAATACATTGGTTTGACGAAACCTTTCACAACTTTCACTTTATTGATTTTGGTCATTAATTGATAGAAATAATAAAATTAGTGAAGCATAGTTTTCTATTGTTCTTTCTGACACATTTGAAGCTTTTCTAGAAATATGGTATATGGAAAAAAAAAGAAATAAAAATGCTTATACTGGCTCGTATAAATCATATAAATATATTCATCTACATTAATTATTGACCAATTCTAAAAAAAAAAGTAATATGGCGTTCGATTATATATATATGATAATTATATATAGCACGAATATATATATGTAAATCTAAACAGAAGCAACCAATCTATTATTTATTATAATGGCTATCCGAAATTAGTTGCTTCCGTTTAAATTTATTTATATGACATAGTTCTTAGAACATCCACTTGTTATACGCAAATCTAGGATTAGGAACTTGGAAATTATTTTAGTTTCCAAACAAGCTTGGAAATTATCCAGGTAACTAGTTTATGGTAAATCTAGAAAGCTATTCAAATATTGGTCAGTAAATGGGTGCCTATTCTTGTTTCGAGAATAATTAAAGAAAACTGTAAATCTATCCTGTTGATTATTGTTATCGTCTTTACTATTTCTCTGAAAAGCACTTTTGTTTGAAGTGAGATAATTACATTTAAGAAAGAGATTGTTATCCGTGGGCGACTTCACGACTTCTGCTGTTTCTACTTGATTTTACCATTCTGTCTTTCATTGTTTTGACATCAGATAACTCAGGGGGTGGTATTTACTTCCGTTTCAATTACAGTCGTTTTAAAAAATTATAATTGTTATTATTATTTATATATGGATAAGTACATTTTCTTTTGATACCTTTCTGTAACTACAAATTGACGTTTTGATTAAAATTAAAATAATTTGAATAAAAGTGTTGGGGATAATTAAATTTTAGGATATATATTTATAGTATAATATTTTTTTCTACAGTACAGCTTTTTCATACCTGCACTCCAATATGTATATAGGGCAGTTTTTAAACAAAGTAATCTATTATCATTATTCAAAACTATATTTTCACTAATTAACAGGTAAAAAAAATTGTAATAAGACATTAAACTTCAGGTGAGAACTAATAGAAATTTAGAGACACATATTTTCATAACTGGAATGTCAACAGGGTCAAAAGTTTTAACAATATAATAAAAAGTTATTGGTAACATAACAAAATTAATATAGAAAAGGAGAAGTTTAACTATTAATATGGATGAAAGTTCAACGTTTATTTTTTTAGAAGTTGAAAAAAATTAATATTTTTAAATGTTATATATATATTTCAAATTTTAAAAAGATTTTTATTTAACCTGCTTCCATAAATAATGATCTCACATGATATTTTACATTAGTGGATAACAAAAGTCGGTGCTGATATAGTACGCGCGCTCGGCAGCCATTTTGAATTTTAATGAACAAAGTGATTATGCAACAATAAAAATGGGTAGAAGTGACCCATTTTTAAAATTATAATTAAATGCATTTCAGGAACAATCTTCATTAATCAGGTAAGCTAAATATATCAAGCATCTGAAACTTCATTTTTAAGCTGGTTGTTTGATATTGTTTCATAATAACTCTTTTACAAGGTATAATCATATATATATTCATATGAATATTTCCACAGGTTGTAAATATAAAAGACATGTTTTACAGGTCATCCATGAAATATTTTTTGTTTATTAAAATCTTACACTGATGAACACACCCAACATGTCGTTTATATATATATAAATTTTAAATTAAACATAACTCAATGTATTAAAACAGGCAAACCTCACTATATGTGTTGCCACACACAGCAAGCTAGAGTAATCAATGGATGCCAGAAGGCTTGTGCATAAAATCCCTATCTAGTGCCTACTCATCCAATATCCCTAGACTAGTTTCTGGCTTGTGGCCTTCGTCAGTGAGGAGCTTGCTGTGTGTAGCAATACATATAGTGAGTTTTGCTGTTTTAAAACAGTTATACACAAGCATAAGAAGTGGTGGTCATGTGATGTTTATTGGCTTATAACTCAATGTATATGTAAATAAAGGAAATGAATCACCACCCCCAGACTATGAAGTAAAAGCACTCTAAATATTTAACAAAGAATTGAGAATAGTAGGAACACACCCATTCCTTGAGCTGTGATATTTATAAAGATACTTTTATCAGTTCAGATATTAAAAGAAAGATTCTGCCTCCAGCCCTGTATAATTGATTATGAGTTTAATAATTCTTAAGTGCCATATTCCATCTGGATAATGAATTAATTTCACTCCAATTCATTGTCCCCCCCCCCACATTCCAAAAATGTTTGCTATTTCATCCATCCACATCACACGAGGTTTTTTTTAGATCTCCTAGAATTTCTCAATTATCATCTATTCTAGTAATATGTCACATCCATGCCTTTAGGTTTTTTATTTCTTCTTTATAAATCTTAACACAAATCTGTTCAAACTTCACTGTGTTTTCTGTAGTCTTTTCATTGTCTTTGCATTAAGAGTTCAAGTTTGGAAAACATATTTATTAAAAAGACTCCTTTTTCAAGCACAAGAGCATATTTTCTTTTAATATCTGTCTTCATCCACAATTAATTTTTTTATTAACTTCATCCAGTATATTTTCATTACATAATCACTAGACATCATGTAATGACCATTCCCTTATGTGATGTTTAGTGCTTTAATATTAATCATGCCAAATAGGATGATGGAGACTATTGTTATTAAAGAACCAAAGGCACAAAAAATGTGTAGATGATGCACTGGGTTCAGATCCATATGATTGTACAAATTAATGAGATTGAATTGGAAACATTATTGGATTTTCATTTGGGCTCATAACTTTATAGTTTGCTAAAAAGTTATGTAGTGGCTGCTGGAGAGTTGCATTGTATTCTAAGATCTAATTGCAATACTCCTTACTGATGAAGGCAACAAGCTAAAAACTGGTTTGGGGTTAGTGGATGAGTAGGCATTATATAAGTATTTATGCACAAACATTCTTGCATCCATTGGTTACTCAGGCTTGTACTAGATGGCGCTACTATATGGAGACTTTGCCGCTATTATATTTCCACCCAAGTTAAATTTTACTAAGATGGATTTATCTGTAAAATCCTAATTAGTAAGCCTTTGAATGTAATTTATTTTGCATTTATTTTTAATACTAATTTCATTTTTTTGCTTTCTTCTCATAGCTTTTGTAATATTTTATAAAACTCTTAAGAATTATTTCTAAAAACATTCTTCTTATCTGTGAAAGCTAGACTTCTTAAGTTGTTTCTAACTACACCTGGGTCTCTTTTTACGCGGATTTATTTAACGCGATTTTGAAGTTACGTGATTCACATTTCTCTGGAAGTCGAACTCCGATAATGCGCTATTACTTTAAATAATAAATTTTCCATATATTGAAAGTAATAGCACTTTATTGGAATTCGACTTTCATCTTAGTAATTTCAATATTTTCAGTGCTTTATAATAGTAAGATTTTATGCAATAATGAAATTAAAATCATGATTTCCACATTTTATGTATACACACATTAAATTTTACAAGATTATAATGTAAATTTGTTCAAACATTGTGCGTGTTAATTTTGCATTTTAAATCACATTCTGTTTTTGCTTTTTAAAAAAGAACGTAATCAATTATTAATCATTTAGTGACTGCAAGTTTATTTTTAAAAGGTGAGTAATAGCAGTGGGCACAATTAAAATTGAAAATTAAAAAATTAAATACAAAAATAAGAATTTAATTTTTAGTTGTTAGATTAATTGCTAATTACATTGTCACCAGAAAACCATTAACACAATGTGGGAGTGACGTTGGCGCTAGTTGTATTTCCTCTTGGGAAGAATCTGATTTTTTACCAGTTTGCAAACGAACCTGTTTATTGGAAAATAGTGATAATAATTAAAACATGTATAAAAAAATGTAAATTACTGTAAATTATGCATAAAATATATTGTTTTGAATAAAATTAAATATTATTGTTAAAAAAAGTTTGTCTTGTATCAATTTTTTTCAAATTTGAAATTTTTTATTAGTCATATTTTATTTCCTTATTTTATTTTATTTTTTGCGTGAATTTTAAAGTAATTTTATGTTGGTGCTTTGCTTTTACGTGATTTTTGAAAAATCACAGTCCGTATCCCCCATTTTTCAAGGTAAGTTACGTCTATTTTTGCACGATTTCGTTTGCACGTGTTTTCTGAGGAACCTATCTATCGCGTAAAACGAGACCCAGGTTTATTTTCATTCACTTTAGTTTCCTCTTAATTTATAAAATAATTTCTATAAAACTACTGTAAAATGTTTTGAAGAAATGAAATAACCTTATTAATGACAAATGTAAAGTTAAAATTTTAAAGTGTCATATTATCTAATTACTACAATTTCATTTTTTAAATATTTTTTTAAAATATAGCAATGTTTTGGTTTAGCAACATGTGCCTCTTGGGAATCGTAGATTTTTTTCACATGTCTTTGGTCGTATGTTTATGATTGCACTCCTCCACAAGGGTTGAAAGTATATATAAACCAGTCCATATCATGCATGATAATGGTGTAATGAAAATCACACTTCAGAGATATTATTTATTAAATGGATAATCTCTAGTTTAATAAGTGATTAATAAAAATAATTAAAATATTTCCAATGATTTGTATCATTGGATATATATATATATATATCCATATGATATATATATATATCCAATGATACAAATCATTATAATATATATATATATATATATATATTTAATGTTTTCATGGTTATATGATGTAGATAAAAAAATATTTTTGGGTACAAACCATGTATTATTTTGCATTACAATCTAATATTTCGATGGACTAGCAACCACCATTATCAAGGTTAACTTTTGAAAGAACAATCATTCGATCTCAAACAATAACGTGACTCAATGCGAGATGAGAAGTGAGATTCAACTTGAAGTAGTTCAGCATTCACAATATGAAGCTTATCAAAATGTTTATTTCCCTCAGTTTTTTCACCTATTAATTTCAAGTTAATATTAGATAAAACGAGAGGTTTCCACATAGCTGGAATACGTTGTTCTTCGTCAGCTCTATTTAAACCAGTAGGTCTCTTTAATATTTCAATTGACTCTCTCGTGGTTCTTAAATCATAATTTAACTAGTCTAATCGAATTGTGAATTTGGGGTAATTTTGATTATTTAGCTTTATGCTTTTAATATTTACATTTTTATGAGATTCTTTGTATTTAAGGTAGGTTGCTGATATAATGTAAAGTTTTTTGTTTTATTTTTTGGCTAGTCTGATTGAGTTGTGAAATTGGCTTAATTTTGATTATATATATACTGAACAATGATAAAGACATGTGTAAGAGAACGTGATCTGCACCAACTGATGAGTGCTGTTTCTGCACAAAACATGCATTTTGAGGATTATGCATCTTTTTCACATCTTTGGTCATATGTTTATAATTACTTCTCTCCACAAGGGATTAAAAGCATTCCTACCTTTTATAAAAGTGGTATAGTGAAAATTACATTACAAAAATATTATTCATTAAGTGAATAATCTCTAGCTTTATGAATGATTGAATGACTAATAAAAATTCTAGGTTTATGTCATGTGCCCAAATTTTAAAAATGACAGAAAAGGTAGCAAAATGTATAAATTCTTTATGAACTAATTCAAATTAATTGTTTGTTTGTTTTGGAGTTTTTTTAATTGATAATTTCTTTTGATTTTTGAATGTTATATTGAAATAAATACAGCTTGTTCTATCAGTCAATCTGCATTCAATGCTTTCTGTGGGTAAGTTGTAATAATCATAATAAAGGGCTTATGTGGAATTGCCAAAACATATTTATTTTTTCCCCACATTTTTAAGTATCAATATTCATTGTTTTAATTATCATCAGCATATATTTTTATCATTTAGACATGTTTTTTACAACTCCATCTTTTTTGTAAAAGATACATAATTATTTCAACATTCTCAGAAATATTCCCATTCTTCATAGATTTTGATTGGGTATCTTACTATGCCATTCAAAATTTAGAAAAATCTCTATTCAATGATATTTTGAACAAGTAGAAGAAGCATTTTGATCATCTTCTGAGTAATAATAAAAGAATTGAGATGATGTCCTTTAAAAATATATCCATTTTATATACTCATTTAGATTTGGGAAAAACATCCAGTGTAATGAATTCATATGGCTCTTTGTAATCTTAAAAATGAAAAGTTTACAGGTCCTGATAACATACCTGCAGCAGTTTTAAACCATAATGGTCTTATGCTAACTTCAAAAGTATTAGAATTTACTTATGAATATATGGATCCATGAACTTTTGTTGCTTGGTCTTAAGAATGTTGTTATTGTTCCACTTTTCAAAAACAATAGCAGTACTCAATATTGCAATAATTATTATGATATATCATTTTTATCTACTGAAGTCAAGATATGTTTAAGAATTTTGTTAAATATGTTGCTTCCAGTTATAGAAAAATGGTAAGCAGAGATTCTCTCATTTTAGAAAATCAAAAAGTATTATAGACAGGGTTTCTACAGAGGCAAAACTCTCCATACAATAGCATCACTCAGTGCAAGCCAGAGTAATCAATGGATGCAGGAAGATTTGTGCATAAAATCCCTATCTAGTGCCCTACTCTCCTAATATTCCCAGACTATTTTCTAACTTGTGACTTTCATTTGCTTAAATATTCCTGCATCTATTGATTACTCTGGCTTGCAATGAGTGGCACTATTGTATGGATAGTTTTGCCTCTGTGAAAACAGCTTGTGTAAGCATAAAGAATGGTAATCATGGGATGTTTACTGGGTTAAGACAGGGTTTTTGTTACCAATAAAAATCAAGAAAAGTGTCAAAAACAAAGGAGCAATTTATATATTAATTTTATTGATTTTGTTAAGACATTTGATTTACTTAATGGGATAAGTCTATGGCATTGCTTAAATTAGTTAGTGGTTGATCAAAATTTATGTATATAATACAGCTTTTACTTGATGGAATAAAAGAAAGTGTTATTATTATAAGTAAAAAATCTGATGCATTTGTCATAAAACTTGTTAAACAATAATTTGTGCTCACTCCAACATAGTTTTTAATTTTATGATTATAATCTTTGAAATTATTGACAGCTTAATGAAACAGGGATCAAGCAAGATACAATGTACATTTAATAGCAGAATTTTAAATTTGATTAATCAGAAGTGAAAAAAAGTACTTCTCCATGAATATAGATTTACAATATGTTGATAATTGTGCATTTTTTTCCAGTTCAAAAGATGATTTCTAGAAGGTTCTTAATGTTTCTAATGTGACATATAAAGACTTTGTTTATTAATTAATGTTCAAAAACCCAAGATTTTAATGAATCTAATGATAGAAAAAAAATCATTATTAACATTTACTGTGGATGGTTATCAGTTTGAGAATGTAAACCACCTTAAATACCTTGGTAGCTTTGTAATCAGAGAAGTAGAAAATATACATTGAAGTACTACTAATTCTATGTGTTGCTGCTGTTTTTAACAAGTTGAAAGATATAGAAAAATACATACTGCAAGTAAATTAGCTGTTTATAGACCTGTTATTTTAACTATTTTATTGTATGGATATAAAACTTGGACAACCATCAGTGCAATATAAAAGCATTAGAAAAGTTTCACTCATGGATTTAACACTATGGTAGGATCATAAAACCAATCAAAATAGTCAAGCATTGGTGGTCAAGAAGTCAGCACAGATGCCTTACAAGCAGTTGTCCTGGGTTAGCGGGTTCACTTCCCGGCCGATGCTATGACACATGAAAAAAAAAAACCCAATCAAAATATTCTTTAGCTTTGTGAATGTGATACTATTGCATCTACTATTATAAAATTACACTTTCATTAGATTGGACATATAAAATAAATGAACAATATAAGCATTTTTAAAAGGGTCTTTTACAATGAACTTAAACATAATTTGTGTGGGAAAGGTATATCTCCCATATACATTATTAAAATTATCTAGGAATGCCAATTATTTCCATTGGGAAAATATGGCAGAGAGTAGAATACATTGGAGAGTTATAATTGAACATAGTGTTGAAGTATTTCAGAAAGAAATGTTTTCTGCAGAAAAAGTTATGAGACTATCATAAAATGGCAAGTAATTACAAAAATGGAACTGCGTGTTCAGTATGTGGATGTATTGGTAGTTGTATAATCAATACAAACTTCATTTCTCTAGTATTTTTTTGTCTTTCTCTTCTTTCTTTTCTTCATTTTTTTGAATTTGAATGGCTCTACTCATTTATGAGTTAGTGATATTATTATTATTATTATTATTATTATTATAGAGATTTGAACTCAGACTTTCAAGCAATCTTCAACAATCTACACTATCTCATACTACTGATACACATAACCACACACATGTAGAAAAGATAAATAATCACCACTACACATATTTTATGCTAAAGAAGCACTCATCAGTTGGTCCAGATTATCATCTCCCATATATATAATTAGTGCTCAGTTTATATTAAGATAGCAAATCTTCATACTTTAATGGACAGGTTTCAATCTACTCCAACCTCCAACTCTCCAAACATCCATACCATTAAAAATCTGATGATAGAATGCCCAAATCTCATGCTGATGCTAATATTGTTGTTATGCCCATGTTGACCTCAAGTCACTCTGACCCCTCATGTATAAGACAGTATCCATTTAAATACATAAAGAGGGATGGGAAGAATGCAGGCTTAACATGGACATAACAACAATATTGGCATCAGCATGAGATTTAGGCATTCTATCATCAGATTTTCAATAGTATGAATGGCTGAAGAGTTGGAGGTTGGAGTAGATTGAAGCCTGTCCATTAAAGTATGAAGATTTGCTATCTTAATATAAACTGAGCACCTATTATATATATGTATATGGGAGATGATAATCTGGACCAACTGATGAGTGCTGGTTCAGCATGAAATATGTATATTGGTGATTATTTATCTTTTCTACATGTGTGTGATCATGTGCATCAGTAGTATGAGATAGTGTGGATAGTTGAAGGTCGCTTGAAAGTCTGAGTTCAAATCCCCTATATTTACAATTAAGTTCCAGGTATAAGAATGCCTGTATTTCAAATCTTATTATTATTATTATTATTATTATTATTATTATTATTGTTGTTGTTGTTGTTGTTATTACTATTATTATTACTGGTGCTGCTACTACTACTACTACTACTACTATTATATATAAAAATGTGTGATTGTATTTATTTGATCTTATGTTTGTAACTTTGTGTGTGCTTATCACAACTGCCATCATTTTGATAAAAAAAATTTAAAAACAGTTGCAAAGGGAATATGTGAAACAATTTTCCCAATCAAAAAAAGTTTTAAAACGTGAAGGTGCAGGAGAAGGGATCATGTAAAGATATGGAAGAAATGATAGTAAGTGAATAAAGTTAATTCACATTTAACAAACGTTTTAGATTGTATAGATATTTAATCTATTCCAAATATTGTTATTTTTAACTCAGATAATGGCAGGTAATCGGGTCAAAAGATTTGATAATATTTCTGCTAATTACACGTGTGTGAATACAGAAAAGTATGCTTTATATATTTTGTAGCTGTGAAATTCTTCATTCTATCATATATATATAATTTTAATTTATATAAAATTTGTATATAATAGCGCATTATTTATATTAATATATATATATACAGACGTTGATGTATGTAGACTTTTACATTTGGAATATAAAACTAAACTACTGTACGCGATAAAACTATTTATAATAATATATATATATAGTACATTATATTTTATTTCTTGTTATTATTAAAATATAATGTCTATAGTTTTATTATTTTTATAAATACGTTAATGTATCTTGAATTAGACATAAATAAATGTGAAGAGATGGCAGCTCTTATTATCGCGCATATATTACATATTTTTTAAGCCAATAAACATCACATGATCACCATTTCCTATGCTTGCTCTTAACTGTTATTAAAACAGTTTGTGACTCCCATACTACATGCAAACTTAAATTACTTTACAGTATATAATATTAAAGTGTATAGCTATTGCATTTGATTGGATTATTGGTTCTGTTTCAAAGCATCTGATTAAAGAAATTATTCCTAAAATGGATGTATACTTCAATGTGATTGGTCAGTGGCTGTCATAATAAAAAAAATGCATTATCCACTATGATTGGAGCTGATATCTTTTCAAATTTATTTACATTTAATTCAAGAATCTATTTATTATATAATTTGATATTGGATTTTATAATTAAAGTTTCAATAAATTTCTACTTCTGCCTTATTTAGCACACAATTATTTTGAAATATACTAATTTATAATAATGATTGTAATGCAAAATATCTTTATTTTGACATCATGCAAGTCAGTAATGCTGTATTAAAAGTTATGCAACTGTTACATTTTTAAGGATGTTAATAATTCTTCATAGCAGCCGAGGCAGAAAATAATTTTTGAAATGCATGTCTACTGTAAAACGACTTCGTAATTATTTCATATTGGATGATCATTGTGGAAAATGTATTAAAAACAATAATTGGAGCTGACTTCTTTTTTTTTTCATATGTCATAGCATCGGCTGGGACGCGAACCCACACCCGTCTGCAACCAACTACTTGCTTGCAATTCGGGTGGGATGACCTCTCAGCTAACAATGCTTGACGGAGCTGACATTTTTTCAGTTTTATTTTATCACTATTTCATAATTTACTTTTGATGTAATTATTTTTAAGTAATAACTTTATAATAAATTATTAAATATTACTATAAAAGTCATTGATAAGCATTTATTCTATAATGTCTTGCGTGTGATTATAATTACGATAGAATGACAGCCTGTTAAGCTAATTGCGCAGATGCTGTGAGAATGTTATTAATAAATGAATACCTTCGAACAACCACATGATATAGTATTTGTGTAAAAGTAAAAAGGAATCCTCTTACCCTTACGACTCAAATGTTTATATATGAGCAAATCTAAAGTAGTTGTAACAAAGGCGTGACTACATAATAGTCACTTTAAATTACAATATATAATGTCTGTATGAATGACGCTTATCCATGTATATGATTTAGTTTCGTTTAGAGTGGCGTTCAGTAAATTCTAGAAAATTTCATTGGCGTCATTCATACAGACATTATATATTGTAATTTAAAGTGACTATTATGTAGTCCAGCGCCTTGGGCGGGGGGCCCTTCTCTCATGTGGTTGCAAGGTTCATTGGATAGAACTGAAAATTTGTAAGATATATATGAAAGTGTTTATGTACGCTTGTTACAACTACTTTAGATTTGCTCATATATAAACATTTGAGTCGTAAGGGTAAGAGGATTCCTTTTTACTCTTACACAAATACTATATCATGTGGTTGTTCGAAGGTATTCATTTATTAATAACATTCTCACAGTGTCTGCACAATTAGCTTAACAGGCTGTCATTCTATCGTAATTATAATCGCACGCAAGACGTTATAAAATAAATGCTTATCCATGTATATGATTTAGTTTCGTTTAGAGTGGCGTTCAGTAAATTCTAGAAAATTTCATCGGCGTCATTCATACAGACATTATATATTGTAATTTAAAGTGACTATTATGTAGTCACGCCTTCATTACA
The DNA here is from genome assembly GCA_028023455.1 of Epiperipatus broadwayi. Lineage (NCBI taxonomy): Eukaryota > Metazoa > Onychophora > Udeonychophora > Euonychophora > Peripatidae > Epiperipatus > Epiperipatus broadwayi. Next base: position 671,592 of record JAQFVV010000101.1, on the reverse strand, counting down.
ACTACTTTAGATTTGCTCATATATAAACATTTGAGTCATAAGGGTAAGAGGATTCCTTTTTACTCTTACACAAATACTATATCATGTGGTTGTTCGAAGGTATTCATTTATTAATAACATTCTCACAGCTTCTGCGCAATTAGCTTAACAGGCTGTCATTCTATCGTAATTATAAAAGTCATTATAAAGCATTGCTATTTTTAAAAGAGAAGTGAAACCGCAGGAGAAAAATGGTTTAAACAAATTATTGAAATCATTTACATCAGCTGTACTTAGCCTTTTTTTGGCTGCACTATATATATATATTATAATGAAGATTTTTACAGATATATAATGAACATTAAAAAAGGCTTTTTGGGGAGTAATATCATGTAATAGTTTAAAACCACTAAACATCACATGATCACCATTCTTTATGCTTACAACAATCTGTTTACACAGGGGCAAAACTCTCCAAACAGTAGCACCACTCAGTGCAAGCCAGAGTAATCAATGGATGCAGGAACATTTGTGCATAAAATCCCTATTTAGTGCCAACTCATCCAACATCCCTAGAATAGTTTCTAGCTTGTGGCTTTCATCAGTGAAGAGCCTTGGATCTGAGAGCACTGCATCTAGATCTTAGTATCTAATGTAACCCTCCAGCAGTCATCTTTTACCTTATTAGCTAACTATAAAGCTTTGAGTCCAAAATGAAAACACAATAATGTTTTCAATTCAAGCTCATTAGCTTGCATAGTTGTATAGATCTGAACTCAATTCAGCATTTATACTTTTTGGTGCCTTTGGTTGTTTAATAACCACAGTCACCATAATCTTATTGGGCAGAATTGATATTAAACCACTAAACATCACATGATTACCATTCTTTATGCTTACACAAGCTGTTTACACAAAGGAAAATTCTATACAGTAGCACCACTCTGTACAAGCCAGAGTAATTAATGCATGCAGGAAAGTTCATGCATAAAATCCCTATCTTAAAGCTTTATAGTTGATTAATAAGATAAATGTGGCTGCTGGATGGTAGCATTAGATCCTAAGATCTAGGTGCAATGCTGTAAGATCCATGGCTCCTCACGAAGTTCACAAACTAGTCTGGAGATGTTGGATAAGTTCGATTTTATGCACAAACCTTCCTTCATCCATTGATTATTCTAGCTTGCCCTGAGTGATGCTACTGTATGGAGAGTTTTGCTTCTATGCATTAGTTTTCAGTGTAGGAAAATTATTCCATCCAGCATGCCAAAGAATTGTATTACATTTTATTCTTCAACTAGATCTTCATCCACTAAAAAAAATCTTCACTTAATTAGGTTGCTAACATTTTGATTTGTCAAGATTATGGCTGAATGGGGAAATTATAGCCTTGATGAAAATGAATCTGATTTTACTGAAACATTTTGGCAGCCTAAATTGGTGAAAGATTATTGTTGTTTAAGTAGGTAAAGACCTTGATGAAGAGTTTAAAAACTTTAATTATGATTTTTTTGGTATACTGGGTGGAATAATTCTTCTACACTGAAAACTAATACATGGTATGACCCAAAAAGTTTTTATTTTTATATATATATCAAAAACTAATAGCAACATCAAACACTAAAAGTTATTTCTGTTTACATGGATATAAACTTCTCATTTATATTCTTTATTATAATAACAATCCATGAAATATTTAATTCAACACACACACATATATAAGATAAATAATAAATAAAATGAGCATTGGAATTAATTCTACAATTTTCAATATATCAAAAAAAAAAAAACCATAACTGCCTTATGAACTGTTATCTAGAATAAAATTGCTATTCAAAATGGCAGTCATGCTTTAAGCTGGGTATAGCTTTTATTTATTTATTTATCGTTATATTAAAAACTGTAAAGTTAATTTCAGTGTCTCATAGATAAATGTAGTAATAAAATATAGTACATATAAAAGAAAATTGAAGGGTGTGACAATAATACTGAGAACAACAGAGTTTCTAATTTAAATCACTTTTTTAGGCTTAAGAAGCTTAATCCAATATTTTTTATTCATGCTTGGGATAATGATATGATTTAAATAATTTAATAAAAATGACTATATAAAACATTAATTTTAATAACTTACATTTATTAATTTAACCAAAATAAATGCAAAGTATAATAAAACAATCTAAATAAATATCATGACCTTGTAATGAAATATATTGATTATAGAAAAAAATTATATTTTATTCTCTCATAATATACACTGACATGGCTTAATTAAGCAATCTTCCTAAATAATCATATTCATTACCTAATGATAAATTAATTATTTAAGTATTAGTAATTGTAAGTATAATGGTAAATTAAGAAAAAAATAATTTTCATTCATTCATAGGATTTCTTGACAAAAATTAAACACCTTCAAATTAGATTATGTAAATAAATATTTGAAAACCAGGCACTCTTCACAAACATGGGATTTGAGTTTTCATCATCAGATTTTCAATGATATAGATGGCTGAAAAGTTGGAGGTTGGAGTGGATTGAAACCTGTCTATTAAAGTATGAAGATTTGCTATCTTAATATAAACTGAGCACTGATTATATATGTGTGTGGATTATGATAATCTGGACCAATGATGAGTGCTGGTTTGGCACAAAATACTTATATTGGTGATTATTTATCTTTTATACATGGGTGTGGTCATGTGTATCAGTTATATGAGATAGTATGGATAGTTGAAGGGTGCTTGAAAATCTGAGTTCAAATCCCCTATATGTAAATAAATAAGTGTGTTAATATTAAAATTAAAATTTCCTTTTCAAAATTACAACAATTTCTGTGACAGTGTTTTACTCGAAAATCAAATATTAAATCAAAAACAGTCTCTAAGTAACAATTTGAATATTTTCAAAATATTTGAATTTGATAACAATGGGGCAAAAATATAGTTATTTAAATTAAGCAGTTCTACTAACAAACAATATGCTTTTTTAGTATGTCAAGCCATTGTATATGCATAATTCCACATTTTTCTTTCATCCATTTTTGGTGTAGAAAATTTATTAAATTTAATTCCTAGTTTTATTTTTCTGTTTGAACAAATAAGTAAAGATTAACCCAAAATTTCATATAAAACATTTATTTTTATACATTCTGTATTGATAATTGTATTAAATTTTATTTTACCCTTTTTTTTTTTATTTTAAATATTCTAGTTTTATCTTGTCAATTTTAAATATATGCAGTATTAATGATAAAATTTTGTCAGAGGAAGTTATAAATAAAATTATATTTGTAATTTATTAGACAATGCTGAATCTCTTTATTTTCTCTTTGAGTGTTCTAGCAGATTGATAAACTAATTCCTTGAATATACATTTTAGACTATTATTTATATTTAAAACAATGTGTCTCTAATTATATATATTTTAATATTTAATTTTAATATAAGGTAATATTAGGTTTTTCTAAATATATATATAAGTTGATTCAATATAAAGGCTTACATTACAATCTCAACAAAAATTGCAATAATATATGTTATTAGAGGGTATTCGAACCCAGACTTTCAAGCTATCTTTCATCCACTCCATCTTATACAACCGATACACATGACCACATACATGTGAAAAAGATAAAGATGTATGTGGTCATGTGTATGAGTTGTATAGGATGGAGTGGTTGACTAAAGGGAGTTTGAAATTCTGGGTTCAAATTCCCTCTAGCTTAAAAGTATATATAATATACTTGTATTTAAATAATAATATGTTATTTTTATTTATTCTCAAGGTCAAAGAAAATGAAAATTAAAAGAAATATTACTTGAGAAGTAGTATTATTATCATTATATATTGTTGTTGTTTTTTAAAAAAAAGAAAAAGAAAATTAACAAAGATAAAATAGAATTTAGCGCATGCGCACATGTCACTTTCATATATATTTATATATGAATAATTTTTGGAATCTCAAGATAAATTGTTTTAATATATTAAGATTTTAAATGAAAAATATGTACATATAATCAAATAGAAATAAATTTGTTTCTTCTCTGGCAAAATCTTGACAATTAAACATTTTACTGTCATTAAAATATGTGACCTCTACATATCATTTGTTTAAGAAAAGAAATGCAATTTAAAATGTACAGAATTTAAAATATTTCACATTTTATCATTTAAAATTTAAAATAAATTATGAATAACGGCATTTTTTAATTCATGCATAACTTAATTAAACTCAATTTAAATGATATTAAATGCTTTTTTTTTGTTTTAAATGAAAAATTTTACAAATTTGCTTTCATGAAAAGTATTTATTTTATAATTAAAATTTATTTATGCATATTAATATTTAAAAATATTTTAAAAGATGTATTTTAAAAATCATTAATTATAAAAAAATTATTTCATATTTTACAAATTTGCTTAAACATTTTGTACTTATTTTCTTATGAAGGTGTCAAACCTTTCCTTTACTTTGTTTGTTATCTATAAGTTTGTTTTTCTTTAGACTATATATATATTTCATATGTCATAGCATCGTCCGGGAGGCGAACCCACAACCGTCAGCAACCAACTACTTGCTTGCAAGGCGGCTGCGATGACCTTTCGGCTCACAACGCTTGACTTTAAATCTTTAAAATTGATTTTATAATATTGTTTTTGAGTGTCGGTGTGTGTTTATTGTGTTAGAGACATGTTTCCAGACCAATATTTATTTCTGTTATTATACTAAATAAATAATTGATATTTACTATTTATAAAATCTTTTTTTTTTTAATCATATTTTAATTTATATCTACAAACTCACAGACAAAAAAATTCTAGTAAAGGAATGCTTGATAAAAATAATAAAATCATAAACATTAGCCAGTTCTCCTTACAGTAGTATCACCCAGTGCAATCCTTAGGAAACAATAGATGTATGAAGATTTGTGCCTAAAATCTTTACCTAATGCCTACTCATCCAATATCCCCACACTTGTTTTTATCTTGCACTAGGTGGCTCTTCTACTGTATAAAACATTTGCTTCTTACAAGCAGAAAGAGTTCACCTAATGAAATTGTGGCAGAATAAATATAAACTAAATGATTATACAGAAAGTAGGTTCTTCATCTTTATACTAGGTTTGGAAAAAGATAAGGGGGAATCTAAATATAAAGACCATGGAGAAGACAAAAATAATATTGTGGATTGGATTGGAGCAGGATAGAGAAGAATATGGGAAAAACTTAGGTGAGGAATGAAAAGGGAAAGTAAGGTGGCTAACATGTTTTTCTGACATAGTGTCTGAGAGATTATTGTCTTTGGTAAAAAAAATAGCCATGTCATATCATATCACATCCATTACTGTCTTAACAGTAATTAGCTTGTGCAAACATAGATAATGGTGATCATGTGATGAACTGTTCTTGGTAAAATCTTACCATTATCAATGTCTTCATGATTTACTTTCAATTTGTCATACTTCTATTTGTTTTTGCTGACATTTTAAATATCTATTAGTAATATCCACATTGGGTAGTGACAATACAGAATGAATTCAGACTTTTCATTTGAGATAAAACTTCTGTGATACAATATCTGTGAAATTTTATCAACTGTATTCTATTTTATAGTCAGATCTTTCAATCCAACTGGTTGATATAGCATAATAACTAGTTGTATTTTTCTATTGGACTATTTCCATCATCTAATATGAGTATTGAATGTCTAGAAAAGTTTAACTTTTATTTAAATATTCCAAATACATTCAACTGTTAGTAATAGTGCATCAAAAAGATTAGTATATGCATAACATTCAAGAGGTATTATTCTCTCCTCTTCTTTGGGTGTTGCTGTCCTGAACAGTGACAGTACTAGCATGGGATTCAAACTTGGATCCTTAGATTCTTGAGTATTGAATTTTTAAGGTAACACTATAACCAACTGAGCTATCCTGACAAAGGCAACAATCAGTAGAAATGTATGGAAACCACTAATCAACTTTGCTTTTAGAAAAAAGTGGAAAAATCAGGAGGAACCTCATAGATAAGTCTATGAAATTTCTATTGACTATTGCCATTGGCAGGATGACCCAGTTGGTTAGAGCATTACCTTAAAATTCAATACTCAAGTGTCTAAGGGTCTAGGTTTGAATCCCATGCTAGTACTGTCACTGGTCAGACTAGCAACACCTGAAGAAGAGGGGAGATTAATACCCTCTCGAAATGTTGTGCATATAATAACCTATTTGATGTCATATTGTGAACAGTTGAATGTATTTGGAATATTTAAATAAAAGTTAATTTTTTCTAAAGACATTCGGTACTCATGTTAGATGATGGAAATAGTCCAATATAAAAATACAACTAAAACACCATTATCTCAAACCTTCAGGAAAGCATAATAACTAGTTTAAAGGGGGGGGGGGAATCTGTAACAGAAAAAATAAGCATTTACATGGATGAATTTTGAGAATAATTCTTAATACTTTGTTGAATATAATAACAATAAAAAATGAGCATAATCAATTTTTAATAGTCTTTTTATAATGATGCACTGCATTTTTTCACAAATATCCCACTTAAATTATCACACAGACCCAATAATATTTGGATTGTGAATCTAGTAGCCAATGAGCCACTTAAAAATGATTATTTATATGCATATCCATATCATTGACATCATCATTTTATCCCATTATGAATGATTGCATTATGAAGGACTCTCTAGGTTTAATCTCATTTTTATAATCCATAACCTCTCTTTTCCACACTACTTGAACAAACTCTCTTATTTATCTAACCATTTTACATGTTGTCACTTTCTAGATTTTTTTATAATCTGTAGGAATCCAATTTAAAACTTCAATTGACCAACTACTTTTATCTGTTTTTCACATTCCGACGCAGCTTCTTTTAAGTTTTTTATTTATTTCAATGATGGCAAAGATACCTGTTTGTTCCCTCGCATAAATATTTTGTTTTCCTATTTTTTCTTGTTATTTCCAACATACATCACTCAATCGATCAATTAATCAGTCAATAGTATTCTGTACAACAGACAGGTTCATAGAGCAATCATCACAAACATCCATTTCTCCATTCAATTTTTTTCATTGCTCAGCTCTACAGTTTGACATATTTTTTCCCAACTCTTACATTATCCAGAAAGGTTAATCTTTTTATCTTTCTTCTTTTTCCAATCACTATTATTTCCAAAACATCTTTCATTAAACTATTTTAAGATATGTCCAATCCAGTATCTCTTTCTATTTCTAATTTGCTGAATCAATATTTTTTTTTGCATGTACTTTTTTCAAAATTTCTTTATTAGCCATTTTATTAATTTGATGTTTTCCATCCTTCTCCACAATTCTCATATTTTGTTGAATAGTCTAAAATCTCCGTATTATTTTTCTGTTATGTGCTTAAGTTTTATATCTATATGTAAAAATGTCAAAAATTATTTTAAATATTCTTTTTCAAACACATGTGTATATATTTCTTTTTAATATTAAATTATTTCTAGCAAAAGCACTCCATCTAAATTGAATTCTACGATTAATTTTATTCATTATGCTTTCATCTGTATTGATAATTTGAGTAAGGATTTTGTACTTGTAAACATCTTTTATAAAATTGATGATTATTAATCTTTATTTTCATTTTTTGAGAAAATATAATGAACATTAATCCTTTATTATTCTCTTTAATTCTACTTTTTTATTTGTATTTGATAATTCTTGCAGCATTTCATGAAACTCTCTAAGCAACCACATCAAATACCAAATTTTGATAACTTAAATAATCTCCATCGATTTTTATTCCTATCTTCCCATTTTAGTCGACAAAATACTTTTTTGTAAAACTGCTGTAGATAGTTTTGGAGATGTGGAACCACCTTATTGTATATGCTTATCATGGTTAATCATTTTCGTAGCATCATGCAATAATAATCTCATACATATATCACATATTTTCACTATAAAGAAGCAAATGATCATATACATGATAATAAATGTAGAAGTAAACAATACGCCAGAAAATAATAAAATTTCGATTCCAACAAATTACCTGGTATCCATAATTATTTGAATAACATTTAAAAAAATATATATACGTTTATTTAAAGTGTTGATATATCGAAAAAAAATAAAACATTATTATAAATTTTGAGCTTCTCAGACATTGGAGTCATCTATAATTGCTTGACTTTTTTTTTTAATGTGACAAAGCGTCTGCCGGGAAGCGAACCCCGGGACAACTGCTTGTAAGGCAGTTGTGCCAACCACTCGGTCACCAACGCTTGACTACATATTTTTATGGTATTTTTTTTTAAATATTAACAAGATCAAATTTTTGACTTCAAAATTCTATGATAGTATTTATTGCTTCTTAAAATGACTTAATGATTCCAGATATTCGTTCCGTAGAATATCACTATTTACCATCTTTATAAATTATCTCATCGTTTTATTTACCTTTGCAGTTATACTCGAAATATTCTAATTAAGTGTTATTGACTTGAAATATTATACCAAATCTTTTATTTCTTTTTTTCCCCTCCATATATATAGCATCGGCCGGGAGGCGAACCCACAACTGTCTGCAACCAACTACCTGCTTGCAAGGCGGCTCCGATGACCTCTCGGCTAACAACGCTTGACAAATCTTTTATTTCTTCTTCTGAAGGAATAGAAATACCATGGCAGCAATAAGAACAGATGGACTAATATTTCTGGACTAATAAAATTCATATATTTATTAATTATGAAATTAAATATAATTTAAGGGTTTTATATATACACAGTATTCTACTTTTTTAAAGTTATTTAAAAATATGAGTTTGTTGATAGCTATTGTTGTAGATTTGAATTTTTACAATAATTAGTTAGTAGCTTAAGTGGATATTCTTGTTTTATTTATAAAAAATGAAGAAGCACGATTTTGCCATTTTATGTTACACTCTTCTTGTTTGTCTTTGCAAAGTACTAATTGCATTAATTCAGTTAATGTTGACCCTCTGTTAATTATTCAAAGGTGAAAGCAGTAGATTTCAAGGAATTCCCAAAGTATTAACAAAATAACCCGCATTTGCCTTGCATATTTTCTTCCCCTGAGAATTAACTAGACCAACCTTGTCAAGCTATTGATCACTTAAAGTCTAATTTTTCCCACTCATTACGACCTGTGCACAAGTTATTTGCATTTTTGCATACGTAATAGAAGATTGGAAGACTTTATTGTTACTTTTGCAGATTTAGGGTGCATTAAAATTCTAAATAATTTATGCACAATTTATTTAAACGTGAATTAATTGTCAGTTAAAAATTCAAAGTAATCTTGCATTTTAGCATACATTAAATAAAAAAAAGAATTAAAAGGCTCGATAAACACAACACATATAGTAAATGTAAACATATTTATACACACTTATATATACATAATATTTAATATTAAATGGAGTGTTATGTAGATTATTCGAAATTAATATGGAAAACAATGAATTTTAAAAATTTAGTTACACTACGAGTGTCCTATGGTTGGTCTATTTGTTTCATCATCTTTTTTGAGAATACTAAATTCTAATTTCTTTATAGTCTTTCTGCCCACATTTGCAGAACAAAGTTTATTCTTGGACATAGAAAGATATGGTGAGGATTGTTCAGACAATGTTGATACTTCATGCTGAACAATTATGCCAACCCCAAGCTGCCCGTAGAGGAATTAAATTTTTAAGATTCATCGTTTTCCTTGTTAATTTCGAGTTATCTACAAAATGTTTATATATATATTTAATAACGTCTAATGTATAGATTAAATATAAATAATTGTAGGAAAAAATATGACCATCAAATATATATTAAAAACATAAAATTAAAACTTATCAATGAATGTAACTAGTAGTGAAAACAATAACAAAAAAATAATTCAAATCCAGAAATGACTTTAGTAATAAATATCCCACTATTTAGTTGATCAATTTGTGCGTGGGTATTTTCCTCTCTCTGGGGTTGGGGGCTTTATTAAATTTACATTTACCTATGGTTAACTTAATGCTTGAAATTTTATGTTTATGCCAAGAATAGAATTACAGTATTATTTTTTATTATGTTTATGGGTTTATAAGCCATATTTGATGTAATGTTCAACCATTAAAGATTATTTCATGTTTTATAGTGTAATGATATAGAAGTAATGATATAAAAGTAAGAGGGTAATATCAGGACAATGATTATCAAATATATTTGTAATGGTATGGAAAGTGGGGTAACAATATGGAAAGATAGAAAAACATCATCTTCCATCCTAGTCACAAATATTATAAGCAAATAACAAAGGAATAAATATCTAAGGATTATGAACAACTTATATTTAGGCCATGCTGACTCTCTTGCCCATTCCATATTTTATTTTGTCTTATCTATTAACCACTTTATATTATTCCTTTTCTTATTTGTTCCTTATATGTTCATTTATATTTGCATTCAATGGGGATGATGATGTTTTCTCACCCCCCCCCGCCATATATTTTACCACCTTTGTTCCATATACTTATTTTGTATTGACCTATGCTGATTCTCTGCTCATATTTACTATATTCATTTTATGTATTCTATGGGAATGATGATGTCTTCCCATCTTCCCATTTTATCCCCCTTCCATACCATTACAATAGCAAATAATACATTTTAAAATTTATAAAGATTATTGTTGATAGTGTTTGCATTAGAGATGTCAGAATATGTCCAGTGATAAGAGTTTAGTGCTAAAACTTCAACACTATAGTCTTCTGCTATCTTTCTGTCACCTTAGTAATTTCTTTTGGCACACACTTGTTCTTTATCCACATATACAAAGAGGGTTTGTGCAATGATGTGATAAAGAAAAGTAATAAATCAAAAAACTGCATTAAGTTCTGAGAGATCTTGATCTTGAAATGATTTGATAATGATTATATATTTATACATATCATTATAAACCAGTCAACACTTAGACAATCCCAATAGAGATAACAATCAAGAATTTCAAACTGTTGTCAATGCAAACTCTTTTTAGCAATAGAGATGGAATCTTACCTCCATTAAATATCTCATATATTTATAAAGACAGTAAAGTGTAATAATAAGTGTAATAATAAGTGTAATAATGCTCAAGACTTTACATTTATAATTTAAGTAACTACTTTGGGTGCAATTTGAAAATTATAAATGCAATTTATAATGTTATAATTGACTATTTATTAGTCTGCATTCGGAACAGTTTATATTTACCTGTTTAAGGAAGTTTATTCAAACTTCTTCCAATCAATAATTTTAATCTCTGTAGTCAAGTTACAATCTTTAGTGTCTTTATAAATGTATGAGACCATTAATAGAGGTGGGATTCCATCTCTATTGCTAAAAAAAGGTTGCCTTGACAACAGTTTGAAATTCTTGATTGTTACCTATATTGGAATTATCTAAGTTTTGACTGGTTTCTAATAGTTACTTATAAACCCATTTAGCCTTGAGCATTATTACATTTATACATATATGCAAGATTATAAAAACTATACTTTAATAACTGAAACACAGGCTTATTTATACCTGTGTCTATATATATGTAATATTAGGGTATGAGCACAGACTTTCACACGACCCACCACTCTCCACTCCATCTAATAACACTGATACACTTAAACACATATATGTTGAAAAGATAAATAATCACCAATATACGTATTTCATGCTAAACCAGCAATCATCAGTTGGTCCAGATTATCATCTCTACACATATATACTATAAGTGCTCAGATATATATTAGGATAGACAATCCTCATACTTTAATGGACAGGCTTCAATCTACTCGACACTCCAACTCTTCAACCATCCATCCAATTGAAAATCTGATGATGAAACGCTCAAAGGCCATTCTGAGGCCGAGTGCATCAGTGTTATTAGATGGAGTGGAGAGTGGTGGGTCGTGTGAAAGTCTGTGCTCATACCCTAATATTACATATATATAGACACAGGTATAAATAAGCCTGTGTTTCAGTTATTACATTATAGAAATGTCTTCCCATCCTTGCATATGTATTTAATGGATTATGTCCTGTACATGTGGGGTTCAGATTGACCTTAGGTCAACATGGGTGTGACAAGAATCTCGGCCTCAGGGTGGCCTTTGAGCGTTTCGTCATCAGATTTTCAATTGGATGGACGGTTGAAGAGTTGGAGTGTGGAGTAGATTGAAGCCTGTCCATTAAAGTATGAGGATTGTCTATCTTAATATATATCTGAGCACTTATAGTATATATGTGTAGAGATGATAATCTGGACCAACCGATGATTGCTGGTTTAGCATGAAATACGTATATTGGTGATTATTTATCTTTTCAACATATATGTGTTTAAGTGTATCAGTGTTATTAGATGGAGTGGAGAGTGGTGGGTCGTGTGAAAGTCTGTGCTCATACCCTAATATTGCATATATATAGACACAGGTATAAATAAGCCTGTATTTCAGTTATTACATTATAGAGATGTCTGCCCATCCTTGCATATGTATTTAATGGATTATGTCCTGTACATATGGGGTTCAGATTGACCTTAGGTCAACATGGGTGTGACAAGAATCTCGGCCTCAGGGTGGCCTTTGAGCATTTCATCATCAGATTTTCAATTGGATGGACGGTTGAAGAGTTGGAGTGTGGAGTAGATTGAAGCCTGTCCATTAAAGTATGAGGATTGTCTATCTTAATATATATCTGAGCACTTATAGTATATATGTGTAGAGATGATAATCTGGACCAACCGATGATTGCTGGTTTAGCATGAAATACGTATATTGGTGATTATTTATCTTTTCAACATATATGTGTTTAAGTGTATCAGTGTTATTAGATGGAGTGGAGAGTGGTGGGTCATGTGAAAGTCTGTGCTCATACCCTAATATTAAAAACTATACTTGTAATTAAACTGGACTTAAAAATAATGAATAGAGATACTATATTGTTAGTTGCTAGAGTTGATATAATCATAACTTTTGAGATCAACAGGCTTTGACTCATTTAATCTTCTAGTTTTTCAGTCTACATCATATGATTCTCCAATTGAGACTCAGAGATTTGAAATAAAATCTAGAACACAAGTAATAGGCTTCAAATCATTTCTTCTACTTCAATTTCATGAATCTCTCATATATTAATTTTTTTATTGGAATACAAAACCCAACTATACTTTCTCGAATGCAATGATAATTCATATGTATTTTAAATTATATTTTCCCTTTCAATACCAACATGAGTACATATTATCATTATAGATATTATCACTACTAGGTTAGGTTTCGTGTAAATCTAATATATTTCAGTCCTTAAATAAATAAACCAAAATAATAATCAATATTCAAAAAAATGTATATAATAAATAAAATTTATTTACAAAATAAATAGAAATCAACAATAAAAAATATTAGTCACAACCAATGTACCCTCTATGAGTAGACTCTCTGAGCTAAACATTCAAGAGCTGAGAACATTAAATTGACCAATGTATAACAAAAAACATATACTTAAAGATGTCAAAATATAGCATTTATTTGCGCATTTGCATATAAAATAGTTTTTGTATAATGGAATACTGTAGAACATTGCTTTAAAATAATAACAAAACTCAATAATAATAATTGGTCCTTTACTTTTTCAAATCATTTGGTATGCTTTGTCCAAAGTTTACAAACGTTGTCTAGGTTTATTTGGTTTTTTTTGGCAAGACATAATGCTTATTTTAATCTTAGTTATTTAATCTATTATGGGATTTTATCACATTCATTAAAGTAATATTTACTAAGGCAATAAACCTAAAACATGTGCGCTTGAAAATGCGAAGGTAGGGACCTCTACAGGTCTTAACCACAAGCTTATGCATTGGAAGAAAAGAGGGGAACCTTCTTTACTTCAACCTACTTTGTATATAAATAGGTGAAGCTGAAGTGGTCAGATCTGAGAGTGTGAAGATATTCAATACTTCACTGATTAAGTCCACCATTCCGATGCATAAGCTTGTGGTTAAGGCTTGTAGAGGTCCCTACCTTCACATTTTCAAGTGCACATGCTTTAGGTTTATTGCCTTAGTAAATATTACTTACGTAATCAATGTGCATTAAATAAATTTATAATTACACATTCATTAAACTAAAACTGCATTCACAAACAGCCCTAGAAGTATGAAACATATAATTATAGGAGATTTGAACCCAGACTTTTTCATATTGTCTTTTTTTCTTCAATTCCATCTTATATAACCAATACACATGATAACACACATGCAACAAATTGCAAATGATATCCAATATACATATTTCATGCTGAACTAGAACTCATTAATTGGTTTAGATCATTATCTCCCACATGTATATATACAATCAGTACTTGGTTTATATTAAGATAGCATATCTTCAAACTTTAATAAACAGGCTTCAATCCCCTCCAGTCTCCAATTCTTCAGCCATCCATACCATTGAAAATCTGATAATGTGTGTTCAAAGCCCTTATTTGTCAATTTTGTTGTCATACCAATGTTGACTGTAAATCATTAGTACCCCTCATATGCAGGACCTTAAACTTATTTAAATACACAGAAGAGGGATGGGCAGAATACAGGTTGAATATGAGGTATCAGAATGACTTATGTGTATGACAACAAAATTGGCAAACAAGGGCTTTGAATATGCCATCATCAGATTTTCAATGATATGGATGGCTGAAGAGTTAGAATGTGGAGAGGATTGAAGCCTGTCCATTGAAATTTGAAGCCTGTCCATTAAAGTTTTAAGATTTTCTATCTTAATATAAGCTGAGCACTTGATTATATATCTCTTTGGGAGATAATGATCTAAATCAAATGATGAGTGCTGGATGAGCACGAAATATGTATATTGGAGATCAGTTGTCCTTTTTACATGTATATGGTCATGTGTATCAGTTGTATAAGATGGAGTGTATAACAAAAGGGAGGTTGAACGTCTGAGTTTAAATCCCCTAAAATCTACATCTAGTTTAAAAGTATATATAATATACTTGTATTTAAATATTATATATTTTTCATTTACTAAAACTTTCAAATTACCATAATGGTTTAAAATTGTATCTAAGCTTATATGGTTATTATTGTTATTATTTATTAAAGATTCATATTTTACAAATAAACACTTTAGACTATCTTTTCCATGCTCTATGTTTAAATTGTTTTTTATTACAAAAGTATCCAGGATATTCCAGTCATTTATATCTTCCTTTATAAATCTAACATTCAAATGATTGCAAAGTAATTGAATAAATTTAAGTATTGGCAAAGTATCTATATAATCACTGGATCTAATATTGTTTCAATGTCCATAATTCAGCATATAATATCTAAATATTGCACTCTCAGTTTCTTAATTTTTTTTTTGCAAATTGGTGTGTCTCTATTGAGGATAAATTGGTCCATTGCAAAGTTTTTTTAAATGCTAATAAATTGCACAAATGCATTTTGAAGAATCATAGATACTATTTGCTAATATATGGGGATTTGAACTCAGACTTTCAAGCACCCACCATCTATCTACACTATCTCATACAACTGATCCACATGACCAAGTATTTTAAACAATATTTTCTTATTTTCTCATCGAATTCTTCAACTGTAACTGATTAAAATGTCATATTTTTTTACCAGTTCATTTAATATCTAAATACCCATCTTAATTCATTAAGAAGTTTGAATGATATAATGTCAATTTCTGAATTGTTGACCAATTCTTTAAGTTTTTAATTTATATAGATGATCTACTAAACATTGTATATATTGACCTTAAAAGGGTTATAATATCCTAATAAATTGAACTCGTTTTCATGCTTTATCTCTTCCCGAGACCTTTCGTTTGAGTCACACAGTGCTGTTAAACTAATGTGAAATATCAAATCATAGATAAGCATTCACATATTTTTTTCCTAATATTAAAATACAACTATTTTGTAATACGAATTTTTTCTACAGTACAGACTTTTTCATACTTGCACTTATATATGTAATATATAGGCAGTTTGAACTCAGACTTTCACATGGCCCTCAACCATTCATGCTATCTCATACTGCTGATACACTTGATCACACACATGTCGAAAAGATAAATAATCACCAATATACGTATTTCATGCTAAACCAGCATGCATCAGTTGGTTCATATTATCATCTCCACACATATATACAATCAAAGCTCAGCTTATATTAAGATAGCCAATCTTCATACTTTAATGGACAGGCTTCAAACCACTCCACCCCACAACTCTTCAGCTGTCCATTTCATTAAAAATCTGATGGTGGAATGCTCAAAGGCCACCTTTTTGTGTAAATCAAGATTATTCTCCCTATAAAACTTTTTTATCCGTGTTACAATAAAATGACTATCACACACCATAAGTTTAATAATGTTGACAAATTTTGACTAATAGCTGGATTCAAATTTGGATCTGCATTCTACAATAATATTCTTTTTTTTTGTACTGGAATATTTGTACTTTCATCAGCTATCAAACAAAGAAATGAAGATGTTCAAACTTTATCAACAATCTCTATGTATGATTAAATTTATACATTCTATAAATTTGAAAGAATAATTCTTGCTACTCCAAGATTTGGGAATATCAACACATCTTTCTATAGTATCAGGTATATATTGCACAGAAAGCTCTGACGAATTGATAGCCATTGCTATGATAATATTATCTATTAGAAATTAAGCATGGCTTTGTCTAATTTATTGCATTCGGCATTTACTAATCTCGTATTATAATCTTCCATTTTGTTTTCATTTTAAATGGTAATAACTAAATCAGTTATTATATTATTTTAATATATGGTGCATCTGAACTTAGTTCAGTCCCATATGACTATTTAAGTTAGATAGCTGGGTTGGAATACATATGGATGTCTGAAAATTTCAGATTTTCTACTTAATAGTTATTTGTTAGATAGTTTGTCCTGGTATTTTTAATCTAATGCTTGAATATCCTAGCACCTCACTGAGGATGCCAGTAGCAAAACCGGTCTGGGAATGGGGATATTCTGCAAAACTTGTTATGAGCTTATTTGCAAGCTCTATATATAACATTTGTAATACAAGCTTATTAAATTAGGTCATGTGACATCTGACTTGATTTTTTTTTAATGTAATTGTAACTAAATCAGTATAAACATTTTTGACTTAAATATCATTTTTAATAGACTATTTTTATGTTCATCCAAATTTCCTGGTAGTAAATTCACATTTTAAATTTGATTGACTGCAAATTTTACAAATAGCATCATCTGTATTGCTGCGATAAATAAAAGAAACCACAACATTAATGCATGTTATAAATTTTAACAATAATGACATTTCCATTTCAACTGATAGGAACAGCTACCCATATTTAAATTTGGTTTTCTTATTTTTAGATTGACTTAATAAAAAAAATAGATTGATGTGATGAACATTTTGACATTTTTAGGGCCTAATATAAAATAATTATGTGTTGTATATTCACTTAAAAATTACAATAATAATATTTTCACATCATCCTAGTTGTGGAAAGTTTTCTTCCATGGCATTGGCCAGTGGAGGAAATGTTATGGTTTTATATATAGGCCAAAATGTAATAGCATTGCTATTTTTTGTTGTTTTGGGTGGGACACAACACTATTAAATTGAAGTCTACCTAGCAATATCTCTGCTCATTCTTTATGTATAGGTCATGAACCTTTTTATTATTTTTTAAAATCTGGATTCAGTTTTATGTGTTTAAACATAAAGACAAATGGATGAATACTTTGAGTATACTGAGCTGTGTGCAGGCTTTCAAAATTGCTGTTCACAGTGTGCAGCTTAGAGGAAACATTGGTAGCAATTGCACTTAAGACATCATCTTCATTAATTAAAAAATATGAGTGAACAATTTGATATATCTTACCAAATTATATAATCTTTAAATTTAAATAATACTAATTTATTATCTATGATTTAACATCTGTTTTTTAATATATAGGATATATGAGCACAGACTTTTACATGACCCACCACTCTATCTCATAACACTGATATACTTGAACACATATATGTCAAAAAGATAAATAATCACCAATATACATATTTCATGCTAAACCAGCAATCATCAGTTGGTCCAGATTGCCATCTCTACACATATATGCTATAAGTGTTCAGATAGCCAATCTTCATACTTTAATGGACAGGCTTAAATCCATTCCACACTCCAACTCTTCAACTGTCCATCCAATTAAAAATCTGATGATGAAATGCTCAAAGGCCACCCTGAGGCTGAGATTCTTTACCCATGTTGACCTAAGGTCAATCTGACCCCTCATGTACAGGACATAATCCATTTAATACATATACAAGGGATGGGCAGACACCTCTACTATGTAATAACTGAAACACAGGCTACTTATATATCTGTGTCTATATATGTAATATATAGAGTATATGAGCACAGACTTTCACACGAGCCACCACTCTCCACTCCATCTCATAACACTGATACACTTGAACACATATATGTCGAAAAGATAAATAATCACCAATATATGTATTTTATGCTAAACCAGCAATCATCAGTTATTTTTTAATAGTTTTATATTTGCAATATGTGACAAATAAATGATCTGAAACAACTTCCATTTTGAATTTACGATATGAAAATGACATTCATTGATAACATTTTGGTTTTATTATTCTAATATTTTACATATTGTTGTAACATTAATTATATATTATGCTGAGCTATTTATTCTTATGTTGTACCTATTATTTTATGGTTCTAGTATTTTAAAATACATTTTAATCTTGTATTATGCGACCACACTTTTCCTCATTTTAAGATAAATATTGTGAGTATTAATATTTTTTATTAGTCATTTATTAGACTAGAAATTATCAACTAATGAATAATATTCCTATAATTTTCTTTTGTCTTCTCTATGTATACAAAATATCCTGAACACTTATATAAATTTTCCATAAAATTTGGAATTTATTTAAATTTTTTAGTAGTATTCTGATCATATTCTGCCATGGTTTTACTCATTCCTATGAATTCAGTCATGTATAGTTTTCTGTTGGCCAAATTATCTAAAACTGTTTTGTTTCTAATTACATTTTAATTATTATCACTGCTGTTAAATTCTTTTTAATAACAGCACATACCACTTTTTTTTCAAATATATATGACTTATATAATATAATGTTCTTTTCTACTAAATCCAATCAAAAATTCTATACTCTCCTTTTTTCTTTCCAAAAATTTGTTTTTTTTCATCACCATATATATATATTTACTTGTTTAAACATTCAATATTGTGGGTTTCAACCACTTTATTTGTAGTCATTTTCAAGAATCTACAAAATACATATTTACATCTTTATAATTAGCAATACAATTAAAAGTAAAATAAAAAATAGAAAAATGCATTTATCCTTATCATAAAAAAAAACAATAACATTTCCCTCATTTATCAATACATCTTTTTGACATATACTACATTATATATACACTACACTTACTTCTTTTCTTGTCAAACGTTTCCATTTTTTTGACCTATACATATATACACTACACTTCTTTTTTTGTCAAACTTTTCCATTTTTTTGACCTATATATATCTTTTTTTTAAAAACCACAAATATTTTTTCCTTTCCTTTTTTATAGCTCCTAAATAATTGTTTTAAAACAATACCTTTATCTTCAAATTTATTCTTTACTTAAAATATATTATTTACATAATTTATTCTATTCAGAATAGATTTATTTCTTTTTATATATAAACTCTCCTTTACCATTCTCTCTATATAATCTTTCTGTTTCCAATTACTTTCTAATTATAGTAATACATTTTCATGTTGTTTTTAAATTTTTAATGAAATTATTATTATTGCTGTTGTTGATGATGATGTTGTTATTATTATTATTATTATTATTATTATTATTATTATTATTATTATTATTATTATTATTATTATTATTATTATTATTATTATTATT
Organism: Epiperipatus broadwayi; assembly: GCA_028023455.1. NCBI lineage: Eukaryota > Metazoa > Onychophora > Udeonychophora > Euonychophora > Peripatidae > Epiperipatus > Epiperipatus broadwayi. Next base: position 651,571 of record JAQFVV010000101.1, on the reverse strand, counting down.
ATTATTATTATTATTATTATTATTATTATTATTATTATTATTATTATTATTATTATTGTTGTTGTTGTTGTTGTTGTTGTTGTTTTGCATTGGACACAATATCTAGAAAAGTTTTATAGGTACTTTGGGAAAAATATATATAATTATTTATCACTTGCTTGTTTGAGCATTGATTTAATGGTTGCCCCTAGTGACAAAAACTTTTCTAAAGTGCATAATAAAATGGAATCCACTTTTATATATATATATATAAGTACTCTGCAATAGAATTAATATAAAAAAAGAAAACCAATACTAAAATTGTATAAAAATTATAAATAAAATATATTTGTATAATATTGCTTATTTATAATGAGATATTATTTTATATAGCACTATGTTTTAATACTGTAATAATGATATTAGTGATTAAGCCAATGTGCATGCACTTTAAAGATAAATTATAAATGAATACTCTCACTTTTTTCCAGACACAAGATATAGTATTTTAGAAAGAATGGAATGATTCCACGCATTCTTTCAACCCAAACATTTATGTATGGGCAAATCTTAAGCGTATGGAAATGAGAGCATGAAGGTGTTAAGCAATCATTTTAAATTACATTTGTTATGTTTGAACAAATGACGCCTGCAAAATCTTTATAATTTACGACTCTTCATTCTTTTGTTGAAATTAAGCATATATAATGAGATATTATTTTATATAGTGCTATGTTTTAATACTGTGCTTATTATAAATGACACATATTCTCAAGACCAACATATTGAGCATATCTAGTAATAACATGGACAAAACTAGGTTTTTTTCTACTTTGTTAGTATTAGAATAAAATGATTGATGTCATATATTCATAGATGTGAATGTCTGATCCACAAATTATGCCATTCTTTATTTATTTCTCATTCAAAAAATAGCAATCAATTTATTAACTTTCAACATTAATTGCAACTTATAGAATGAAAAGTTTATTCACAAGTTATTCTCTACTATCACATGATCACCATTTCATACTAGCACATAATTGTTGTAAACAAAAGCAAAACTCCATACAGTAGTGCCAACCTGTGCTAACCAGAGTAATCAATAGATGCCAGAAGGCTTGTGCATAAAATCCCTATTGATTACTCTGGTCAGCACAGAGTGGCACTACTGTATGGAGTTTTGCTTTTGTTTATTCTCTACTACTTATAACATAGCTTTCTGATGCTTAAACTTCTGATATTTTTAACATAAATAACATTAATGGCACTATAGTTTATTCACTCATCCTTGCCCAAGAAATGATTTGATATACTATTTTCAAAAATAATAAATTCTTACAACCAAAAAAACATTTACATAGAGAATATATAAAGAAAAGAAAATCCATGTTTTTGATTCAAATACTTGATTTTTATTCTATGATCCACTCATACTTGATTTATCACAGTTGTAAAAGCATTAAAACTGTAACCCTTGGTGTCATAATATATAACAATTTTTATTATATATAAAACTCTTTATCAGTTGGTTTAAAAAGTAATTTTCAATTTCTTTGTCAATTTGAATTTTCCTTTTTCAATATTCATATATAAATATGTACAAATTCAAATAAGTCAATCATGTTTTCAATTTATTTAAAAAGTCTTTAGGTTTTTAAACTTCTACTAACTTATTTTTAAATAATGCTTTGCTATACTTTTTATCTTACTCATTTAAAAATCCTTCTTTTTAATTCTTTTTTTTTTTTTTTGGAGTTTGTTTTCAACCCAAATTGTAAACTATATCTCTTTTGGTCTAACACAAAGAAGCAAAATGATTGACAAAATATATATATTGAATTATTTTATCTCTAATTAAAATAAAGAATTCTAATCAGTTGTTATACTTTTTTTTCATATGACAAAGCATTGGCCGGGAAGCGATCCTGGGACAACTGCTTGTAAGGCAGCTGTGCTGAACACTTGGCCACCAATGCTTGATTTATACTTCTTCACATAATTTTAAATTCTAGCATAAACAATTTAATCTCTTCTTCAACAAAGACTTAAATCTAATACTATCTTATTGTATACATTTTAAATATTAAATAAAAGAAAGTAATATAATTATCTTTTTGTAATTGATAAATCCAGGATCTAAAAACGAAAGTGGAGCTGCAAATTATGCGGTATCTAACTAAACAACATCATTTATATGCTATCCATCCAAAGAAAAATGTAAACACACAAATAAAAATGTAAACAAATCAATAAAAACAATTATTAAAATTTGTAAATTTTATTATTTGGTAATCATTTTCCTTCTCTGAGCTGAGCATGCACAGATTATGTATATTAACCTTTTTGTACTTCGCTATTCTGACATTTTTCTTTGTCTCACACATCAATGTAAAATATATGATAAAATGATTGTTACATATCAGAAAATAATAAATTTCACTTCATTTGATAGATATTTTTATTTACTACTGAAATAAATTTTAAATGTTCACATTTTGTTTCTGTAAATATTTAAAAAAATGAGATTGTAATCAAAACAAAGATGTTACATATCACCGTTTATAGAAAGATTATTTTCAGTTTACAAAATCAATGAAATCTTCATTATTTCTGAATATTTTTAAAAACTTGAATGAATAATTATTTATTTCTCTTATATCTAATGAATTATGCTTTAAAAGTTTAAGTTTTTTGAATATTTATTGCAAATTTGCAATTTTTTCTTATTCGTAAATATCTTGTAGATTGTTTACGTCATAGATGGTCTTCAAATTTGCTTCTGGTCATATTTATGTTAGCTGCTAATATAATGTTATATTTTTGAAAATAAAGTATTTCAAGTCAAAATAAGTTTTTAATAATTTATATTTCTTGATATCTAATAAATATAGTGCAAATTATTTTAAGAAAAATATCTAAAACCATAATAAATTCACAAATAAACATGTTTCTGTGTCATTGGAAATTTCAATGTCATAAAATGCTGAACATTTTACAGCCTTGGCAACACATAATGGCTGATCATGTCAGGGTGGGGCTTATATCTATTGTATGAGCAGGAATTTTGAATTTTGTACCTTTTAGCATGTAATTTTCAGTGAAAAAATTTATTATAATAAAATATATCATTTTACACGCATTTTAACGTATAATACTTATGGAAAAACTCACCAGGGGGTGAAAAGATAAGATAAGGAAAAGATATGGGGGATTTAGATATGAAGGCCATGGAGTTGGGGATGGAGCAGATTATGGGAAAACTTAGGGTGGGAAATAATGGAAAGGGAAGATAAAGTGGCTAACAGGTTTCTCTGGGCATAGTTGCTGAGAGAGTCCTGACTCCTTATAAGGAGAAATCACAGTGCATCACATCACATTTCTGTTGTTCGAAGTATAAGTGGGTTAATAAGTTTTCTTTAGTTTATGTTGGAAGCACATATATTTTATTTTTCTTTTGTTATCCTTTACAAATTTGATATGCAGTATTGCATTTAATAAGATATTTTCTAAGAGTAAAAGTTTTACAAAAATTTTAAAGCATATTTAAAGTTAATATTGATTTAAAAACATTAACATGATTAGAGAGATCATACTTTTTTGATTAAAAGATAAGTCTATTGATTGTATAAAATAAAACAATTATTGCAAAAAAAAAAAATTGCCCAGAGTATATTTAATATCAGATGAAAGTCAGAAATTTTGCTGTTTATCTTGTTTTAAAGTTAAAAATATAGTTGAAATTAGTTGTTGTATTTTATTCTTATTATTTCAATATATGTATAGTTGAACACACACTCAGTAAAATAAAATAAATATCCCAAAATCACACTTTTTTTTATTTTGCTGTAATATCCTATAAATACAATTTATCCAAACCACTTCGAACACTTTTAAGCAAAACTTTTTATTTGTACATATATACATATACCTTACATTTCGACTGTTCTGCAGTCTTCTTCAGAACCAGTTTACTTTAATCTCTTAAAATGTTTTTAAGAGATTAAAGTGAAGATTAAAGTGAACTGACCCTGAAGAAGACTGCAGGACATTTGAAACATAAGGTGTATGTATGTATTTATGTATAAATAAAAGTTTTGCTAAAAAGTGTTTGAAGTGGTTTGGATAAATTGTAAAATGAATATCAACTAAATTTATTATTAAATAATTAAATAAACCAGACTATATAAAACTAATAGTAAATAAAAGAAGCTTCCAATGAGTTATGAGACATTTGTAATACTAGGATTGTAAACATGATATAACTCATTGGAACCTTCAGTTACTTCGTTCAGTTTAATTTGTTTATTAATAACTATATTATTATTTTTTTTAAATTTGTTTGTAGTATAATTTTGATTTATAAATACATAATATACATATTAAAGCACAAGTGCGTGTGCGGCGCAACTGCTCCCAAAAGCTGTTAAGCAAATACAAATAGCTAACTAAAAATATTAAAACAGCTGAGCGCTTTCAAAGGATCTTGCCTTCATAATCATAGCTTGCTTACGTTTAAATTTATGCAAATATGCTAATTCCATCTTTTTGATAGAGAAAAACATGTGTCCTTCCTGTTTATGGCATCACTGTCGCGAGAGATAAATAAAGCCTCTTTGATCTTTCTTTTGAGGTCATGTCTCTCTCTACATACGATGGTTGGATCAAAGAGGCTTTATTTATCTCTCGCGACAGCGATGCCATAAACAGGAAGGACACGTGTTTTTTCTCTATCAAAAAGATGGAATTAGCATATTTGCATAAATTTAAATGTAAGCAAGCTATGATTATGAAGGCAAGATCCTTTGAAAGCGCTCAGCTGTTTTAATATTTTTAGTTAGCTATTTGTATTTGCTTAACAGCTTTTGGGAGCAGTTGCGCTGCACACGCACTTGTGCTTTAATACATACATTTCCCAAAAGTAAAATTATTTAACTTAATAATATACATATATAAATGTATTTTATGTAAAGAACTATACATTTGCAGTTCAATAAACAATATATATTCTATTCTAATCAATGTTTATCACAAAAGGTGAGTTATTATAATTATATATGTTGAATGCAAAGAGTCCTTCATATAAAATGTAACATATTTTGCAGTACCACTATAATAATTAGTCAATCAGTTTGTGCTTCATGGGTTCTTGATATATTTTGGCTGATTTCACCAATATTCATATCTTAAAAATGCTTTTTGGGTTTTATGAATTTTTGATCACTACGGGTGTGCAATTTTTATGCCACACATTTTTTAAATTATATTTTATGAACTGAGAATAGGAATTAGCCGAAGTGATGGTGTTTGGCAGTCCTTAGAATTCAGAATGATGGTGAGTGCACTCTAAATACTAAATGTTTATAACTTCTAAAATACTAATATTATTAAATAATGATGGCACAAAGTGCCAAAATTTATGCAGGGAGGAGCAAGGATGGTTTGGCCAATCTGAAGGATCACCCAAAAGATGCAGAAGTTTGATCAAACCAAGCTTATAATTTCAAAATACTAAAAGGTTATAACTTCTAAAATATGAATTATATTACAATATATGCCCATAAACACATGTTGGAATAACTTAAAATTGATATCAAACCAAGCTTATAATTTTGAAATAATAAAAGCTTCTAGAATATGGATTTTATTACAATATAGTCCTATAACCACATGCTGAAAAATAACTCAAAGGTTGAATAAACATAGAAACAATTAATAATAAATCACATTTTATCTTAACAATAGTCAAAAGAATAATTGTCCAAAGTAAAAAATATTAATTTTACAATTAATAAAAAATTAATAAATCAGATTTTTTTTTATCAAAGTGAGTAATGTTGTGTGCTTAATTTCACACATGTCAGTATCAGCTGGCAGATGGTTGAAAAAAATCTACATGAGATAGATTTATTTATTACATTTCTCAAAGATGATAACCCTATCTACTGACAGTGAAAAGGTTAGTGTTTATCTTATTTAAAATCCAATACCTGTTTTATATTTGAAATAATCAACAAATTTATATTATTCATTAAGTGGATAATTTCTAATCTGATGAATGACTAATAAAAATTAATATTATTTTTCAATTAAATGGTTTGTGTCAAAGTTGTGCAGGTGGTATGTTTGATGCTTATTAATTAAACTGCAGTTATTGGCTATATATATATATATATTGTTAAAAGGAGGTTGCCTTGACAACAGTTTGAAATTGTTGATTGTTATCTATATTGGGATTGTCTAACTGTTGACTGGTTTCTAATGGTTACTTATAAACCCATTTAGTCTTAAACATTATTACACTTATTATTTAAGTAATACTTTGGGTGCAATTTGGAAATTATAATTGGAATTTGTAATGTTATAATCTGACTATTTATTAGTCTGTATTCGGAACAGGTTATATTTATCTGTTTAAGGAAGTTTATTTAGACTTCTTTGTATCAATAATTTCAATCTCTATGGTCAAGTTGCAGTCTTTAGCGTCTATATAAATATATGGTACCATAAATAAACGTGGGATTCCATCTTTACAGTTAAAAGGAGGTTGCCTTGACAACAGTTTGAAATTGTTGATTGTTATCTATATTGGGATTGTCTAAGTGTTGATTGGTTTTTAATGGTTATATATATATACTGAACAATGATAAAGATATGTGTAAGAGATAGTGATGTGGGCCAACTGATGAGTGCAAATGTGCATCTTGAGAATTATATATTTTTCACGTTTTTAAATCATATGTTTATGATTACACCACTTCATAAGATGTTAAAAATGAATAGAAACCAGTCCCTACCTTGCGTTAGAATGGTGTAGTGAAAATTAACTACAGAAATATTAACTCTTTTTTGATAATTTCTTTTAATTATCATTATTTTTTGTTTGGATTTATGCTTTAAAGGATCATCATTTTACAATTATATACGATTACAAATAAAAAAAATATGAAAAAATTATCCGAGACTAATTTGGAAGATTTAAAAGTACTAATTAATTTAACTTATTAAACATTTAACAAATTAATAATTACAATTACCTACATAAATATTATTATAAACGATAAAAATATTCAGATTATAACTAATAATAAAAAAAGAAAAAAACAATTTTATCATTTTCATTGATCTTGAAGTTCAACTTCATTTATATTGGTATACGTCAAAAGATAACAATCATTTCAATCTGTTTTTCATTAGGTGAAGTCAGAAACATTTCAAGTATTCAAACAATGCTAAGATATATTCGTATTAATAAAAATTTATTTAATCATTATACATACCTTTATAATTGCATATCCTATGCAAACACTTTACAATATATATATATAATTTTAGGAATTAAAATTTTAAATAACTGCAGAACATAAATAAAAAAGTTGCCTCACCCAGAGAAAATAAGCTGAAACTAAGTAAACAGACAAAACAATATATAAAACAATTAATGATGACAGTAGGAAGTACATCTTAATAATTTTTATTAATTATTCATTAGAAGATCTTCCATTTAATGAATATTTTTATACTGGAATTTTAACTACACCATTCTCATGCAAGGTAGGGACTGATTTCTATCTACTTTTAACACTTTATGAATGATGTAATCATATACATATTGTATATTTCATGCTGAACCAGCTGGCCCATATGATAATCCCACATATCATTATCATTGTTCCCTATTTATAGATAGCCCATTACAACAGTTTAATTGATAAAGCTCAAACTTATTGCCCTCACAACTTTGACACAAACCCCTTAAGAAAGGAATAATAATATTTTTTATTAGTCATTCATTAGACTAGAGATTATCCCCTTAATGAATAATATTTCTGTAGCATAATTTTCACTACACCACCCTCACACAAATTAGGAACTGGTTTCTATCCATTTTTAAAACCTTGGGTGAGAGTGATGTAGTGAAAATTACATTACCGAAATATTATTCATTAAATAGAAACTGCATATGGAAGACAGCAATTGATTAAAGATTATTTATATGTTCAAATACAGAAGCTTGATTTATTAAAAAGAGTTTTAATTATAAAACAAAAATTATTGATAGCGTTTTGAAGCTTGAAACATTTTAGTATATGAAGTCAGTAAATTGTTTACCATTGTATTTACGAGTAGGCAATAAGAAGGATCTCATAATGATCTGTTGTATCTATGTTGTAAGTCTGAATCCAAGATGAGTAAAAATTTAAAACAAGTATTAAATATCAATCACATAAACATTGGTTCAATTGTTAGCCATAATTGAATCTACTGAATATCCAATATTAATCAGTAAATAGGGATTTAACTATTCTTAACTAAAGGATAAAACTAGAATGGAAAACCATTAAAACCTTCATTTATACAACAACTAGAAAGCCTTAATATGTTTTCTTCACTGCTATACACTATTAAAAGCCTATTTTATCTAATTAACCTTGTAAGTAAATAAAACAAATGTTTATAATTTCTACATGTACATCGATAAAGTATAGTGGAAGATAGTTTACTAGTAAAAACTTTTTTTTATTGTTTATCATAGATATTTAAATACAGGCATTCTTCCTGTGCCTGGAGTTTAATTGTAAATATAGGGGATTTGAACTCAGACTTTCAAGCACCCTTCATCTATCCACACTATCTCATACCACTGAGACACATGACCACATGCATGCAGAAAAAATAAATAATCACCAATATATGTATTTTGTGCTGAACCAGCACTCATCAGTTGGTCCAGATTATTATCTCCCACATATATAATGAGTAATCAGTTTATATTAAGATAGCATAGCAAATCTTCATACTTTGGACAGGCTTCAATATACTCCAACCTCCAACTCTTCAGCCATCCACACCCTTGAAAATCTGACGATTGAAAGCCCAAATCCCACACTGTTGCCAATATTATTGACATGCCCATGTTGACCTCAAGTCACTCTAACTCCTCATGTATAGGACATTATGCCTGTATTTCACATGTTTACACATTAAGCCTGCATCCTTCCTATTCCTCTTCTATGTATTTAAATAGATAAAGTCCTGTACATGAGGGGTCAGAGTGATTTGAGGTCAACATGGACATGACAATAATATTGGCATCAGTGTGTGGATTTGGGTTTTTTCAATGGTATGTATGGCTGTAGAGTTGGAGTTTGGAGTAGATTGAAGCCTGTCCATTAAAGTTTGCCATCTTAATATAAACTGAGCACTAACTATATATATGTGTGGGAGATGATAATCTGGATGAACTGATGAGTGCTGGTTCAGCACGAAATACATATATTGGTGATTATTTATCTTCTATGCATGCATGTGGTCATGTGAATTGGTGGTATGAAATAGTGTGGACAGATGAAGGATGCTTGAAAGTCTGAGTTCAAATCCCTATATTTATAATTAAGTTCCAGGTATATGAAGAATGCCTGTATTTCAAATATTTTTACATTAAGTCTGCATCTTGCACATCCAAGGTCCTATATATAAGGGGTCAGAGTGACTTGAGGTCAACTTGGGCATGGCAGTAATATTGGCATCAGTGTGCGGATTTGGGCTTTCCATCAGATTTTCAATGGTATGGATGGCTGAAGAATTGGAGGTTGGAGTAGATTGAAGCCTGTCCATTAAAGTATGAAGATTTGCTATCTTAATATAAACCGAGCACTGATTATATATGTGTATGGGAGATGATAATATGGACCAACTGGTGAGTGCTGGTTCGGCACAAAATACATATTTGGTGATTATTTATCTTTTCTGCATGTGTGTGGTCATGTGTATCGGTGGTATGAGATAGTATGGATAGATGAAAGGTGCTTGATGCTCTTAGTTCAAATCCCCTTTGTTTATAGTAGATTAAAAGATAGAAACAAATAGATTAAAATTTAAAATACAATATTATAATGAAAAATTTGCTTATCATCTATTTGAATTGTAATTACAGGATTTAATTATTTTTTACATCACTTATATTTTAAGTCATAAACATTTTAATTAGATGAGTTAATTTTTTATGAGTGTTTCTGTCATTGAATTCTTTATTAATTAGGTAGAATTTATAACTACAAGTGCAGAAAATAAGATCTTAGTAAAATCACAAGTGAATTTTACTCCTGATTGGAATATCTATAAGTTCCTTTATGAAATTTTCTTGATAGTTAAGCTTTATAAAAAAGGTTTACATCTACATAAATTCTTAATTGGGATTAAATGAGAATGAACAATAATTTTCAAGATTAAAATTTGAGAAAAAATTGCAAGTTAAATTTTACTATTATAAAAATACAAATGTCATATATATGTGTGTATCTACATATATGTGCATGTAGCATGTACAGTAATTTCACTTCATATATATATATATATATATATATATATATATATATATATATATGTTAATTCTAATATTTTCTAATGTTTTATATATATATAAACATAGTTAAATTATATTATACAGGGGCCTAGAAAGTTATTATTTATTTTTATATCCCACAACATTCTGGCAATCATACTATTTTGCCATATAGTACATTTTAGTTATCCATAAGAATTCTGGTTTAAAATGCTTAATATCCTATTATAGTAAGCCTCTTCAGATTAAATGTTTAGTCATAGTATAAAAGTGAATCAGAAAATTTCAAACTTTACTAATGATGATATCATTCTGTTAAAAAGTTGAGAAGTTTTAATGTTGGAACCGACTACTGCTTTATATTCTGGCATTTTTGATAAAATGTATTTTATTTATTTATACTGAAAAATAGATCAGTTTGACTTATATGGCTTTGTATATTAGTAAAAAATCAGTCACACATCACATGACTTATATAACTTGCATTACCAATATGTAAATTTGGTACTTGCGAGTTTTCCCATAAACCAAGATGGCAGCCTGTCTTTTTAATAAATATACTCTTTCAAGGGCCTACAATCTCCCAAAGATTTATTAGTTGTTAAATTAAAAAATAATAATAATAATAAATCTATTGTCAAATTTTAAAAAAGTAATATATTCTGAAAAATTTCATTAAGAATTTTTATTTCAATTTTCCTTTTTTTTTTTTTACAACAGGGAAACAATCACTTATAACTTGGTCAGACTTTGACTCAATTCAGTTCATTATTTTTTGTCAGCAGTTTTTTTATTAAATTTTCATTGTGATCAAAATTGGGACCTTCCTGTAACAGAATGTGATGCGATGGACTATTTCCAAAGGTACAGGATCCTGCTCTCCAGAAAAGTGTGCATTAATAGTCATGATATAAAATTTTACATTCCAACACCCCTACATTGCTGATGCAATGCAAAACAATGTTGGAGGCCATTAGGGAATGCACGCTGCCAACATAACTAAAGTGTAAATATTGGATTTAATTTTTTTATTATTTATTTTTCTGTTATTAAGTTAATACATACACACAAAAAAACTAAATGTAAATATTGTAATTAATTTTTTCATAATGATTTCTTTTTTAAAAGTAACAGTAATAATAAAAAATTAAAATGTAAATACTAGATATAATGTTTCCTAGCAGCTATTTTTTGTGAACATTTTTGTGGGCCCCTGAAACTGTAGATTTATCAAAAATATTGGCTGCCATCTTAGTTTATAGAAAATTTACAAGTAACATAATTTTTTTATAGAAACATTGGTTGTATTTATATTGCATTGCATATAAAGGCATATAAAAACTTAGTATAACTGCATTTTTCCAGGTAGTTCATATTTTTTGATTAGCAAATTCTGATCTAATAAGTCTAGTGACTGTAAGAGTTAGATTCTTACATCATATCTTAACATTTGTATATATCTTCATTCAATTCATGAGTTTTAAGCTTTTTCTACATTTCAGTAAGTTTGTTATAATAATTATTTTATTATGTGGAGACTTACATTATAATTACCTAGATAAAGTTCTCATATATATATATTTGACTTGATGGTATTACATTAAAACCATTATGTTGCCTTTCTTATATACTTTCTCCTGAACTGAATATAATCAATTTAAAAGACACTACAGATTTAAATTAAAAATTTATTTACATATTAAATTGACTTTCATTAAAAATTGAACATTGTCAAGACCTTACAATAATTTAAAAAATATTATATGATTTACATATCATCCAGATTGGCCACTAGAGGGTGTTCTGGATGATGTGTAAATCATGTGATATTTTTAAAATTATTCTAAGATCTTAACAAGGTTCAATTTTGAATGGAAGTCGATTTGATGTTAATAAATTTTTAATTTAAATATATAGTTGTCTTTTAAATTGATTATATTCAGTTCAGGAGAATATATATATATGTAATACAGATAAAATGTCCATTAATTAAAAACTATTGTAATAACAATAAAAATAATAAATATAACAGTAAGTAACTATTATATAAAGACTTTCAATCCACAAAATTACTTTTGGTTGAGTTCTTAACTCTACTCAACTGCTGTTAATGTTAAATTTAAATTGAATGGCAGTTGAGAAAGGTTAAGAGATTAATCAAAAGTACTTCTGTGAATTTAAAGACTATAAATAATAGTTAATTACTATTATGTTTATTATTTTTGTTATATATATATATATATGTGTGTGTGTGAGTTTATGGGTGTCTAAACAGAGTTTATATATGTTTTATTAAAAATAATTGTGCCAAGTACCCTTTTAACACTTATGTATTATATTCATAGTGATTCTGTTGACACACAAGCATTAAAAATATACTTGGATCAATTAAATTCAGAATATATAAACTTTGTTTTGCTACATCATATTAGTATTAAAAATAACAAAGTATCAAGATTTTTTTACATATTATGATAATAAGACACATATAAGACTACAAAATAAACTGAGATGATCTTCTCAACAGAATAATCATGAATATGATACACAAGCATTGAAAGAATACTTGGCTCAATTAATTTTAATAATATATATATACACAAACTCTATTTTGGCTCTTTATATTAGTATTAAACATGACAGAATATATATATATATATATATATATATATATATATATATATATATAATGATTTATGACTGCTTCAGTTTTCTTAGATCATGAAAGGACATGTAAATATAAAGTTTGATATTGAAAGTGTTAAGATTCTTCAAGAAGAGAAAAACCATAATAAAAGAAAAATTAAGAAGGCAATTTTAATAAATAGAAATAAAATGGATATAATTAACAGATAAGTTGCTAACATTAAAATTTGTGATTCATAGGATTTGAATTGATGACCTTTGCTTCTTCCATTATGTTTTTGAATTTAACAACAGTTGAGAAGGGTTAAGGATTTAACCAAAAGTACTTCTGCAGTTTGAAAGACTGTATATAATAGTTTACTACCATTATATTATATATATATAAGTATGTGTGAGTGTGTATGCCTATTATATATATATATATATATATATATATATATATATATATATATATATATATATACACGAGTAGTTGAATATTTTCACAAATAAAAGTTTATTGTTCATGAATTTTGAGAAATTACAAAAATCTATATGAAAAAGATGTTGGTCTAATCTATTTTTTTACTACCTATTTGAAAGCAATGAAAAACTTTTTTTATTTAATGCCACCAAATTCTACCAGAACCTGGATGATGATTTATACCCTTTCAACATTCCAATCAAGCATCAATTAAATAGTCTCCTTTGAATATCACTTCTTACCTTTTCTTCATTTCAGTCTACAACCATTAGACAAACAAATTATATCCAGTATAGATCAAGCGCTCTTGATTCTCTCTGATCTATGTATGGAATAAAATATAACAAGAGGCCAAAAAAGAGATGATATTCATTCAACAAAGAGTATAATAAATTTATTTCATTATAAGAACATTTACAAAAATCATCACTTAGTTAATGATTCAATATTTTATATATAAAATATTAAAAAGAGCTGAATCTACATGTTTATAATCTCTAAATGATTACTTTCAGTAATTACATTACTCTCACCCTTAAAATATATTTGCATTTTTATATTAATTTTCTATTGCTTTAAGATCATGTGAATGATGTCACGAACACATTTTGCATATATTGTGACTCACCTTATGTGTATTCTTTAAGATCATTTGAATGATGTCATGAGCACATTTTGCATATATTGTGACTCACCTTATGTGTGCAGATGTTCGTGAGTTTAAGTACAATATCTTGGAAGCTAACTTTTGTACAAATTCCCTCATAACTGACAAAATATTTTAATAGTAACTTTTAAAACAACTTAATAATCATCTTAAATTATCAGTTTTAAGGACACACCCATGCTTAAAAACACAGAAATTTATTATAGTTTGATTATCTTACATAAAAAATGAATTAAAGGAATATAAAAAGTGGTACAAACACAACACTCAATGAAACAACTCAAATATAACTATATATATAACTATTGAAACAGTGAGATATATATATATATATATATATATATATATATACTATATATATATATACACACACACAAAATAGCAAGTTCGATATTTTTAGTCATAAGGTTAGCTTTATAAAATAAATTGAATGTGGTAATGCTGTTTGCAAATATACATATTATGGGGAATCAGAGGCAGATATAGCTACCAGAATCTCCCAATACAAATATTTAAATGAGTTAAAAATAAGTCAAGAATATACCATTTTCTGGGAGCATATTCAAAAATCTGGTCAAATTTTTGATCCAATAAATATTAAAATTGTTTGCATGGAGTGAGATGGTAGAAAATTTAAAATGAAAAAGGAAGGGTTTGTTGCTAATAACAAGCATGCCATTAATAAAAGGAATAGCATCTAACTCTCCAATGAATGTAATATTTAAATTACTAATTTTAATAAATTAGCATGATGATCGTGTGATATTTATTACATTTAAATGCTCAGCATACCCAAAACCCTCATGAGTGATATTAATCTGATTTTACCAGCCAATAGCGTTTTCATCTACAGTTAACAAAATTAAACTATGAAATAAACCTTTACTCAGGTAATATTTGAAACATTTAAGCAAACCAATTTAAATATCGTTATGAATGCACGAATAAAAGGGCAGAATTAATTCTACATGGCAATGCACTTTACCATTAAATAATATTAATATTTGTGATACAGGGCTTAGTTTTCTTCTCAAGTCAAACCAAATAAAATAATTAAGTCAATGGTCATCAATTTCTTAAAACATATGAATAGGTATGGCTAATAGTGAATCAATTTCTTAATTGGATATAACAATGATTACATTATATGCAAACATATAGAGATAACTTTGCACTAAATTCTTTAAAATCAGGCTTCAGATGTTTTCCTGAAGGTTTGTGATAATGGTGTTTTAGTTGTAATTGGACTATTTCCATCATCTAATATGAGTATTGAATGTCTTAGGCCAGCAACACCTGAAGAAGAGGGGAGAATAATACCTCTTGAAACATTGTGCCTATATTAACCTGTGTAATGTGATATTACTAACAATTGAATGTATTTGGAATATTTAAATTTAAATTTTTCTAAAGGCATTCAATACCCATATTAGATGATGGAAATAGTCCAACATATAAATACAACTGGACTTCGGGTATTTAACAATATCTATTTTCCCCATATACAGCATTGGAAATGAAGTATATATTATTATTAATAATAATAATAAATTCATTATTTAATATCTTCTTTATGCAGAATTCTAAGAAGTTACAAGTATTCATATATATTGCTTACAAAAAACTCCCCTCATATACACTTTAATGCAAAAAATTTTAATATAATTCTTTTATTTTTCTGACAATTTCAACTGTCATGCAGTCTTCATCAGAGCATTTTTAACTGATGAAGACACCAGGACAGTTGAAACTGTCAGGAAAATGAATTATAATTAAAAATTTTGCATTAAAGTTTATATATAAGGGGAGTTATTGTAAGCAATATATATGAATGTATAAAGAAATGCAAAGAAAGTAAAGGAGAAAAATAAGAATATACAGTTACAAGTATTTATGTACCTTTTTTTAAAATTAATTCATTTATTTATTTTCAAAAGCATGCATTTCAAGATATCTAAATGTGCTTTGTTAACATGTATTCATACACATGCGCATTCATATATTACTATTCAATAAAATTTATTTTTTGGTAATCAATTAAATCATAGTTTTCTTCATGTATATATAAAGCATATTAAAACTTTACTTTTGATATTTCCTTATATTTAAAATACTTAAAAAATCTTTGTCAAGTATTGGTAGCCGAGAGGGCAGTGCAGCCGCCTTGCAAGCAGTTGCTTGCAGACTGTTGTTGCGGGTTCACTTCTCGGCAGATGCTTTGACATATGGGGAAAAAAATCTTTCACAAGAAAGTTTTAATATTAAATAACACATTGTAAAGAAAGTCTATAAACTACAATAAATTCATCCCAAGATGTTTTTGTTCTTTATATTATTATTGGACTCTTTAACTACTTAAATTATAAGCAGTATAATTACTTTTTTGAACCCCCCCCCCCATGATCATTCATATTTTTCAAAATCTTGCAATATCAGTGCTAATTATAATAAAACCATGCAAGCAAGTAGTTGGTTGCAAACGGTTGTGGGTTCGCGTCCTGGCCGATGCTACGACATATGAGAAAAAAAAAATATAATAAAACCAAATATAATATAATGAATAATACAATAAAAATTATTTTAAATACAAAATATCAAATCATAGTTTTTAAAAAAAAAAAAAAACTTTTTCTTAAATAAATAAATGAAGCCTAAAATAAAATAAATTTATATTTGGGGATCTTTACCAAGTCTTTAAATTTTCGATTCTTTTTGTGTTTTTGCTAAAGATTTTTTTTCTACATGAAAGTCTGTTTAAAAATATATGTATAAATAACATTTTTTCTTGTCTTGCATTGGTGGTCGAGAGGTCAGCGCGACTGCCTTGCACTTGCAGGCAGTTGCCTGGGTTGTGGGTTCGCGTCCCAGCCGATGCTATGACACTTAAAAAAAAATAAGTTTTTCTTTTTCAAGCAACATGTGATTACTCTGAATATGTAGTATTGAAGGAATTGTTGATACTCTTATTATCCTTGCACAAGATAAGGTATTTTTTATAAATGTCATGTTTAACAGCATTTTCCTATACAGTTAGTTCTTACGGTTTGGTGATAACTCATGATTAGCAAATATGGGGGGGGGATATTATTACTTTGGTTAAGATACTTCATCATTTGCCTGATAAAGATAAAATAATTCCTTTAAACTATTCAGGTGGGTTTGGGATTATCCCCTGGTTCTCCTCTGAACATACTTACTTGTATAAACTTAGCCATGTTTGGTTGAGTTTGAGTCTGAGAAAAAAACATCCTATGATGTCTTACATCTATTCATATTCATGACTTAACAGGCGCATTGGTTAGCTTTCATCTTTTAGTATAGTTTAATGAGATTTGTTTCCAAGCTATCCCTGTCATTAAGAAAGAACGCTCAAATATCTAATGTAGTTTGAAGATGTCTTAAAACTAGTAGCTGATTGAGTAAAATAAAAAGCATAAGAATAAAAAACTAATTTTTTACCCTTTATATTCACCTTGGATGATACTTAACAAACATCGGCAGATTATTTATCAAGTATAACTGATTTCAAGTTTATTTTAAGCACAAGTGTGAATTTAAATAAACTAAGATCATAACAACTATTAAACAAATATAATGTATTCCAAATACAAATAATGATTAATAATTAAACAATTTAAACTTTTAACAAACTCCAAACATAGCTACGTAAGTATAAACAGGCAAAACTCTCAATACAGTAGTGCCACTCAGTGCAAGCCAGAGTAAACTAATGAATATATAAAGCTAGATGAAACTCACATTGTAACAGAATAAAAACTATGACTATAGTTTCCACAGTGCTACCTGCCTTTAAAAATTAGTCTCATCATGTATCTTAGATAAAAGAAAATCATCTTATCTAATATGATGCAAGTTATTAAGTTGTCATTACATAATTATAATTGTATTCAAATATGTCATGCAATATTCAAGGCTTTTTAAATTTTTTTATATCAATACTAGATTACATTAGAGTATTGCTGATGTAAAACTTTTCCACCACAATGTTGGCATTTGAATGTACTTTGCTGATGCTTATTTTGTAATTTTCGGATAAATGGTTCCAATAGGACAGTACTGAATCTATATTTCAGTTATTATTTTTGTTTCACAGTGACAGGAACTATCAACAAATAATTAACCTTTATAATGTAAATAACAGCTTGCAAAGATCAAGTGGCACAATATGGCAGCACTTATTTTGAATCACATTAACTTGTAAAGCAAAAACATTATATCTAAAAATATCAATTTTATTTTTATTAATTTACAAAATGTTTTTAATTCATAAATATATATTATAATTATATAATGTTTTTTTTAAAAAAATGAATTTATATCCATGAAGCAGTAAGCAAAATATTATTATAGTTAATACAAAAAAGGATATCTTTTTTAAAAATTTATTTGTTATGTCTAAAATTAATTTTAAGAATAAAAATGCTATTCCAACTGAAGGCCATATTTATGTAAAATTAAATTTTGCAATGTTAGCCTAGTTTTAGTAAATTTACTTTTTCATGGATGATTAATAAAACAATTTAAATTAATTGTTACATAAAAGACAAATGATTTAATAATAATTTTATATTTACATCTATCTACAATATTTTCTGTCATATAGGAAGTACTTCATTTTCTCAAACTGTCTAAAATATGGGATGTGTCTTATGCAGTGACAATCAAAATTATGAGTGGAAATTTCAGCTAATCTAAAACTTCTGGTTTATAGTAATATATTATACATTTATTCATATAAATGTATACTTGAGCATGTTTATCCTAAGGGATGGATGAATGAAGGGAAGATGAAGTTGTGGACAGACAGTGTGCAGTGTAGGCATCCTGTTGAACTGTTAAAGAAACCAGCTTTGGAGTCACATAACAGAAGCTGTGAAAAATAAACTCAGCCAACTGAAAATTCAATTAGATGAAATTCCAGATGGCCTAAGGATCCAGATTCAACCTTTAAATATCTGCATTAGTAAACCATTTAAAGGATTCATAAAGGATAAATAAAACAATTGGATGCAGTGGACATAATTTGAAATAACACTATCAGGGAGAAAAAAGAGACTTAGCATTTTGCAGACTTGAGAATGGTTCAATCTTCAGGGGCTGCTGTAAAATGTGAGACAGTTGGAAAATTATTTTAAGAAATGTGGAATCAGTAAACTTGATGGCACAGAGGATGATTTGCTATATGAATTCTCAGTTTCTGAAGCAAAGGCTTCAAGAGATTCTTCATTTAACGCTGGATATGAATTTTGGGTTTTGAGGATGAAGATTAAATGGTAGCTGACTACATATTCCTAGTTGCATTTTTGTAGATATAAATAACTATAAAATTAGCATAATGAATTATGTAGAATTTTTTTTTAAATGTGTATAAAAAAGTAGGAGCATATTATACATAACTGAATTTCATATAAACAGTATTTATATAAATATATTTAAAACTATAACCTTAATACTATGCACCTTCAGTGTTCAATTTGCCACTAGAGGGACCTCTGCAAATCTTCACACAAGATTACAACTTTATAAAGATGAGAGTGACTTTACATTGTTTCAAATATTTCTAACTACAAGATCTTAACATAACCTTATGTAAATGGAAGATTTCATGAGCATTAGTGTGTAATAGAAATTGTGGACTTAATTAGGGAAGAGTTTGACAGCTTCACACTCTCCTATCAAAATGCTTTAGATTCGTTTATATAATTAGAAATAAGGTTGAAGATAAAAGTGGCCATCCTTTTTTTCTCAAAGTAACCTTTATTAATAAAAGATTACAAAAATTTTGGGTACACTTACCCATTGAGGATTACACAGTGATTCAATGTAACAAGGTAAAATGTACATATGTTCAAAAATAATTACATCCATAAAAATTTGTTTAATGTGATTAATGGGTATCTGTACATGGATCCACATGGCCTGGCTGTTGAGAAGTTAACCATCACCCATCCTTATCTTTATAAAGTTGTAATCTTGTGTGAAGATTTGCAGAGATCCCTCTAGTGGCAAATTGAACACTCAAGGCACATAGTATTAAGGTTATAGCATTAAATATATTTGTACTTATATGCTGACCATGCATTTAATAAATTAATGTTTAGAACAGTAATTATGATATATTCATATAATCAAGTAGAGACTGGCATATGTTTTGAACAAATGGAAGAGCATTCTTTAAAAAAAATTATATTCTATTTTGGCTACTTTGTTCTTCTTACAATCTATGGCCAGCTGATTCTTAAATTGGTACTCATATGTGTATAATATCTTCACTGAAAAATGATGATGCTTATAACATAGTATGTTAATATTCTCTTATTTTTACCATTATCATATTGTCACTCATGTGACCAGCTTAAATTAAATAGTAATTTTACCCTCTTGTCTAGAGCCTGTGAATATCCAATTACAGATTACTATTAAATGAATTGTTGGAGTAACCATAGGCTAACTATATAAAAGAAAAATGGTAAATGATTTGAAAATATTTTAAAATTTTATCTAGTTTGAATTCGAACCCAAATCATAAAGATTTATTATCACTATTTCATGGAACTGTATATAGGTGTGCTTTTGATTCAGTATTAATGGAGTAGGCTATTTATTTTTTAAAAAAAGATTATCAGTTATTGTATTTATCTGTTTCAACATACAGTTGTAAAATGTAGATTCTTAAATTAAAAACAGAGTTATAGATATAGAATAAAAGGAAGATGGTCTTTATAAAGAGATCTAATAGATATAGAATAAAAGAAAGATGGTCTTTATAAAGTGATCTAATAGAAAAATAAATGCATTTAAATGCAAAATGAAATTTCTAGCAGCATATAGGCTTTGAAATAATAACTCCTTATATTTCAAAAGAAGACATACTCAGAGTTTAATTTTTAAATTCCAATAATTAAATTTTAAAAACCTTAAAGAATAAACCTAATGTGTGAAAATGAGAAACGTTTTCAGGTTCATATTTTTTAAAAAAGTGTAATATTAATCCGTGAACAAATGCTGTCTTTGTTTATCTTGCAGTTGAATGCCGGTGCCAGAAGATTCAGTACTTACTGATCAAATGCTATTATATATTGGCCACTCTCTTGACTCAGTCAGTATTCTTTGAACAGAAAACCTAACTTATATAACTAACAATACATGTCCATTCTGTGTTTCAATTTTTGGAAAGTTCAATATTGTAAGCGTTTTAATTTGCTAAATGTTTTATATACCTTCATATGTTTATAATCTATAATATATTTTGAATATGTATATAATCCATATGTGTATATTATCTAATTTATTTTATATACTGTATCGCATTTTCACAATTTTTATAAAGCTTTGATAAAAGTGAAAATCGCATGCTGTATATATTTTTAACTTAGATAGTTGTTTATCCTGGTGGTACCAATCATTGAATGGAACCACATGGGAGCACAATGGGCACTAACCTTTAACCCCTGTAGGTCTTCATAATTATTGTTAATGAAGTTGTCACCAATCATTCTGTGTTAATTAGGACTGACCAGCGTGTCACAGCAGGGTCTCCAGATGGAATAAGACCATTTTGTGACAGATGGGGTCTCGAAGTGAATTGACATTTCCATAGTTAAAAATACAACAGCCGAGAATTTTCTTTTCAAAAAAATTGATATTTGTTCAAAAACCATAGCTATAAATTGATTTAAGCTGTGTAGAGAATAAAGCGTTTTCTCAGACAGAGCAATAATCATGTCACTTCTCACAGGAGAGAGAGGGAGATTTTAAAAGAAGGGAGGGAATAGAATATTTATTAGATTTCAAAAATAGCTTTTGAGTGGCTCCTATATTTAAACATATTACAATGTAGGTAACTTAAGGGGGGAAAAGATCTTAACTTTAAAAATATACATTTAAGTAAAATAATTGTGTTCACACATGCTACAAACTTTTAACCGAGTATTTGTTTATGTGTTGAAATGTGTGTGTTCATATATTTATGATATAGATTATTATATAATTAGTTATCGAAGGGTATATTAATTAAGAAGTAAGATAATTTTAATCAGAATAGACAATTTATGACTATAATTTTGAGTTGTAGATGAGTTTTAATCATGAGAAAATGAGATTAATAGATGTCAAAATACTTTTTTTTTTTAAAAAAAAAAGAAATTAAAAAGAAGATAATCAGAAATTGCAAATTAAAAATTTCTAAATTGTTAAAAACTAACAAAAATCCTTTTTTAATTTGAAGTTAGTGCTAAAATTCAGATAAAATAGCTTATTATTTCAACCATTATAATTATTTATCTTTTCAACATGTGTATGATCAGGTGGGTCAGCAATATGAGATGGCATGGAGAGCTGAGGATCGTGTGAAAGTCTGAGTTCGAATCCCTTATATATTAAAATATAATTATGTAGTTATGATTAATACTATGCAAGAAACAATTTACATACGGTAACAACTTCATTTTGGCTATTTTTATAAACCAGTTGTTAACATTAACATGCCTATAAATATATATTATAACTTCAATGAGAATAGGATTTCAATTAGCAATAATATTTCTTCAACTGGCATTAAAAGTACATCAAAGTCCGTGAAGACAATATTTTAAAGTATTAGGAAATAAGTAATTACATGGTAGACTGCTTAGATGGATATGTGATATTAAGGCATTCTAGTGGCTGAGTTTTTTATTTATTTTAATTATGTTTCTAGGTTGAGAATTGATTTGGAGTCTTTAAACTAGAGCCTGCACCTTATCAATGTGTTAAATAATTCACACACAAAAAAATCATTACTAAGTCAGGAAGAATAAGGAGATTCAGCATAATGGAAAGCTTCAAATGTAAATCCTGCCACAAAATGTTCTTATTCTGATGATAAAATGGAAGAGATTTAATGAACTAAGCAGCACTTTAAAATTTATCAAGTTAGGTGTTACAGCGCTTGGAAAATGATAATTCTAATCAGTGCATTTTGGATGCAAGAGAGAACAGCGACTGCAAAATTTATAAAAAGTAAAAGCAATTGTAAATTATAAGATTTTATTTTTTGTTGGCTGCAGAAACGAGTAGCAGAAATGAGACCCTTTGGCTTTTCATTGAGATTTCAATAGCACTGAGCAGAGCAAAAATTCCTAATGCCTATTACATAGATTTTCCTCACTGCATCTGCTAGTACTGTATGTTTATTTATAAGGAAAACAAACATGGCTGTGTGACTCACCACATATGTCAGCCAGCATTGTGAGATTATTGGCTCTTTACTTCTAAGTTTATGATCAAGAAATACTATAGTCTTTTTTTTTCCAATTAGCTGATAGTCCTGAACTAATACATTGAGTTGAGTTTTTTTTTTGCTATTTAGGGTAAATGTGTGCTTATGACTGATCTTTTTTAAATATTTTTAATCACAGCAGATAAAAATAAATTATGGTTCTAATTTTAAAATAAAGGTAAGATTATAAGCTGAATCAGCAGTTTGTGACCCAAGACAGATGACACTAAGAATCTCCTAACTTTGCATACAAGCTGCTAATTGATAGTGACTTTTTATTTAATTATCTAAAGTAAAGACCTCTTTCAAGTACAAGAAAACTTCATAGGTTGAGGGGGAACTGTCTAATTTTAAATGGAATATAAAAGAATATTATACGTTAAAAATGAAGTTCAACTTTCTATTAATTTGAAATGTGAACATGTATTTTACTGTAAATGAGCAAATATTGAAAGTGTATCATTTTATGTAAAACATGGACAAACAACATTATGGAAATTGATGGTATTTTATACAGAATGGCAAGAGTAGTTACTCCAAATTAACAGAAGGTATCAAATGTAAATAATTTGAGCTTATATCTTAACAAGTTTTCATTGTGGTGAAAAAATAGAGGCTATTTGTATAAATATTTAAAAATCATTTGAACACATCAAAGAACATTTTGAAATTGTCATGGGATATATTAAAACAAAAAAAAATACTGAAAATGAAAGATGCAATTAATAAATTGGGTTCTAATGACAGAAATAAAAGAAGACACAGGCATGTAGAATTTGAAAAAAAAATCTGTATAGTGTGAATTCTTTCATAAGCAAAATGCAAACAAAAATAGATATAAAAACATATAAATGAATATACAGCAAAATCATATTGTATTTATATTTAAAAATATGCACATTGCTGAGCTTGAAATAAATACAACATAGAAAGTGATCATCAATTAGTGAAATGTAAAATAGAGACACACTCAAATAAATTGAAATTAAAACTTGCTATTTTTTTTTTTAATGTGTCAAAGCGTTGGCTGGGAAGGGACGGGACAACGGCTTGACTTTGACAAACTTTGTGATTTCCTGAAGGTTTGTGATGATGGTGTTTTAATTGTATTTATATGTTCAACTACTTCCATCATCTAATATGAGTATTAAATATCTTTAGAAAAATTAAACTTTATTTACATAATCCAAATACATTCCACTGTTAGTAATAGCATACAGGTTAGTATATGTACAACATTTTGAGAGGTATTATTCTAACCTCTTCATCAGGTATTGCTGGCCTGACCAGTGACAGTACTAGCATGGGATTGAATCTGGACCCTTAGATTCTTGAGTATTGAATTTTAAGAAAATGCTTTAACCAACTGAGCCATCCTGCCAAAAGATGGTTTAAACCTAAGTGATATTAATAAAATAATTGACACTTTACACTGAACAAAGCTATCTGGTACAACAATTTGCAATTAATAAGCAAATTTTTAACTGAGAGAAGACAATATATGAGCCTAGAAAAAAAATATGAAAATATTTTGATATGATCCATTAAGAATAATCAAATATTTAAAATTTTGTTAAGTAAAGTGAAAAAGTTGATGCTAATAATATATATATAATTGTGAATTGGCAAGAAAAGCTACATAAGAGAATAAAAGTCTCAGAAATGAAAAACAGTATCTTAGTATTGGAAGGATAGTTGCAAATTATTACTACAAAAAGAGATCAGATCTATGAGCTAAAATTGTATAAAAAATTATATAACATGTAAAGAGCAAGAAAGCAAAGTGCTTTCAATATTTACTATATCTTGCCAAGTATTTGAAAAGAAATACTTGCAATGAAATGTATGAAGAAGGTACAAACTTCTGAAAGTGATGGATTATAATTGACATTTTAAAAGAAATAAGTGAAAAATAAAAAAAATGTTGGCAAAGTTATAGACCAAATGTCTAAACAATAAAGATGTATCAAATGCTTAAAATAATGTAGTAGTAATATTTATATTTAAAAAATTTATAAAGAAGATATTAGAAATGACTGTTATTAAAACAGGCAAAACTCTCCATACAGTAGTGCCACTCATTGCAAGCCAGAGTAATCAATGGATGCCAGAAGGCTTGTCATAAAATACTTATCTAGTTCCTACTCATACAATATCCCCAGACTAGTTTCTGCCTAATAGGATAGTGGTGGCTATGATTATTAAAGAAAGACACCAAAATATATGGGTACAGAACTGAGTTCAGGCTTATATGACTATATAAACTAAGGAGCTTGGATTGAAAATATTATTGTGTTTTCAATTTTATTCTCACAGTTTTGTAGTTAAGTAGAGATAAAAGATGGCTGCTGGAGGTTGCATTAGATCCTAAGACCTAGGTGCAGTGCTTTCAGATCCAAGGCTCCTCACTGTCGAAGGCCACAAGCCAGAAACTAGTCTGGGGATATTGGATGTGTAGACACTAGATGGGGATGCTATGCACAAGCCTTCTGGCATCCATTGATTACTCTGGCTTGCACTGAGTGGCATTATTGTATGAAGAGTTTTGCCTGTTTTAGAAATGAATGAGAATTAATAGCTCTTAACAAGCTTTTCCAAATATTCCTATCCTCAGCATTAATAGCATTTAACAAGTTTTTTCTGAATATTCCTATCTTCAGACCAATTTCTAGCTATGGAAAATGCTCATTATGTAATATTTGTAGTACAAACTTATTAAAATTAAGTCACATGATGCATGACTTGATTTCCCTGCAAAAATAGTAGAAATTACAAACTTATCAGTTTATCATTTTTATACAAAAATTTGCCAAGGTAATTATAATTTATCTCTTGCAAACTTTGAATTCTAAGCAACTGAAAGAACACACCAATTTAAAAAAATAGGGTCTGCATAGTGGATTTCATCCAAGTACTGAGATAAGCTATAGACACATTCAGTGCATATATTTTTATGCTTTGTATTTATAAAATAAGAAATGGCATCTCATTTTGTAAGCATTTTCACAGTGATTAAATGTTTTGATCATCAAGATATAAGATTAGAATGTTTTCCTGAAAGTTTGTGATGATGGTATTTTAGATGTGATAATATTTTGGACTATTTCCAATATCTATCATTAACCCTACAGTTGATTGCTTCAAATATATTCGTACACAGTTTTAACTTGATGTAATTCCCACAGTTTTTATGTTACTGTAGTGTATTTAGGCTTATTTTAAAGCTTAAAAAGTACCATAAGATGCTGCCCTCTCTTGAATTATTTTACAAGTAAAAAATCAATAATATAGGCATTCTAAGTTAGTACAAAAAAAAGCCACACTTTTGTAAATTCTGATTGGTTGCTTCAATTTGCTTCAATTGTTGCCTGCCTGTCAATAATTTTCATCGCTTCAACTTCTGTTTTGACTTTGAAAATGAAAATTAATGTCTTACAATGTTTTTTTTTATTATTTTTCTTACATATTATGAATTATTTTCATAAAATATACTGAAAATATGGTTATTTTAGAAATATAATAAGATTCTAGTAAAAAATTGTATACATTTACACGAATGTAAATTGAAAAAGAAACCATCGCTAACAACAATTTTCACACCTGTCAACAGTTTAAACTGCCCCAAGCTCTTTTTTTGATTTTTCAAACCAAAATTAATAATTTAGAGTATTTTTCTGGCATTTATTTACATATTGTAATGTATTTTGGTAAAATATGCTGAAAATATAGTTATTTTAAAAAAAATAGTAAGATTTTAGCAAAAAATTATTTACTTTTTCACAACGTAAATTGAGAAAGAAAGTTGATGACGTATGCAGCATTTTCTAATTGATTATGAACATTGTTTTTAAATTCCCCACTATAAAATATTTTTACAAGTATAAATAGAAAATTATTTTTGGAAAAACTTTCGTTCACTTTCATAATCTGACAAATTATTAATATACTTTTTACAAATGAAACTAAAATGAATATAATATTAAAAGATGAATATATTTTTATTGCTGATTCTGTAATTGACCAATCAAAAGTTTAGAATTTTAAATCACTCAGCCAACTAGATTTGTGGTCAACCGTAAGGTTAAATGTTAAATATCTAAAAAAACTGTAAACTTTATTTAAACTTTTCCAAATACAAACATCTGTTTATAATACAAAGACAACATAAGTCACTAGATTACACAATGTTTCAAATCATTATTCTCCACTCTTCTTCAAGGTCTTCTGGCATGACCAATGACAATATTAGATAGGAGTCAAATTTACATCTTTAGATTCTTAAATATCAAATTTTAAGGCAATGTATTATCACATAGATTTAGGATATTTTTATATTCTGAATAAAATTCATCAACATGGAGTAGCAATGATTAAAATACATTGTGAAATTAAGACTATTAACATTGATAAGGATATATACATATTTCCAAGTCTTTTTATAGCAATTGTACAAAAAGTATTTTATGGTTTAAAAGAGAAAGCTAAGGGAATAAAAATATTTGGAAATTATATGTGTCATTTTAACTGTAAAATTGATGTCATTCTTTTTACAAATAATGCTTTAAAGCTTCAGAAAATATTCCAGTAGGGGTGATGCAGATAAAAAATTCACAATCATGAATTGGAAGAAATTAAAAGCTACAAATATCTTGCTTGGTTTACTAATACAATAATAAAATTAATAATGAATTAAATTTGAATAGAGTATTTTTGATATAATTCATATAATATTAAAAAAATAAAATGCTAAAAAAAAAATCAAGTCAGATGTCACATGACCTAATTTTAATAAAGCTTGTATTTACAAATGTTATATATAAAGCCCTCAAAACAAGCTCTTAACAAGCTTTGAGAATATCCTCAACCCCAGACCAGTTTCTGCATCTAGCATTCTCAGTGAGGTGCCAGGATATTTATTAGATTAAAAGTACTAGGACAAGCCCAGCACTTTATCTAATATATAACTATTGAGAAGAAAATCTGAAACTTTCAGACAGCCATATGTCTAAAAATCCAGCTATCTAACTCAAATAGCCATATGGGACTGAACTAAGTTCAGATATACCATATATTAATAGCTTTAGCAATATAAAATGACCAAAGCCTTAATAGCAACAAATAAAATGATAAAAAAAAAATCAAGTCAGATGTTACATGACCTAATTTTAATAAAGTTCATATTTACCAATGTTATGTATAGAGCCCGCAAAACAAGCTCTTAACAAGCTTTGAGAATATCCTCAATCCCAGACCAGTTTCTTCATCAAACATTGTCAATGAGGTGCCACGATATTCATTAGATTAAAAATACTAGGACAATAATATCTGTTTGTTCTCTCATTAAGCATTATCAATTCTCTCTTCTTACTCCACCATATATCTCTTCATACTTAACTTAGTTCAGTCCTATATGGCTTTTTGAGTTAGATAGCTGGATTTTTAGACATATGGATGTCTGAAAGTTTCAGATTTTCTTCTCAATAGTTATACATTAGATAAAGTGCTGGGTTTGTCCTAGTATTTTTAATCTAATGAATATCCTGGCACCTCACTGACGACGCTAAATGCTGAAACTGGTCTGGGGTTGAGGATATTCTCAAAGCTTGTTAAGAGCTTGTTTTGTGGGCTCTATATATAATATTTAGAAAATATATACCTATATGTTTAAGAAAGATTTTTAGTAGTTTACAAGATTTTCTTTATAAATTTGTGACTTTGACAGTTAATAAAATAAACAGTATAGATTCTGCAGACTTTTTAAGTATGAAGAGATATACGATGGAGGAAGAAGAGAGAATTGATAATGCTCAATGAGAGAACAAACAGATATTATTGTCACTATTGAAAGAATTAGCAGACTGAATTGGAGTAGTTCAAAAGAAGGGGGGTGATAAAAATAGAACTTTGATGTATTGAAATAAATCTCAAGAAATTATAAAAGATATAGAAAAAAAACATGATATTAACAAAAACATATGACTTTATTGCTCAAAAGTTCATGAAGTTTGAGTGGCAGACATGTGAAGCGCCAGAATCAATCCAGAGCCCTCCTGGTCCAAGTTGGATATTCTACCAACTGTGCCAAGCTATGCAAGATAAAAAGATAAATGGCTTATTGCTCAGGAGTTATTAATAAATTTAAGCACCAGTCCTGCATGCACCAGAATTGATCCTGGGACCGACCAATCCCAAGTTGGATGCTCTATTAACTGCACTAAACAAAGCAGATTATATGATTGGTTGAAATAAAGAATTCTGCTAATGTGATGTGGAGAAAAAAAACTATGGATCAGAGAAATCAGGATTAAATTTGGAAAGTTCATCTGTTGTGGACTGATAATTGTTGAAAATAATAATTTATATAACTTTATATATTTTTAATATTCAATTTCAGAAATCTTACACTCTCACTTTTCAGCAAAAGAACTTTTATTATTGATTACAGTTTCAACTGTACCATACAATCTTCATCAGATCTACAAAATTTGAACACACATAAAAATACAACCATTAAAATACATTAATTATTTTATATACCTTTTTATACATTTTTCTTAAATAAATTGTAATTAATTTCCAACTTGAGATGCTAAATAAGAAAGCTTCAGTGTAAACATAACTTCAAATTTGACCTAAGCACTTTTGATATCTTGGTTATGATATTATACTCACAGCCATGAATTTTCTACAGAAAACTGTAGATGCAAGATAATCAAAAGTAGAAACTGATTTAAAAGTAATTATACTTGTAACAGACTATATATAAATATTACTAGAGCTATATAAAAAGAAAATGTGTATCAGCTGTTATTTTATACTGGATTTTTAAGATTACAAAAAATTGAATTTACAGGCTTATTTTGCTATAATTAAAGAATTGAAGATTGAAGTAGACCCAAGATATTGTCAAAGTTTCAAGAATAATTATTTAAATATGTCAGCAGGGATTTATCTACTTGCTGACACATAACCAAAAAATGTTTGTAGATAATAAAACAATCATATTTATTTAAAATCCTAAATAGTTTTAAATTGAGTATTTTATGCATCAAAATGAAAAGATAAATAAAAATAATTAAAGATTGCTTATATTATCTAGATTTGGCAAATAATGTATTCTCCTCTCCCCTTTGAATGAAGTTTCTAAGCAACAGGAAATGATTCAAAATCGTTTATATGAAAGTAACAAAAATAGATGACTGTTATCTTTATTTTTTTATTTATTATGAAACTTTCATCTTGAAATTTAAAAAAATGTAAGATTTTGAACTCAAGCTAATCAGATATATCAAGTCTTCATTGCTAAATATAATCTCCCGAAATTGTATATGGAGATTAGATGAATTAGAAACTGATAGTTAATAATAATCTAATCTCACAGTGGATATATTAGATTATGAAGAGAAGAAATGTTCTTGTGAGAAGAGTAAATTGTGGGAATCAAGAATTGTTGTGTGGGTAAATTAAAACTGATACAAACATAAGAAATGAAATATATTTAGCATTAAACTTAGGTTGAGTTATTTTGTTAGAAATAATTCATGAGTAAATAAATAGTGCACATATATTTAAAAAATCAAGATTTTCAATAATTATGTTCTATTAATATTTACTTATAAATTCAAGACTAAGATATTTAACTGTAGAACAATGCAAATATAAAAGACTGCATAAAAACATGGATAGGATTATAATGGGATTAACAAAAAGAAATTAAATAAAGTTCAAATAGTTTATGGCTTAGGAGTTTAGAAAAAGTTTAAACACTGGAAATTATATGAATAATTTTTATTATTTATTTATTAGACTAGAGATTCCAATAATCAATAATATTTCTGTAGTGTAATTTTCGTTATATCACTCTCACCCAAGGTAAAGACTGGTTTTTATCCAGTTTTGGCATGAGAAAATAATGATTATCAAGAAACACATTTTGTACTGAACCAGCACTCATTAGTTGGGCCAGACCACACAATCTCTTGCACATATCTTTATCATTTTCAGTATATATATAAATATGTGTGTATGTATATATATATATTACATGAACACCATTTCATATATCACATGATCACCATTTCTTGAGATGCTGGATGAGTAGGCACTAGATAGGGAATTTATGCACAAACCTCCCTGCATCCATTGATTACAAAGGTTTGCACTTGGTAGCACTTTGATACTCTTATTAACAACATGTGCAAGTATATGAAATGGTAAACAAAGGCAAATCTCTCCATACAGTAGTGCCACCCTGTGCCAAACAGAGTAATCAATGGATGCCAGAAGGCTTGTGCATAAAATCCCTATCTAGTGCCTACTCATCCAATATCCCCAGACTAGTTTCCGGCTTGTGGCCATCATCAGTGAGGAGCCTTGGATCTGAGAGCACTGCAACTAGATCTTAGGATCTAACACAATCCCCCAGCAGCCACCTTTTACCTATTTGGTTAACTATAAAGCTAGAAGTCCAAGATGGAAACACTATAATGTTTTCAACCCAAGCTCATTTGCTTGTATAGTTTTCTACTCTTATTAACAGCATGTGTAAGCATATGAAATGTAATGCCCCAAAACACAAAAATGTATAATTGCTAAATATACAAGCAAAAGAGCTTGGATGGGAAACATCGTGGTGTTTTCATCTTGGGCTCTTAGCTTTATAGTTAATCAAATAGACAAAAGGTGGTGGGAGGGTTTCTAGGTGCAGTGCTTTCAAATCCATGGTTCTTCACTGAAGAAAGCCACAACCTAGAAATTAGACTGGAGATGTTGGATGAGTAGCAACTAGGTAGGAATTTTGTGCACAAGCCTTCCTGAAACCATTGATTTAGAAGGCTTGCACTTGGAGCACTACTGTTTTGGTATTCATATAGATAGATAGATAGATAGATAGATAGATAGATAGATAGATAGATAGATAGATAGATAGATAGATAGATAGATAGATAGATAGATAGATAGATAGATAGATAGATAGATAGATAGATAGGTAGGTAGGTAGGTAGGTAGGTAGGTAGGTAGGTAGGTAGGTAGGTAGGTAGGTAGGTAGATAGATAGATAGATAGATAGATAGATAGATAGATAGATAGATAGATAGATAGATAGATAGATAGATAGATAGGTAGGTAGGTAGGTAGGTAGGTAGGTAGGTAGGTAGGTAGGTAGGTAGGTAGGTAGATAGAGAGAGATAGATAGATAGATAGATAGATAGATAGATAGATAGATAGATAGATAGATAGATAGATAGATAGATAGATAGATAGATAGATAGATAGATAGATAGATAGATAGATAGATAGATAGATAGATAGATAGATAGATAGATAGATAGATAGATAGATAGATAGATAGATAGATAGATAGATAGATAGATAGATAGATAGATAGATAGATAGATAGATAGATAGATAGATAGATAGATAGATAGATAGATAGATAGAGTTTAGTTGATAGTGTCAAACTTGCTGCCATTATAGACTAGAGATTATCCAATAATGAATAACATTTGTGTAGTCTAATTTTTCTTAAATGATTTGTGTCATAGGTGTGAGGGCAACCCAACCAATTAAACTGTAGTAAATTACTATCTATATACATATATTGAACAATGATAAAGATATGTGTAAGAGATTATGTTGTGAGCCGACTGATGAGTGCATGTTTTCAGCATGAAATTTGCATCTTGGGGGTCATTGATATTTTCCCCATGTCTTTGTTCATATGCTTATGGTTACAGGTGTTAAAAGTGAATAGAAACCTGTCTCTACCTTACTTGGGAGCGGTGTAATAAAAATTACACTACAGAAATATTATTTGTTATTGGAAATAACAGAACTGAAATCATGATCATTAAGCTGGAGCTCCAAATTTTGTCATTCTATAGGGTACTGAATTATTTAGGGCCAAAAAAAAAGGTAAACAAATACCACTAACATTTTTCAGATTGAAATAAAACTGGTCTAGAGCTGTTTCTAGAAATGATGATAATTTATGGACCATTGAAGTGTTAAACTGTCCCCTGACATCTTTAAGGTATCTAGGAAAAAATAAATATGTGATATGAATGAGTAATAGAAGAACGTTTATTAGATTGATAAGGAGTAGAAAAGTTATATATTAAAAGTGTTCAAATACACGAAGAGATCTTGATTCAACTGGAATCAATAATATTTAAAAATGATGACGATGATGGTGACTATAAAACATGAACTTTAAGTTGAACAATCGAACTAATTTAAAGATATTCGCATTAATAAAAGTAATAAATTAAATTCTATTAATAGAAATTTGTTACCTGGAAAGTATAATTCAACAGATGAATTTTATCAGGCAGAAATAATACTGAAATGATTTTAAATTATTTTGATTTTTAAAACCATCCATTCGGTATAATGATGAATTAAATTCATTTTGAAAAAATGGTATACATGTGTACTATTTATAATTGGTAATTTAAAAAAAAAATGTCTAATAATTTTCAAGGTTTGAAGGTTATAATATTAGAATCAAAAATATTTCAGTTCTGAAACTATTAAAATAACTAAAATAACGGCTGAGGGTTTCAACGGATAGAAAAATAAAAAGTACCAGCATATATTAAAGCTACAAGATAATCTTGAAGATTCAATATTCTTTGGAATAAATAATGGTTGTAGTGCGTGTATGTGTTTGAGGTTCATATATATACACACACACATACACAGTGGTTATTTATAAATGGATATGGCCATTGCAATAAGAAGAAAATCAAACTGCTTTAGATATGAGTTTTGTAATAACTATACAAACTAATCTGCGAACCAAAAATATATTTACACTTAAGTGTGTATGTGTGTTGAGATTCATAAATATATATATATATACACACATACACAGTGGGTTCTTATGAATGGATATGGCCATTACAATAAGAAGAAAAACAAAGCTGCTTTAGATATGACTTTTGTAATTACTATAAAAACTAATATGTAAACCAAAAATATATTCACAGATAAAACATGCTGGTTCATTTTTGTGTATATTTAATATTTTGTGATGCTGCCTTTCCATTTCATCAGCAGATTTATTTTCTGAGTTATTCCAATATGTTGTCAAACTTTAGGTCTCCAATATATTCAAACTTCATAATGGGAATAATCAGCATTGCACTTCTTTTAGAATATTTGTCACCATGATCCTTATAATAAATAATCCTTCTAAATTTTTTTCTTCTTCCTTTGTTTTTGCTGTCTTCATATATTATATTGAATTTCAAAAACCTTACACTTTTCAGGAAAAAAAAAGGTTAAAAGAAGAGAATAAGATCTGATGAAGACTGCATAGTACAGTTGAAACTGTAATTAATAATAAAAGTTTTTTTGCTGAAAAGTGAAAAGTGTAAAATTTTTGAAATTCTATATTATAATCCTTATAATGTAAACAGTACCTACTTCTCACATGAAACTAATGCTCAAGTTCTTTTAAACAAACTTTTAAACTCGCATTGTTTATTTGTTTTATATTTCCAATGCAATGAAGATGTAATTTTACAATAATATACTCTAAACATAAATTGCAATAGCTCAAATATAGATGAAATTCATGTTGAAGTTAGTGAAAAACCCCTACATACTCTATGCACCCATCAATTTATTAATGTACTATAATGGACAGCATGACTTATATTAACCTAATTTCAGGACAACTATAAACCACTTTGAAATCACTATAAGTAAATAGAGGAAAAGGCTGATTCTCATATATAACAAGCTCTAAATGAGGCTCAGTCTTTCCCTCTACTTAGACTAGCTTATGATTCAAGCTAGAGTACAGATGGATCCATTCTGTACTTTTTCATTTATTGATTGAGTATATTACTTTACATATAGTTCAATGGGGGATTTTCACTAGCTTCTATTGGCCTTCTGATTTTGCCAAATTTTGCAGAACATCCTTAAATAAAACATTTCTATTGTCTCTATATTGTCTTGTTAGGGTATCCAAGTTTTACATCTATGCCTATATATATATTTAAAATAAGTTGCTGCAAATAGATACTGAACACCATGTTATAAAGTAACTGGGATTAGTTTAAACAACCATTGTTTAACTGGGAATAGTTAAAACAACCATTGTTAGCATTCACTAAAAATATGAATAGGATCCCTATAACTCCAGAAAAATAAGAATAAAAAAATTGAGTTTTGCAACTATAATCCAAATAAGTCAATGAAACAGGCATGTCCACATATGTTACATGTATATTCTTTAGTATGTTTATTTATCATCTTGCAATCCTATTTTTAAAATTCTGCAGTGAAATTTACTTTTTAAAAGATTTCAACATGTTTATCTAATTACAGCTCACCACTATATTCTTTTTTCACCCATATCTTCCAATGAAAGCAATCAGTATTTTACAATGGTTTATTGCCTTAGTAAATATTGCTTATGTAATCAATGTGTGTTAAATAAATTTATAATTTCAACTTTAAATTATCGTGGTAGATTTCTAACTATAAGATCATTCCATTGACTCTTTATAAATTGAAAGATTTTGCAAGTACTGGTGTGTAATATGAATTGTGGACTTGGTCATTGAAGTATTGATTAGCTTCACACTCTCAGATCTAACCGCTTCAGCTTCACCTATTTGTATAGAAAGTAGGTTGAAGTAAAGAAGGGTTCCCCTCTTTTCTTTCAAAGTGTAAGCTTGTGGTTAAGACCTGTAGAGGTCTCTACCTTCGCATTTTCAGGCGCACATTATTGAGGTTTATTACCTTAGTAAATATTACTATTTAAGAATGTTTTTAAATATTATTTAAATAAGGTCTTCTCTTCAATAAAATCTATACTCGGTTTGGTGTCTTCTTGAAAGTTTGTGATGATAGTATTTTAGTTGTATTTATATATTGGACTATTTCCATCATTTAATATATTATATGTCTTTAAAAAAATTTAACTTTTATTTAAATATTACTGTTAGTAATAGCACGTGGATTAGTATATGTGCAACATTTTGCGATGTATTATTCTCCTCTCTTCTTTCAGATATTGCTAGCCTGACCAGTGAAAGTACTACCATGGAAATCAAACCTCAACCCATAGATTTTTCAATATTAAATTTTGGTTGGAGTGTTACCTTAAAATTCACTATTCAAGAAATTTGATTCCCATGCTAATGCTGTGATCAGGCCAACAACACCTGAAGAAAAGCAGAGAATAATACCTCTTGAAACACTGGACATATACTAACCTGTGTGTTATTACTAAGAGTTGAAATATTTGGAATATTTATATAAAATTATTTTTTCTAAAGACATTCAATACTTACTTTAGATAATGGAAATAGTCTAATATATAAATACAAATACATTGGACAAATTAATTTGCATACGCATTTGCATACATTATTATTTAGTAACACTACAGCAATGGTTTATAACCTATTTTGGCCATAAATATGAAGGAATACCTCGAAAGTACTAGGCCTAGATTAATTTAATTTAATTGTTTTTGTTACTACTGACAGCTTCTTCAGCGGATTAAATCGCTTATATATGCTATTCACTTTAATTATAAAATACTTTTTAGAAAATTTATTACATTCAATAGCAATCCAATGAGAAAATCTCTTTACAATAATAGTTTATTTAGCATCATTTCTAACAAGATGAAGAATATAACTGATTGGTATATAATATTGTATTCCTAAAGTCTTGTTAAAAAATACATTGTTTAATGATGTTTGCATTAAATGAGGGGAGGGGGCAGATTAAGATGCAAGCCTATTTTCCTAATCATACCTGAATCTAATTTTAGGTTGCTATAAATTTAAAGGCTGACCAAGAATCCTTGAAAACCTTTTCTGCTAATCAACTGCTTGTATAATCTTTAGAATAGTAGGAGAAAAAATTTAAACACAAAAATTTCAAGCATTAATAATAAATATTACTTTTAAGCCAATAAACACCACGTGATCACCATTTCTTATGCTTCTTCATAACTGTTATTAAAACAGGCAAAACTCTCTATACATATTGCCACTCAGTGCAAGCCAGAGTAATCAATGGATGCCAGAAGGCTTGTGAATAAAATCTCCATCTACTGCATCCAAGGCTCCTCACTGATGAAGGCCACAAGCCAGAAACTAATCTGGGGGTATTGGATGAGTAGGCACTAGATGGGGGTTTTATGCACAAGCCTTCTGGCATCTATTGATTTCTCTGGCTTGCACTGAGTGGCGCTACTATATGGAGAATTTTGCCTGCTTTAATAAATATTATTATTAAATAATATTACCTTTAATTTGTAACCATATGATTAATGTTCTTCAAGACTGACTATTTTACATCTAGTTTTCTAAACTTCCCAGTGACTTGTTTCAGTGTTCTGGTGGTGAAGTTTAATTATATTAGTAACTTTAAGTGGTTTTTTTTTACTTCAGAGTTATGTATCTCCATTTATTGCATACTGTTTAAATCTAAGATAGTATGTAATTTTCGTATATTGAAAGTTTCTTATGTATGTATTTAAAGAGATTTTAACTCATGATTTTTCAATCTATTCAACCTCCATTCCATATTTTTTATATGTCAAAGCATTGACCAGGAAACAAACCCTGGACAACTGCTTGGAAGGCCATTCCATCTTTGTAACAGATGCACATGACACATACATGTAAAATGGATACATAATTCCCAATGCACATATTTTGTGCAGACCCAGCTTTTTATCAGTGGTGCTAGATCATAATCACCCACACATATATACAATCATTCTTCAATTTATATTAAGATAGCAATTCCTCAAACTTTAATAAACAGGTTGTAATCTTCTCACCCTTCCAACTATTCAACCATACATTTCATTGAAAACTGATAATGGAACATCCAAAACCCTTATTGGATTTAATATTGTAGTCATACCCATGTAGACATTATGTCAATCTAACTCCTCTTATTATTGGACCATTACATATCCATATATATTAATAGGAGAGAGATGGGCTGAACTTATACAAGCAATATGTAATTCTAAGGCAATTTGTAATCTGTTTATACTGAATAATTCTTATAATGTAATTACAGGGGTTTTAACTCATGATTTTTCAATCAATTAATCCTCCATATCACCTTAATCAATTGATATCTATGACCATCCACATGTGAAAAATATTCCCAATATGTCTATTTTGTGCAGAACCAGCACTCATCAGTTGGACAGATTATAATCTCTCATATATACATACAATCAGTGTTCAGTTCAAATCTTTCTAATTACATACTTTTTAATCAATTGGAATATTTTATAAAATGACTAAAGGTAATATAAACAAGACATTTATTTTATATAGCATGATGTTTTATAAACTGTAATATTAATAAGTCAATAAGGTAATGCACATGTAATTATATAAATGAATACTCCCAAAGACTTTATCTTGTATTTGGAAAGTGAGAGTATTCATTAATATTACAGTTTATAAACATCGTGCTATATAAAATAAATGTCTTGTTTACATATGTTTAATTTAATAAGAATAATGTATTATAAATTCTAGAAATTTTGCAAGCATCATTCATTCACCTTGTAAAAAAGTAATTTAAAGTGATCAATTAACATCTTCACACTCTCATTTCCAAACACTTAAGATTTGTCCATACATAAATGTTTGGGTCAAAAAGGTAAATGATTCATTCTATCTTTTCCCAAAGGCTTTATAATATAATATTTTTAATACAGTCACTTGTGCCTCAATTTAAAAGCTTAGTTCTATTCTATCAATAATGTCAGTATTCTTTCTATTCTACTTTCTTTGTTTGGACTGACACATTTTCCCTAAATCACAAGAAATATCATGCCTTAACAATTCTGATTTTGTTTCTAAAGATATATTTCTACAATTCATTCTTGGTTGAGGATCCATAAAGGGATTCTTGATTTTAAAATGTCTTAAGTTGTAAAATAATGCATTGAGTTATTGGCATGTTCAATATGTTTAATAGCTTCTATATATTGTCTATGAAACAATTTCTCTTCAGATCTCAGAAATAGGAATAACCATAATGTCTACTTCTCTATTAAATATCTTTCCAACTCTGTCCCATATTGATCTGCAATAAATCATTTGTTTCTAAATATTTATTATTAAAAAATAATACATTTCTAAAACTTGCTGCTATTATTTAGGAAAGTAAAACTCTAATCATTACAAACCTCATGCCTTTAGATATCTTTCTGTATTAATTTCATACTGGATTACATGTTTATGTTATAATATTCCCAGTTTTTAATTATATACCCATAATTTCTGCTTTCAATCATATTTTTTTGTTTTTGTATTTTTTACCTTTTTGTCTTCATTTTGTTTCTTTTTAAAGTTACAATGGCTATAATTAATTAGAAATGGGTGCTAATAAATTACAAATGAATGTTTATATGTATATTATAAATATGTTTATAATGGTTTCTATATTATATATGATTTTCTTTTTTTTTACTATTGTTACTTTGTATACATAAATTTCATATGATCACCATTTCTTATACTTGTTCTTAACTGTTATTAAAACAGGCAAAACTCTCTATACAGTAGTGCCACTCAGTGCAAGCCAGAGTAATCAATGGATGCCAGAAAGCTTGTGCATAAAATCCCCATCTAGTGCCTACTCATCCAATATCCCCAGACTCATTCAATATCCCCAGACTAAGATCTATGTGCAGTGCTCTCATATCCAAGGCTCCTCACTGATGAAAGCCATAAGCCAGAAACTAGTCTGGGGATATTGGATGGAGTAGGCACTAGATGGGGATTTTATGCACAAGCCTTCTGGCATCCATTGATTACTCTGGCTTGCACTGAGTGGCAATACATATAGAGAGTTTTGCCTGTTTTAGTATACATAAAGTTATCATGGTAATGTTAGTTAAATAATATTAATTTAATATTTATGGTAATAAATCTAGATTTAAATAACAACAAGTGGTGGTAATGCAATTTAATAATCATGGATAATCTCCAAACATATAAATATTATCTCTTAAAGCTTTTCTGTTTCACTCTTATTTAGAAGCTGATAATTATTCTTTTTTAAGATTTTATATTAACTTTAAAAGTATTTTTTGCACCTTATTAAAAAATTTCTGCTGTCATTGCTGTTGATAGTACTACTGATAACTATTATTACTACTACTATTACTGCTATTACTATTAGACCTGTTGTCCATGTTTGTGGTGACAGGTGCCATACCTTTTTCCAGTGAGGTGGTTGCAATGACATAATCCATAGTTGTGACTTTTAAAAATTTGTGATTTTTTTAATATGCCATATTAAAAGGTCATTCTGCCATTGCAAACACCCTCCACCCTCCCACTGGAAAAAGATATAACATTCTGCTGACACAAGCAAGGGTAGCAGGAATAATACGTAAGTACCATTTAAATTTCTGCTTCATACTTTGTCTCTGAAAAGGTTTAAGGTTTAATTCTGATCTCAATAATAGACTATTTTAATCTTCTTAAATTACTATTTATCTTGTTTATGACTATTTTCATTTTTTTACCTTTCTAAACATTTAAAATATTTGCAATTTTATCTAATTATTACTTTTAAAGGTTAACTTCTTACACTATTATAATTATTGTAATTTACTCATATTCACATGATCACTATCTGTTATTAAAACAGGAAAAACTCTCTATATGTATTGCCACTCAATGCAAGCCAGAGTAATCAATGGATGCCAGAAGGCTTGTGCATAAAATCCCCATCTAGTGCCTACTCCATCCAATATCCCCAGACTAGTTTCTGGCATGTGCCCTTCATCAGTGAGGAGCCTTGGATCTGAGACCACTGCAGCTAGATCTTAAAATCTAATGCAACCCTTCAGCAGCCACCGTTTATCTCTATTTAATTACAAAACTATGAGACTTAAATTGAAAATGCTATAATATTTCCAATCCAAGCTCAGCAACTTATATAGTCATATAGGTCTGAACTCAAATTAGTACCCATACATTTTGGAGTCTTTGGTTCTTTAATAACCATAGCCACCACTATCCTCTTAGGCAGGACTGTTTTAAGCCAATAAACATCACATGATCACAACAGGCAAAACTCTCTATACCTATTGCCATTCAGCGCACAAGCCTTCTGGCATCCATTGATTACTCTGGCTTGCACTGAGTGGCACTACGTATAGAGAGTTTTGCCTGTTTTAATTTAAACATATTACAATTTCTGTTAAGCTCAATTTCATAACCGACATACATTATCTTATAAAGAACTAATTTGATGCAATGAAATATTTTTATTCCCATGATTATCTCATTCTTATAAAATAATGTGTTATCAAGTATTTTTATTCCAATGGCTATTTTTATTTTCATTGTTCTTAAATATTGAATTTGATGAATATAAATTATCATTAAAGTTTATGATATAACTCTTAAATAGATTACATTGTGTTATGAAGAAGGTAACTTTTACTGATAATGATCAAACTGTTTTTTTTTAATTATAATACTACCCTGGCTGATGATTCAGCATGCCCTTAAATATATAAATCTTATAAATATCTGGATAAATTTTGTTAAGTGATGCCAAACACATCTCATCACTGGTGATAAAAATTAGTAAACTAAATCCAATTAGTTTGAAAAAAAAAGTTAAACAAATTGGATGTTCTAAGAGCAACATAGCAATTGCTTTAATCCATTTGGCCCAGTGTTGAGTCGCAGATTTAAAAACTAATAATTTATGAAATAATTTTTGGCTGAGATAGGCAAAAAATAGTCAAATTTATTGTGCTTCTATTTAGCTATGTAATAAATAAATAAATATAAGGGATTTGAACTCAGACTTTCAAACCCCTTCACTATCCACACTATCTCATACTACTGACACACACGACCACACACATGCAGAAAAGATAAATAATCACGAATATACGTATTTCGTGCTAAACCAGCACTCATCAGTTGATCCAGATTACCATCTTCCACACACTCACACACACACACATATATATATATATATATATATAATCAGTGCTCACTTTATATTAAGATAGCAAATCCTTACACTTTAATGGACAGGCTTCAATCTACTTCAACTCTTCAGCAGCCATACCATTGAAAATCTGGAGATAGAATTCCCAAATTGTAGGGCATTATTGTTTAGAAGTTGAAATAAAGTTCAAGCACTCAAGGAGCCCGAACAGGAATTGATCTGAATGACATTTAGCCTGCTACCCAGCCGCTATATTAATTAAATCATGAGTAATTATACTAAATAAATAAAAAATAAGTAAATTGTAGTTAATGGAAAACATTGAAGAAATGGATAGTTATTTTTATTTAATTTGCTTAGCATAAATTAAATCAAATACAAAAAAGTCAAGCGTTTGGTGGCCTAGTGGTTAGCATAGCTATCTTCCAAGCAGCTAGCCCGGGTTCGCTTCCCGGTCAACGCATTTGACATATGAGAAAAAAAAATACATTAAAAAAAGAATAGAAATATTGAAGAGAATAGATTAATTTGACATAATAGTAAAATTACATTATAATCATTATATATATTTAAAGTAATAATTATAAACAAATACATCACTCAAATTTCCGTAAAAAGTAAATCCACCTATAACGATTATTGTCAGAAAAAGTGTTTAAATCAAAATAACTGAAAAATATTACAAGAGTACGTTTGAAATATTGAACACTGAAATGTAAGATTTACAACTGGGGAAAAAATGGATCCCTTTAATTCTAAGAAATTCTAGCGCATGTTCTGAGTATTAAAACACATTAGAAATAAATATATTATCGATTCTTAAGTTGACTTTACAAATAAAATCCCAGTCGGGTATCTTTTTACTAAAGAAGGTACTACTGATCTCTCTGAAGAATATTAGTAAGTGGCCAGGTTTTTTTTTCTTTTAAAGTGTTATAAAAATTGAACAACAATAAAACATTTAAAAGTGTTAAAACTTATATATATATATAATAATGAAATTAAAATGAAATATACAAAATTTATTATCCCAATACTAATTAATATATGAATAAATATTAGTATATGGGCAGACTATAGCGTCTCTGACATCTTTGATAATATATTAATTTTACTTTACAAATAAAATTTAAATTATTTAAGAAGCCATTAAAATATCACATGACCACCTTTCTTATGCTTACAAAAGCTGTTAAAATAGTAACAATTCGCCCATATAAAAGTACCAGCAAATGCAAGCCATAGTAGCCAATGATCGCTAGAAGGTTAGATTTTGATGCACAAATCTTCTAGCATCCTTTGATTACTATGGTTTGGACTGGCTATCTCTATTGTATGGAGAGAGTTGCTGCTATTATTTAAAAGGAATACAAGTGCTTTTAGAAATGAATATGTTATAAGCTGGTTTTAAAATATTCATTTAAATAATTAGCAGTGGTATCATCAATTTTATAAGACAATTGCATTTTAATTTTAGTGCATATAATATTAATATTTGATATTATTTATATGTATTAAATTATAAAGTATTAGAAGAGAATTGATTATCATATGTAAATCACATTACAACAGCCAAAACCTAAATAAATCAATAGAATAGCAATAACCTGTTGTTATGGCAATGCTCAATTAAATGATAAATGGAATCCAATTGTCATTATCCAAATTATTGTTGCCTTGACAACGGGTTGCAGATATTCAGTTGGTTTATTTGAGCATTGGTTGTAGTGGTGCAATTTACAAATGAATAAATATATACACAGAGAAAAAGGGAAAAAGAGATATGGAGAAGGGGGTAACATAATAAACTAAATAGCAAAAAGTATTAAGATAGCCAAAACAGACTATAAATTAATATATAATGAAATTCAAGAGCTTAGGATTTTTATCTCAGATAATCTATCTGTAGCCATTCCAGCTAACTATCCAACATTGACTGGCAAACTGATATCTAGCTATTTTTATTTAATAGTTAATACCAATATGGAAAAATACTTAAACCCTTTCCATGAAGTGTCTACTTTCTTCTCTCATAATTTTTCTATGAAAAATGTTACAAAAGTCTTTGCCATGAGCTATTTTTTAAAAGGCTGTTTTAATAATAATAATAAGTAATTACAAGGGACTTGAACTGAAACTTTCAATCTCCCTACATCTATCCAATCTATTTTGTATAACTGATACACATGACCACATACACATGTAGAAGATA
Source organism: Epiperipatus broadwayi (assembly GCA_028023455.1). NCBI lineage: Eukaryota > Metazoa > Onychophora > Udeonychophora > Euonychophora > Peripatidae > Epiperipatus > Epiperipatus broadwayi. Next base: position 606,987 of record JAQFVV010000101.1, on the reverse strand, counting down.
AATGATCTCCAATATATATATATTTCAGATTAAACCAGCACTCACCAGTGGGTCCAGATCACTATCACACACATACACACACATATATATATACAATATATATATATATATATATATATATACACACATACACACACATATATATATACAATAAGTGGTGCTATATTAAGAAAGCAAAACATTAAACTTTAAAGATTCAAACTTCTCCATTCTCCAATTCTTCAGTCATCCATTTCATTGAAAATCTAAGGATGGAATGCTGAAACCCTTGTTGATGTAGAATCTTTATAAAGAATTATGCAATCATAGAAATTTTAGAGAGTTTTGCAAAATAAAAATTTTCACTCATGAATATTCGCATTTAAAGAATCACTCTTAACAAAATTATAATAAAAATTAATATTCATAGTTATCTATTTTTACAATAAAAACTATATATTTATTAATTACAAAATTATTACATGTTGAGATGTATAATATTAATTGAAAAATTAAAAAAATCGGTCAGTTATGGCCATTAAGATTACAAACCATAACATCATTTGACATTTTTTGTTTATTTTCAATACTTATTCTATTTTGAAATAATGAGTAATCAACACACAAGAGATACTAGCCTCATCTCCAAATCTTATCATAGTTTGGAATACTTGACTTCATAAAATGTAAAGATTGTCATTGAGATCAATAACCCAAAATTAATCTGCTATTTGGGTGAGACTAAGTTCTAATGTTTGTTGATTACCCAGGCTTTATATAAATTGGTTTCTAGTAGAAGAAATAGAATGAATTACTGATCTTAGTGCCAAAGACTATTGTAATAATATTTTAAAAATACTATCATAGCATCATTACTTATTTGGCTATTTAAATACAATTTAAACTTATTTGGAGTAAACCGCTCTTATGATGAAGAAATATTTTTTTAACAAAACTTAAATGCTTATAGATATAGCAATCACAGTACAACTATTCGAAAGGCTATTATTATAAAAATGGCAAATAAAATTGAGGTTAATAGATAAGATAAATAAAATCGATTATTTTTAGTACTTCCACAATCATTATCAGATAATTGATGACAGAAAGTCATTATTTCTCATCTCACTTTTTTTAATATTTTAAAAAAAAAACAACAATTAAGGTTATTTGTGTAGTAAATTTCAATAATATTCTCAATGATTACGTAGGGTTTATTACTTCTTCTTTTTTCATATGCGAACCCGCAACAAATGTCTGCAACCAACTGCTTGTTTGCAAGGAAGCTGCGCTGACCTCTCGGCTAATAACGCCTGACACTTCTTTTTATAAATTATAACAATAAAAACATTCTTATGTTCAAAAGAAAATTCTTAATGCATTCATATTTTATAGAATTTTCAAAATATTAAAAAAACATATTGAGTCAACAGGACCCAGTCTTTTCACTTTTAAAATTTGTAAATAACTGTTTCAATCCACATTAGAATGAATATATCATTCAATACAGTGAACTAAATTTTTAAATGGTTCAAAATCTTCAAAATACATATTTCAACCATTCAAAAAATCATCCCTATCCTGAAAAAGAATACCATTCAGTGCTTTATTAGAATTACAATATTATTTTTGAGGTCCACATGTTATTTTTAGCATACGAAAAAAAATATATTTAATGTGAACATAGTTGGTAAACAGCTGCACCTCCATTGTTATTTAATTTGCCAATAATTTCTAAAATTACCCTATAATACTAACCCATCCATGCACTTTACTACTGTTACACGATGCTTTATTTACCACTCTCTTTTACAGTTTACAGTTTCGATTGCCCAGCAATCTTTTTCAGAACTACAACATAATACAAGCATATAAGTATAAATATACATGAAGATATAATTTCTAAAATTACTTTTCAATCATTAACTTTTTCATTTAAATATAAATTGCTCTTCAATGATGATGACTTTGCCTACTTTATGTTCATATATATTTGTATGCAAAAATTCAGCAAAGATTAAAGTCCAATTGTATGTGTGATTCATAGATAGAAATGCCATTGCTATAATTAAGATATTCTTGATAAGATACTTATTAGTTGCACAGTTAATTCTCAATTCTAAAGTTATTGATTAGCTGCCAACTGTAAAAGTTATTACTATCCAGAACAGCTATTTTATAACATTGCCCTTTTCTCTATCTTTTACATCTTTTTTTCTATGGGCTCCAGATATAAATGAGATGTTATCTGAATACATCATTGTATAATTAATTGTAGCATATATATATATATATATATATATATATATATAATTGTAACATTAATTATATATATATATATATATATATATATATATGCCAACATTTTGTCCAAGCCACACTCATCACCAACTGTATAAATATTATAAAAATAGTTCTTAAGGTGCTATAAACATTGATGCATAATAATAATGAACATTCTATTAATAGAAAAAAATATATAGAAATAATAAATATCAGAATTTATAAGTTTTAAAACATGCTATCAAACAGAAGGTAATTTGGATGTATCATCATGTTTGGGGATACAATTTGACCTTTTGAGATCTCAATGGTTTTTTTGATCCAACATTGTTAGAGAGTATCACATCTGGATAGCATTTTTGAGTTAAAAAATTGATCTATGACCTGTATCATCATCTGAACTACCTCTCTATTCAATAGATATGGGTCATAGTATTGATTTTTTTAACATGAGAATACTATTCAGATGAAGCATTCTCCAAGAATGACAGATCAGAGAAACCATTCAGATCCTTAAATGGGTAGATTGTACCTATAAACATGACGATACATGCAAATTACCTTCTATTTGGAAGAGCTTTTTAAAAACTTAGTAGTAATTTTTGATATTTATTATTTCTATTTTTTTTTATTAACATAATGTTCATTATTATTATGATTCAATGTTTACTGTGCCTCTACAACAAATTTCATAATATTTATTGCCCAGTTGATGACTGATGTGACCTGATCAAAATGTTGGTATATATATATATTGGAATGGGATAGATATATATATGCATTACATTTAAATTATAATACGTAATGTTTTTGTAAATATCTAATACTGAATTAAAAGCACAAACTTTCAAAATGCACAAATAACGAATTATTAATGTTTGATTTAAATTTAAGATAAGCTTTAAAAAAAAATTATAGAATCGAAGCAAAGATTCTATAGTTTAAATAAAGTATAGAATAAAAACCTTTTTAATAATAGCGAAGATTTTTTTTTAATTATAAAAAAAATTTACAAACAGATCCTAAAGGCAAAGTCGCAATTAAAGAAATGATTACGAAATAGATAAGAGTTCCTGCCCAGAGATAGACACAGACCTCAGTGGAAAACCCAAAATCTTACCTTGGACACAAACCAAATAAACCAATGGAATACAGACATGAAATATGTTTGATGAATCATACATTCCAGAGATAACGTACCTGAGGACTATAAAAAGAAATCCAAAACAATAATTTGTTAGTTGGAGAGAATCAGAAAATTAAAACTTTAAATTCAATTGTCTTTGTTGAAAGCAGAAAATTTTTAAAAAAGCTATTGTCACTGTCACTAAGAATGTAGTCAGCATCAATGGGGCTTCCTTCAGTGTGGCCGACTGAAGGTAGCTTGCCTATTCATGGATCCCAGGATCGAACCACTGGAACCATCTTCATAAAACGTCTTCAGAAATTGTAATAAGTCTTCATAGATCTTCATCATGAAGGAACGAGCTCAGATAAAGGAAAGTATAATTTATAAAAGATAAAAATGAAATATAGACTGTTAAATTTAAAATCTTCGAACTTTATCTATCTTTAAAATGAATAATAGACTTTCTCTCTCAAGCAAACCTGAACTTTACTTCTATAAACTCTTATTTAAAATCTTAAACGTAATCTCTTTAAAAAAAAAAAAAAAAAGGATTGTATTTTTTTATATTTTATTCATGTTTAATTAATATCTGTTTGTAATAGGGTAGGGGTTTGCGATTGCAAACTTAAATTTAAAAATAGAAGCATATATCGTTATTTGTGCACTATTAAATTTAAAAAAGAAAAGTAGGTTATATAAATTTGTAGTAAAAAAATAAGTTAAAATATAAATGTTATCTTAAAAATGATTTTAAAACCTTAATTAAACTAAATATTTTCTTGTGATTAAATTAATAAATGATTTAAATGTTAGTTGAGTGTAGATGGCTGCTAGACTAGTTTAAATATGTTACTTTTAAAGAGGGTTTTGATTTTGGACTATTTGTTTGTAGTTGTGTCAATGCTGGTGGAGAGATATATGGATGTTTATATCAATGTAATGTGAAGTGTGTTAGCACCTAGGGTGACAAGTCCAACTGAATGCATGACCCCAAAGAGGTAGTCATATCATTGAAAATGGATGCAGACATATTTCCTGCACCATTGACCCATTCCAGCTTTATGGATTGGGAAGATAAGTCGGCAAGATAGGACCGCTCTCCTATCCATATGTAGTGTTTTCTCTATATATTACATACATGATTCCTTCACCAGATAGAAGCACATTCCTATACTGGTTGAAGCTCATGTTTTCTCAAATAATATCACGCTGTTTAGATGCACATTCCTGTCGGTGTGATTCTATGCTAACATGTTCACATTGCATTGATTGCTGATATATATCTGGAAGCGAGTATTGGTGTGGCTGCAGATTTTTAGTCTGTAGTCAAGTGATTTGAAAATTTGTGAGTGCGTCTAGGTAGCTCATTTATACTCAACACTTCTAAGATTAAGAATAAAAGTTAAAAACAAATAAAGTAATAACTAATGAAACAGAATAAAACAACTTTCTTCTTTTGTTATAAAAATTATTTTTTTAAAGTTTGTGCGTTATTGATTATATACGTAAATAAATTTTTTTTTGTGTTATTAAAACTGACAGTGCTTGCTGTTTTTATTCTTTATTATTAAAAATATATTTTAATAAATATATAAGTTTCTGTGCCTCATGAGCTAGTGACTTGGGCTGACGGTCATGATCTTTCCAGTGTGTATCTGTCTACTTTATAAATTTTCTAGGTTCAATTGGCCTAGATGGCGCCCTTGTAGTTCAGATGCATTAGACTGGATGATCACATTTTTCCCAACCGTTATAATATATATATATTATAATTAATTGTTCATTGATGTACCTGGATAACATTTCATATTATTAATATCATATGCTAATTAGATTAATAACTCAACCTTAGTTTATTGAGCACACGAAAGATTCTCATTCCAAAGCACAAGATAGAGTCTTTAAAAAGATAAGAATGATCCATCTTATTCTTACCTACATTCATTTATACAGACCAGTCTAAAACATTTTGAAACGAGAGCATAAAGATCTAATATTGATCACATTATTTTATTCAAAGCTATATCTTAATTATTGACATTTGTAAAATTTACAAAATGATCAATATTAAGATATTAATTATTTCATTGTAGAGTGCTTTAAATTGGCATATGTAAATAAATACAGATAAAAGGGATGACTGTGTACTCTTATCTTTTCAAAGTATCTATCTTATGCTTTGAATTGAGAGCATTTCATGTGCTCATTAAACCATCTAATATATATAATATATATATATATATTGTAACGTTTATTTATATACGTTGCAAATATATTGGCATTTGGTAAAAGCTAAAAAAATAAAAGTAAATTTAGATTTTTTTTTTGACTAATTTTTTTTTTTAAAAAAATAACGTACAATGAAAGTTAAATTATTCTTTCGTTTTTTTTTATGTAATTAGAAATAAAAGTTAGAATTGGAGAGAACAAAAGACACAAATTACCAATCTAGATAAGAGAAAGTAAAAATATTTCAACTAATTAAAGATGGCAGTATTATGCTGAAAAAAATAGAGAATTTGTAACATAAATTTTATAAAGAATATATAAGATTATCAACGGATATTTTGACAAACAAAAGATATGCGCAGAAGTCGGAAAACTGGGCCTCTAGAGAGTACAAAAGGCAGAGATCAGTTTGAAGGACATCTTGTTCGTTGGTTTCTTTAGTTGGTCTTGGATAACAATAATATATCCAAGATCGCTCTACGCTGAAGTAATTCGGCATGTCGGAGTGAACCGGAGCTTCTGAAGACATCGTGCCTGAAGATGTATACCAGAAAAGCTTTCGTGACCGACTAGGAGACTGGACCACAAGATCAAATAATAACCAAAAGGCCGAGCTCATTCTACCCAAAAAACTATGCATAATTATCTACTACTGAATTCCCAAAACTTACTGGTAAGTAATGCTTCATTACTCCTGATTGTGACAAAATTAAGCGTTTGCAAACAAGTCTTAAAATAATCCCGATAGAGACTTTCATTTTTTCTGTACAAGAGACTTTTGTTTATACAGAACTTTTTAATTAATTATTTTATTTTATTGATTGCATCCTATTTGAATTAATATGCGTTCTCTCTAATTTACTTGATACATAATTTATTTCAAATATTTTTTTTTATCTATTAGAATAAAAATATTTCTAATACCAATTTTCATTTGTGCGTTATTAATAATAGTTATTATTTTTTATTATTAAATATATTAGTAGTTTAATAAGATTTCAAAATGTAATTTACCTTTGCCAATATGTTTGAATAAGCCCAGGAATAATAATCTTAAAAAAATAATTCTCGTTACGGTATGATGTAATACCGATTAGTTTAAAAGTATTTTTTTTTATTCGTTAGATGTTATACGACGATTTCAGTGAATTCTTAGGAATTCTGGTGCCCAGATTAAATAAATTAAAAGCTAATTTCATCAATAGCACAATTCTCAACAATTAATAGGCCGAGTTGATCAGGAAATATAGCTATGTTTTTAGAATAGAAATATAACTTTCTTCTTTTTTGACAGAGCTTGATCAACTCACGCGCAGTTTATATTAGCATGTAGAGGCCTAACAAAATGGAAAATGTTATAATGGCGACCCAACTCAGGCTTCGATTTAACAACTACAACCTGAGATAAGTTGTAATGATAAAGAATGTTACAACGATGACCCAAAGAAACTCACAGCCGGAAAATAACTAGTAATTTTTTTTAAAAAATTATAAAAACTAACTAATTAAACCCTGATTATTAAAATATAAAAAATATTTTTTTAATATGACTTCCAGAAAGAAAAAAAATGTATGTATATTTTTTTTTGATATGTCTAAAAAAAAAAAACATGATCGTGGCTGATGTAGACGTAAGTCACAAGTATTTGACCGGGTAGGCAGTTACTGAAGAGGGGAAAAACATAGCCCCGAGTCCTAGTATGCAGTATATTAACATAAGACCACCTTTATATGCCCATCAGACTATTTCTGGCAGGGATCCCAATAAAGGGGAAGGTGGACCAAGTTGCCATGAGCCTGTAAGACAAAATGATGAGCAACGTTTCTTAGTGCTTATAACTTGGGCTTCTTATCTTTAATATTACATTAAAGCGGAAAGGACACAGATGAATGTGAAATATTTTTCATTCCCACCGTGTTAGACCTAAAAGTAGGCATTAAAGCCGAATGTCACTTGTTGAATGAGTCTACACGACATATCAACACGCTACTGCTACAAAAAAAACAACAACAACATGAATATGAATTTAAAAAACTTAAGAATAAAATTAGTGTAAACCCCTATTTTATTCTCATCTCCTGGCACTGGTGGTATTGTAACATTTATAAAAGCTAAAAAAATAAAAGTAAATTTAGATTTTTTTTTTGACTAATTTTTTTTTTTTAAAAAATAACGTACAATGAAAGTTAAATTATTCTTTCGTTTTTTTTATGTAATTAGAAATAAAAGTTAGAATTGGAGAGAACAAAAGACACAAATTACCAATCTAGATAAGAGAAAGTAAAAATATTTCAACTAATTAAAGATGGCAGAATTATGCTGAAAAAAATAGACTTTGTAACATAAATTTTATAAAGAATATATAAGATTATCAACGGATATTTTGACAAACAAAAGATATGCGCAGAAGTCGGAAAACTGGGCCTCTAGAGAGTATAAAAGGCAGAGATCAGTTTGAAGGACATCTTGTTCGTTGGTTTCTCTAGTTGGTCTTGGATAACAATAATATATCCAAGATCGCTCTACGCTGAAGTAATTCGGCATGTCGGAGTGAACCGGAGCTTCTGAAGACATCGTGCCTGAAGATGTATACCAGGAAAGCTTTTGTGACCAACTAGGAGAATGGACCACAAGATCAAATAATAACCAAAAGGCCGAGCTCATTCTACCCAAAAAACTATGCATAGTTATCTACTACTGAATTCCCAAAACTTACCGGTAAGTAATGCTTCATTACTCCTGATTGTGACAAAATTAAGCATTTGCAAACAAGTCTTAAAATAATCCTGATAGAGACTTTCATTTTTTCTGTACAAGAGACTTTTGTTTATACAGAACTTTTTAATTAATTATTTTATTTTATTGATTGTGTCCTATTTGAATTAATATGTGTTCTCTCTAATTTACTTGATAAGTAATTTTTTTCAAATATTTTTTTTATCTATTAGAATAAAAATATTTCTAATACCAATTTTTATTTGTGCGTTATTAATAATAGTTATTATTTTTTATTATTAAATCTATTAGTAGTTTAATAAGATTTCAAAATGTAATTTACCTTTGCCAATATGTTTGAATAAGCCCAGGAATAATAATCTTAAAAAAATAATTCTCATTACGGTATGATGTAATACCGATTAGTTTAAAAGTATTTTTTTTTATTTGTGAGATGTTATATGACGATTTCAGCGAATTCTTAGGAATTCTGGTGCCCAGATTAAATAAATTAAAAGCTGATTTCGTCAATAGCACAATTCTCAACAATTAATAGGCCGAGTTGATCAGGAAATATAGCTATGTTTTTAGAATAGAAATATAACTTTCTTCTCTTTTGACATAGCTTGATCAACTCACGCGCAGTTAATATTAGCGTGTAGAGGCTTAACAAAATGGAAAACGTTATAATATATATATATATATTGTAACACTACTGAGCATGCATTAAAATTGTGTTTACAATTATTAAAAATAAAAATTTCTCATAAAACAACAGTAAAGTTTCGGTTTGATAATAAATAGTTAAAAGTGTAATAAAGGAAAGTTTAATATAAAAGTTTAGAGTTTTTAAAAATAAAGAAAGAAGAAAATACTGTTAGCCTGGGGGGAAATTAAACCTTGCATCATTCATAAAGTTTTACGAATTAATTTAAAAGTAATTCTGGGAGAGAAGTTGGCTTAGAAAAGGTTAAAACTATAGCAATTTAAATGAATCTTTTACATAAAATTAAAAATATCTCTCTTTTCATTTAAATTATTAAAGAAAGAAAAAAAGGAAAGTAATTTTAAAAACTAAATAACGAATTGACTTTAAAAATATATGTGTGTGTGTTAATAAAATAGAATGTGAATGTTAAAAAAAAATAGTAAAAAATAAATAAAAGTTGTAAGTTAAAAGAAGTTCCCTCAAATATTGTATATGCTTATAAGTGATATAAACAGAATTTACAATGGCTACAAATTAAAAATACACAAAACAGCAAGTTAAGCAATGGCTACTAACTGACAACAGGATCAAAAGCTTATCTAAAGAATGTATTCAAAAACAGTGGAGGAATTTCAACAACAAATATAGCTGGTGGACACCAAAGTGAGAACAGGTCATCACATAAATAGTCCAGATTTTCATCAATCAGTTGAATTCAATCTATGAGTTAAGATCGCAATGAATTTAGTCAATCAGTCAATCAATCAGTGTTTACCAGGACAATGCAGTGCTAATAACTATTGGAATCATACGATCAGCTCCAAGTCTGAGTCTGACAAAAATAGCCAACCTGCCTGGTAAAAGTAATGCCTGCTTAACAACTTGAAAACCTGTGAGAAATATTTAACTGTCTTAAAGAATAGTGCCAGGAATAATAAGAATAGAAACCTCCACAAAACTTCAGATCCAACCAGTTGGAAGATTTTCAAATTGAAGCATCAACCAACAAGAAGTCAATGTTCAAATTCTATAGGTAATAAGTAACTTTTATTATTTCTATTTCTGATATTAAAGTAGCCATTGCATTAATTTGAAGCCTTCCAGAGTCAGTTAATAAATGAACTCTATAGCATGCATAAAGAACTATTGATGTGCATGTTTTGAAATGTCATGTATGAGAATGCTTTATATTTTATACTGATTTCATGTATTTATTTAAATGTCATGTATTATTTAATGCTTGTGTTATATTCTATTTTATTATATGAATTCAGAGTGTGTGCATAGTCATTATATGTAATTATCATTGTCTCATTTAATGAAGTCCTTATAAAAGTATTTAAAATTAGAATAATAAATATACAAGTTAAAATAAATTATCTTTAAACGTAATATGTGTTGATCAATCTTTTTACCACTAATTGAAGCAACAATTTGTTATTGTATTACTTTTGATTGAGCTAGTCATGGGATATTTTGAGTGCTAGATTATAGGCCTACTCTCCTGGCACATTAGTTCTCATAGCTAGCTGGCATCTGAGGTTTACCTCAAAACAAATAAATTGCTTTGGATAATAGGGTCTGAACTAGCAGTCGAGGTGGGCCATGGTCTGGAAATATGATCGTGTTATGCATTGCATAGCTCGGTCTGATTGTGGGTATTGTTGATAGCACTGCTATCAATGGTATTTTCCCCTCTGTTTGAAGGGCCAGTCTGTTCATGTAATATTCATAATATAAAAATATAAAATTATGATAAATAAGATTTAAAACCCAGTTAAACCTAGCAAATAGAGTGTTTCGGATTTTATAATGAATGGACATGGTTCAATATATATATATATATATATATATATATATATATATATATATATATAATTGTAAGGCAGTATGTAACTTACTTATACTGAATACTTATTAAATATGTAAGTAGATTGAATTTGAATTCAAGATTTTTCGGTCTAATCATCCTCTACTCTATCTCAAGCAACGAATACACATGACCGCACACATTCAAAAAATACATGATACCCAATATATGTATAAAACCAGCCCTCAGCAATTGGTTCAGATCATAATCTCACACACACACACACACACACACATATATATATATATATATATACAATCAGGCAGTATGTAACTTACTTATACTGAATACTTGTTAAATATGTAAGTAGATTGAATTTGAATTCAAGATTTTTCAGTCTAATCATCCTCTACTCTATCTCAAGCAACGAATACACATGGCCGCACACATTCAAAAAACACATGATACCCAATATATGTATAAAACCAGCCCTCAGCAATTGGTTCAGATCATAATCTCCCACACACACACACACATATATATATATATATATATATACAATCAGTGTTCAGTTTATATTAAGATAGCAATTCCTCAAACTTTAATGGATAGGTTTCAATCTTCTCAACCTTCCAACTATTTAACTAACCATTTCATTTAAATACCGATGATGGAATAATCAAAGCCCTTATTGAATTTAATATTCTAATCATTTCCATGTAGACAATACCTCTGCATAACCCCACATATTATTAAACTATTATGTATCTGTATATATTAATAGATAGAACAGGGATGCGGTGAACTTGTACTAAGATACAATTTGTTTCCCAAGCAATATGTAATTATAATACAGTATGTATTTTGCTTTTAATCCAATAAACATCACATGATCATATTGAGTTTGGCCTGTTTTACTTTGCTTTTACTGAATGTTACTTATATATATGAGCAGATGGATTTGAACTCAGGATATTTCAGCCTATTTGTCCTCCACTCTATCTCAAGCAACTGATACACATGAGCACCCACATGTGAGAAAAATTCATGATCCCCAATGTATGGATTTCTTCCAGAATCAGCAGTCATCACTTGGGCCAAATCATAACCTCCTGCACATATATACAATCTGTGCTCTGTTTTTATTAAAATAGCAATTCCTCAAACTTTAATGGACAGGCTTCATCTTTTCACCCTTCCAACTATTTAATTGTCTATTTCATTGAAAAGCTGATGATGAACTGCTCAAAACCTTTATTTTGTATATATGTAAGAGATTATTATCCGGTCCAACTTACGAGTCCTGATTTTGCACAAAATACATACATTAGAGATTATGTATCTTTGTACATGTGTTTTGTCATGTGTATCAGTTGCTTGAGATGGACTGGAGGACAAACATACTAAAAAATCAGTTCAAATATCTCTCACTATATATATGTCTATATATATATGTGGGTGTTTGGATGCAAAAAGTAACTTGTTAACTAAAAGAATGGCATTTTTATTTCTCTTTAAGGCCTTAATGGTATCAAGTAGATTGAATCCCTAATATCTACTCCATTACTGCTATTATTCCTACATCATTATTTATGTTACCCACATATGAATGTACTGCTTACTAAGACAGAATAACTATCATGAAGCATTTACTTGGTTTTTATTTCCAAGTTAAAATTCAGGAACTATTATGGTCATTTTTTTCAGTTGCATGATAATCCTTTACTGAAATATGTTGAGTTTTTGAAGAAAGGATAAATATGTGTGTAAGTAATACATTTTTTCCTTAAAAATATTAACAATTATGACATAAAAAATTAAATTATGGCACTTATTCCTAGACAAATATATATTCAGCAACCAAGGCTCTAGTTGAAGATAGAGGATATTAGTAACGTTGTGATTGCAATATTAGGCTGCCATTTTGATGTCAATTTTTTTAATTAAATATCTACTGCTGTAGAGCCCTTTCAAATAAAGAAAGATTTCACCAATTGTAAGAAAAAATGTTCTAATAGTAAATGGAGCTTTACGGACTTTATGAAGTAAGGATGAAGAATCAATTGATTTTAAATATGGGCATGTCACATTACTCATCATCATCATTTTCAACCATCATAAACTCACTGCAGGATGATTTTACCAAGTTTGATCCATTTTCTCTGATCTCTAGCCCCTTTTTTTCACATCACCGAGCACACTTTCTTATTTTATCCATCCATCTCACAGATTGATTCCTTCGAGATCTTTTACAATCTCTTGAAATCCAGCGTAAGATTTCAACTGTCCATCTATTATCATTTATTGTAGAAATATGTCCAGCCCAACTCCACTTCAGTTATGTCTCTTTATTACAAAGGTATACATATTGGAAGCTCAAATCATGTGGAATTCCATATAAATAAAAACTAGAGGAACAGCATTGCATTAATAGCATTTCAGGAGTGACAAGATTAGTTATTCAAATTAATGAAAGATACCAAATGCTTATAATTTTGATGTATATGCATATATGTTTCTCTTGGATAAAGAAGTAGAGAATTTTAAAAATATGTAGAAATAGCTTTAAATCAAACCAAACATCATTTGAAATTTGTCATGGGAGACTGTAATACCACAATTGGTAAACAAATGGAAGATGACATAATGTGAATAAATTGTATTAGAATGATAGACATGAGAGAGGACACAAATTTGTGGTATTCACACAAACAAAAAAAACACTGATTATTATAAAAACAGAGGGAGAGCATCCAAATAAAAATATAGTAGGATTGGACTATATTTTGAATAATATAAAAATTTGTATTTCAAAATTGTAATGTTCTCACTAGATTCAATGTAAGAAGTGATCATAAATTAATATAGTGCAATATACATGTTAACCTGTGGACTGTCGTCTTGAACACAGCTTTAACTCACTCTAAAACTAGCAATTTTTTAATTATCCTAGTGAATTTACACCCATTTTAAAGCTTAAAAAGTACCATAAGATGCTGCCTTCTCTAGAATTATTTTACAAGTAAAAAATCAATAATATTTCAATTTAAAGTTTTAACAATGGGAGATGGCATATTGAACAAAAGGGAGTGCTTGTCAACAAATTTCACCACTCCAACTTTTTTGATTTGATTTTCAAAATAAAAATGAATGTTTTAGAGTATTTTTTAGTATTTTTTTACATATTATAAATTAGTTTGATAAAATATGCTGAATTTAAAATTATTTTAGAAAAATAGTTATGATTTTAGTAAAAATTATTTAATTTTACATGAATGTAAATTGAGAAAGGAAATTAATGATGCACACAACATTTTCTAATAGGTTACAAACATTCTTTTAGGTTCTTCACTATAAAATATTTTTATAATTATAAATAGAAATTTATTTTTGAAAAAACTTTTGTTCACTTTGATATTCTGACAAATTATTAATTTGCTTTTTACAAACAAAACTAAAATGAATATAATATTAAAAATAAATATATTTTTATTGCTAATTATGTAATTGACCAATCAAAAGTTTAGAGATTTAACTCACTCAACCAAGATTAATGCAAATCTAGAGAGAGAAAAACTATTAACCCTTTGAACGATGATTATATAATTGGCCGAATGAGTTAAAAATCAAAACTTGTAATTGGCCAACTCACAACTTTAACAAAATCTATTGTTAAAATAGATCACTTTTAATAATATAAATACGTTAGTTTCGTTTGTAAAAAGTATATTACTGAATTGGCAGATTACGAAAGCAAACGAAAATCTTTTCAAAAATAAAATTTGATTTATAATTTAAAAAATATTCAATTGCGGTGAAATAAAAGTAACCGCTATTCAACCAACCAAAAAAGATTGCGTTAGCAATCTTTTTTTTTTCACTTTAACGTTACGATCAATATGTAGCAATAAATAAATAATTCTTGGTTATATCTTAACTATTTTTCTAAAATAATTTGATTTTTAGTATTATTTTATCAATAATAATTTGTAATTCAATTCAAATATTGTTTAAAATATTGTAAACATTCGTTTATCATTTTCATAATAAAAATCAAAACGAACGTAACTTTTTACTTTTTGGCAGCCATTTCAACTTTCTGACAGAAGTGGGACAGCCAATAAGATTCAAGAAAAGTTGGTGAGGAGGTGGTGCTTTGGTTTTGTTTGACATATATGGTCATTTTTATTGATTTTTTTTACTTGTAAATTTATTCTGAAGAGGGCACTATCTTACAGAACTTTTGATTTTCTTTCTAATGACGTATCATATGTATACGTGGGATAAAAAGTAGCCGATTTAGAGTGATGTCAAATCTTCTCGTTTTTAGACGAGTCATGCATTATAAGAGTTAAGAAAGACAGTATAAATCACTGATATTCTATATTTTGGAAATACTCCAATAAATTTAGATTAGAACTTATAAATCATTTTATAATACTAAGAAACTTTAAAGTTGGTTCAGATTTGATTAAAATTAATAAGAAAATAACTAATAGTTTATTTAGAACTCGAAGAAAAATTGTCGTATAATAAGAAAACCCTGTCAATTTATACCAAGATAAACAATGTATAAAAAAAGAAGAAATATCAAATTTTTAAAAATAATCAATTAAAAAGTATTAAATAACCACTGAACATCACATGACCACCATTTCTTATGTTTGTTCATAACTGTTATTAAACAGGCAAAACTCTCCATACTGTATAGAGAGTTTTGCCTGTTTAAGAATTAAATACCTAGTTTTTGCAAAATGATATGAAAACATGCTAATAATAAAAAGTATATTTGAGAAGGAAGCAAAGAAAGCTATTCAAGAGTCTAAAAATCTTGAAAGTGTAAAACAATATATTGATATTGGAGAGTTGCCCTTCAGCAATAAGACGAAAAGCTGAAACTATTACTAAATAGAGACATAACATCAAGCAATGTGTGAAAGAGTTCTATAAAAATTATTTTATAATGGAGAACTTCAAAACAAAGTATTTCCTACAATACATCTTGTGAAGTGACATTACATTATCACCATTTCATATTCTTACACAAGCTGTTAGAACAGTAGCAATTTCTCAATTCAAAGTCAACCCAATGCAAGCCTTAGAAATCAATGAATGCAAGAAAGTTTGTACATCCATTGATTACTAACTTTTGCATTGGATGGCATTACTGTATGGAGAGTTTTCTATTGTGTATCTTCTGAATTGAAACAGAAAAAACTCTCCATACGGTAGTGCCTCTCAGTACAAGCCAGAATAATGAATGGCTGCCAGAAGGCTTGTGCATAAAATCCCTATCTAGTGGCTACTCATCCAATATCCACTGAGACTAGTTTCTAGCTTGTGGCTTGCACTGAGTGGAACTACTGGATGGAAAGTTTTTCCTGTTTTAATAACAATTATGAGCAAGCATAGGAAATGATGATCATGTGATCTTCTGAATTGCCAAGTGTTTGAAATGAAAAGATGAGACATGCAAATAAATCTATGAAGATGGGAAATGTTTTAGGAAATGATGGAATTATTATTGACATTTTAAAAGAAGCAGATGCAAAAGTAAAAAAAATATTGGCAAATCTAAATGCTTAAGATCTAAGTCCTAGAGATGACTCAAAGAATGCAATAGTAATATTTATATTTAAGAAAAATGATAAAGAAGATATTAGAAATTAGAGACCTATCAATCTTCCATCAGATCTATACAAAATCTTTATCAAGATAATTACAACTCATCTATATCAACTTTGGATTGTAACCAATCAGAAAAAAACAAACTGAGTTTAAACTTAGTCATAATACAGTGAATTACATTCATGAATAAAAGAGAAGATATAGAAATTATCTATGAATTTCAGTTGCTATTGTTTTTTGGATTTGGAGAATATGAAAAAGCATTTGATTCTAAAAGCATTTCCAAGATGAGTAAACATTGTTCTTTGTAAAATAAATTTGAAACCATGTTTCTTTTTGAGAAATCACTTAACTGATAGTAATCATTAACCTAAACACCATCCTTTCTGATTATTTAGAGATTAAAAAAAAGTAAGACTAAAACATTTTAGTTTTTTAGTGTCCTATTTATCCAATTATTAATCATTAAAAGATAATATAGACTAGAGATTATTCACATAATGAATAATACTTCTGTAGCATCATTTTACTACACCACTCTCACATGATAGGGACAGGCTTTTTATCCACTGTTGACACCTTGTGAAGGGTGCAATAATAAACATATGATCAGAAACATGTTGAAGTGATGTATAATCTTTAAAATGCACATTTTGTGCTGAACAAGTAATCATCAGTTGACCCAGATCACAATATTTTTACACATATATTTATCATTGTTCAGTAGATAGATAGATAGATAGATAGATAGATAGATAGATAGATAGATAGATAGATAGATAGATAGATAGATAGATAGATAGATAGATAGATAGATAGATAGATAGATAGATAGATAGATAGATAGATAGATAGATAGATAGATAGATAGATAGATAGATAGATAGATAGATAGATAGATAGATAGATAGATAGATAGATAGATAGATAGATAGATAGATAGATAGATAGACGGATGGATGGATGGATAGATGGATAGATAGATAGATGATAGAAGCAGAAGAGCAGACAGCAGCGAGAGAAGAAGAAGAAGAAGGAGATAGATGTAGTAGTAGATAGATAGATAGATGGGTAGATGGTAGATGGATGGATAGATAGATGGATAGATAGATAGATAGATAGATAGATAGATAGATAGATAGATAGATAGATAGATAGATAGATAGATAGATAGATAGATAGATAGATAGATAGATAGATAGATAGATAGATAGATAGATAGATAGATAGATAGATAGCCAATTACTACAGTTTAATTGATGTATCAAATTTGCTGCCCTCACATCTTTGACACAAACTACTTAATGGAAGTATATTAATAATTTTTATAATAATTCATTAGACTAAAGATTACCCACTTAATAAATACGATTTCTATAGCACCTGGTGTTAAAAGCAGATAGAAACCAGTTCCAAGGTTACACAAGAGTCATGTAGTAAATATTACACTATAGAAATATTCTTCATTAAATAGATATTTTTTATTCTAATGAATAATTAATAAAAAATATTGGTAATCTAATTATTTTAGTAGAAATTAAAATTAAAGAGAGAAAATTAATTCTCAATATGTAGCAGCTAACTAGCCTGTAAAGGCCTAAGGTTTTTTTAATTGGAGGCTCTAACAATTTTTTTTAAAGATTTAATGTAAATTAAACAAAAGATTTTAAATGTGAGAATTGCACATTGGTTTGAAAGACTGTTGCTATGGCAGATTACAAAAATTCCAGGCTTTCAGTGTATCGTTTTTGTAATAATTAGTTGCTTTAACAAATTGTTTTAATGATTTAATGTAAATTAAATGAAACACTTTAATGTTATATAAATAAATTTCTGAATTTTAATGAAGTCAAATTAAAATTTACATTTTTAAATATATCTGTTATATTTGCTAGCTTTATGGTTTCAAACATAAATTTACTGGAGAACCCTCTGACTAAAAAAATGTTATTTTTTTTCACTAGTCAATCATGAATAATCATGTATTTTTTTAGTTTTATTAATAGTTACTATTTATTAATGTCAGAATACAAAATTGTTGGTTGTTTTTGTAATATTTTTTATTAAATATATTTGTAATATTTTTTCTATTGGTTGCTTTAATAATTTTTTTAAGATTCAATGTAAATATAAAAGTTTGTTAAACATTTCTAAGTATGTCATTCATCTGAACTATATTAGGGGATTGACAGACCATAAACATTGAATCAGCATTTGTGGTTGTTTCTGCAGCTGTATGAGAACCTTTACCATAAAATATATACTATATCTCTGTAGATATGTAATATAGGGTATATGAGCACAGACTTTAAGATGACCCATCACTCTCCACTCTATCTAATATCACTGATACACTCAAGCACATATATGCTGAAAAGATAAATAATCACCAATATACGTATTTCATGCTAAACCAGCAATCATCAGTTGGTCCAGATTATCATCTCCCACACATATATACTATAAGTGCTCAGATATATATTTAGACAATCTTCTTACTTTAATGGACAGGCTCCAATGTACTACACCCTCCAAGTAGGAAGATTGTCTATCTTAATATATATCTGAGCACTTATAGTATATATGTGTGGGAGATGATAATCTGGACC
This sequence comes from Epiperipatus broadwayi, assembly GCA_028023455.1. Taxonomy (NCBI): domain Eukaryota; kingdom Metazoa; phylum Onychophora; class Udeonychophora; order Euonychophora; family Peripatidae; genus Epiperipatus; species Epiperipatus broadwayi. The sequence continues at coordinate 587,895 of JAQFVV010000101.1, read as the reverse complement.
AACTGATGATTGCTGGTTTAGCATGAAATACGTATATTGGTGATTATTTATCTTTTCAGCATATATGTCCTTGAGTGTATCAGTGATATTAGATAGAGTGGAGAGTGATGGGTCATCTGAAAGTCTGTGCTCATATACCCTATATTACATATATAGACACACAGGTATATAATAAGCCTGTTTTCAGTTATTATATCTCTGTAGTTAAAAGTACTCATACCGATTTTCCCCCCAGCATTTATTTAATTGTGGAATTATTTCCTGCACATAAACATAGCGGTTGTGAAATTGACATGTGACATTGGGCAAACATTCATTCACCAATCAGATAACAGAGAAAATATGGAATACATATATATAAGATCTTTAACCCCTTTTTGTAAAAAGCTGCAAATGTTTTTTATTTCCATTTTGCAACTTAAAATCTTGTTTAATTTTTTAATTTCACAGTTTACAATTCAGCAATAAAATTAAAGAAAAGATGCTACAATACACTGTAATTAAAAGTAACAATTAGTAACCTTATTAACAAACACCAAGGATATAATAATACACCTAATATGAACAAGATTAAATACTGGGGTGAATACTACTTAATTCATTCTGAAATTAACATGCCCATAAGTAAACTCAACATTTCTAATAAAAAAATAATATATTTTAGAAGATGCAGTCTTGAAGCAAAATTCCTTGACTTCATACTTAAAATAAATCTGGCCTCCTTATCAACAAGTTTATTTCTATCATACATAGAGGTTATTCTAGTATTGATCCTATATGTAATCTATGCTTGCTTGAGAACGAAACAATAGAACACATTACACACAGATGCATTAAACTCAGATCTATTTAAGTTCGAAAGTTAACTATGAAACAATATCATCAATAAACAACAGCATTGCAAGCAAAAATTATGCCTGGATAAGACTATCTATTTTCCACACTTATGCAATTTGGACAACACGATGCAAGCTATCTGACAACCAATCAGATGTCATGGATAGCTGTCTAAAATAACATCCAATCCTAAACACACAACAAAGATTTTACGAGAAAAGGGCGGCCACCTTTTCTCTACTTTTCTTTTTATATATCTAAGCCAGTTGTAAGCATTTAGGTTTGAAAGCTTGAAGCTTTAAATATCTTTACAATTAACTCACTGAGTCTAAATCATAAACGTACAACGCGAAATCCTATGATTTACTACGTAGCAGCTTTTAGAATACATAACAAACAGTAAAGTATGTAAATAATATTTTAATTTGTGAAGCGCAGATATTTGAAAATTGAAATAAATTGAGATACTGCAAAATCTCTAGCGCTCGTTACAATACTTATCTGACAACCAATCAGATGTCATGGATAGAGATTTTGCAGTATCTCAATTTATTTAAATTTTCAACTATCTGCACTTTGCAAATTAAAATATTATTTACTTACTGTCTTAAAAAATTTATATAGTATATATGTACATACTACACACACATTTAGAAATCATATGAAGTCATCCAAATTATCACATATTCAATCGTTTTTTGTTTGTAGAGTACGAAATTTTTACTCTTTGAAGTATATTCAGCGAATCTACTTCAGTTAATGAAAACATAATATTTAATTATTTGCTTTTATAAACTAGAAGTGGAAAATGACAAAATTATTATTAATGACTTTTATAAAAAAAATAATGTTAGGCATTGGAATTAATGTTTGTGAATAACTATTTAATAGCATAACTATCAAGGCTAATTAATTTAACAAGCGCGTTCAAATAAAGAGGGCGTGGAAGCAATCTGTAAAATCGTGATTATATAGTAATTATTATTTTACAGCAAGTTAATTTTAAAATAATGTTCTTTTAAACATTTTCTACCCTAATTAATAATTAGCTGCATAATATAACTCTCCACATTTACACGCTATAATACGCATATATGTGTATGAAACTTGCATTATAATTTTGGATACTTGTAAAACGAAATGCTGAAAAATGAACAAAATTTTTATTCAAATAAAAGCTAATAGTAAGATGAAACATGCGCTTTATAGAAGAAAAAACTAAACTTTTTAATTCAATGTTAAAAGTTGGAGATCAATAGGTAAAAAAAAAAGTGGAAAGTAGAGAAAAGAACTTGGCAAAGATTTTTTCCTCCCACATTCTATAGAAAAATTCTACTTATAATACCAAATTTATTTATATAAATCTGTATAATAACTAAAACACAGGCTTATTATATACCTGTGTCTATATATGTAATATATGGGGTATATATAGACATAGGTATATAATAAGCCTGTGATTCAGTTATTTACATAGTAGAGATGTCTGCCCATCCCTTGTATATGTATTAAATGGATTATGTCTTGTACATGAGGGGTCAGATTGACCATAGGTCAACATGGGTGTGACAAGAATCTCGGCCTCAGGGTGGCCTTTGAGCATTTCCATCATCAGATTTTCAATTGGATGGATGGTTGAACAGTTGGAGTGTGGAGTAGATTGAAGTCTGTCCATTAAAGTATGAGGATTTGCTATCTTAATATATATCTGAGCACTTATAGCATATATGTGTAGAGATGGTAATCTGGACCAACTGATGATTGCTGGTTTAGCATAAAATAGGTATATTGGTGATTATTTATCTTTTCGACATATACGTGTTCAAGTGTATCAGTGTTATGAGATAGAGTGGATAGTGGTAGGTCGTGTGAAAGTCTGTGCTCATATATCCTATATATAAATCTGTATAGTAATGTAACTTTCATCAGCAATATGAGATGGCACTGAGAGTGGTGGGTCATGTGAAAGTCTGAGTTCGAACCCTGCATATATTACATATATAAATGCAGGTTTAAGCCTGTACAATGTATTTCATTATTTCTGTAAACAATTCTTAAAATTAGTTATGACAACCTCCCATAGAATAAAAAAAAAAAACCCTCTTCTTTCTCTCTCACATATGTTTGATTATTCATCAAATAAGAATACTCACAAAAGTCTTAGCTACTATGATTTTGAGATTTTAATTAATTCTTTTTTTATATTATTTGTTTGGTAGTTATTTACTTATGTTAAATCGTTTAGCATAATGATAAGGGGATGAACTATGTGCTAAAAATTCCCAAATGGATTCTATGTTGAGCAACAATTGTATGTATATATTAAAGATTCAATTGAATGAAACTTTTTATTGGTGTTTGAAGATCATATTATTATCGAAGCATCTAACTGTATGAATAATTGGCCGGATTATCCTAACATCTTCAATTTCTAATCCACATATCATATGCATATTTGTCTACTTTTTTTTTTGCAAAACTTCCATTACTGCTCTGTGTGGTTTGGAACAAGGATACAACATCTGACATGGGATCAGGTGGTCCCAGGACCAATTCTGGTGCTCACACTTTTGGCACTCCAACTTTTTATGAGGTCCTGAGCAATAAAGGCAGATGCTTTTTTTCATAAATCTTCAGCTGCATAAACAAATTATTTATTTATCTTTCGGACTTGTGGTGGACGAGTAAAAAGCATTGTGGTTAAGAGCATGTTTAATTTTATTAAAGGTTGACTAACATTTTTTTAATTTGGAAAAAGACCTGAAATGTTGCTGATGTGGCTGACAGAGGCACCATAAACATTGAATAGCCTGGAAATATTTTAAGAAAGTTTAAGTGGGATCAAGACAATATACTTCAAAACAGGGGTTTCCAACATTTTTGATCTTTGTACCCGTTGGCATTTAGTAAATTATCCAGTACCCTCTATTCATTATAATAAGCATTTGGAGAAAGTACCATGCATGTTACATGCATGTACAGGAGGTACAGATGCCACAGGTGATACTTGAGAGGGCACCAATCTGGCAATTTCACTAGCTATTTTGAAATTTTAACTGGGCATTTTGAGTTACCAGAACCTGCAATAAGAAAAAGTCTACACAACCTTATTGTGTCCATACCTGAAAAGAGACCTGAAATGTTCCTGATGTGGCTGATAGACACCATCAACATTGAATAACCTGGGAATGTTGATAGCATAACTATTTGGGGGATATATTAATAGCATAATATACTTATTTATCTGCAATTCACCATAGTTTTTGACCAAGCTTCCCATACTCCTTGGGGGTATAGATACTCAAAGTTGAGAACCCTTGCTTTAAAAAGATATTTCATATGAAAAAAGATAGAATTCAAATGATTCCATGTGTTCACGTATAATTGAAATAACAGAAGTTCATTAATCTTTAAGTCAAGTTTAAAGTTTGTATTTACATTAGGGCTAATCACTTGTTTAATAAATATTACTAATGTGACTGCAGTTAGCACTTAAATCAAAGTTTAATAAATAGCTTTCTAATTATTGATCAATAAATTGTAAATAGCAGGGATTTGAACTTAGACTTTCAAGCAACCTTCAACTGTCCATACCAACTCATACTACTGATACAACCACACACATGCAGAAAAAATAAATAATTCACCAATATGCATATTTTGTGCTGAACCAGCACTCATCAGTTGGTCCAGATTATCACCCCCCCCACCCCCACCCCATGCACACACACATATATATATATATATCAGTGCTCAGTTTATATTAAGATAGCAAATTTTTATACTTTAATGGACAGGCTTCAATCTACTCTAACCTCCAACTTTTCAGCCATTCATATCATTAAAAATCTGATGATAGAATGCCCAAATCGCATGCTGATGCCAATATTGTTGTTATGTCCATGTCCATGTTGACCTCAAGTCACTCTTACCCCTCATGTATAGGATATTATCTATTTGAATACATAGAAGAGGTATGGGCAGAATGCAGGTTTAATGTGTAAGATTTTAAATACAGGCATTCTTATACCTGGAACTTAATTGTTAATATAGGTGATTTGATCTCAGACTTTCAAGCAACATTCAACTGTCCACACTATCTCATACTACTGATATGCATAACCACACACATGTAGAAAATATAAATAATCATCAATATACATATTTCAGGCTGAAACAAATCCACTATATTTACAATTAAGTGCCAGGTCTAAGAATGCCTGTATTTCATATCTTACACATTAAACCTGGATTCTGCCCATCCCTCTTCTATGTATTTAAATGGATACTGTCCTATACATGAGGGGTCAGAGTGACTTGATGTCAACATGGGCATAACAACAATATTGGCATCAGCATGGGATTTGGGTACTCTATCATCAGATTTTCAATAGTATGCATGGCTGAAGAGTTAAAGGTTGGAGTAGATTGAAACCTGTCCATTAAAGTATAAAGATTTGCTATCTTAATATAAAATGAGCACTGATTATATATATGTGTGTGTGTGTGGGAGGGGGAGATGATAATCTGGACTAACTGATGAGTGCTGATTCAGCACGAAATGTGTATATTGGTGATTATTTATCTTTTCTACATGTGCGTGGTCATATTGAAGGTTGTTGAAAGTCTGAGTTCAAATCCCCTATATTTACAATTAAGTTCCAGGTATAAGAAAGCCTGTATTTCAAATCTTTGATCAGTAAATTAAATTTTTAAAAAAGTGCTATGTACTGGATAAATAAAAATATAAAATGTCAGCAAAAACATTTTTTATTTAAACCCCCAGTTATTAATATAACAAACGGACATGTTGACTCATATACTTCTAGACTATAATTTATAGTTCTATACATATATCTATATAAACCTTTCAAAATCAGAAAATGTACTATCTTTTAAATTATTTATTATTTGCTTAGCATGTTTCGACTACTCTTGTCATATTTATAGCACTCTTATTTCTCTGGAACATTTGAATAAATTTGCATAAGCATGCTAGATTTAAATATATTGATGCAAAAAAAATATGAGTGTTGTGAATATAACAAGAAATTTTGAAAGGATGGTAAAAAAAAAAAAAATTATTTAATTAATGATATTTTTTATGAATAAATGTTTAAAAAATTTAAATAAAAGTTAAAATAAAATTAAAAAAAAGAAAAAAAAAATATCTTAATTTTTTATATTTAAGTATAAGTATAGGGGATTTGAACTCAGACTTGCAAGCAATCTTCAACTATCCACACTATCTCATACAACTGATATACATGACCACACACATGTAGAAAATATAAATAATCACCAGTATGCGTACTTCGTGCTAAACCAGTACTCATCAGTTGGTCCAGATTATCATCTCCCATATATATATAATCAGTACTCAGTTTATATTTATAAAAATGTTTTAATTTTTATAGTATTTTGCTGTTGTTGTTTTTTGTAAGATTTTGTTTTCCAACCTTTCTTTTTAGAAGTACTAACTTAAAAAAAATGCACTTTCTTATTTATCTATAAAAAGTCTTACTACAAATTAAAAAAAAAGAAAGAATTGTAAATAAACTTTTCTTTTTCGCTACTGATTTAATGTGATCTGTCAGAATCATTATGCTGATGAAGTAAGAGAAGAAAGATAAAAGGTATGAAGTTGAGATTGACTGATTAAATTTTTTAAAAAGTTTTAACCTTAAAACAAAAGTTTTTGACAGCCATTAAAAACAATGACTTTTTTGCTAAAAATGTAAATTCTTATGGGGATTGTTGGGAGATGTCCCGTCGCTATGATTTATTCATCAGATTTATTAGTAAAGTGCCATTCCAAACAATTGGGGAGAGTTAAAACGCTTTAAAAATTACACTTTTCTTTTATAGTAGTCTTCATTTATGATTATATTAAAAATTAAAACACTATTATGCTTTAGGGAAAAGAAATTCTAGCTGCATCTAATTTTTACGTGACAATATACATAAAACTAAATCGACATTTTTTTATATATGTATAAAATATCACGTATAAAAGATCACGTGACCATCGAATACCGGAAACGGTATTTTGACCTTTGATGTAGGATGCTCTATCTCTCAGGTACATTATTATAACAATGTGCTGAAAAGAACAGCACAGCACTTAAATGATCACGTGATCTTTGATCAAAATTTCATCATGATTTTCGTATAATTATTAATTTTAATATTTTAATTAATTTAATGCAAATAATCAAAGTATTGCATAATAGATGCTGTTAAGAATGATGCAAAGTATGGGAAATCTAACATTGAATAAATGTTTCATACAGTTTAATACGAAGTTATGTTGTAGCCCCAAGTAAAAAAAAATGCCACTTTGATCTACTGAATGGAATCGTTGTAGTCGATCATGTGGGTCCTCAAGCACCACTTAGCTTCCTGGGGGCAACTAACTACACAATTTACATTTTTTATTGAGTAATCTAAAGGGTTTGAACTGATTCTCAGCTAGGTAAAAATATATATAACATATTTCAGAATAGTCGAATGAAACATGTTCTCTAATGTCATATGTCCCCTTGAGCAACTAACAATACAATTATATTGCGATGAAATACTTTTATTGTTCAGTCTTATTTATTTTTATGATAATAGTTTCCATTGTCAAAAAATGTTGCAATTCCTGCAGATAATTTATACAATATAATAATGAAATGTCAAGCGTTGGTGGTCGAGAGGTCAGCACAGCTGCCTTACAAACAGTTGTCACCGGTTAGTGGGTTCGCTTCCTGGCCAATGCTATGGCACATGAAATATATATATAATAATGAAATACAAGGAATATCAGGAAGGCAAAAAAATAAGGTGGATTTCAGTCATCCAAACTATTAATATATTTAAACCATTATACCCAATGAATTTGGAAGCTTAAAATCATCTCAGAAATTCACAGAAAATTATATGCAATGGTTTGTATTTATTGGACTATTTCCATCATCTAATATGAGTATTGAATGTCTTTAGAAAAATTTAACTTGATTTAAATATTCCAAATACATTCAACTGTTAGTAATAGCACATCAAACAGGTTAGTATATGCACAACATCTCAAGAGGTATTATTCTCCCCTTTTCTTTGTTGGCCTCACTAGTGTCACTACTAGCATGAGATTTGAACCTGGACCCTTAGATCCTTGAGTATTGAATTCTAAGGTAATGCTCTAACCAACTGAGCCATCCTGCCAAACAACAATCAGTAGAAATTTCATATACTTATCTATGAGGTACCCCCTGATTTTCTCACTGTTTCCTAAGAGCAAAGTTGATTAGTGGTTTCCAGACAGCAAAAAGAATCATCAAGAGAAAAGACAATTATTGGTAGGGTAGTGTACCCATACAATTCAAAAATAGCAGACAAATTAAGGAAAATCTGCAAGTGGTATAATATCAGAATAGCTTTCCAGAGCCATACCACCCTATGAGGAATGCTAACATCTACAAAGCCTAAACTTGAAATGCTGAAAAGAAACAACTCCATCTATAAAATACCATGTGAATACGGAAGAATATATATTAGTGAGATCAGCCATCCCACTAAAAACACTAGCAAGAACACAAACTGATGATTAGAAGAGAGAAAACAGGTGTCTAAGATAGCACACCATGTATGTGCCAATGAACATATGTTCAATTGAAAGAGTACAAAAATATTGGATAGCACAGAAAAGGGTACAAAGAAAAAAATTTAAAGATGCTGTTCACATGACAATGGCAAAAAATCCCATAAGCCAACCTAATGTTACTATACACAAAGTATGGAGAACACTAATCAACTTTGCTCTTAGGAAAAAGTGGAGAAATCAGGAGGAACCTCATAGATATGTATATGAAATTTCTACTAATTGTTACCTTTGGCAGGATGGCTCAGTTGGTTAAAGTGTTACCTTAAAATTCAATACTCAAGAATATAAGGGTCCAAGTTTGAATCCCATGCTACTACTATCACTGGTGAAGCCAGCAACACCCGAAGAAGAGGGGAGAATAATACCTCTTGAAACATTGTGCATATATTGTGCTATTACTACCAGTTGAATGTATTTGGAATATTTAAATAAAATTAATTTTTTCTAAAGACATTCAATACTCATATTAGATGATGGAAATAGTCCAATATAAAAATACAACTAAAACATCATCATCACAAACCTTCAGGAAAACATTATATACAACCGAGTTCACTTTACACTATTCATTTAGCAGCCAATCAAAATGAGTATGGCCATTGTAATTTGAGGAAATAATAAAAAAATTATACTTTTCAAAAATTAATGTAAAATAATTGTTTCAATAAAAATATTTTTTTTAAATGTAGTGTTTCTTAACTATAGTATTAATCCAATTTTAATATTTGATAAACTATTTTTATCTCAAGTACTATACATCATGTTTTTCACTAAATGTTTGTTTTGTATTAATATATTATATTATTTCCATCATTGTCATTAAATATTGAATGTTTAGAAAGTTTTAAATTTTTTTTTAATTTTCCAAATACAAACAACTTGTTAGTAATAACATACAAGTGAGTAGATAACACAGGTTAGTGCCTGTGTATCAACAAACATATGAAATTATTAACAGTTACCTGTGTTATGTGCTATCTTATGTGTTATTATTTATAAATCATTTGTATTTGGAAAAGTTGGAATAAGGTAAAACTTTTAAGCCAATAAACATCACATGACCACCACTTCTTATGCTTGTGTATAACTGTTTTAAAACAGGCAAAACTCACTATATGTATTGCCACACACAGCAAGCTATAATAATCAATGGATGCCAGAAGGCTTGTGCATAAAATCCCATCTAGTGCCTACTCATCCAATATCCCCAGACTAGTTTCTGGTTTGTGGCCTTCGTCAGTGAGTAGCCTTGGATCTGAGAGCACTGCATCTAGATGGGGATTTTATGCACAAGCCTTCTGGCATCCGTTGATTACTCTAGCTTGCTGTGTGTGGCAATACTAGAGTGAGTTTTGCCTCTGTTTTAAGATAAATAAAACTTTCTAGACATTCAACATTTAATAATAAATGATGGAAGTGGTCCAACACATTATCCATCTAAAATACCATCATCACAAACATTAAGTATTTGCACTTCTTTTTTGTTATTTAGTAATTTATCTGTTTTCTAATTTATTTTGCTAATAAGTAGTTGTACAAGTTTTTACATGCATGATTTCATGTTGGTTTTAGTAATTTATTTTGCTGCCATGCATGTTTTTTTTATATGTCTTATGTTAGTTTAAGCATATGTTTATCGTTTTGTTTGTTTGAAATTTTTAATTGTGTGTAATATGTTTTTATAGTTTATTTATTAATTGTAAAATTAATTTTAATATTTATTAAGTGCAGCTTTATTCATTAGTAGAGGCTAATATTTGAAATACAGGCACTTCATATACCTGAAGACTAATTGTAAATATAGGGGATTTGAACTCAGACTTTCAAGCACCTTTCAACTATCCACACTATCTCATATTAAGATTATATTAAGATTTGATATCTTAATATAAACTGAGCACTGATTATATATGTGTGTGTGAGATGATAATCTGGACCAACTGATGAGTGCTGGTTTAGCACGAAATACTAGTATTGGTGATTATTAATCTTTTCTACATGTGTGTGATCATGTGCATCAGTGATATGAGATAGTGTGGATAGTTGAAAGATGCTTGAAAGTCTGAGTTCAAATCCCCTAAATAGAGGCTAGTAATTGGGGGGAGGGGTGCCAAATATTAATATTTACTAAACTCTATTGTTTTTGAAAAAAAAAATTATTTAACATAATATTCTTAGTATCTGATTGTGATTTACTGATTGCCATTTTTGTAGATGCTAATAATTTTGTTTTATATTTTTATCTTGGTTTATTAATTCATTTTGGATATTAAGTAGCCATGACTACCATTCGATAAAATATCTAAAATTTAATTCTGACACCTTAAGCACATGCATTTATATATATATATTAGTTTAGGAATTTGGTTAGTAATTGATTTAATCATTTATATGATGTTTTATTTGTTTCAAGTTTTTAACCATATTCATTTAATTGTAAAAATAATTTTAATATATTTTTCGATGCAAGGAGTTATTAAATTTGTGGACAGGTAGTAATTTTTTTTGTCAAATGTTAATATTTACTAAACTTTCAATATCATTTTGAAATTCTTATTTTTTTCAATGTTGTTTTGATTTTAATATTTGCTAATTACCATTTTAGTAGAATTAAGAATTTTTTTTTGTTGTTGTCACATATGATTTGCTAAACTCTAAATATTGTTTTTGAAACTTTTATTTTTTCATTTAACATAATATCCATCCTACTTTGATTATAATTTTTTGTCATGTTTTTTATTTTGGTTTGGTAATTTATTTTGCCACTGTATATTTGGTAAATAGTTTTTTAGTTGTGTTTGTTTCATATTATTTTGATAATTGATTTTGGAGACACAATATCGGGAACACATTTATAGGGTTTTTTTTCTATGAAATTTCTGTTGTTTTTTTTTTTTTAAATCCTTTTTTTTTTTTTGGTAAATAATAACTTAGCTTAAATCACGACGCATGCGTTTTACAGATGGAACACTATTTAAACTGAATACTCTCCTTTCCAAACACAAGATATTTTTTTATATAGACTTGATAAAATATTTGAAAGTTTTATAGATATAGTAGGTGTAATGTTGAAGGTTGCTTAATGTTTGATTGGGGCAGTGGTGAAAGTTTACTAAAATGGCACAAGATTTTCTTGTCATTGATCAATTCTGATTAAATAGAAAATTGAAAATTATTAGTCATGAAATAACATCTATTTCTTTGACACTAGTTTTTTTTACCTGTGTCATAGCTATGGCCGAGAAGCAAACCCGCTAACCTGGGACAACTGCTTGTAAAGCAGCTGTGCGAACCACTCGACCATCAATGCTTGACTAGTTTTGAGAGCAAAATAAACAGTCAATGAATGTGAAAAAATGATATTTACAAATGAATGTGGATTGAGATTTTACTTTGGATTTCTAAATATAAAATAACACTTTTTTGTTAAGTGGGGGTTTTTTCTATACATCTAAATATATTCACTGCTAATAATTAAAATTTAAAGTTGTATGTAATATAGTCATTTAGCTTTTAACAAGTACAAAGTCACTAAAATATATAAAAATGCCTCATCTTCTTTCTCATATAATCACAAACAAATTACCACTGATTCTCTTAGCTTGCTTTCAGCATCTGAAATAGAAAAACTAATCTGCTTTTATTCTGTATATATATAGACAGAGAGATTTGAATTCAGGATTTTTCAGTCTACCCACCCTCTACTCTGTCTCAAGAAATATACACATGGCCACACACCTACAAAAAAGATACATGATACCCAATAGATGTATTTTATGCAGAACTCATCAGTTGGACCAGAGCATCATATTCCACACACATATACAATCAGTGCTTGGTGTATATTGAGATAGCCATTCCTAAACATTAATGGACAGGCTTCAGTCTTCTCATCCTTCCAACTATTTAAGCATCCATTTTATTGAGAAGCTGGGTGAGAACATTGAAGCATGTTCATTAAAGTTTTAGGAATTTCTATTTTAATATAAACTGAGCACTGATTGTATATATGTATGTAATTAGTTTCCAACCAGTAACCACCTAATATATATATATATATATATGTGTGTGTGTGTGTGTGTGTGTGAAATTATGATCTGGCCCAACTAATAAGTGCTAATTTTGCATGAAATACAGATATTGGATATCACTCATCTTTTTCACATCTGTCTGGGCATGTGTATCAGTTGGCTGAGATAAAATGGAAGATGAATGTATTGAAAAATTCTGAGTTTGAATCCCTCTATTTACCTATATAGAACTATTTATTGCAAGTTTGATTACTTAATGAATATTTCAAGTTAGTATCAATAAATTCTCAATCTATTTCATGATTATTGGCCTTAATCAATATGAGCATTTGATTTGTGTCCCTTTTACTGTTCTTATATTTTTGCAGCTATCAACCTGAAATTTAAATACTCTATTATCTTGAACCCAGTTAAAGCTTTTAGTATAGCTATATAAGCCAATAAGATATATAATTTATAGTTACTATCAAAGCTATATAGCTATATAAACAAATTGGATAGAATTTTTAAAAAATCTTTACTTCAAATATAGATCAAAATCTTTGTTGATTAAAAATGTCATTTGGATGTTTATGTAACTATGTAATCCAATGCTTTCAAGCAAATAATGACCCCCCCCCCTTTCTATTATCTTCTTACAATTGAAGCTTACAAATCCCGGTTAAAAATACAGAAAAGAATTAATATTGATGGATCTATACTATTTATTCACCTGTTAGTCCACTCTTTCATGCACCTGCTGATATATTGAGCTATCATCTATCTACTTGTCTTTCTATCTACCAAGCTATTTATTATTATGTGTGTCTATATTTCCGTATATCACTTCATTTATCAATGCATCTATATGCCTATTTATGTCTACCTTTGTCTAACTAATTATATATAATCCTATTCATCTACTTACCTATTTACTCAGCCATATATTTATCTATCTGTTGGTCTAAGCATCCATCTAACTATCTATCTGTCTATTTAAACATCTATGTATTTATCTATCTATCTTTATCTATTTATTTATATATTTTTATATAACTATGCACTATGTGTATATATAGATGGATGAATGGAAAGCATAAATAATTAATTGGTAATAAATTATAATTTGTTATTAAGATTTTGAAAATGAAGTTTCACTTTAGATTCAAAGCATGCTATTAGAATAGAAAATAAAGTGAATAGATACTGTGTAATAAGCTTCAGATAGATTATTAAATGGACGATTCTTTTGTTTTCCCAGCATTTGCATATTTTCTTTATTATTGATTATATAAAATTGTACTCTGGTCAGTTGCTCATTCCTCTCTTGGCAGATATCACGTAACAAGTATCAATTTGAATCAAAAAATTACAATCGTGGAAGTGGTTTTAAATTTAGGATGTGATACTTACTATCCTACCAATAAATTTTTGAATCTTTTATATCCTCTTTTTATATTTTGTACCATATATCATTAATATCTGATAGTTATGTTAGTTAATAGGTAACCCGACGCGGTTTGGCGTAGTTGGGGTGAGGGGGGCGATTCTGGCGTTCAAACTTTTTATGAACTCCTAAGCAATAATGTCATATCCTTTTTTTTTTATTCAGTGGGTATACTTTTATGCAATCAGTCCTAAATGCATGCTGTTTTGTTTCGATTTTTATATTCACCTTATTTTATATATGCTGACTTAATAAAAATACTTTTTTTTTTAATCTATTGAAGATTATTTTTATATTATATACTTAATAACATCAGAATTGTTTTATTGTTGATTCTAAGGACTTCCCTTACATAACAAAAAGATTGTTTTTGTTTTTTTTTAAATTAAGGATGATTTAATCCAATTTTCTGATATAACTTTCTAATATAATAAATGGTCACATTTACTGTCATAGGACATCATTAGAATAAAAATCAGTTTCTTTTCTATTGTGTAAATGTACGATCACCTACAAACTCATACGTACATCCATTTATGTACATTTTTCTATGTATGTATGCATATATATATATATTTTAATTTATAAAGCAAATATTTTTCTTTTACGTTTACGTGCACACATGTATATATAAGTACATCTACACTTCCAAGTACTGGATACGAGCGCAAATTTCTCTCTTATGTCGCTTATGCTTGCAAATACATTTTTCTTTTCTTTTTTTATATATTTAAATGCATGGTAACACAAAAGAAAATGCATATTTTGAGGGAAAACTTTAATTAAAGAAACCTATAAACTTTCTATTTGAGATGTGTATTTTTAATTAGACACGTCCATTATTGTTTCTGCCATTGATTTTATTCACATCTTTCCTTTATCTCCCTTCAAAGCATATGTAAGATTTTACCTTCCAGACACAAATAGGAGAGTAATAAAAAATATTCACCACCTATATTCGAAAAAAAAAAAAAAAATGCCATGGTAACCAGAAAAATGTCAATTCTGAACGAACATCTGAAAATGTGAATAGCAGTTGGACATCTTTGAAAAAAGTGACAGCTTTACAGACTTCTGGCCAGGTGGCAGTGAAGTATATCCATTCACGTTTGTCTTCAATTATAACACGTTTGTAATGAATAAAATAATAGGAACAAGAGAAAAATTTTAAAAGAAAACAGAAAAAGAAAAAAAAACCTTTAAATAATTGTAAAAATATAAATAATTATTTTTGTCATAATAAAATATATTACGAAATATAAACTAACATACAAATAAAATACAAAGCAGAGTACTTTATGCATTCATATGTATATACACAATTATAAAAACATATTTTTTAAAAAAGGAGAAAACTTTTCTCGCTAGATGGTATAGTACAAAGTGCTTTAGAAAGCGCTTTTGATTCCGCCTATGAAACAGGAATTTTTATGTTCATCTATATCTTTTTCCAAATTTCAACAGCTCTTACTAAAATGAATTAGTATTTAAATTTGGAAACAAAAAAAATAAGCACTCAGTAGAATAGAAAAAACAAATTCGCTATCGCAAAGGAACCAATTCCCTCAATAAATGTTGCTTTTAACTTGAAAAAGTGTTCAATATTATTTTCTTCTTTTATACAAGTTATGACATACTAATTCAGTAAAATATTATCAAGTCTATAAAAACCGTTCAATAGATAGATTGATATGGCTGAAAAATTCAGTTCTTATAGAAATAGTAATATTGAGTTTTAAATCATTTCAGTAAGTTGAAAGTATATAAATAAGTGAATTGTCTAACCTTTAGTAGTGATATTTTTTGTCGTATGGATAGAGAAATTGACCAACATTGATATTATTATATCACACAAATGCAATTCTTATATTGCATTAATAAATTCAAATTCCATGAAACCTAAAATTAGATTTAATAGAAAATTTCCTTTAATTATGTCTTCCAAATCTCAGCTCTGATGAAGGGAGATTTTTGTATAATATTTTAACACATATATCAAGAGTGTTTCTAACATCTAAAAATGCAGTTCTGATAGTTTCCAGTATTGATTACTAACATAACAAGGTGTAAAAAATGTATAATTTTAAGTGTCATCCATGACTTTTAAAGCCTTATAAAAAATTTTATCACAATTAAATTTATTAATATAAAAATTCAAGAATAATTTCTTCTAAACTCAAAGATCTATTTTTAATGTATTCCAACCTACTGAAACCTAACTCTCTTTGATTATTTCTTATAATATATAGAATTGCAACAACTATCATATTTTGTTACTCTTTTCGCACATACATATATATATATAATATGAAGATTGAGAGGTCAGTATTATATATATAAACTTCATGCTAAAATATTTCACAGTAAAATGCAATTTATAAGGTTAAATTTTTTTCTACTCTTTATTTCTGTTTTTTTATGAAGTCTGAAAAGAAGGCTTCTACTAAAAAACTTTTTGAAGCTTTTTTTTTTACGGCTTTAAAATACATGTATATTTATTTTCTAATATTTTAATTTCAAAAAAATTCAAAAGATGTTGTCAAAATTAAATAATCAATATTTCAAAGTAACTGAAACTATGCAATGATGAGTAGTCAAAGTACATTTGGTGATCATGAACTTTGTGAGCATACTTTGAGGAAATATTACGATAGTCAAGAAAATATTACAATGGTTTAAAAATTTAATTTTTTGAAAAGTTCATGATTATATTTGTATTGTAATTGTGTAATAATTATTAAAAATCAAAAATAAATATTATTACATATATATATATTTTAACAGAAATGTTTTATTTTAAAATATAAAAGAATATATTCTTCTGAATACTAGTACTACAGAGATTATGGTCATGGAAAACACAGCTGTCTAGAAATGAGATTAATTCAGCAGATTGTTATAATAGTTAGTGATATCATAAAAATTATGAATAAATTTTAAGCTTTTAAAGCATAAGTTGATAGATTTAGTAGTTATAAAAAATAATTCATTCAGATTTTTAAAACAAACATCCAACAAGCGATATTTTGTTCATTTTGCAAATTAAATCAGCTCCACCTGAAATTTGATAATGTAACAGTCTTTTGTTTTGATTAAAATCTAATTTTTAAAATAATTCTGAAAATCAAATGTGGTTTTTTAAAGTTTATTTAATTTATAAACAAAAATACCTATTGAATGAGATCAAATATCAAAATAAAAGTTGAAAGCTTAAATCTAGCGAGAACAAAAAAATCTGTCACAATACAGGAGGGTTAGGTATCTAAATTATAAATAAAATAAACTCTGCTATCTGATGAATTATGTTGTACTTTCTTTTATAATATTTATTCAATATACAAAAATTAACAAAGCATATGACACACTTGTATGAGAAGCTATAAAGATACACAGAAATTATTATAAGCTAAGCGCTTTCGAGGCCTTTTGCCTCATATTCATAGCGGTACTGTGAGCTGCAGAATGAAGAAATAGGGCAAGGAAACAAAACAGTATGCAAAGCGTATGCAAATGAACTAGATAGTCCAACGTTTGGAGATGTCAAAGCAGGTATCTCGTCTATTGATGGAGTTATTATTGCCATTAATAAAATATGCTTCTCTGATTTTCCGCTTAATGTCATTTTTCTCAATACAGACTATTTTAGGGCTGGAGGGTTCAAATAAATGTCCTGTATAGTCTTGTGATACATGTATTTCTACAGAATCACAGTAAAATGTAAACTTTCATATATAAAAGTTTTTTTTTAAACTTGTGATTTTTAAAATAGAGAATTAAAATATGTAAAAATTTTATAAGTACTTTAAAATTGTACTTATATACACTATTGAGTTATTTATTTTTGTTTCTGCAAATTTGTCCCCCCCTCACCTTTTCCACATCATTTTTTTTTTGAGAATTCATATGATTTGGCCAACATTATAAATTCAGCAATGAATCATTTAAGTGTAGTCTTTTAGCTATATCATTACTTCCTGAAGTACAAACAATAAAATAATTGTCTAGATAAGGTATGATAAGGTTCTCTCTTCCAAGTCATCACTAACATTACTATAACATTCTCTACAAAATGAACATATAAAATAACAGAAAATATAATAATTGAAAGGTTGCTAGACTTTCACATGCGCTACAGTTGTTTCTCAGACAGCCAATCAGATTTTTAAACAGCTGTCTTTAAGAATGATCAGGCTTTTGACACACAACAGCTGTTTAAAAATATGATTGGCTGCCTGAGAAACAACTATAGCACATGTGAAAGACTAGCAACCTTTTAATTATTACTAAAAATGTGATTTAGACAAATGTTATTTACATACGTTGCTGATAAATTATATTAACATCTAGAAAATTGCGGTGTAGTAAATGTAAGATTTTGCGCTGTAATATTGGAAATTAAAAACTCAGTGAGTAATAAATGAATATGTTTATATTTCAAGCTTTCAGGCCAAAATGCTTAAGACTGGCTTATATATATAAAAGTTAAGTTGAGAGAAGGTTGGTATCATCCTCTTTTTATCAAAATCTCTGTCATGTATCAAAAGCCTGATCGTTCTTAAAGACAGCCATTTAAAAATCTGATTGGCTGTCTGAGAAACAACTGTAGTGCATGTGAAAGACTAGCAACCTTTCAATTATTACTAATTTAATAACAACATGCGATTTAGACAAATGTTATAACAAAATCAGTAAACACAATTTGTTCTTTATTTATGAGATTTGACAATATTCCATGCATTTTAATCTCAAATTAAGTGAATGGTTTTGCTTCTTTATTACCTACAGGAAGAGAAGCAGGAGGAGAGGAGGAGGAGCAGTAGTAGTAGTAGTAGTAGTAGTGGTGGTGGCAGCAGTAGTGTTGTAGTGGTAGTAGTAGTGGTGGTGGTAGTAGTAGTAGTGGTGGTGATGGTGATAGCTGTAGTAGTGGTGTGGTAGTGATGGTGGTAGTGGTAGTGGCAGTGGCAGTGGTAGTGGCAGTGGCAGTGGCAGTGGGAGTGGCAGTGGTAGTGGTGGCAGCAATGTTGGGGTGGTGGTGGGGGTAGTTGTGGTAGTGGTAGTGAGATTGGTAGTAATTGTTAGTAGTAGTAGTATTAGTAGTAGTAGTAGTAGGTAGTAGCAGCAGCAACAACAACAGTAATAATAATAATGATGGTGATGATGATGATAAATGACAGTTAAAAAAACTATTTAAAGAAATATGTTATTATAATTTAATTATATGTCATACTAATAATTAATATCTCTATTAAAGTATTTAGATCCAAAGAAAATATATCAATATCATTAAAATATTATAAAGGTTTGAAAGTCTGTATATAGCTTCTAGACTTAATACTTCATATTTATTTTACCAATATGAAAGAAATTTGTATTCCTTGTATGGATATTAAAATCGTTGAAATACAACTATGTATGCAGATTTTTCTATAAACTATTTAATAGAAAAGTTTTATATCTTGAATAACTCTTCAATGATACAGATTTATAAGAATATCCTTTGTGTTAATTATGGTAGTAAATTTGTTACATAATGACTGTATTTTATTTATATGTGATAATTCAAATTTGTAACATTTGTTCATCCGTGTAATGAAATGGTTTTTTTCTGTTTTATAACCTAAAACTGAGTACACTTTTGGTGAAATTCATCATAATCATAGCTCTGGGTACTATACGAGTCTCAAGCAATTGTATCTTTACATAAGGTATTAAAGTAATGACTATTGTGGAGTATATAACCCATTCTAATAGCTTTGCATATAATATTATCTACATGGGTTGTAAAAGACCTATTTATATTGAATCATAATCAGAAATCTTTATAATATATTTTGGATGCAATAGAATTCTTCATTTATAGAATATGGATCAGTAAAATATTGAACTTTTCTTATGTAAGTGATAGTATAAAATTTATTTATAATTATATATATTATATTCTTAAAACACCATTCAGAAAAAAAAAAAACATCCATATAAGGTAGAAGCATTTTACAAGTCATCAACATATGACAACAAACTGTCCTTCACTATGTTTATTTAAATCATGTATATATATATATATATATTTGAGTCGTAGGAATAAGAGGATTCTTTTTATTCCTGCATAAATTCTATATCTTGTATTGGTCAGAGGGTATTCATTTATTATTTAACACTCGCAAAGCGTTTGCACAATTGGCTTGAAAGGCCGATATGAATGTAATTACAATTGTATACAGATGCTATAAAAATAAATGCTTATATATTATATATATATATATATATATATATATGATTAAGTTTCAGTTGGAATGACATTTAGTAAATTCTAGAAAATTTCATCAGCGTCATTCATTCAGACATTGTATATAGTAATTTAAAGTGACCGTTCTATCGTCACGCCTTCTGTGCCAGTACTTCAGATTTGCTCATATATAAATATTTGAGTCATAGGAATAAGAGGATTCTTTTTATTCCTGCATAAATTGCCAGGAAACTACTTTAGTTAACCAATTTAAAACAGAGTATTGCAAATATTAATATGTAGGATTTGTATATAAGCATAATTAGTATCTGTTTTTAACAAGTAAATAAATTAGTCCTTCAAGTGGATTTATAAATAACAGCCAAGAAAAGTCATGACTATTCACTGTTTTTTCAACATGTTCATAGCCATAAAAGACATATTCAAATGAAAATATCATATACCGAAATAGCTAAAACTAATCAAAATAAAAAAAATAGAAGCAGCAACAAAGAACAAAGCAATGCTGACACTCAGATTACATCAAATGATAGAAAATGATATTAATAAACTGGATTTATTTACATTGAACAATAATGGCTCCATAAAGATGCCACAAAAAACTGGAATGAACATAGTTTTTAGAAATTTCAGATCTCTTTAACTGAACCATATCAAAGGATTTATTTTCAGTATTTAAGATTTTTTTACAAACCGATTGATAATACTACGAATAACTGATACACATTGTTCATTATATAAATGCCCAAAGGAACTGTTTTTCAGCTATTCAATAAGGAAAATATATGTCCCTATATTACTTGTATTACTGACAAAGAGAATCAAAAAACATTAAATATCTATTTCCTGATAGCAATTGGCTCAAACAGAAAATATATTAATAAGTGTAATTAAAAATAACGATGATACCAAAAAAACAGATTTTATATAAATGATGCAACCATTTGGAGAAGTCCTCAAATTTCTGCCTATGTAACACAATAATATACCAGTCCAATACATAGTAATAGCTTTAGATTTAAAATAAAGCTTAATGTAAATATTAAACCAATGGATATGCTATCACTTATTATCGATCAAGAATCTATACTCTTTCTGTCAATCCGCAGTTTAAAGCTCCAGGATTTTCATTGCAAACTGCAAGATCATTTAATTCTCAACAACCTTATACTGTAAAGACTGTAAATTTAAATTACCCCCTATGTACCAATGTTCATATATCAATCAACTAATTAGCAGCAGTACACCATCCATCTGAGTAGTAGCAACATCAATATGAAACAAATTTCAGATCTCCCAAGTGAACATATTATTTTAAACATCACCGAACATAATAGACACTCTCATCTCAAGTATAGAACCTATGCTAAATGTGAGCTTGAAAACTACATGGAAACCATATTTAACCATAAGGAAAACAGAGGTAGAAAACCTACAGAGAGGAGTATGAAACAGAAACCCCATCCCACTTACAATAAAATTTAATATTTACTAAGGCTGTAAACCTCAGGAATATGCATGTGAAAATGTGAAGGTAGGGACCTCTACAGGTCTTAACCACAAGCTTATGCCTTGGAAGAAAAGAGGGTGTGTTTAAATAAATTTATAATAAAATTTAATAAGAAAGTAAAACAAAAAAATAAAAATTCTGTCTTCAATATTTTCATAGATGAATAAGTTATATTTACTAAGGCATTAAACCTAAAGCATGTGCGGTTGAAAATGCAAAGGTATGGACCTCTACAGGTCTTAACCACAAGCTTACACATTGGAAGAAAAGAGGGGAACCCTTCTTTACTTTAACCTACTTTCTACATAAATAGGTGAAGCTGAAGCGGTTAGATCTGAGAGCGTGAAGCTATTCAATACTTCACTGATTAAGTCCATAATTCCTATTATACATTAGTACTCACGAGTAATCTTTCGATTTACAATGAGTAAGAAAAAATATTAAATTAGGCAAGTATATCATGTTCACATTGTTCAAATAATTTTAATAACAAAACAAATCCCAGAGGGTTCAAGAAGCAATAACTAATAATAATGAAACTGTAACAAATTAAATAAACAATCATAATTAAAACAACACACTGCAAATCATATTCTAGATCTGTAGGTTAGAAAATAATCTGTAATTTTATTTTTATATATAATAATTTATATAAAAAATGTAATAATAGAAAATTAAGTTTAAATAAATTATTATCATAAACATCAAAATAAAATTTAAAGTTTGTTTTTTTAATCTCACGGTTCCATGTCTTAGGTATCTTCAAAACAAAAGTATATAATGATTTGACAACTAACCCAGCACATTAGACAAATAATGTACATTTCACCATGTTCTTCACAGATACCTTTTCACCTTCAGCAGACCCTGGAATAATAGTAAATAAAACTCCATTTTTAATTTTCAAAATACTTTATGTGGATGCATATATAATAAATGTAATCTTGGTTCATCTATCAAATGCAATTAACATAATGTATGTATATCTTCCACCTACCACCAAAACATCTAATACAGTTATACAAATTATTAATACTTGATTACTCACATCATCTTATTCAGATGTATTACTACTGGACAATTTCAATATGACATATGATAAATTTATTTTAAAATGGTTTCACGTGATCTCATTTCCTCTAGTCAGTGCAGAAAGTTTTCTCACTGATGCAATTATCTCATTCAACAATGGCAGTTATTTATCATTGATTGATTTGGTGTTTTATTTATCTTTATTTCACCACATGAGAAATCTTTCCATAATTAATACACCCTTGTCAGATCATGCCACACAGACGGTCATTTTAAATCTTGAATTCAATGTTCAAAAAAAAAAAACTTTGACCCAGGCAAAACACTGAAGACATCACATACAACAAAATTTCTATACTGTGCATTATATATGCACCTTAATAAAATTTTAAAAAACTAAAAATGGGCAACGCACCTACATGTCTAGCCTATATAAGCATAATTGCACAAACAATACAGTCTGTTACAAAAAGCTCATTTATTCCCACAGGATTGCACACATCAAACATTAACACTGCAGACAATGAAAATAATAAAAACTATAATGCTTAAAAACATGTAACTTGTTAAACAACAAACTAAAATAATATATAGCATTAAAAAAACGATTTCGTAGATAAACATGCATATAAATATGGCTGTAGTCGACCATCTAAATACAGACTTCCATTTGCAATAATGTAATAATTCCAAATAACAAAATAAAAATTGTGGTGATTGCATGCTAAACACAATATTAAACAATTCAAAACAAAGCAAAACTCTCCATATATTAGTGCCACCTTGTGCTAACAAGAGCAACCAATGTATGCCAGAAGGCTTGTGCACAAAATCCCTATCTAGTGCCTACTCATCCACTATACCCAGACTAGTTTCTGGCTTGTGGCCTTCATCAGTGAGGAGCCTTGGATCTGAGAGCACTGCACCTAGATAGGGATTTTATGCACAAGCCTTCTGGCATCCATTGATTGCTCTTGTTAGCACAAGATGGCACTAATATATGGAGAGTTTTGCTTTGTTTTGAATTGTTTAATAACAATTATGTGCTAGTATGTGATAGTGATCATGTGATGTTTAGTGCTAAACACAATATACAATTACTTCAAGATTTCTATAAGCTTTTTATCCAGACCCATTATTTATAGAAAAATAATAGGAATATATAAAATTTAAGTACAAAGAATACAAATAAAATATAGATAAAATCACAGATTCTTATTATTCGGATATCCATGGAATCTCAAGAGTGATTTATTCCCATATGGAATATCACACCATGCAATATTTAGCTGATATAGAAAATCTTTTCACAAAACAAGTTTAATATTTGTCTAAATCGCATGTTATTATTAAATTAGTAATAAATTGAAAGGTTGCTAGTCTTTCACATGCACCTACTGCTGTTTCTCAGATAGCCAATCAGATGTTAAACAGCGGTTCTTTTCTTATCAAAATCTCCATCATGTGTCAAGGCCTGATCGCTCTTAAGACCACTGTTTAGCATCTGATTGGCTGTCTGAGAAACAACAGTAGGCACATGTGAAAAACAAGTTTACAAAATACAAAATCTGAAACTTATCTCAATAGTTCTCTTCCTAAAAAAAAATTAAGGAAATCTCACCATATTTCATAATCTATGTCCAATCTCAATGAGTGCACAAGGCATAAAAAACTTGAATCAGTCATCAAGGACAGAATAGAACCACATGTCATTCCAATTATATTCAAACATTAGTTTATTATAAAAGGCTTCTCATTCAATTAAGCAGCATTCATAAAGACAATTATTGGCACAGTAAGAAATTATAATAAACACACATCATTAATAGAACAATTTGACATGACATCAACTTTGACAATGTATTAAAAAACAATTTGATAAGACTGTTAATAAACACCTCAAAACCAATATCCTATATTTATATAATTAGTAACTTTTTACTTAATAGAGAAGTAAGTATAGGGGATTTGAACTCAGACTTTTAAGCACCCTTTAACTATCCATACTATCTCATACAACTGATATACATGACCACACACATGTAGAAAAGATAAATAATCACCAATATTCGTATTTCATGCTAAACCAGCACTCATCAGTTGGTCCAGATTATCATCTCCCACACATATATATATAATCAGAATTCAGTTTATATTAATAGGGAAGTATGCATTAGCTTAAATAATAAAACAGCTATTCTACCAAACCACAATATTCATTAACCTGCTAATCAAGAAAATTGAAGCCAAAATAAACACAATATATATATATACTACAATTGATCTCATTTATTTCATGCGTTGCTTACATGAACAACATTTCTCTTTACCTAGAGAGGAAGAAACAGATCCCCATGCTTTTTCTACCACAATCAAAATAGTAACCATGATTATTCTTGTACTTGGAAAATTTATGCAAGTATCATTGCAGTTTCTTTCCGAGGGAAAACCTAATACTTTCTTGGGCTTCCTTTTTATCTTAGTAGTATGACAATGAGAATACAAATTCAAAATAAATACAAAAAAAAATAATTCAAAAATTGATAAATTTAATGGAAAAAGCTTATTTTTTTAATATGCAAAAATATCATCGTTTAACGTGTTGGTAAATTTAATGGAAAAAAACATTGTTAGCCGAGAGGTCAGCGCAGCCGCCTTGCAAGCAAGCAATTGGTTGCAGACGGTTGTTGCGGGTTCGCCTCCCGGCCGATACTATGACATATGGGAAAAAAAGAGAAAAAAAAGCTTATTTTTTTAATATGCAAAAATATCATTGTTAACGTGTTGGTAATAACTCGGATAACATATTACTCTCTTATTATAATTTTTTCAAATGATTCACTAACTATATTTATTCACTAAGCAGGAGGTAAGTGTGTGTGTGTGGGAGGGGTGCCTAGCAACTTCAATTAAAAAATTGCAATTGCTGTTACCATTGAAAGGTTTGATTCTCCACAATATATATATTTTCTCAATTCAAAAAAACTACAAACATCTTATCAGTGGGATTAAAAATATATCCAATGATAACAAATGCAAAAAATATATACCAACCAATAAGACACCACCATTCAATGATTACTAAAAAACCCTGCAATATCCTTTAATGAATGTAAATCAGCCACATATTCAATCAAGTAGCAATAAATATTAATACTTGAAAGTATTTAAGCTTATCTACATATATATCTCTAATCTAAAGTAGAAACCCTATTGTCAATTAATGATAAATAACTAAGTAAAAAATATAAATGTTAGTCATTGGATTTTTGATTTTCTATTAAAAGTGAACCTTCAAGCACTCTTAATAGTGATTGTTTTAAAATACAAAAGATACTACCTAACAAAGATGTCTTATAAATTAATAATCAGCTTTTTCAAGTTAATGCACATGCGCTTTATGGATCTTAACAATAAATGAATCCTCTCATTAAGAGATAGGGTCATGTGATCTATGACTCTTATTTTGACTATTTATCATGCATTAATATTTATTTATATCTTTAAAACTAGATGCCTTTTTCAATTATGAACTGTTTTAGTTATAATTTATTTGCTTCATTTTTTTATATGTAATATAATAAAAATATACATTTTAATATTATTAGAAATTATTTTCAAATTCATACATTTTGTTTGTTTATCTGTTTTCCTTTATTTGCAAATTTTTATGTTGTTGCTTAACCATGTTAAATACAAATGAATTTAAAAATTAAAATAAATCACCATCAAGGATTTTCTGCTATACATTATAGATTTGATATGCTTTGTATTTGCCAATAAAAAAACACGATTTTTATTTTCTTGTTAAATATTTAAACATGTAATATGCTTACATCAGCTACAGATAGTTATCATATTTTTAAAATTTAGATATGCTACAAATAAGCTAATGTACTTTATCACTTTCAATTTCAATAGTTTTTTTTTTTTCATATGTCATAGCATCGACCGGGAGGTGAACCCACAACCGTCTGCAACCAACTACTTGCTTGCAAGGCGACTGCGTTGACCTCTCGGCTAACAATGCTTGACATCAGTTTCAATAGTTGTTAGTCAAATATGGGGCAAACTGAATGATGTATTTGCTATATTTATTTTCTGTAGAATTTTCAGTCTATATTCATCCTCAAACAACCAATACACATGTCCACACACTTGCAAAAAAGATAAATGATCCTCAGTGTATGTATTTCATGCAGAACCAGCACTCATCAGTTGGCCTGAATCATAATCTCTTACACATGTATACAATCACTGCTAAATTTATATTAAGATAGCAATTTCTTAAACTTAGTGGACAGGCTTCAATCTTCTCCCCTCGTTCAATGCAACATCCATTTCATTGAAAACCAATGATTACTGGTTGTACACAAAATACATATACAGAGAACATTTGTCTTTTTACATGTGTGGGGGCATGCATATTGGTTGTTTGAGATGGAGTGGAGGATAAGTATAGAATGCAAATCCCCAAGTTCAAATCCCTCTTTTTACTATAGTAAACTTTCAGTATACTGAATGAATAGGTTAATTATATATTTATTTTCATATTATTTATTTAAAACAGGCAAAACTCACTATACGTATTGCCACACACAGCAAGCTAGCTTATGCACAAGCATAAGAAGTGGTGGTCATGTGATTATTTATTTAGTCATTAACTTTTTTTAAATTATAAATTTCAAAATCTGCTATGTATTTCCATGCTCATCAATTAGTCAAATGTAAAAATTAAACATATTCATAATAAATAAATAATTTCATATCAATATGTTTCTTCATGGTATTTATCTTTAGTATAGATCATTAAACCCTTCACATAGTTTGCCAAATATTAGTATCAATTTTGAATGAAGAAATGAAACTTACATCTCCATTAAACCTAATCAAATAAACAAGCATCTATTTCTATAGCGCGATGTTTATAATTGTAATTCACTAAATATCAGCCTTTTACAGGTACTGTACATGCGCTTTAATGAGTGTTAAATAATAAATGAATACTTTTCAGTGCCCATACAAGATATAGCATTTTATTCTTTCTTAAATGCTACATCTTGTATGGGCACTAAAAAGTATTCATTTATTATTTAACACTCATTAAAGCGCATGTACAGTACCTGTAAAAGGCTGATATTTAGCTAATCAAATAAAATTTTTTCCTCATGTGTCATAGCATCATCTGGAAGCAAACCCGCTAACCCGAGACAACTGCTTGTAAAGCAGTTGTCACTGACCTCATGACCACCAATGCTTGACTACCTTACCAAATTCCATTTTGTTCGAAAATATTAATTGATTACCCTTCTATAAAGGTTGGAATTTGTGCTTATTTTATTTCTTTTAGACTGGCTACCGTAAATAAAATGTTAATATTCACAAAATTAATTGAATGACTTACAATATTTTATAAGCTGCTATTATATTTATTAGATTATTTATCCTACATACATTTCTCCACTTGTTTATAAAATTTATATGTCTTTATGACAACTATAGATTGAGTTAAATGAATTTCTGGAAGATTATTGTTTTAAAAATATATTTTAAGATCGTTACATATTCCGAATATATTGCATGAAATTTGACTCTGCCCTGGTCAGTAAAAAAAGTAGAGTTTGATGGGATTTAAATATCTCTTAATCTGATCTAAATTTTGTATTTTAAATGCTCTTTTATCAGCTTGTGCTGTCTGTGTATGTTTCTGTCTGTATGTCCACATTTTTAAATTTTCCTCTGATCGAGATTTTTTTTTTGTTAGTTTTAACCAAATAATATGTAAAAACATTTTTTTAAAAAATAATGCTTTTACGAAAACAGTATTAAGTGACTAAAAAGTAGAAAAAAGTCAAACCTTGATAAACAGTAGGAAAAAACTGAATATTGGTTAATTTGCCATTCTGGAAAAATATCAGAGATCATATGAATTTCGACTTGTTACAAAACAATTGGAAACTGCAGGAATACTGTCATTTCAAAAGGCATTTGAAGCTCAAAATAAATCATAAAAATCAAAAAGGTCTCAAATGCTTTTATGGAATGACAGCATTCCTGCAATTTTCAATTGTTTTATAATAGATCTAGATTCATTAAGATCTCTGATATTTTCCAAGAATGGCAAATTAATAAACAAGATTCAATTTTTTCTACTTTTTAGTCAGTTTACTTTGTTTTTTATTTTTCTACTTTTTAGTCAGCATGTACTGTTTGCATAAAAGTATAATTTAAAAACATTTTTTTTTAAATTATTATTTTCAAATTTGCAGTTAGGATTATCTAAAACCTTATTAAGAAAAAAAAGAATGTTCTTGGTATTTCAGAAATTCAAATGAATAAATTATTATATACATTTTTTTATTTATTTTGCTGTTGTTGTTGTTGTTGTTGTTATTATTATTATTATTATTATTATTATTATTATTATTATTATTATTATTATTATTATTATTATTATTATTATTATTATTATTATTATTATTATTATTATTATTATTATTATTATTATCATCAATACTATTCATTTTAATTTAGAGTATAAGCAATTTTGTAATATTCTTAAGTTAAAATATCATTGTTGATAAATTTAAATTTATTTGATTTATTTATATATTTTTTATCATTTTTTTGTCTCTTACCATCATTTTTTATTATTATCTTATACACATTATGTTTTTTTTTTACTAATTTAATGTGAAACCTGTAATTGGTTATGTGCTGTTGTTTAGCATTTACATAAATGAATTGAATTATTATTATTATTATTATTATTATTATTATTATTATTATTATTATTATTATTATTATTATTATTATTATTATTATTATTATTATTATTATTATTATTATTATTATTATTATTATTATTATTATTATTATTATTATTATTATTATTATTATTATTATTATTATTATTATTATTATTATTATTCAAGACACCTAGTTTCAGATCTGTATGACTATACAATCAAAATGACTTGGATTGAAAACGTTATTGTGTTTTCATTTTGGTCTTATAGTAAAGGGCTGGAGGGTTGCATTAGATTCAAAGATCTAGGTGCAAAAGTCTCTTAGATCCAAGGCTCCTCAATGATGAAAGCCATAAGCTAGAAACTAGTCTGGGGATATTGGATGAGTAGGCACTAGATAGAGATTTTATGCACAAGCCTTCTAGCATCCATTGATTACTATGATTTGCACTAAGGTGGCATCACTCTATAGAGAATTTGCTACTGAAAAAAAAAAAAAAAAATTTCCAGTATAAACCACCATCTTTCAATCTGAATGCAATACAACTGTTCTGTGAATTTTAGATTTTTGAAATGTCCTTTCTATAAAAATTTTCAAGATTGGGCAATGGATGACATAGTTTCAAATTTTAGATGCTAGAATAAATTATATTAACAGAATATATAGCAAATGGCAAATGTCATTGACAATATTCAAGTATTAACTCTTGGTCATAGAACTTTATACTAGATTTTTCAATTTGCCTTTGGGTAGAAAAGTTAAATTTTAATTTTTATACATTTGAATTTTGCAATGTTTACTGGAATGGAATTAACTTTCTGAATTTTAAAAGAAGAAAAAGTAAATATTTCATAAGGGTAAAAACCAGGCAGTATAAAATATATTTTGCATTTTTTTACAATGAAGAAATTTTTTTTACTATGAGTATATATATATATACTCTATGTACAAAAAAAAATAACTTGCTTAATTTTCCTGATTAATGAGAAAGCAATTAGGCATCATAATATTAAGATTAAACAATAATACATAATCATTTTCGTGGTAGATTACTATCGCCTGAGCACTGCAAGATTAAATGATGAATTTTTAGTTGGGACACAAAAGCTAAAAATCCGCAGCTCACATCTTCGTTTTAACATTTTTTGAACATCATATGATCTATAGAGAAATAAGTAATTTTAATATTTACCTACACTCTATCACTTGATATATTTTTAACACTATTTAATCTAGCATATTAATTATAGACTTTTATCATAGATTTTATTGATATTGCATTTATTAAGATATATAGAAGAATCGCATAATAATCAAAATAAGCCAATATTAATCTATTTTTTCTACCATACAAACTGTATTTAAGTGAATGCTGTATATTAAAAACGAGAAATTACATGAACGAAAAAATTTAAATTAATTATTGCGTGGTCAAAAACTGATAAAAACATTAAAATGTACTAAGTTTTTAAATATTAAAAAAATAATTTATTTCACAATTTATTTTTATTATATTTTGAAAAAATAAAACTTTTCAATTATAAATCCACATCCCGTTGTGCTTTTACTTTTAAAGTAACTTATTGTGTTCAACCCTCAAGTATAAAAAATAAAATGAGATGCAATTAAAATCATCTATCAAATGAATAGAGTGCAATTTTAGCATTAATAAGGATTAATTTTCATCTACGTAAGTAGTTTCAAATTGTGGGTCTTACTTTTAGCTTTGATTAAATGTTGTGTAAAATGAACTCAATCAAAATATAAAAAATTAAAGTTTAACGCGAATGAATGTGAAAAGTATGTGCAGTTTAATTATCTATCTATCTATCTATCTATCTATCTATCTATCTATCTATCTATCTATCTATCTATCTATCTATCTATCTATCTATCTATCTATCTATCTATCTATCTATCTATCTATCTATCTATCTATCTATCTGTCTGTCTGTCTGTCTGTCTGTTTATGTATGTGATTATCTATCTATCACCTTCATTCTCATCCTTCATTTATTTATCTATCTATTAATTAACCAAACTATCTATCTATCTATCTATCTATCTATCTATCTATCTATCTATCTATCTATCTATCTATCTATCTATCTATCTATCTATCTATCTATCTATCTATCTATCTATCTATCTATCTATCTATCTATCTATCTATCTATCTATCTATCTATCTATCTATCTATCTATCTATCTATCTATCTATCTATCTGTTTATCTATTTATTTGTATGTCAATAATTTAAGTCTATATGTCTGATTTTCTCTTTATCTGATTATCTATCTATTTATCCTATGTCCATCTTTTTTATCTGAATATCTATATATTGTTCTATCTATTAATAAACCAATATATCTATCTATCTATCTAATCTATTTATCTGTCTATCTAATTATCTATCTAACCTATCTATTTATCTGTCTATCTAACTATCTATCTAATCTATCTACTTATCTGTCTAAGTATCTATCTATGTCCATTTAACAGTTTATGTACTATCTATTCTGTCATCAAAGTATATCCATTTATATATTTTCTCACCTACATATTTATCTATCTATCTATCTATCTATCTATCTATCTATCTATCTATCTATTAATATGTCTGTCTCTCTATGTATTCATGTGTCTATTCAGCCATTCATCTGTCTGCTCTTCTGACTACCTATCTATTTGTTATCAGTCCATGCATACATCCAACCACCTGTCTATCTGTCTATATTTCTGTTTAGTCATATGTATGTATTAAAATTTAAAAAAAAATGTAAATAAAAGTACGTAAATAATGTTTTGGGGCTGATTCTGTGTTGAAGAAGTTAATTTTTATAATACCACCAACCTTTCATTGGATATAACTTGTCACAAGGTACAAATATTGAAGCTTTCATATAATTCGAAACTAATTTTTCAGCAGGCATAAAACCAAGGAATGCAAGACCCATAAATTTATTGCAATAGTAGAATATTCATGATTTTGAAAACTTTAAGATAAGTTTGCTTTAATTAATAAAATCTTTTTTCTCCAGCTTTAGCTTATAATTTCTCACTAAATTGTAGGACAGTGAGAGATTCTTTTTATATCAATTTGCTTTTAAAGATTTTGTTAATCATCTTATTAAAGAATTTGATAATATTCCATGAAATAAACCAATCATAATAAAGTAATACAGAAGACTTATTTAAAGAGGGCAGAATACAATCAAATAAGGAGAAATGTATGTTGGGATTTAGATGAAGGTGCAAAAGTAAAATCTATGAATGAGAGATAAAAAAAGCTAAAAGAGAACTGTACTAGACAAGTGATAATGGATGAATAACAGAAGTCATAAACTAAACATGAAGATATTTTGCATTCCTGAAAAAAAAAACCATGTGTAAGATGTATAGTTTAACAGATAAAGATATTTGCTGATGTTGTGAATAAAAGAAGCTTTGAATAATAAAAATTAAATAGACTTGTATCTTATATATACACATATAGATAAAATACAGAATGGCCTCTAGAGATCCAAAGAAATATATCCACCATCTTGGTTTGCTTTATTATAGCTATGTTATTGCCATATTGTTATAATATATTGAACTATATAGTTTCCATGATTTGAAATAAGATTTTCTTCATGTAAACAGAAATAACTCTTTGCCTGTTAAATAAGTTTTCTCCATTACCTGTAATAGATCTTTTGTTGGGGTTTATCGTTGAAGTAAAAGGAGGTCCCATATATATATAAATTTCTACACACCTGCTTTTGAAACCCTAATTATTAAAAACATTTTGGCTACTTTACATAGGTTTAAATCAATATGCTATTTTTTTTTTTTTCATTTTAAAGTAAATAATAAAACTAACAGTCATTCTCATAGTGAACTGATTTTAATTGAATTATAATATAATAATTATCTATCAATTTTCTTTCACATTTAAGCTTTTTAAAATGTAATATTTACTATCTTTGTAAAAAAAAAAAAAATTGCTGAAATATTTTATTTTATAAATTTTTATGCGTAATTAGGTGACATCATTACTTGGAAGATTATAATAATATAATATTAGTAACATCTATATTCTTTATTACTTTTTACAATGCTTAAGATTTGGAAATCAAGTAGTAGTTCTGAGGAAGACTGTTGGGGCAATTGAAACTGTCAATAGTGAGTTGTAAAAATAGCATTGTAAAAAGGAATAAAGAATGTAGAAGCTATTAATATTATATGGATTCAGCAATGCAATAAGAAAGATAAAGAGATTATAAGAAGTTTGAATTTCAGAAATACCTGAACTGGAATTGACCCAAGAATCAAGAACCCGTTACTCCAGATACTAATGCATTGCTACTAAACCAAACCATGTAGGATTGTGAAGTGGTACTTTTTTACATCTTTGGGTTGTATCCATATTTGATTTTTACAACTTAAAATAGGTTTGTTTTTTTATATGTAAGAGATTTTGATCTGGTTCACCTGAAGGTTGTTCATGCAACATGATGTGCACCTTAGACATTATTTCATATTCTTTAAGAATATGTCTGAAATGGAAGTTTTAAATATATCTATAAAATATATATATTGCATAAGAGATGTGAAGTTACATGAATCATTCCAAATGTTATGTTTAATTAAAAATAGAAATATTAATCTGTAGCTGTGATTTAAATTTTTTATCTAGGTTAAGAAATAATAAAATAATTTCAAGTCTATTAATATATGATTAGTGATAATCATTAAAGTATTTGTTGGACATGGATAATAACAATATTGCGATTGCAAAAAGTTTGACACTTATCAAATGTAATATAATTTTTTTTTCCTTTCTTCTACAGTATGGGCTGTTTTTTCATATCTGCACTTATATATGTAATATATAGGGGGTTTGAACTCAGACTTTCACATGACCCTCAACCATCCATGCCATGTCATACCACTGATACACTCGATCATACACATGTTGAAAAGATATAAATAATCACCAATACTAACCCAGCCCTTGTAAGTTGGTCCAGATTATCATCTCCATATATATATATATAATCAAAGCTCAGCTTATATTAAGATAACTAATCTTCATACTTTAGTGGACAGGCTTCAAACCACTCCACCCCACAACTCTTCAGCGGTCCCTTTAATTGAAATTCTGATGATGGAATTCTTAAAGCCCACCATAATTTGATATTGATGAATACTAAGCAAGTAAAGAAAATGTATATAAGGAATTGTCACTTGTGCTAAATGAAGAGTATTGATTCATTATGAAATACAGCCTAGTGCCCTTGAATTTTTCAGATGTTTTTATAAAAGAGTGTAGTGAAGTCTAAGATGAAGTTGAAGTTGGCTAAGCATTTATGTTTAATTAAAGTATTGATATATTAATCTTTAATTGAACTTTAAAGTTATAACCAAGCTCAGAATCATATGATAATCTGTAGCCTAATATATGATTAGTAATAATCATTAATGCATATATCAAAAATAAATGGGGTCAAAGTTATAAGTGCAGAAACTTTGGCACTTTTACGTCAAATTGTAATCATTTTTTTTATAATGTCAGCTGATAATATTTAATTGTACACACTGAGGATTTGTCCTGGAATTTAAATTTAAAGTATTATTCAACCAACTTAGAGCATAATACTCAAACTGTGCCATCTAATACAGTGATGAGTAATGGATATGAAGCCAAATATTCTAGATATCAAAACTCAACTTATCACTTTCTGCGCAAAAAAATCACACTATATCTTGAATAACTGTTTAACTATTTGTTTAAGTTATGCATAAGATTATTAACATAATAAAAAACTATACTGTAAGAAATTCACATCATACTTAAAAAAAAAAAATTATAATAATGTTGGAGATTAGATTTTTGTTAACTTGTCTTTTGAGTTTATCAATGGCATAGAAGCAGTTAACAATTACAATGGCCATAGGCTTATTACTGATACAGATAGGAATGTAATGGATAAGTTCTTATTTAGGGATGTGGAACTTAATTTCTTAATAAAAAGCAAGTCAGAGACTTCAAACCTGTCATTATGTATGGAGAGATATACAGTAGGAGTAACAAGAAGATGTTAAATGCGAATTACGTGAATGAAAAACCAGAAAGATATTACTGACATCTCTAAAAAAATTGAGGGATTGAAATAAAGCTATGATGTGCATATTTCTAGAAGATATGGTGATAATATAGATAATTAAAATGTTACATTGAATCCTAAAAGATTGTAAGGGACATAAAATGATATCAAATGTGAGTTGGAGAAGCACAATAATAAAAATAGGCTAGATAAATATACAACGTGCAAAGAATTGATAATAATTAAAAGTAAAGATGATAGCATAATAGTTATTTTATGAATTTGCATCCCCACGATCTGGGATTCATATCTGAAGTGGGTGAAACATGGAAATTTTTTGAAGTTGTATGCAGGGTAAATGGTTTTTTTCAACTAGATGGCTTATAATCTATCTGGCGGCTTTTTGTAAATAACTTATCTTTTACATTGCTGTACGTTTTTAGAATAATGATAGTCTCTGCCTAAAGTGGATATGTATTTTAAATCACTTACCATAGCTCTAAGTTTTCAAGAAGTAAAGAAAAAGAATATTAATAACTCATAATTTAGAATGCCTTAAATAGTTTAGTATTTAACTATATACAAAATAAAGTACAACGCCATCTTAATTTAGAAAGGCCAAACTTTTCTCATTCATTCGATTAAGATTGTTACCTTCAGAAAAGTGCATTTTCATAAAATACTAGACTATAGATCATTATGGAATTTTAAACGTAGATACAAACTTTAGATTTAATAAAAAATACTATATCTGGGGTTTTTTTGCATGAAATATTTTAGATATATTTTAAATCTCAATTTTTCTGCGTACCTTCAAATATATGAAAAATATATTTGAAAACAGGTAAGTGATCTATAAAATGGTTGACTGGTTGCGCCAGCATTCTTTAATTGTACTTTGTTTATATGCTTGTAATATATGTACAAAAAATAATGATACGAGTAACATTTTCTTTACTAACATGGATTGGGACAGCAAGGTCTGATATTGCATGGAATAGTAAAATTTCTATGGCTGGTCTTATGGACTAATATTAAAAGCCACAACATATTGCAATAATGTATTATTTTTACAATTAGTGCGTCAGCACTTATTTGATAAATCCATATTAACTACAGATTTTTACTCTCTAGCTATAAATAATCTGTTGCCCATCTACTAATGCATGGGTTTCCATCGTTTTTGGTTCCCCTGCCTCTTTGGCTTTTAGTACATTATCTAGTATCCCCTGTTTATTATAATAAGAAATAAACAATAACTAATTTGTCATAAAATCTTAATTCGACTTTTATGGTCTTCTGAGTACTCCTTACTCATTATAATAAGAAATAAACAGTAATTATGTTTTTTTATAAAAGCTTTATTTGTAAATAAATCTTAACTGAGCATTTTGAGTGACCAGGCGCTGCTGTGAGAAAAATGTCTACGCAACCTCACTGTGTTTGTGTCCAAAAAAAGATCTGAATTGTTGCTGGTGTGGCTGATAAACAGCCCCCACTGGAATAGCCAGGAAATGTTGATAACATAACTATTTTTGGAATATATTAATCACATAATATACTTATTTACATACTATGCACTGCACCTCGTGGACAAGTTTCTCATCTCCTCTGGGGATTCCCCAGGTTTGAAACTCCTGTACAAATGAATGTAGAATGGCTAATGCTTAATAGTATATATAAAGTTGAAAATATTTCTCAGTGGGCATTCGAGCTTGAAACACAGACAACTGTGTATTATTATAATATTTTAAAACATTGAGTGTTATAGTTTTGTATTGAAATCTTATATAAATTTATTTGCATATAGGTGTGACTTTTAAATGTATTATTTTTAAAAAATGTAAACACGTTATATTTATATAAATATTTTTCTAAATCAGGTTTGGTTGCAATATAGGTATTTTTATTATATATAATTATTTAATTACCAGGAAGGTGAAAGTAGTTATTTTTTATAAATATACCTAACAGCGATATTTGTAACCTTGATAATAAAATAACGAATTTATATTTAAGTATATACTATTAATTGATTAAACTGTCAAAATGGATAATTTTTATTAGGGAGTTATGGATAATAAAATGTGTGAAACATGACGTGGTTATCTGCTAGTTATATTGTTATTCGCTTTTCAAAAACTACTTAATACATTTTTTTTTTTTTTAATATTTTAGTTTCGATATGTCGATAATGAATTTTTTTTCCAATCAAATCTGTCATTGAAAACATTTAGTATAAAATTAAAATCCTGTGAAGCTTATTATAACGATAGATTCGGGAGCTAAATTTACGTGGGTTTTATGTAGCTCAACCTTCACTATAAATCATTATTTTTTTTGTGGAATTAAATAATAATAACGATATGTGCGTTTATACTAAGTTCATTAGTTCTTTGCAAAAACAAATTAGATTGTAATTTGGTCTTTTATTAATACTAGCTACCGTACATCGAGTTTTGAAGATATGAATTAATTTTGCCTATTTATAATTTTTAGAATATTGTATATCAAAGTGGTATAGAAGTCAAGCATTGGTGGTCGAGCAGTTGTCCCGGGTTAGCGGGTTCGCTTCCCGGCCGATGCTATGACACATGAAAAAAAAAAAAAGTGGTATAGAATTGTTTTTTTTTTATATGTAGTATAATATGCTTTGCTATTCATATCAATGTGGCATCACTATTGTATAATATAGATATTAATAGTAAAACACACTCACGTACAAATTAACTAATTGAAGCAAGTAGAGGTTGGGGGGGGGGGGCACAATAAAAATAAAGATTTTTTTTTTTTAGCTATTTATTATTCAGAATTATCGAATACATTTTAACGTGCCTTGTTTATTTTAATATTATTATATACTTGCTTTTTCTTTAAGCAAGTGCGCGTGCATGTAAATTATCTTATAAAAGTATTTGACTTTGTAAAATATCGCACATTTTTCAAATATAAAATGTGTAAATTACATTTAGTACTGTATTTCTATTTGTTGAAAATTATTAAGTGTTTTATCATTCATATTTTTATGTTATAAAGCAAACTTTTGTTTATCAAAATTGGCAATGAACAACTGCTTTTTATTCATTAATAGAATTTTATAAACTTGTTTTATCGGCTGCAAGTATCTAAAATATAATAATAAAGAAGAAAAAAGGGTATATAAAAGTGGGTGAATAATAAAAATTTACATTTAAAAGTGATGAAATTGTCAAGTGTTGGTGGCCGAATGGTCAGCACAGCCGCCTTACAAGCAGTTTTCGCGGGTTCGCTTCTCGTCCGATGCTTTGACACATGAAAAAAAAAAGTGATGAAATGAAATTGCTAATAATAAACTAATTTAATTCAAATATTTAAAAATATATAAAAATGAATAAATTTAGTTATTTAACTCACATTATGTTACTTATACGATTTAAGACCATAGACTAATATCCAATATTAGACGATTTTGATCATATTATATACATATATTAGCTCAACAATTTTGTCAGTAGAGCGCTCGAATACTTACCAAACACATGCACATTCACACGCGCACACACACATATATATATATAGTTTTTAGATTGATACAACTTTAAACAAATATCATAATTCACAGGGAAAAGGTGGTTTTATTTCAACTTTGCACGAATTAGTAAATATCACACAACTACATTAAATAATTAATAATCAGTAAACTGCTATCATAATATATATGTAAACTTACTATAAATATGTATACTAATTAAATAATGTGTAGACTCATAATACATTTTGTTGAATATAAAAAGTTTAAATATATGAACATTGTTCTGTTATTCTATGCTATATGCAATATTAATATGTTTATGGTTTAATTAGATACGCCTGTACATCATTTAATTACGTGTACTCTCGTTATATTTTACTGATTATTTATCACATATTTAGATTAGCTAAGGTGATATTTACTATTTGATGCAACATTGGAAATGAGGCTACATTGTCTATGACTTTCAGATCATGTTTAATATTACATTGCCAATCTAAACACAATACATAAACTCAGGAATAGGTTTATAGTTTCATACTTTAAAAATTAGCAAGATAATTATAAAATACTTACATAAACAACATGGATACTTCTCTATCATGATAGAAATGTGTTTACACCTCTAGCACAACTGATGAGACTATTAATCTGAAATGCATATATAGTGAGAGTCTAGTGGCCTCTTATTTTATATACAATAATTTTTATTCTTAAAGCTTACATATGCATAATTGCATATAATAATAATAATGATACATGAGGGCAATTCAATTAACACCAAATCACATGTTAGAATTATTTGTTTCATCCCTACATGATTACATATAAATCGCTAATAAAAATTAAGTACAGATATTCAGTAATAATAAATAATGGAAGTACTCTTACAGCTATCTATAATGTTCAATTAAAAGTACAGTATATGAAGAGATGTATGTTGTAAGTAACAAGAAGAGATTGAAAACACAATATATGGGTAAGAGAACAAAAAGATGTTAGGGACCTCATTGAAAAAATTAAAAGTCTGAAGTGGAGTTGGGCTGGACATATTGATAGAAGAGGTGGTAATAGATGGACAATTGAAATCTTAAACTGGATTCCAAGAGATTGTTAAAGACCCAGAATGAGATTATGTGTGAGATGGATGAATAAAATAAGAAAGTGTGCAAGGGTGATGTGGAGAAGAGATGCTAGAGATTAGAGAAGATGGATTGAACTTGGAGAGACCTTCATCCTGCAGTATGTTGATAATGGTTGATGATGATGATAAATGATGATTACGATATAAAAAAATAGTGTTACTATCATATGACATGTTTTTACTTAGGCCCAACCTCAGTATTTTATTAACTAAATTAGAGATCAAAATATCAATTCTCCAATATTAAAATAGCAGTATTAGCTTCATATATAACTAACTGCTATTTCAATTTATTTTTGAAATAAGAACATTACTACTTTATAAAATGTTATTTACACTGCATTTAAATAAATTATGCAATATTACATATTTTAATATAGTAAATTATAAGTGCACATAGCTAATTAGCTAACAAATGTAAATCATATCACTCCAATCAATGTTTAATATTAACCAATAGAATATCAGTAAGTGATGTGATTTAAATATTTTAAGTAAGACCGGCAATTTTAGATTAAATTTTCATACTATATTACTTTAGCAGTTATATAGAGTTATTCTGAGTTTATTGTTGTAAAAAGCTATATGAGAACCTCTCTTGCTTATTAAAAATAATTTTACTAGTTTTACAAAATACTCAGTAATTTTTAAATAGTTCATAATAATAATAATAATAATAATAATAATAATAATAATAATAATAATAATAATAATAATAATAACAACAACAACAACAACAATAATAATATATTTATGATTTATATAATATTTAATATTATTCTAGGTTAAAATTATATATAATATTTAATAAAACATAAAATCTGATTATTTTTTGTCTATTTTATTTGTTTAACCGTTTGTAGATATCATTAATATAGAGGTTTATTAATATACTTTTTATTAACTGTAAAGTTGTTTGCATGGAATATTTAAGATTTCTATTTTTTCTGTGGTGTCAGATTCTGAGATGAGAGAAGTTATTTATGGATAACTTTGGTATAGTGAATTAACATGTCAGGCATAAGGATAATAAATTCATTAAGGAATATAAAAGATTAAGAGCTGTATATCACATTATGTGTAACATGAATATTCTTCGATGGGCGTAACACATTTTCCAGTCTTAATTTATTAATGGAACTTGAGTGAAATGAATTTTTATGTTGACTGCAAGCAATGTTAAGATTTGAATCTTATTCTTGTTTATTATTTGAAATGATATCAGACAAGTGGTCAGGAGATGAGGCTGAGTACGATACCTGAATTGAATGGATTAAAGTCATTTTATATGCATTACTTAGTTTAACTCTTGATTCTACAATTTATTTATATTGCTTAAAATATTAATGTCATTACATATGGCTTAATAATGTGACTTTATGCTGTTGGAATATCACAAACTGTGGTGATTCTACATGTCATTGAGGAACTAAAATATTATAATTATGAATATAGACGACATTTATATATATATATATGTCATAGCATCGGCCGGGAGGTGAACCTGCAACAACCGTCTGCAACCAACTGCTTGCTTGCAAGGCGGCTGCGCTGACCTTTCGGCTAACAACACTTGTCTTTTTTACATCAAAGTAAACTAAGAAGAAATGAATATTTATTTAGCACTTTTTTTAATTATTGGAGTTATATGAGCATTATTAAAAATCTTTGCACAATCAAAATATTTATTCTCTGCAAAGTTGTAAAAATATTTTTAAAAATTGATATTTAAATTTTAAAGAAAAATTGGTAGCTTTTTTTTTTTTGTACTTTTTAAACTCTTCCAGATCTAAAGTTTTAAAGTTTTTGATTTTTTTTTTCTCATTCTATCTTACACTCTTTTCATTAATTGACATAACAAGCTACTATAATCTGACATATAAAAAAAATACGACATATGGCTTTGTTTCGCGAGAGTTTATAAAAAATTCGAGCGCCAGAATCGATCCTGGGACTTCCCAATTGCGCCAAACCGCGCTAGGCATCTGACTTATGATCACTACTGAAATAAGATGTTAATTATTTGCTATTTAATCTAGCAGCTACATTAAAACCTTTATCATAAACTTTGATGAGCTCTTTTTTTTTTCTTTTTTTCTTTTTTGTGGATTTTCATCATTAAATAATGATTATTTTACGTCATGAAGATGAATATAGTGTATTTGTAAACTTTTTATATTCTGGTGAGATATT
This sequence comes from Epiperipatus broadwayi, assembly GCA_028023455.1. Classification (NCBI taxonomy): domain Eukaryota; kingdom Metazoa; phylum Onychophora; class Udeonychophora; order Euonychophora; family Peripatidae; genus Epiperipatus; species Epiperipatus broadwayi. The sequence goes on along the minus strand of JAQFVV010000101.1, from coordinate 545,477 downwards.
TTTATTTATTCAATCACTCGTAATACATAGCGAAATAAAATATCTGATTAATAATATTTTTTTATCATAATTACTTGCTTAGTTGATTGTAAAATTGTATTATTAAATAAAGTAGCTTATATAGCAGTGAGAGATGGCTATAAATAAATAATTGAATGGTTTATTACTGAAGGGTTCATAAGAACTTCGAACACCATAAATGACAGTTGCTGGGCTGCGATCTAAGGGTTTTGAACTGCACAAACCGCTACTCTTAGCACTGCAACAAACTAATTATTTAAAGGAAAAATTGTTTTCAAATTATCTGTTCTACGAATGATGTTTAGCCTTATTCTATTAATTACTACATTAATTTCTATATATATATTATCACTTGTTTTTACAAATGTAGCGCTTATGGAAAGTCAATTCCACAAAAATGTATGGGTGTGTGCGTGTACATATATTTAATTAAGATGTTTTTGATGTGGTAATTGGACAAAAATGCGTAAAGATACAAAATTTATATAAAAGCTTAAAAACTGATTTGTCCCACTGCTTTTTTTTTAATGGCAAAAAAAAAACACGAAAGTATTATCTTTACTATCTAATAAATACTGCAATCTCACGTTTTATCTCTGTGTACCTGAACTGAAATGATGATAATTTATCCCCCCTCCCGCTCTTGTAACTATGGTTACTAGTGAATACTGCAACTGGGGTATGTGTTGCGGCCTGAATCAGTTGTTCAACTACAGTTGTAGAGAGTTAGGTTTCCTCCAAGTTTTCCTTTACCCATTTAATCGTAGTTCCCCTCTCCCCCTATTCAACCAACTTGTCCTGTATTATTTCCTATCAATCATCCCAATAGAACTGGTCCTTAGGGTACCTGGGGTGACTAATTGATAAGGTGGAGCTTATTTGATAAGGGTGAAAATCACGCCCCTAAAATTCAGTTCCGCCCATTTAATCTAAAAACAGATTTCAGACATGCCCAGAAGATTACCCTAGAAGCTTTGCTGGAGCTTGTCCATTTTGAATGTGATTTACATATTACCGTTTTTTTTTTTTGAACTAAAATCACATAAAATAATCATCCAGGCAAAACTCTACATTTTATGCAATCAAAGCTTCAATTATTTGACAATGAAATTTAGTTTGTGTTAGTTGTTATTTCTTTTTTAATATATATATTAAAAATAATATTATTGATGCTATTGATAATTATTGTAATAATTTTCGATGATTAATGTATTATCAATAACGTAGATTTTCATAAGCACATAAAGACGATTATATATATGTATAATGTCCTTTTTTTTTAACCACACAAACATATTTGCATCACTCAGAAAAATAATGATAACAGCAAGATGTTATGATTACGTGTGACTATTACTATTAGTTTTCAAAGAGTGCCACATGGCTTGGCAAGCTCATGATTGGGGTTCAAATTTGGGTCAAAGAAACCAGCTTAATGTTATTCTTTCAGGTAAATATTTTATAGCCAACTTAATAAAACTATCTATTAATTATATATTTAACTAGTTTGAAAATATCTCATGTTAATACAGGTTGGTCATATGAATGTTAGCATAAATAAAATGTTTGAATATGGGCTGTGAAAATATAATACTAATATCATATCATTTTTACTGCTGGTGAGGAAAGTATATTCCTGTGAATGTAGAGCCCATGATCAGCTTTAGTACTTTTTTTATTAATAAATACATGATAAAAAAATCTGCTGAATTATAAAGTTATTAACATGAAAATATTTTTAACAATTGATATCATAATAATTAATTGTAGTGAAAAAACATAGCAGATATGTTTTTCAGAATGTCAAATGGTCTTCAGAGCAATTAACCATACAATTATTTTTATAATATTAATATCATCTATATTCTTTATTACTTTTTACAATGCTTTTTTGCAATCCACTATTGACAGTTTCAATTGCCCCAGCAATCTTCTTCAGAACTTGTACTTATATTAATATTATGTAAAATTAAGAGCATGCTAATGAGCTCTAAACAAGCTTTTTTTTATTATGATAAGTGCTACTACAAGAGAAGGCATTCAAATCATCTTTATCTTAGATTGTCCTCATCACCAGACCAGTTTTGACCTATGGGGCCCTTCAGTGAGGAGTTGGGACACTAGATTCAAAAAAACCAACTTAAGCTAAGTATTTATCTAAAAGTTAATTGTCAAGAAGAAGATCTGAAATCTTTAGACATCTGCATGTCTTTAAAGTCAGCTCTCCAACTGAAAAAATCATATGGGTCTGAACTTAATTCAGATACTCCATATATTAATAGGCTTAGCCATTTAATTTAGCCAAAGCCCCAACAGCAAAATAATAATAGTAATAATAAAAAGTCAGATGTCACATGACTTACATATAGCTTGCATTTACCAATATGTAAAATTAAGAGCATGCTAATGAGCTCTAAAGAAGCTTTTTTTTATTACAAGAGAAGGCATTCAAATCATCTTTATCTTAGATTGTCCTCATCCCCAGATCAGTTTCAACCTATGGGTGGGTCTCTTATATATAAGTCGTGTGACATCTGACTTTTTATTATTACTATTATTAATATTATATGGATTTGGCAATGCAATAAGAAAGATGTTATAATACTTCAATTATTTTTTTCAATGCTTTCTATGCATCTCCTTCATAAAAAATATAATATACTTTATAGTTTATGATTTTATTTACATATAATGTCGATGCTATTTGGGATACAAGAATTGAGATGACAACTTTTAATGAGAATTTCATCTACTCATTTAGATTTGGACATTGATCTCTAGTCTAATGAAATCAAAACAGCTCTTATACAATTTCAAAAAACAAAAAGTGCTGTAATCATGACAGTGTTTCTAGGCACATACTGTTGATGAATAATGGAATGATTTATATATTGTTTTTATTAATATTGTCAAGGCATTTTATTCAGTTAATAGAACCTGCTTATCACATGATCACTATCTCATACTTGCACATAACTGTTATTAAACAATTCAAACAAAGCAAAACTCTCCATATAGTAGTGCCATCTTGTGCTAACAAGAGCAATCAATGTATGCCAGAAGGCTTGTGCATAAAATCCCTATCTAGTGCCTACTCATCCAATATCCCCAGACTAGTTTCTGGCTTGTGGCCTTCATCAGTGAGGAGCCTTGGATCTGAGAGCACTGCACCTAGATATTATGATCTAATGCAACCCTCCAGCACCCACCTTTTAACTCTATTTAACTATAAAACTATGAGACCATAAGCCAGAAACTAGTCTGGGGATATTGGATGAGTAGGCACTAGATATGGATTTTATGCACAAACCTTCTGGCATCAATTGATTGCTCTTGTTAGCACAAGATGGCACTACTATATGGAGAGTTTTGCTTTGTTTTGAATTGTTTAAGAACCTGCTTATCACAATATTTTGAAGTTAGTTGGATGTTCCATCAAAAGTGTACTTACTATTACTTTTAACTTTTATAACATAATCTTTAAAATTATTTATAGGTGGCTTAATGAAACAGGGATCAAGGTACAGTACTATTTAGATTTGGATGGAAGAATTTTTAAGTTGAATCAATTAAAAGAAAAAATGCAAAGATCTTTATCTACTTGGATTATGTTTTCACAGTATGTTAATGATTGTTCAATTTTTGCCTCTTCAAATGAGGGTCTGAATGTAACATATAAAGACATAGATTTAATATTTAAAAAACTCGCTTTCTTTATCAGTTTAAAATGAAATAAAATTTCTTAGCAATATACAGTGTGGATGGTTATCAACTTGAAAATGTAAATTGATTTGAATACATTGGTAATTTTATAAGTATAATGGGGATCAAACCCAGACTTCAATGTGCAGCTGCTGTTTTTAACAGGTTAAAAGATAAAATGTTGCTCTCAGAGAAATAACTACTTCACCTGTTAAACTGCATATAGTGCTATTATTTTACGTAGTTTGTTGTATGGAATAGAGACTTGTATATCTTATCAATGCAATACAAAGACATTAAAGAAGTATCAATGGTAAAATCATGAAACCAATCTTAACTTGCTGGAATGACACTATAGAGTCCACAGTTGTAAAAACTCATCTTCATTGGATTGGACATGCAAAACAGATCAACAATGTGAGATTTCCTAAATTGGTGATTTATGGTGAATTAGTGTATAGTTATTTTGGGAAGGATAACCTCCATTTATATTATAAGGGATTATTTTAAGGAAATGCAAAGTTTATTGTTTCTATTGAAAGGGTATGACATTGAATATAATACATTGGCAATCTACAATTAGCCTTAGTAATAACTGAAACACAGGCTTGTTATACACCTGTGTCTATATATGTAATATAAAGGGTATATGAGCACAGACTTTCGCACAACCCACCACTCTCCACTCTATCTCATAACACTGATACACTTGAACACATATATGTCGAAAAGATAAATAATCACCAACATACATATTTCATGCTAAAACAGCAATATATGTGTAGAGATGGTAATCTGGACCAACTGATGATTTTTGGTTTAACATGAAATACGTATATTGGTGATTATTTATCTTTTTAACATATGTGTTCAAGTGTATCAGTGTTATGAAATAGAGTGGAGAATGGTGGGTTGTGTGAAAGTCTGTGCTCATATACCCTATATATTAATTAGCCTTAGTATTAATATGTTTCATGACGTTTTCTGTTGAAGAAAGTGAAAGACAGCATCACAAATTACCAAACAAATAGAAAAATGGATAAATTTGTCTTTCTTAGTTGGTTTCTATAGCCATTGCAACACTTATTTTTAGAGTAGTTTTTTTCTTGTCTCTGTTTCTTTTTTTTTCCTGTTCAAGTTAAAAGAACCATACTCATTTATGAGTTGTTGATGTGTGTATCAATTAGCTGACTTAATTAATACCTTGTGTGAAAAGTTAATATTTTAGATGTTTCATTTCTAATTCATTAATTTCTCATTTCTTACTTTTGTTTGTAAATAAATGTTTCTCTTTCCAGTTTTAGTTTATATTATATAGCAGGTAAAAAAAAACATTCTTTAGAAAATTTTGTATCAAATATTAAAAAATAAGTTGCTTATAATATATACATATATTAATATTAAATATTGTGTAATAATTTTGAAAAGACATGATCATTTTACAAGATATTGTAAAAGACCTAAAAAAAGACCACATGTGAGATGGAGGTATAAAATAAGGAAGTATGCTTGGTGTAATGTGGAAAAAAGATGTTAGAGATCACAAAAGATGAATTAAATTGGTGAGACCTTCATCCTGCAGTGAATCAATTTTGGTTGAAAATGATGATGATGAATATTTGACCAGTGGTAAAAAGCACATAATTACGTGTTCATATAATAAAATGGAATGTGACACATTGAACATAATAAAATATTATGTGAAGGGATGTCATATAATGAAATGTCAGAACATGAGTTCTTCATAAAAATTAATTTATTTTCAGAGTCAAATAATAACATGGAAAAAAAGTTATTATTACTCATGATAAAAATCTGATGCAGTTGAAATGAAAATAGAAGCATTTAACAGGATTGTGCTCTGGCTCTATTTATTTTTATAACAATAAAATAGTTTAGAGACTGCTTCATAAAGCAGGTATCAAGATATCATATAGATAAGTTATAAGTTATTAACGTGAAAACAATCTATCTTTTTGTTTATTACAAGTGTGGTACATCATTTCTATAATGTTTCATCATTTCAAATGATGATTTATGACGAATGTGCTTAGTATTTTGAAGACAAATTGTAAAATAAATAATAATAAGAAGAGGAGGAGGTGGAAGAAAAAGAAGAGGAGGAGGAGGAGAAGGAAGAAGAAGAAGAAAATAATATTAATATTTAAATTCAGAGCTTTATCAGTCAGTAATGGGGAAAAAATCTTTAGCAGCTTTTGGTTTAGACAGATATCATCTTAAGAAATGAAAATCAGTTAAAATATCTTGGTACATTTTTTAGTAAATAGCCAAATTGACAAAGAGATTTAATGATCATTATCACATAAAAACATCATAAATTATTTTATTAAAATTCCTTCATTATACTCTTAAAACCTGATATCAAAATTTTAAGACAATATATTAAATGTGATAATATTCAATCTATGATTTAAGGACATATCATTATTTAAGGACACATTATTTGGATTGGGCATCAAAAACTGTTGAAGAGTAACACCCAGTTTTAAAAGCATTTCACAATAAAATTAAGTATATGTTGTTGTGAATTATACCAGGGTTTTCAGACATTGTAAAGATTATTTTAAAGATGCTAAAGAGATGAAAAAATGATTGTTTTTATTAGGAAGATATAGCTAAGAATAAAATTCAGCCAAAAGCTATGAATTTGGAAAAATACTAAAATTATTATTTTAAGAAAGTCACAGTATAACAAGTTAAAACAGTAATGTGATGTGATGTGATGTACTGTAGCTTCTCCTTAAATGAAGTCAAGAATATCTCAGCAATTATGCCCAGAGAAACCTGTTAGCCACTTTATTTTCCATTCCCCAGTCTAATTTTCCCATATTCTGCTCCATCCCATTTCCACAACATAATCTTTGCCAACTCTATGGACTTTATATCTAAACCCCCCATATCTTTTCCCAAACCCAGCATTAAAAACAATAATTCACTTTCTGTATAATCTCTTTTTTCATATTTATTCTTCCATAACTTCATTATATGTACCCTTTCTGTTTCCAAACTCTCAATACGGTAGTGTCATCTAGTGTATGCCATATTAATTAATGATGATTATGTGATGTGCAAAAAGTTACAAGATAGCATTGCAAGATGTCAAATTTTAAAATAAAGGACTAGTATGATATTTATGGAGTGTGTTTGTAGTCCATAGATTGATTGATGCAGGTGTAATTGTGCCTTAAGGTGTATTGATTTGTGTCATCAGACAAAAATGTTCAGTGGACTGTGTATGTGTTCCCCTCCATGGGTTTGGCATAGGATTCCTTAGAATCATATCATTTATAAATCTTCATAAATCAGCCATTTGCCTGAGTGTATTACTGAAACAAATGCACATTCTCATTTAACAGTGGAAAATAGAATATACTTTACCCTATCATTTTCTCTAGAAGAAATGACAGTCTAACTCTTGCTTTAAATCAAGCACCAATTAAGTGATGAAACAAATCTTTCCTTTAAATCCAACACCTGTTAAACAATACAATGAAATATATAAGTAATTAAATATAAGTCATTAATTATTGACAACTTCCAGTGGCACTACCAGGTAATTCAAAGTAACATGCAACATTCACTCTAGCTTTATATTAACTTCTTCATCATCAATGGTATTCCATCCCATTAATAGCTCCAGAGAATAGTCATACCACCATTTCAACTATTTTTCCACTTGACATTCTTCATCGACCAGCTCATAAATTCCATATAACTTTTCTCTTATATCATCCAACAATGTCAATTTTTTCTGACCCTTCTTTTTGTTTTCATTTATCATTCTCTCCAAAACATCTTTCTAAACTTTCTGCTTCTAATTTCCTCGATAAATCCTTTTTTTTCATTTATTCTTTTTAAAATTTCTTCATTTATTATTTACTAATCCAACAGACTTTTTCCCCATTTTCCTCCATTACCACATCTCAGTAGCTTTCAATATGTTCCTAATTTTATTGCTAATTGTATCCATGATTGACAACCATACAATAGTACACTCCATATATAGCATTTAATTTATATATATTTTTAAATTTTTTTTTCAAAGATCTGCAGAATAGTGTTTTCCTGAAGGTTTGTGATGATGGTGTTCTAGTTGTATTTTTATATTGGACTATTTCCATCATCTAATAAGAGTATTGAATGTCTTTAGAAAAATTTAACTTTATTTAAATATTCCAAATACATTTAACTGTTAGTAATAGCACATCAAACAGGTTAGTATATGCACAACATTTCGAGAGGTATTATTCTCCACTCTTCTTCAGGTGTGGCTGGCCTGACCAGTGACAGTGCTAGCATGGGATTCAAAGCAGGACCCTTAGATTCTTGACTATTGAATTTTAGGGTAATGCTCTAATAGTTTTAACAAGGCTGTAAACCTTAGCAATGAGCATCTGAAAAAATCGTCACTACTAATTGAACAATCCTGTCAAAGGCAACAGTCAGTCAGTAGAAATTTTGTATACTTATCTATGCAATTCCTCCCGATTTCTTCACTTTTTTCTAAGAGTAAAGTTTATTAGTGGTTTCTATATATTATGTATAGTCACACTAGGTTGGCTTATGGGATTTTTTGCCATTGTCACATGAGCAGCTTTTTTAAATTTTCTTCTTTGTACCTTTTTTTTTCTAACCAATATTTTTGTATTTTCCCAATTGAACATACATTCGTTAGCATATACATGGTCTGTTACTGCAGCCACATCTGTTTTCTCTTTTAATCATCAGTTTGCGTTTTTGCAAGTGCTTTTCAATGGGATGACTGGTCTCACCAATATATGTTCTTCCACATTCACATGTCATTTCATAGATGCAGTTTTTTTCTTTTCAGCATTCATAGTTTAGGCTTTGTAGATGTTCGAATTTCTTTTAGAGTGGTATGGCTCTGGAAAGCTGTTCGTATGTTATACTGATTGAAAATTTTCCTTAATTTCTCTGCTATTTTTGGAATGTATGGGTACACTACAGTACCAGTAATTGTCTTTTCTCTTGATGCTTCTTTTCATTCTCTATTTAACATTTTCCTAATAATAGCTGATGGATAACCATTTTTATAAGAGTTTGTTCTATCTAAATCTTTTTCCAAATTGCTGGTTGCAACATACTTTCTCTCCTTAAATATTCCAAATACTCCATTGCTTTTATTCTTTTAACTTCATTTTCACTTTTTTCATCATCACTTAACTAATTACCCAAATATCTAAATCTTTTTTCTGAACTATGTTAGCATATATTTCAATTTGCAGTCTTTTTGCATTCCCATCTGTCCATAAACACTTGGGTTTCTCAATATTAATCTTTATTCCATATCCCATACATCTTTACTACAATATATTAAACATATTCTGAAAACACTTTTTATCCTCAGCTACAAGAGCCATATCATTTATAAATCTTATATATTTTCTTATTCTATCTCCAACATTTGTTAACATTTTGTTCTAAATAAATGCTAAAAGGAACAGATGGCATACTGCTCCTTCCCTAACTTCTCATTTTATATTCACTTCATCAATCTCATTAATCTCTATGTCTAATTCTTATATTTCACCTAGTATACATATTCCAAATCAATTATCTCATTTTCCAAAATACTCCTTTATTTTTTAAGATGGTCATAAGTTTATTCCATATTACTTTATCAAATCATAATCATCATAAAAATTATTTTTAATTATTTTTTTTTGTAATATAGTAACATTTAATTAATTATTTCTAAAGATGACAAAACTAATTTTATTTCAGTTTGTGAATAGCATAATAATTTTTTTTGCTCTAAAAAATTTTATATGTCATCTAAATAAAACTTATTATAAGTACTACTATTAAAAAATTTGATGACCAAAGTACATTTAAGTTAAGTTTTTTCAAATGTCTTCTATTTTAATTAAAATTCTCTATTTAAAAATCTAGTTGCTTTGCATATGAAACTGATTTTAATATTTTTTATTGGATAATTTAATTCTATTTCTCTCAAAAAGTATCTTCTACACCTTTTGATATACTGTAATGGTCAAATCTATACATTCGTGCAACAAAATCCAAAGTTTTAGTAAATCATCCCAAGGCTGACCAGCATAGAGTGGTACGAACCACGTTGTCTGATATAGCCCCTGTTCCTTTATTAACCCTCAAAGATTTATCACCTTGCGGATGACACATATGAGGCCACAGCAGCACTTTTCTTCATCACGTACTGGCAGTAGAACATCGGTAAAGCACAAGACTATGAGAAATTGACTTACTAACTAGTATCGCTATATAGACTATGTATGTGGCAGAACATAATTAATAAATTGTGATTCTTAACTAATCAATAATGACTTAATAATGATCAACATTGAGACATGAAACAAAAGTTAAATTTAAAATTAATTTAATGAAAACCAAATAATAAAATTAATAAATGAAAATAATAATTATAATGTGGCTATATAGGTTGTCTCACTTGCAGGTGATCAAGTAGGGATACAATTTAACATGTGAGTTTGGGTTCACACGCAAGTGATGATTGAGGATAAAATCATTTATGGTTTTCTTAGTTACATGTAGCTTTAATTTACATATACATATGTGACAGTTTAAATCACTCACAGGTGACATTAATTATTCTGGTTACAAATTAATTACATTATTATATTCATCATATATACCTATATCACTTGTAGGTGAGGATTTTAATATGAGCATTTACTGTTTATATATAGTGTTTCCAACCACATGCAGGTGATTGTAGTTTGGGTTACAAATAATTTAATTTACCTTGCTATATATCTATCACTCACAGGTAATGAAGAAATTATACATTTAAAATTACAGTTTCATAAGCCTTAAGGTTACTTTATAACTCAGTTAATTTGCTCATGATGATCTATGCCTAGTTTATGCTATATAACAGGATCTAGACCTACTTTAGAGCTAGCAGAAGTGATTATAAACATTTATAAAGAATATGACATTTTATTAAGCGTGAATACTTAATATTCTCTATATAGCTTATATGCCTATGAAACTAGATTCGAATTCAGATCAAAGCTGAAAAATACAATTATTATGGTGGGGATGAACTGATGCTTGGCATTCAGACTTCAGATACCAAGGCATATAGAAAATATAAAGTCCGAGTCTCAGCATTTCAAATGTGCCTTTTCCGGGGATTTGTACCAAGTACTGGTTCCCTTTTTCACCATATTCGTTGCTGTGGAAATAAGAGACCTTTTAGTCTGGTGATTGAACAACTAATTAAACTATGGGAGTCTCATGCTCCATTTCTGAGGATGCAGAATGAGGTGGGAAAGTATCCAACCACCATCTGGATGAGATAGTTGTCCGAACTAAGAGAGTAATGGTGTTGCCCTTACATATACACCCATTAAAGAAATATACACAGCAACAAATATATATGCCATAGCATTTCTTAAAGACACATTCGCACCACTGACTACATTATTATATAATAGAAATTAGGATGCTAAACAATAGTTTTCTTCATGAAACTACCATATATCAGTTCATTACATAGCATTGATAATTATGCTATTAAGGAAAGCTTATGAATCTAATTTGTAATGCGATATATATAGGCCTTTACAATTCTAGGGAGGAGTACAGCATTTCTTGAGAATTATGATATAAAGTTCTAGCTTTATGCTGTATTTCATCACTCCGGCTAAATATTAGTTAAATATTATCTCTAAAGCAAATCTATCTTAAAGTATCTGTAAGCTTTTAATTATCTCTTAAATAAGATATCTTGTCCCTTTCAAAATGAAGTTTTTTTTGTGTGTTAATATACACATGATATTACATATATATGTGTGAGGAGATTTAATCGCTCCTCGCTAAGCATTTAACTAAGAGTAAAACCTCATTTTGAACAAATACAGCATAAACAAATACATAATTGAAAAATAATAAAATTTGGCATAGATTTAACTAAAAGAAATGTAAGTTTAAAGAGGAGATTTCACATAAGTGAAATCTGAAGTTTGGTTTTGTTTTGTTTTAGCCTAGTTTAAAAAGGAAATGGAAATGCAATTAGTTTACACCTGATCGACTCAGTTCAATACAAATTTAAGTTGTGTACGAGAATTAATGAAGGCAAATATTATCATTATGTTAAAATATGTAAAGGCAAATATCATTAAGTTAAAATATATAAAATAACTTAGGAACTTAATTATCATTTTAGCATAAAATATTTAGAATTATACGTAGCAAAATTTAGGATAAATAATTTAAAATCAATCGATTTAAGCAAGTTAAAACTAAATAACTTTTAATAACTCAGGATAAGGTAAATACATTGAAACTAAATCAATCAGAGATAAATCAGCAAATCAACAAACAAATCAGTAAATAAATTGAGTAAATAAATCAATAATTAAATAAATCCATAATTAACTCAGTATGTAATCAAATCAGGCAAGATTTTAAGATTAAAATAAAGAAAACAAAATTACATTTTAGTAGTGAGTTTAAAGTCCATTATTATTATGGCCATAGATTTTAGATTAAGCTAGCTTTTAGGAATTAATGCATTTTAGTTGAAGAATTAGTTTTATGTGGGGAAGTTATTATCGGCTCTTCTTTCTGCTGGCAAAAACTAGTTTCATGTTGAAAGGCTGTCAACGGGCATCTGCTTCTTATGGCTTTCCTCTTACTGCTCTCCACATGGTAGATCTTCCAGGATCAAGAAGGCAAGAAATTTGCCTTCTACTCAGACTTCATTATCATTAGCAATTTTAAAACATAAGTTGTCAATGAATTGACTTGAAATAATGTCCGAATTAATTTAAAATGGCTGCAGAGGCATATATTATCAGCTTACCCCCCTCTCCTCTGTCATAGTAAGTTTTTAGATCTGTTTTGCTAATTTTCTCACTGTATTCTAAGAATCGTGGAATCCCACTGTTTTTTATTTTTTACAGCTCGCTTTACATCTGGTCACCCAGGATAAATTATTCATATCTTATTCCACAATCTATTGTTACTTTTAATTTTGTAATTAGGTGAAAATACAGTGAGAAAGATTATGTTTTATGAGATCACCTTTTTTTGAAAACAAATCTACAGATGGAAAACATCTGGTTATATATGTAACTTGATCAATTAATTTAGCGATATATGCAGAATTATAAAATACTTTCAAATATTACTTTTAGAATAATTATTTTAAATAAATCAATTTATAATGTTTTAAATCTGTTAACATTATTCTTTCCTGCATGGGTTTTTACATATACAGATACAATTTTCCTACTGTAGGCTAAGATATATGCATACATACATGACTAATACCTTTAGGTTTAAATTTAGCCTGTTTTTAATACAATATTAACCTGATATACGAGGATTTGGTGATAGTTATATATATAGAAATACTACTATAGAAAATAGTAGGTGAAACAGTTGGATTGACAGAGCTGACTGTTTCAATACTACACAACTTACTCTGAATAATACATTTTTAACAGTAACAAACATAAATGTTCAGCATAGCTCTTTCTCACAAACTTCTGAGTTAAAACAGGCAAAACTCACTATACGTATTGCTACACACAGCTAGTTTCTGGTTTGTGGCAATATTTATAATGAATTTTTCCTGTTTTAACAACAGTTATACACAAGCATAAGAAGTGGTGGTCATGTGATGTTTATTGGCTTAAAACTCCTGAGTTATATATGGCTTTCAATACCTTAAGAATATGAATTTTCAACAATTTCCTCAACTGATAAAATCGTTCGTCAAATCTTACTTTTCATTTCATGCTACGATTTTACTTATTAATATAATTACCTTTCCAAAAATCATTTTTGGTTCGTTAAATTTACTGTTTTCTTTATTAAAAAAATAATAATGTTCTTTACACAAAATTTCTATGAAACAAAAACAAAGCAACTTTCAATATTATTAGAAATGCTCAAAAGAATCCATACTTAAGATCATTTTTAAAAATATATATATTTTAAACACCATCTCCAATTTTGTGATGGATAAATAAATAGTGGTGGTTTTCAAATTCATCCCCAGTCTATGCTGTTAATAACCAACAAGAAAACCAATCGTAAATTCATGTTTAGCATTTGGGGTTATATTATCTGAATTTTCTAAAAAAAATATTCTGTAACTTTTTCCACTCATTATATTTTTTTTTTTAAAAATAAACATTGCTAATTTCAATGCTCTTTGCCTTCTTTGATATTATTTTAGTTTATTTTATCTTATTTCCTTATAAAAATTATATGTAAATCTGTTTACTAATTAATCTTCAACACAATCCTTAACATTTCACTGAATCTTCAATTCACTCCTTAACATTTTTAAAAGCAACATTTCTAGAGGTACCTATTCTTTTATTAGAATCACCATCTTGTTATAAGCAATGAGGAATGCCAATTCCTCAACAAGCTTTGTGATAAATGCTTAGCTAAAGAAAGCATTTAAAATATCCCTGTCAGGAACCCCTCCCCCAAATGTCTGACCATTGTTTCATGCTCTGGCATCTTCAGAGAGTTGCTAGGATAGGTTCAGACACTAGATCTAAAAACACCAAGCTCAACATATCCTAGCATCTCTCTGAGGAGTGCCACAGCATGAAACCATGGTCAGAAGTTTGGGGGGGTCCTGACAGGGATATTTTAAATGCTTTCTCTAGCTAAGCATTTATCACAAAGCTTGTTGAGGAATTGGCAATCCTCATTGTTTATAACTTACAAGTTTAAGAGTATAGGGTCATGTGATCTATGACTCTTATTTTAACTATTTACCATCTTGTTAATCTTAACTCTTTGATTTCTAAATGATCACTTTATCTTTAATCTGACATTGTTGACACATAAATCTCTGTTTCTCAATAAACATGGAAAAATTAAAAATTGAGACCAGGTTTAAGCAGTTACAAATATCTAAATAGCTATTTGGAGTTCTGTCTCTCTCTCATCATCATTATAGATGTCTTATTGACTATTTTTAATTTGTTTACAGTCAAAACTTTGAATTTTTTTAAAAATTAATACTACTTCTATACAATACTATTTCTCAACACATATACATTTTGTTCAATTTTGAATTACAAGTGTCAATTTAACTCACCCCACATCTTTGACACCATCCACTTTAGATAAATATAGTAATGACTATTATTAATCATTTACTAAATTAGAGATTGTCTCTAGAACAGATATATGCTTCAAAACTCAATTAAAGAATAATATATCCGAATTTTTAAAATTAAGCACAAACCCATGGAGTTATTCACATTTCTTTTTCTTATGTGTAATATCTTTATTAAATTCAAGGGAATATGTGGTAGTATTGAGGTTATTTAATATATTTATAAAGATATTACACGTGGAAAAAAGGATTGTAAAGAACTCCATGGGCTTGTGTGCTTAATTAAAAAAACAAAACCATAGTTATATTAATCTTTAATTGAGTTTGAAGTTTATATCTGTGCTAGAGACAATCTCTAGTTTAGTAAATGATTAATAATAATCATTACTATAATTATATAAAGTGGATAGTGTCAAAAATGTGGGTTGAGTTAATTTTACATTTGTAATTCAAAATGTAATTATTTAACATAGATAAATATTTTTTTACATAATAAAGATATGATGAGTGCTGTTTAAGCACGAAATGCATCTTGGAAATCATTTGTCTTTTATTGTCTTTTATATGAATTTAAAAAAATATGTGGTAATACTGAGGTTGTTCAATATACTTAAATCTTCTTATGTTTAATGTATGTGTGTGCCCGTGTGTGATAAATTATGTATATACTCATAATGCTTAATTTTCAAAAAGAAAAAAATATATCAGCTTTCAAATATTGATTTTTTTTTACAATTTAAAATAAACTGATCTGATGTCAATCGTTATTCAGAACACTAAACGTTACTTTAAAATTAACTGTACTTTATAATTAATATTTTTCTCTATTATTAAGAGGCCTTAATATGAAATATTTTACAGAATGCTTTGTGAATAAGATGCAACCAACTGTCTTGCACTAAAACAGGGGTGGGCAATTGTTTTGGCTTGGGGGCCACAGAGGTTGGTGGAGGGCCGCATCGGGGGTCACTTTGTGGAAGCAAAGGTTAGCGAAGGGCCACACCTTTTTTCATGACACAATAAACGCACTGCTTTATTCCCTGTATTACCAAAGAAATATTTGTTTGTCCATTCTTCATTAAACACATGACATTCATCACTATTTTACATTTTTTCAGTGGGTTCATGGTTTCACTAAAGTTGGAAATGTATATATTTGGTAATGCAAAGACAAAATTGAAATTAACCAGATCAACTGGAAAAGCACTGCACATTGTATATACACTGTGCATGTGTATTGATGTGGCCATCCTAGTGGAAAATATGAGATGAATCTTCGGTCATGCACAAGAAGGAAATCTCACTTCATGGTGGATTTTTCTTATTGTCATAGAGGGCCGCATAAAAACTCCTAGTGGGCCACATGTGGCCCTCGGGCTGCTATTTGCCCACCCCTGCACTAAAACATTTGCACTGTTTTTTTTATATAAATGCATTAATGCTTATAACTAATCACCCATTAGGATGCACATTTTCATTTGTAACTTAGATATAAACCTTAGACTTAATTTATTAAACACAATCATATGATGATGACTTCTAAAGAGTTGTAATCTAGGATGGCTAATGAGTGTTCATTTTTTGAAAAGCATTTGTCTTTTTCCAGACTTTTTTATTGATATGTTTCAAGTAGGTGCAGTGAAATAGTTTTAATTTTATTTAATATATGTATGCCATCAGAAAAAAATAGAAATGCTGTAATTTGAAGCTATATGAGAGGGGGGGGACCCAAAAATAACTACAATCAATTTCTGCTTTGCATGCCTGTTGTAGTATATACTTCTGCTGCTACATACATCTTGCAGAAACCCTTTCCCATCAATCTGTCAAATGGCATCACCATGTAAAATCATGGGGCCATGTAGCACCTTTTTTTTTTTGCAAAGTGTATTTCACATATTTGTCAATTTGTTTATAACGACCGAAAAGTTTGACAATGTGAAATTCCACATTTGTTTACAGAAAACATTAAGAAAAAAGTTGTAATGCTTGAAAAAGAGATTATAAGCAATCTGAGCTCATAAAAAACACAAGTTTATGAGGGGTTAATTAAAATGTTTATTTCACCACAATCCCTAAAAAGCTTAGCAAGTGAAGTCCAAAGTCAAAAAAATTAGTTTTTTTTTTTTTATGTAAAGAGAATTTCCTCTCATATTTAGTTTGTAACCATCAGACATTTTATCTCAAGTTCTGAAACATTTACAAGATGGGGTAAAATGCAAGCATCTGTTTTGGGATAAAGAAAAGAGTAAAAGCACTATCCCCACAAAATATCATCTCTTAAAACCTTAAATGTGAAATACTTCTTAATTAAAATCAGCATGACCCAGCTTATCTATCAATCATATCCGTTCGATCTGACTTTGGGTGATTTTTTTTTTTTTGTAATTTCTCAAAAGAAAAAATGACTCGAGTTTTTTTTTTTTTTGGAGACTTAGAAGTAAGGGTAGGATGACAGGGATGTTAAAATGCATCACTTTTTCAGTGTTTTTGGACTATCTTGAAAAGTGACAAACAGGTTTATACTGATGCAATGCATTAAATAGATTATACTTTTTAAATCAATTCATTTTGCACACCTAAAAATAAATATACAAATTTTTATTACAAAATTCCACCCCCACCCCCCTGCATAAATGTCTCAGCAATCAGCAATCATCTTATCATCATACATAAATATTTTTAAATTAAATATTTATACTAATAATATAGTGTTGAAAAAATAACTGTTTCAAAAGTTTACCTACCTATCTATCTATCTATCTATCTATCTATCTATCTATCTATCTATCTATCTATCTATCTATCTATCTATCTATCTATCTATCTATCTATCTATCTATCTATCTATCTATCTATCTATCTATCTATCTATCTATCTATCTATCTATCTATCTATCTATCTATCTATCTATCTATCTATCTATCTATCTATCTATCTATCTATCTATCTATCTATCTATCTATCTATCTATCTATCTATCTATCTATCTATCTATCTATCTATCTATCTATCTATCTATCTATCTATCTATCTATCTATCTATCTATCTATCTATCTATCTATCTATCTATCTATCTATCTATCTATCTATCTATCTATCTATCTATCTATCTATCTATCTATCTATCTATCTATCTATCTATCTATCTATCTATCTATCTATCTATCTATCTATCTATCTATCTATCTATCTATCTATCTATCTATCTATCTATCTATCTATCTATCTATCTATCTATCTATCTATCTATCTATCTATCTATCTATCTATCTATCTATCTATCTATCTATCTATCTATCTATCTATCTATCTATAATTCAGTAAAATAACTTATAAAAATACTTTCACCAAATACATTTTTGCTATTATTTTATGAATTTTCCATTCACATCATTAGCTCTAGAGTTATCCATTGAGGAAGAGACATCATTGAAATCAGATGACAAAATTGATATATGCATTGTGTTTTATTTTCTTTTTTTTTTTCTATTGTTGTAACAAATCAAGTTTTATTTTCTATTTTTAATCTCCAATTTTTACATTTTTTATTTTTGATACAAATTCACCAAATGAAATTAGTCTAAAAACAAAATTGATAAGGAATTTGAAGACAGAATTTCTAACTCACTTCAGCCATCCATTCTATCTCATACTACCAATACACATGATCACACCCATGTGAAAAAGGTAAATGATCTTCAATATTCATATTTTATGCTGAACCAGCACACATCAGTTGGGTTAGATCATCTCCCACACATAAATATAATCCACCCTCAGTTTATATTAAGATAGCAAATCTTCACACTTTAATGAGCAGGCTTCAATCTACTCCATCCTCCAACTCTTCAGCTATCAATACAATTGAAAATCTGATGATGGCATACCTAAATCCCTTGTTAATGCTAATATTATAAAAATTCAAATATTGACTTTAACAATTTTTGATAATACACATTTTTAGTTCCTTTAGTCTCTAATATCAATAAAATTTCACTTAATTATTTTATTTTAAAAATTACAAAAATTCAATAAAACCAACATATGGGTCATCCATTAAGCATCACATGATTATCATCTCTTATACTAGCACATAATTGTTTATAAACAAGGCAAAACTCTCCATATAATAGTGACACTCTGTGCCAACCAGATTAATCAATGTTTGCCAGAAACTAGTCTGGGGATTATTGGATGAGTAGGCATTGGATAGGGATTTTATGCACAAGTCTTTTAGCATCCATTGATTACTCTGGTTGGCACAGGGTGGCACTATTGTATGGAGAGTTTTGCCTTGTTTATGGGTCATCCACATGGTTAGAAATGACAATTTAATATAACTAATACCAATATTAATATATTTTATTCAAATTATCTAATTTTTATATTATAAAAAAATCAATTTTATATTCATCATCATTTATAAATGAATAAAAATAATTTATTAAGTGAAAGTTTACTATAATCATTCAAATTTTGTTTAAGTGTTACTAAAATTTTCTTTCTGCTTACTTATTTAAAACACCTTAAAATAATAATAATAATAATAATAATAATAATAATAATAATAATAATAATAATAATTATAAGTACTTGAAGTTTATCGAAATTGGTAATTCCTGGATGAATGTAGTAATGTTAATATCTTAATTAATACAGCATAATAAGCATTATTTTATTATTCTTAAAATGATAGGATCATTATTTTATCAAATCCAAATTGTTACCCATTTAATCATAACTTTGGTGAATTATTTATTGGCATAATAGGCACATATATGTTAATGCATACAGCAAAACTTTATATGCATTTTATATTTTTTTTAAGAATGCACTTAAAATAAATTCAATTTCTTTCAATTGTTAAAATAGAAACCCCCAAAAGACTAATTGTCTTTTGGATTTAAATTAAACATTTTAAATATATATATATATCTTAAATTTTACACTTTATTTACTGCTAATACAATACACCAATTAAAGTGATAGATAAAATATAGAGAGAGTGTCTTAACTTAAATCATGGACCTTTTCTGTAATTTGTTTAGTGATGTAACATTTATGTCATTGACCTAGAAACAGTATCGAATATTTAACTCAATTTTACAATTTTGACCAAAAAGAGTTATTATTTTATTTGAACCAGAGTTCATTTGAATACATTGTTCCTATATAAAATGTTTTTTTCATATGTAAAAGAAATTAATATTTTAAAATAAAAATAATGATAATGATTTTTAATCATTTCTCATTAAATTACAAGTCAGAAAATATTTGAAATATAGGCATTCTTCATATACTTGGAGCTTAATTGTAAATATAGGGATATGAACACAGACTTTCAAGCACTCTTCAACTATCTATACTATCTCATACCACTGACCCACATGACCACACACATGTAGAAAAGATAAATATTCACCAATATATGTATTTTTTGCTGAACCAGCACTCATCAACTCATCCAGATTATTATCTCTCACACATATATAATCAGTGCTCAGCTTACATTAAAATAGCAAGTCTTCATACTTTAATGGACAGGCTTCAATCTACTCCAAACTCCAACTTTTCAGCCATCCATACCATTGAAAATCTGATGATGGAAAGCCCAAATCCTATGCTGATGACAATATTATTATTATTAAGTCAGAGAATATAAAATAAATAAATAAATACAAAAAATCAATATATCTCCTTGTTTAACAAAAAATTATATTTTTATATACCTTTAATAACAGTGCTGCATTAAAACATACATGATTTTAAACTTACACAATAATTTAAACATGCATACACATGTATTCATACACATATACAAAAATATAACTTGTAATTTATTTTTAAGCCTATTGTTACCAAAATATGCAATAAAAGAAAATATTAATGTAAAAACCTATCAAAATATGTTTTTAAATCTGTAATATTTTATAGCAAGATAAAAAATCCTAACATGATAAAGTGCCTATTATACTAATTAGATAGATAAAAAAAATCACAAATATTACTTTGTATTTTGTTATATCTTCAATAACCCCAAATCTAAAATAAACATCACTTTATTGTCTTAAACAGTTAATGACATATAAACCATGACAATTGTTTTTTTAAATGTGACAACACCCTTTTTTAAACTAATGAAGAGTGTTACAATATATATATATATATCTTACTTTCTATTTTGATACAGTTTTGTATAATATGTTTACAATAAACCCAGAATTAACTACCTCAAACTTCTATTTACACATTTATTGTTTTACAATCTTAAATTTAATATATCAAGGTTATTGAATGGTACAACTAATTATAAAAATAATTATTATTGTTTAATTTTCACAGAATATTCCAATATAATAACTTTACCAATGTCGGTAAGCTACAATTAATCTAAAATTCCTGGTTCCCTGCTTTTATGGATTTGTGAATTTTTCAGATTTCAGGAATGGAACCTTGTCTTACTCCATTATAAACTTAAAATCAGCTAGAAATTTAAATAAACTTTAATTTCACTATCACTAGATTTTGTAAATACTAAATAATTCAGATTGTATGTGAGTGAACAGGAAGGGACTATTATACAACTCATTGGAAGCTTTAGCTATTTAATTCCTGTTCAGTTCTATTAGTTGTATATTCTTTTTATATTGTGCAAATTTATTTTATTAACAAGAGATTGTAAAACTTTAATACAAAATATGCTTAAACTTATATTAGCACAAAAATGTATATAGTATATTTAAACAACAAATCAAAACAATCCTCTTTAAATAACCTCAAAATGAAAACAATAGTTATGTAGTTATGTAAATCTGAAATAAATTCCATTCTTTATATATTATGATGACCTTTAATCTAGATAATATGATGATCTCTAATCATTTGTATTCTTTGGACAGGATTGGTATAAAATAAATAAGAAATTAAATGGATTTTGTTTACATTATGCCTTTGATATACCAGATAGTTAATAAGGACTATTATCTGGCTTTTTGATTATTGAAGTTTATACTATGAGACAAAATGTGATGTAAAAAATAATTTATTACTGAACATTATGATATAATGAGAATTTATATGATGTTAAACCACTAAACATCACATGATCACCATTTCTTATGCTTGCTCATAATTGCTATTAAACAGGCAAAACTCTCCATACAGTAGTGCCTCTTGCTCCTCATTGATGAAGGCCACAAGCCATAAATTAGTCTGGGGATATTGGATGAGTAGGCACTAGATAGGGATTTTATGTACAAGCCTGCTGGTATCCATTGATTACTCTGGTTGCACTGAGTGGCACTACTGTATGGAGAGTTTTGCCTGTTTAATAACAGTTATGAGCAAGCATAAGAAATGGTAATCATATGATATTCAGTGGTTTAATACCAATCCTGCTTAATAGGATAGTGGTGGCTATGGTTATTAAAGAGCCAAAGACACCAAAATATATGGGTACTAAACTGAGTTCAGACCCATATGACTTTATAAGCTAATGAGCTTAGATTGAAAATATTATTGTTTTCAATTTGATTCTCATAGTTTTGTAGTTAAGTAGAGATAAAAGGTGGCTGCTGGAGAGTTGCATTAGATCCTAAGATCTAGGTGCAGTGCTCTCAGATCCAAGGCTCCTCACTGATGAAGGACACAAGCCAGAAACTAGTCTGGGGATATTGAATGAGTAAGCCCTAGATAGGGATTTTATGCACAAGCCTTCTGTTATTCATTGATTACTCTAGCTTGCACTGAGTGGCACTACTGTATGGAGAGTTTTGCCTGTTTAATTCATATGATATCTTATCATGTTTATAACAAATGTGGCTTAAGAATAAATATGATTATGATTATTAAAAAAACTATGCTCATCGTAATACATAGATATTGAACTTACTTTAGATCTATATAACTATACAGGTAGATTGGCTTAGATTGAAGATATTAACATGTTTTTAAATTCTGTCTAGTAATATTGTAATAAAACCAAAAAATAAAAGATGGCTGCTAGAAAAAGATGCATTAGATCCAAAGCATCCAAATGGCCTATTCCCAGATCCAAAAGCTTCTTAGTTATAAAAATCTTAAGCTAAAAACTAATCTGTGGGTATTGGATAGGGTAGCAGTGAATAGGGATTTATGAAGCATGATCATATAGCATCTGCTGATGGTTAAAACTTACACTAGGTGGCCAAATATAGGATGAGAAAAAAAATTTGCTGTTGAACAAAAGAGATCATACAATATTCTGTTAGTTCAATAAATTTTATATCAAATAATAAAATAATGTTTTAATACTAAGCATTAAAACCAGTTACCTGACATGGAATAAAAAGAATAATACAGAATAATGAAATCTAAAGACTTGGGTATCACAAAATATGAAAGATAATGCTCAGAAATTATCTTCTAAGATTAAAGCACAATAATTATAAAACAAAAGTATCAGAAGTAGAAACAACTATTACTTAGCAGAGAAATGCTAAGCAGAATTTAAATAAAAATGACAGAAATTAAAAAAAAAAACCAATGATTTGGGATCAAAATTATAACAAGGTCAGTAGCAAATGTAGGTGACTTGGAAAAGAAGATATAAAATCTGAACTTAGAATTTCAGGTGGAAATCTTTAAACTAAAGCCAAACAAATCACAAAAGAAATAGAGTAAAATTAGAAATAATAATGAAAAGTTTAAAGTAACTTCACATGATCACCATCTCATACTAGCACATAATTGTTGTAAACAAAAACAAAACTCTTTTCTCCATACAGTAGTGCCACCCTGTGCTAACCAGAGTAATCAATAGATGCCAGAAGGCTTGTGCATAAAATCCCTATCTAGTGCCTACTCATCCAATATCCCCAGACTAGTTTCTGGCTTGTGGCCATCATCAGTGAGGAGCCTTAGATCTGAGAGCACTGCACCTAGATCTTAGGATCTAATGCAATACTCCAGCAGCCACTTTTTAACTCTACTTTACTACAATAACTATGAGAATGAAATTGAAAACACAAAAAATATTTTCAATCTAAGCTCAATAGCTTATATAGTCATATGGGTCTGAACTCAATTCAGCACCCATACATTTTGGTATCTTTGGCTCTTAAACAGCCATAGCCACCACTATCCTATTAGGCAGGATTGGTGTTATACCACTAAACATCACATGATCACCATCTCATACTAGCACATAATTGTTGTAAACAAAGGCAAAACTCTTTTCTCCATACAGTAGTGCCACCCTGTGCTAACCAGAGTAATCAACAGATGCCAGAAGGCTTGTGCATAAAATCCCTATCTAGTGCCTACTCATCCAATATCCCTAGACTAGTTTCTGGCTTGTGGCCATCATCAGTGAGGAGCCTTAGATCTGAGAGCACTGCACCTAGATCTTAGGATCTAATGCAACCCTCCAGCAGCCACCTTTTAACTCTACTTTACTACAAAACTATGAGAATGAAATTGAAAACACAAAAAATATTTTCAATCTAAGCTCAATAGCTTATATAGTCATATGGGTCTGAACTCAATTCAGCACCCATACATTTTGGTATCTTTGGTTCTTAAACAGTCATAGCCACCACTATCCTATTAGGCAGGATTGGTGTTAAACCACTAAACATCACATGATCACCATCTCATACTAGCACATAATTGTTGTAAACAAAGGCAAAACTCTTTTCTCCATACATACATAATTGTTTACAACAATTATGTGCTAGTATGAGATGGTGATCATGTGATGTTTAGTGGTTTAACACCAATCCTGCCTAATAGGATAGTAGTGGCTATGGCTGTTAAAGAGCCAAAAACACCAAAATGTATGGGTGCTGAATTGAGTTCAGACCCATATGACTATATAAGCTATTGAGCTTAGATTGAAAATATTTTTTGTGTTTTCAATTTTATTCTCATAGTTTTGTAGTAAAGTAGAGTTAAAAGGTGGCTGCTGGAGGGTTGCATTAGATCCTAAGATCTAGGTGCAGTGCTCTCAGATCTAAGGCTCCTCACTGATGATGGCCACAAGCCAGAAACTAGTCTGGGGATATTGGATGAGTAGGGACTAGATAGGGATTTTATGCAAGCCTTCTGGCATCTATTGATTACTCTGGTTAGCACAGGGTGGCACTACTGTATGGAGAAAAGAGTTTTTAAAGTAACTTCATAAATATAAAGTTGAAATTGAAAAAAGTATTTTGAAAAAATAGGAAGGATTACAAAAATTTAAAAGAAAAAGTTGTCATATAAATATAAAACTTTCATGATAAAGTTCAAAGGTCAAGGGAATAGGCTTGAGAAGAAGCTTAAAATACTGAAAGTAAAAATAATCCTTAGAGACACAGTAAAACTGCAAAGTAATCAGAAAAAGAATTAGAAAAGCAAACAAATAGTCTTTTTTTTTTTTTAAGTTTTGCCAGATGTTTAAATGTTTGGTTATATTTACATTTCATCAGTATATTAATTTCTGATCTTTCATATATTTTACTAGATGGATCATACTAGAATATTCCAAGCTTGTGACTGCTAAATGTTGCCAATTGGCAATTTTGCACCAGACGCTGATATTATTCTCCAGGAAAGAATATAGTTATTGAATCTAATGATATTCACACATCAGGTACAAAAATTAAGTTGTTGTATTTATGATCTGAAGAAGAAGGAAGGATAAGATATTAAAAGATGTCTTATGCGACTGTAAAATTTGTGATGTCCAATATGACTTGTTGGTGAAGCTATTTGAATAAAACTGATAATAAAATCTGTGTAGACCTGAAAAGCTGAATAATCATAATAATAATAGCCATTCATAAATGATAATGCCCATTCAAACTTAAAAAAGAATGAAAGTAAAGCAAATAGAAGAAGAAACTGCTTTAGCAATAAGTTTTGTAGTGATGATTACAAACCAATTCTTGAATAACAAATATGTCCACATATAAAATATGCTGGTGCATTTTATTTTATTTTATTATGTCTTTATTTTATTCAGTAGAAAACTTTTCTTTCTGAAATATTTCAATACCATGTTTAATTATAGATATCCAATGTACTATATTTTTTGCCATATCTTCCCAGTGAAGAAATGGTCATTGCACATTTTTAGAATATCTTTGAGGTAATCTTTATAATGTAGTCTAGGCTTATCTCTCCCAAAATACCAGATTTACATAAACCAGATAGCAGTCTTTTAAAATGTCTTATATAGTTCATTCATTTGCAATACAACAACGGTGTGATTTTAAAATTGTGGACTCCATAATATCACATCTAGCAAGTTGATAAAAATATTAGTATGATGATCTTGTCTTTGTATTTCTAAAATTCTATGGAGCATCCATAAGTCAAATATTTATAAACCCTTTATATTGTGATAATAGAGTAATTATGTTTTACTTCCATACTACAAATTCGGTGAAATAACATCTTCAGAAACAATTAACTTAATTGCAATGGTTATATGTCTCTGATAAAATATTCTCTCTTTTATCTTGTTATAAACAGCAGTGGCATATTGGAATCTTTGTTATGCCTCAATATCTAACTTCACCTTTCTACTTGCAATATTACCAAGATATTTAAATTGGTTTAAATTCTCAAGTTGATGACCATCCAAGGTGATATGTTGTTGAGGATTTTTCTTCCATCACTATCGAATAAAGAACTTGAATTTTTTTAACATTAATTAATAAATTAAGATGTTTATAAGTTGCATTCAAAGCATTAAATATATTCTGTAAAGTATCTTTTGATAGTGGACAAAATAGAATGATCATAAGCATATTGTAAATCCATAATCCAAAAAGAAGTTATGTAAATCCATAATTCAAAAAGATGATCATAAATCCAGCATCCAAAGAGACAATCTGCAAATCCAGAATCCAAAGAGAAGTTCTGTAAATCCAGAATCCAAAAAGAAGTTATGTAAATCCAGAATTCAAAAAGACAACTGTAAATCCAGAATCCAAAAAGATGATCTGTAAATCCAGAATCCAAAAAGAAGTTATGTAAATCCATAATTCAAAAAGATGATCTGTAAATCCAGCATCCAAAGAGACAATCTGCAAATCCAGAATCCAAAGAGAAGTTCTGTAAATCCAGAATCCAAAAAAAAGTTATGTAAATCCAGAATTCAAAAAGACAACTGTAAATCCAGAATCCAAAAAGATGATCTGTAAATCCAGAATCCAAAAAGAAGTTATGTAAATCCATAATTCAAAAAGATGATCTGTAAATCCAGCATCCAAAGAGACAATCTGCAAATCCAGAATCCAAAGAGAAGTTCTGTAAATCCAGAATCCAAAAAAAAGTTATGTAAATCCAGAATTCAAAAAGACAACTGTAAATCCAGAATCCAAAAAGATGATCTGTAAATCCAGAATCCAAAAAGAAGTTATGTAAATCCATAATTCAAAAAGATGATCTGTAAATCCAGCATCCAAAGAGACAATCTGCAAATCCAGAATCCAAAGAGAAGTTCTGTAAATCCAGAATCCAAAAAAAAGTTATGTAAATCCAGAATTCAAAAAGACAACTGTAAATCCAGAATCCAAAAAGAAGTTCTTGCTTTCACTTTTCATCAGTCTAATCTAAAACTTCCTTTACCAAACTTGTATTGCTGTATGATCCCTGTTTCATTAAGAGGCCTCTAATAGTTCCAAAGCTCACTACCATAAAAACTTAATATTTAAGTAGGAGTAAATACAGTTTCTTGTTTAACACAAGTTTTCATTAAACAGAAACCTCAACTTAGTGAGTTATAAAATGATTAGACTTGAGTGCTGACAGTTTTTGTATCAAAACTCAATTTATATATTTTGAGCTCAAGTGTCACATGACTTTCAGAGCAACTAATTATTTAATTAATATTATTTTTATTAAAAAATGCAAAATTCTTAATTTAAAGCTTAAAGTAAAATCATAAATGATTAGAAAAATTTTAAACACTTAAAAATTTGATTTTTTATTTATTGTACGTATAAAAAATCAATGCATTTTGCAATTTCTATTTTAACAACTTTTTTACTAAACTTATTAATTAGTTACTTTCTACTAATGAAGTGAGCAAGAAAAACTGACAATTCCCAAAACTGAAGAACTGCATCAAGCTAATAAACAAATGTTGATTACATTTCTTATAAAGTCCTTCATCTATAAGACAGAGGTCAAAGATTTATATAGAGATTTTCAAAAAATTAATGAGAATTTTATTAGCAACAATAATTTCAAATTGATTTACTTGGAGATTTCATCAAACCAAAACAATTATTTCTTCTTTTTTTTTCCTGCTTATTATTGAAAGAGAAATCCATTATATTGATGTTCTCTTAGGATAATTTAGAAATGAAGTTTTATGAGCACATTTAAATGATTAAACAATATAAAAGTTTATTCAGAAGAAAAGCAAAACATAAAAGATAAATCTAAAAAGGTAATACTTGATATCATAGTTTACAAAAATATTAAATACTATTGCATAAGAATAAAAAATTAAATAATACACTTTATTATATGCTACTATAACACTATAGTTTATAAAATGAACGCAAAATATTGCGTAAATAGCCAATTATAGTTCCGCATAATATATTTGAAAATATTAGTCACCAGGTAAATCAAATGTCGGTTAGTGATGATATAAATATCTTTCCGAGTTTTACTTTCTAGCTAAATACAAGTAGTTACCCATTTAGCAACCAATATTAGATAGCCATGTGTATTGCCAATGACCAGCTGTCTAAATATATATATATATATGGAATCTGTAAATAATTTGAAAATTTTATTTGGCTTGGATAGTTCGTGGGCATGCATATATATATATATATACTTACTGAAGACATTAGTAAAATCAGGTTTTTAAAAATTGATGTAGTTTTTTATTCACAAGTAGTCATGTAAACATGTTTTATTATTATTTTCTTTCTACATGAGAGCTTTATATTTTATCTTAGAAGAAACTTTATTATCAACTAATAGATTATTGCTTGAGGTGGAAAATATCAAATCAATTTTGTACTTTAAGAAACTGGTGCATTCCGAACTAATATTTTATTAAAGCGATTATTTCATGATAATGAAAATTTAACTGTCTTATTTTTTTCGCCATACATTAGTGAAATAAACCATATGTAAAAATCAGTTACAAAACTAATTATATACAAATTAATTATTAAACTAGAATAGAAGTACATTTTTATTTTTATTTTTTTAAAAAAGAAAAAATATATACATAATGTAGGTTACTTATATTAGTAAAATAGAATATTATTAAAATAATTTTTTAAATTGGAGGTTTAGAAACTCTTATGAAAATAAACTTTATTTTAGTTGCCTTTTTTAAATACAGATTTTTTTAACAAAATATATAAATTTTGTAAAAGGTATTATTTTAAGATAATAAAGATTTTTTTTTTTTGTCAAACATTAGTATTTTTATTCTTAAACATCAAATAACATTCTATCTATTAAGGATTGCATGAAGGACCGAAACTTCCTTCACATAAGAATGTCAACCTTTATTACATACTCACTATGGATAACTAGATGCAAGATCACCTTCAACGTCCCACCGCCAAATGCAAAGGCAACATTTATCAGTACTCTAAAGAAGATTTTAAAAAAAGATGAAATTCTATCAACGAAATTCCTTTATGAGAACACTTGGAGTCTGTTCAAAATCCACAGCATCCAAACATCCCTATAATCACTCATGGAATGAACTGAACTATTGTATTCAAAGCTCATAAAAAATAGAGATCACATTATTAAAGCAGTTGATCTCCTTGAACAAGAAAACACCAATAAACCAATGTTCCAAATGTACTAAAGAATTCACACTCAGAGCCTTCCCTAATAAAGTTAATTTGGATTAAAAAAACACTGGCCGCCAACTATTGCCTTCTTCCTGTGTTGTATATGTATGTAACCCTTTTATATCATTTTACTTACAATGTAAACATATATATGCAGTGTGACTCAGAAGAATAAATGTATTTTTTTTTATCAATAATAAAGTCCTTTTTGAAACTAAACATCAAATGACTTTCTAAGCAGTCAGTACTTTGCTTATGAATTGTATTTATTATACTAGCAAGATCTCCCTACAGTAGTGCCACCCTGTGTAAGCATTGTAATCAATAAATGCTGTATGCAAAAAATCCCTCTTTAGTGTCTATTCATCAATATCCCAAGACCAGTTTCTAACTTGTGGCTTTCATCAGTGGAAAGTCTTGGGTTTGAGAGTACTGCACCTACACCTTTGGATCTAATACAACACTTCACCAATGATCTTTTACCCATTTATTTAACTATAAAGCTATAATAACCACAAAATGAAAACACAATAATGTCTTTAATCCAAGATAATTCACTTGTGTAATCATACAGATTTGAACCCGGTTCAGTATCTATACATTTTAATGTATTTGGTTTTTTAATAATCACAGAAACCATCATTATGTCAGAAAGATTAGTATTAAACCATTAAAGCATCACATGATCACCATTTTCTATGCTTACACAAGTGATTAAAATAGCGAACTCTCCATATGCTAGTTTAACCATATATTATCCAAAATGTAGTCCATATATGCCTAAATGTATTCAACTACATTAATTAACCACTGGTATGTAAATGAATAAATAATCACTGTAACACTGTACAGAGAAATCTAACTATTACCTCATCACTGAACACTATTTTATCCTGGAATAAGATCTTTTGAATTGTCCCTAGGCACTACATCAGTCCCCTTGTATATCAACATGGTAATAGCTAACATATTACTTAGAAGTGCATGATTTAATTTTTATATACTTATAATTTTGCAATATAGCCCACCACATGGCTCTGATCACTCATTTACTTCATTTAATATATTAATCAATCATCTTTAAAGAAAAACAAAATTGAGAAAATTAATCTATATCATAGACACTGCTTTGACTTTTCAAAACAAATCCTTCCTAAATAGAAAACTTTCTCAAAAAAAATTTGGAAAGGTCTAATTTATTTTTCAAATATTGGATCACAACACATTTGAGCATCTGCATTGGGCAGAGCTGTACTGTCATCAGTGCATCTTGAATTTTTAGTCTCCCACTACACCACTGTAACCAAACAATACAGGAGACTGATATTTATATAGTACGATTGCAATATCTTTTACTAAATTAGAATATAAATTTGTAAATATTTTAGAGAAAGGCTTCATCCTATATTGTATGCATCTTGAATGTTTATAATAGACAAAAATATCTTTATTTGCCAATAGAAGGGCCTCTCAAACCTTAACATAAGATAGTGACTTTTTATAAAGTTAAGAGCAGGCCATCTTATCTTTAACCTAACTTTCCACTTACATAGGCCAATCTGAAGCATTTTGATTTGGAAGCATGAAGCTTTTAGATCATTTGCCTTAAATTCAATATTCAAGAATGTAAAGGTGTGAGTTCGATTTCTATGTGAATACTGTCACTGTGCATATGAGGCCAGCAACATCTGAAGAAGAGTGGAGAATAATACTATTCAAAACATTGTGCAATTACTAACCTGTGTTGTCTCTTTGTGTGTTATTTGTTTGGGTTTGAAATGTTTAAATAAAGTTAAAATTTTTCTATACATTCAACATTTACTTTTAGATGATGGAAATAGTCCAATATATTACATCTAATTTCATTCCTTACATTATTGGGTTAATGTAATATAGCAAGCTCTAGAGACCAAGGTCCATAGGTTATGTTCCTGCTTTGTCACTTTTATTTGTCTAAAACTTTTTGTGAATTGAGAAACAAATATTCATTTATTTTGTTGTATTAATACATGAGTACCTATAGGTGCATATTGGTGGTCAGATTGTACAATAGTATACTCCAAGATTTGAATACTAATCTCTCAATACCTAGTACATTTTGCATTATTATCTAATAGATATAGTTGAAATTCATTAACTTTTCTCTTTTATGGTTAATAAAATATTTATGATATACAATACTATGGATGATTTAGAAAGACTAAAAGAAAATCTTAAAGACAGCCAAAGGTTTATTTTCTTAATAGGTATATTCTTTTCATCCCATCTTTTTTCCCTTGAAAAGTTAAAGACATTTCAATTTATGATTTTTGTCTATACATCACAATCATACAGCTTCATACTGACCATTAACTATAGCAAAAGCATTCATCAACCGCATGGTATATATATTCATTTCAAAGAATACATGGTATATATTGCTATATACTCCTGAAAGTGATTAATAATATTGCTATAAAGTTGCAAAAGTATTTTCATAAAAAGCTGCCTCATGTTAAAAAATTAAGCCCTCCCCCCAAATAAAACAAAAGATTAATTAGTATCAGCTTTAAACTAATGTATATATATATATGTGTGTGTGTGTGTGTATGTCTGTAAGTGTGCGATGTGAGTTTTTTTTAACTATATAATGCAATGTATGTTAAAGCATAATTCTGTAACAATCAAATGAACCATGAAAGATAAATTCATTATTATCATATAAAAACTTCTAGTTGATGAAGACATCTATCTATCTATCTATTCATATCTATCTATCTTGCTCCTTCCCTGTCAATTTATCTATCGAATTTATGTCTTTCTATTTATCTATCTTTTTATATATTTATCTATCTATCTATCTATCTATCTATCTATCTATTTATCTATCTATCTATCTATCTATCTATCTATCTATCTATCTATCTATCTATCTATCTATCTATCTATCTATCTATCTATCTATATATATATATATATATATATATATGTGTGTACTATTCAAATGTAAGAATATTGTCTACACTAAACTTAATGTAATTAGAAAGTACTTGAACACTGATTTGTAAGCTCTTTACAGTTATGCACTCAATCTTATACAAAAAATTTGATACCCAACATTACTTTTCCATTTATAGGTATGATATTTTTAGAATTATTCACTAACACAAAATGAAACATTAAAAACATCCCCATATTCTTATAAAATTTCACTTGAGTATTTTAAATATATGAAATAGGCATCTATTTTTATTATTAATCTTCAATTCCTTTAAATCATTATAACTCTTTTTAAATTGACATAAATTACTGCTACTCTGTTCAGTCTTATACCCAACTTCAAGCAATTCCTTGGAAAATATGTCAACATTTTTTAATTTATCACTATGGTAATGACATAATTTTTCACAATGGAAAGTCATGCCATTACTAGTGTGAAAAATTACAAAATTTTGTTGTCAAGTGTTGTTAGCTGAGAGGTCAGTGCAGCCGCCTTGCAAGCAAGCAGTAGGTTGCAAACGTTTGTCATAGGTTCATCTCCTGGCCGATGCTATGACATATGGAAAAAAAAATTACAAAATTTTGAGATATTTGTGAAGGAATTACTTGAAGTTGGGTGTAAGATTGAGCAGAATAATACTACTTTATGTCAATTTAAAAAGAGTTATAATAATTTAAATGAGTTGAAGATTGAAAATAAAAAATAGATGTCTATTCCATATATTTAAAATACTCAAGTGAAATTTTTTAAAGGTATATAAAGGAATATTTTTAATATTTCATTTTGTGTTACAAATAACAGTAATATGTTAATGAATACTTTTAAAAATGTCATACCTGTCAAGCAGAAAAGTAATGTTGCTTATCAAATTTTTTGTGAGGATAGGTTATCATATATAAGTGTATTAAGGTGCAGCATTGAAAAAAGATTAAAAAAGCATGAATTGCTAAACAAGTGTGTGAAAAGTAAAACTAATAATGATTTAATGACTGCTTCAGTTTTTTTAGATCATAAAAGGACATGTAAATTTATATTTAAGTTTGATATTAAAAGTATTAAGATTCTTCATGATGAGAGAAACCATAATGAAATAAAAATTAAGGAGGCATTTTTAATAAATAAAAATAAAATGACTATAATAGACAAGCTGCTAACATTAAAATTCAGGATTCATGAGATTTGAGTTGATGATATTTGCTTCTGTTATGTTTTTGGAATTTAATGGCAGCTGAGGAGGGTTAATGAATTAGACTGTATATAATAGTTAATTACCATTATATTTATTATTTTTATTGTCATTACAATAGCTTTTAATATATGGACATTTTATTTGTATTATATATATATTGTCTTTTTTTAGGTAAGTGGTCATTTTAATTTTAAAAAGAAGTCATTGATGAGTTGTTTGCCAGGTGAGTTGATAAAATATGGACAGTACATAAAAATATATCATAATGAGTGTTTTTGTTGATTAAATAGGAATTTAAAATAGATTTGAATAAACCCATATAGGCTTTTTTTGATAAAAAATAGTTCATCACAACTGTATAATATGGATCGCATTGTTATTAATTTTTAAGAAGGCTAATTTTTTTGATATAGAAAATTAACACATCCATCATTAGTTTATTAAGATTATAATTACACTATTCAAATCTAATGTGTTAATAATAATATAGTAACATTTTAGCTGACAATATATGTGAATAACTTTTCAACATTGGGTGTTAGAGATTTTTTTATTTTTACATTTTTAAACACTATAATATTTTGTTTAAATATAATTACATTAATAAATGACATTTTTAATACATTATTATATATTTAATATCATTATTTATTTGTCTAGTTTTTTATAAACAAGTCTAGCAATTAATATTATATAATACATCAAGATTAACATTCCAACCTTGGTTTATTATATAAATAAAATACTCTCAATCCAATGTTGTTTTTTTCTAAAAACAATTTCTCATGAGCTTTGGATTGAGAGTATTTTACTTACTTAATAAACAAGTGTTGGGATGTTATCTCCATTTATTGTCTGATTTTTTATAAATTTGAGACACTGATTTTATTTTATTTTTTCACTTCTCACTATTAGTCATAAGAAAATAGAATGTTTTTTTTTTCTTAAATGAATGTCAAAACGTCTATAACATAATAGACTTTTAACTTTATTCATTTAAACTTATATATGTCATATATGTTTGGAATTGTACTTAATGCTCACTTTAATGATTTATTGTCATAAGTTATTTTCAACTGCAGTTTACTTTAAAACAAATTTTATTAGGTCTAATAAAGGTTACATTTTTGTATAAAAAACATAATTAAAGGAATAAAAAAAAGCAACAACATGCATTTGAGACTATTGTTAAACAATTGAGATTTGAAAGACTCAAATTATATAGTATTGACCAATGTTGACAGTTGATGTTATTATTTATGTATATTTGAGTGGTTGGGAAGTTTGTATAGCTTCCAAGTATCTTCAAAAATAAATTTTGATGACAATAGTTGATCTCTCTTCTTAATTTTTTCCATTGTTTTCATAAAGCAGGCATTTTGATCTGGGTGAGGCTGTGTATATGTCATTTTACACCTCACAAACCAGATTGAATATGTTATAAAAATTGATAATCTGATGACTGGGAATTGTTTAGTTTTGATGCTTTTTTGCAGCGAGATTATAGTGTAGTAGTCTGTCTTGATGTTGTTATATATTATTTGTCTCACTGTTTCCAGTGCATTACATGTTGTAATGATGTGGTTGTAGGACTCCTCCTCTCTATGACATCTGGGGCACATCGGATCTACTTTTGTGATATGCCGTCTATGACAAAGGAAGGATAGAGTTGGCATAGCTTCAAGATTTATTTTTATTATGAAATCAAGGTACTTGGGCTCAGAGCCCAATATTTAAGTAACGAGGTTATCCTGTTGTTGGTTAAGCCCAGTTTTGGGTTTTGGATGTGTGGATCTGGGTTTATTAACTGATGCGCTTCCCAGATGTTTATTTTTTTTAAGCCATTCTATTGTAATTTCATCATAGCGCTGTATATTATGAGCTTTTGTATAAAGCCAACTATTTCTTTTTGGAGGTGGTGTATCTGTTGGCTGTACTGCTGCTAGTATTTGTGTGTAGCCATATTTGATTCCTAGATTGTGTAGAAGGGTGTGTATGTTTTTGTATGAGTATGGCTGGGATGGCATGTAGTGACATACCATTATATTTGCGATGGTACTGCATTTTGTCTATGCTGATGGCCACTGTTTTATTCCTCCAGAGGAGCCTTGCACATAGTCTGTTGATTTTTTTAATGAAAGAGTTAGGTGTGTACATAACAGGCAAATAGTAGGAAATTCTACTCATTACCCTCATGTTCAATAAATCCACTTTTCCCTGTAGAGAGAGATAGACTCCTGACAGGGTATTTGTTATTTTTTCAGTTGCTTGAATTATGTTATCTTGGAGTTCTTTCGACATGGCTGTTTGGGATTTGTATATTGGAAATCCCAGAAATTTTTGAGGATCAGCATGATAGTTTGATGCTATTTTTTTCCTGTTAGGATACACCAGGTAGATGATTTTCTGGTGTTGATTTTGCGGCCGGAAACGTTAGAGAAGGAGTTGATGATGTGATATAGATGTGGTAGGTATTTCTTGGACGGAAGGATGACAAGTACATCGTCCATATATTTTTTTCCAATTCTGGAATGAAGACTCCAGGTAGTAGAGAATTTATGTTTCTGAGAAGTGGATTTATATATAGCACAAATAGCAGGGTACTGAGAGGCGAGCCTTGTGAAATAGATGATGTGGGGGTGAATCTCTCAGTGATTATGCCATTTAGTGAGATATGTATCTCTCTACTGATTAGTAAATTTTCTATGATTTGTACCATCTCAGATGGAATGTCTATATCTGAGAGAGATTGTAGCAGTACTCTTATGTTTACTGTATCAAATGCTTCTGATATATCTAGTTGAACTGCCAAGGGTCTTGACTGCCTATGAGACCTAATATGGTCAAGTAGTATCTTAGTCTCGCCCATGGCTGTCAGAGCAGATGATCCTTTTTTGCGTATTGTGATGGAGCAAGCTGGTTAAGGATAATGGGTTGGATCTTGTCCTTAATGACTCCCTCTATTATTTTGATAAGTAGAGGGGACATGGAGATGGGTCTAATGTTGGATATTTGGGTGAGGTCCTTGTTATTTTTCATGAACGGAACCAGTGCTATTGGGTATAAATTCTTTATAATTTTCCTATCTTTTGATAGGAGGTTGATCATTCCCATCATTATTGGGATAGAGAACTGACTAAGATGTGATATGAGGAATTTCGGGATTGCATGCATCCCAGGGTGAATGTTGTCTGGTATTGAATTAAATTTTGCTATGAGGTCTTGTTCAGTTATGCCATGCTCTTGTGATGGACCGCAGTCATCCCTAAGGCCATCCCGAAGCAGAGGGCATGATTCAAGTGAGGCCCTGAAATGCTGTATGATCACATCAAGCATATGTTGACCTGTAATGTTGGTTCCATTGAGGTTTAAGGGTGATGGGGTTGGCTAGTTTCTTTTTCGATCCCAGTGCCCATGCTAGGTAGCTTCTGGTCCAGCAGTGTTGTCCGGTTAGGAATAACTTCGCCCTCTTAACAGCAATATATTCCGCCAGGATCTTCTGCTTGGATTTGTATTGGGCCTTCAGTCTGAGTACACTTTCAATGTCATCAGGAAGATTTGATAATTGATTAATTTTTTTGTATATATTGTCTAGTTCCTTAATGTGGGTTGATGGACCTCTCAATTTTTTAGTGTATTGTTGGATAACCATATGGAGAATCTGCACACAGGCAAACCAAGCTGTTTCCAGAGGTTGCGATAAGATGTTTATTTTTTTGAATAGGATGTATGCCTCAGAAGGTATTGCTTCTGTGGTGGTGGATTTGGTTATCATTCTGATGGATTTATTCTGACCGATGTTTAGTCCATTCTCCACATCTATCAGAACCGCCATGGCCAGATGATCTGAGAAAACCACATGCTGGAGTGAAGCCTCCAAGTCATAGTGCAATTCCAACATGTAGAAAAGGAGATCAATCAGAGACTGGCATGATCTGGTGTAGAAGAAGAAGGCTCCAGAAGGAAAGCAGCTCTCTCCACTGATAAATCCTCTGTTGAGAAGAGGAAGGTATTTGTAGACTATCTTGTTATATGTGGTGTTAAAGTCACCTAGCAGGATGGTTGGCCAGTTGTTATTGGCTGTTATCATGTTGATTACATTTACTATTCTGATATATAGTTTTAACAAGGCTGTAAACCTTAGCAATGAGCATCTGAAAAAATCGTCACTAGGGACCTCTGTAGGTCTTTAAAACACATATATGTATAGTGATTATTGGGTGTGTATATGTACATTGTATTAAATGTAGTTTTACTATAGCTTATGTTTGCTGCTATTATGTTATTGTCATGGTAGATTATTTTGAATTTGTTTGGAGGCTGTTGGCTGTTTGTTACTATGCCAACTCCACCAGCAGCTGTGTAGTCGACTGTGAGTTTTGTGAAACCAAGACCTTCAAGTACCTCCAAAATCTTTTGACTGGACTCTGAGTGGAACTTGGTTTCACCAAGAAATAAAATGTGGGGAGAGTGGATTTTGAACCAATGCCTTATAGCATATATTCTGGAAGGGGAGTTTATTTCCCTGACATTCATGCCAACAAGCTTACATTTCATAAATGTGGTTAACTGTAGCACTATTATCTACCGCGTATGATTTTTTCCTGGTTCATGAGATATATCTATATTTATTGGCAGTGAGTCTTGTAATAGGTTATCAGTGCAGAATGGAGGATATTGTTCAGAATCTGGCTTATCTTTATTGTTGTGTGGAGAAAGGTAGTTTTCAGCCATTGCTTTTTTACACTTTTTCTCCACAGCTGGCAATTTTCCATATGAGTTTGTGTTATTTGATGCATCTTGATTTTGTGCATTTGTTGGCATATGCTTTATTTGTGTATCATCTTCTGAACTAACTTTTTGCATTCCTGAAGATTTTCTTTTTTTTATTTTGGGGGTTTTGATTTGAAGTGTCCATTTCTGTTTCTTCATCTCTTAGGCTGGGTTTGTTGGTTTCTTCTCTGTTGTATTTATTTAATTGTGTTGTCTGATTTTGGTTATTAGACAGACCAGGGTCTTGACTATGCTTGTGTTTAGGAGAAGGGATTGCTTTTGTTATTTTAGTAGTATCAGATTCAGTTTCACATGATCTGTTTTGGATAGTATTTGTGAGAGATTTGTTGCCTGTTTCATGATTAGTTTTATTTGAGGTAGTTTGCTTATCTATGTCTTGATTGGAGTTTGTATTGCAGTTATTTTTATTCTGTTGTTTTGGAGTGTTTGAGCAAGTTTGAAGTGATTTCTGATAGGATTTCTTGGATGGTTTTTGAGCAATTCTGTATTGTTCATTCGTTTGATTAAATTGTTCTGTTGCTGTTGACTGGTTGGGTGATTGTTTGGTTTGATTAGCCACACTTGTTGCATTGTATTTAATCTGCTGGCTGCATTTGTGATATCTGTTCTTTTTGATGCCACAGAATTCACAGAACCTTGCAACACAATCTCTGATAAGGTGTGTTCTTAGACCACAGTAGAAGCATTGAGGCCTTATACCAAAAAAAGTTAAGATCATTGGTTGTCCCATGCATTTAACTACTGTTGGAATATCACTTGGGTTACTGCCTTGTTTCATGTGTAGTTCAAATGAGGCTATATTTGAAAAAATCTGTAACCCAGCTTTGTCTTGTGGCAGGTATTTGAATCTTTTGACCTTACCAAAGGGTGACAGTATTTCTTGTAGTCTATTCTCATCTAAGCCATGTATGCAGTTCTTGATTCTGCCAGACAAGGCATTAGCCCAGTTTAAGTCTATATAACAAATGAATAGGTTACTAAGGGTTTTATGTGTGTCTTTAAATACATTTCTATTCACCCAGCTCATGAATTCTATGGCGATGTATCTATCATTTGGATGATTAGATATCTTGTAGATTGTATCTGCTATGTTTGAATTCTTGATCATGTTACATAGGTCATCAAATGGGAATTTAATGAGAGGGCAACTGCTGTCAGTGACAACCAGAATCAGACTTTTATCACTGCTGTAGTAAGCTAGCGATTTGAGCAGGTTGTTTGGTATAGTCTGATTGAATCTATATGTCAGGCCACTGTATTGCTCCTCATCAAAGTTTTGTGTATTGAATATTTCATCATCATTGATATTATGACTTTGCATTTGTGTGTAAACAGTAGATTGTTCCATCAGATCAATCATCATGTAGTTTGGATCAGAATTAATTTCTGTATCTGAGTCCGTATTTTTTTTATAAGTTGACGATGTGTTACTCTTAAGAAATTTTTGGTTTACATTTAGCTGCGTTATGCTATTATTTTTGGTGATATTGGCATATGATTGTCTTTCTGTGGTGTTAGTATTCTGTTGTGGTTTGTTTAGTGTGTTGTTTTGGTTTAGTGATGGGAAATTGATGTTGTAGTTCCTTTCACAATCTATATTATTATTATCGCTGATTTTGACTGTTTCAAGCACTTCTGTACCCGATGAAGCTGTGGCATAGTCGGTAGTGTAAGTTTGCATTGGATTATTATCAATTTCATTTTTTTGTTTTTTACTATTAACTACAGTAACATGATTATTTGAGTTATGATTTAATTTTCTGTGTGTGTTTACATTTCCATCTACTGTATCTTTGCTAATTGGAGCTTTTTCTTTTGGAGTTTTATTATTTTTATTCGATTTATTATATAAGCTATGCTGCTTCTGTATTAATTTTGTTTTAAGGTCATTGTCTTCATAGGCCTCACTGTCCGAGTCAAACTCTGAGCTGGAATATCTAGAACTTTCTATATCGCTATCGGAGATAGGTTTTACTTTAAATGTACTTTTTCCTTGTATTTCAATTTGTTTTTTTTTTTTGAGTTTTTAAATTGCATTATTGTATCTTGTGCTATTTTCGGCTGTTTATATTTTGTTTGAGGGCTTGCTTCTGCAGATCTCTGTGGACCTATTGATCCATGTTTGGTTGGAATGTAATCATCCATTTGACCAGTGTTGATGTTTAGGCTCCGGACTTTCTGATTTCCTGATTCCTTACTATTTGTGGATTTTTTAACTTTATTATGTTTAATATTATTTGCTTTTTTGTTAAGAACAAGTTGTAAGCATTTTTTATTAATAGATTTTTGTTTTGGGGGATCAGAGTCTTCTGATTCATATGTTATGGTAGGATAGCAATCATCACTTTCGGAACTTGTCGTATTTTTATCAGTATCGGAGTTAAGATTTTTTTTTTAAATCTTTGGTTCTGGGAGAAACACATTTTGGGGAACAATTACTTTTATACTTAAAGATATTACATATTTCACCAGGCTTAGTATATTCAGGGGGGTCTATTGTTATTACTGTATCACCTCGAGTTTCATGATGTAGTGAACTAACGTTAGCTGTAGTTTGTTCCACGTTATGTTTAAGGGTCCGCATTTGACTCATATTTGAGTTTTGCATTAAGGTTTGATTTAATGAATTATTTTGAGAATGTTCAAGAATGCATTGATCATTATTGGTATTTCGTTCTAAAGAAACTTGTGCTAGAGCAATTATAGGATTGTTGTGAAATTGATCTGACATATCACATTCAGACTTGGTAGTTTCAGTGTCTAGTTCTGGACTCATGAGAACGTTCATTTGCTTGTTTGGCAAAACGGACTTATTTGGTGAAATATTAGTAGGAGTTTGTGGGAAATAGTTACAATTTTCATTAGATTGATTAGATATGGCCTGAATTATTTCATTCGGGATATTTGATTCCTTTTTTTTTTATTTTTTTGGGTCAGCTTGAGTTACGTTATGTTTAATCATAGCGAGCAAGTTAGCATTTGCATTTCTTTTTGAATTTAATGAAATCCTGGATTTACTTCTCAAATCCATGCAATAAGATTAAAAAAACCAATAATAAGTACTTACCTTAATTATCCATGTAATATTTGCTCTGTTTTGAAGAATTTATATATTATTTAGATACTTTTCCATAAGAGCGATGGATTTATAATTAAAAATGATTTTAATTAAACTGTTTAAATTATATTCTTCATTCATCTTAGAAAGATAAAAAAGACTTGTCAAAAGATTGTAATGAGAATTACTTTAATATAACAAAAAAGTACTATTCCTTGTTTTTTCATCTATACGTAATACATATCAAATATTTATATTATTATTAAAATGTCTTGCAGTGGGTCACATGACCATTCCATGTATTTAATCATTTTAATAAATATAACCTAATTAAATTGCTTATTAACAATTAGACTATCCTGCAAGTAACATGATAAAAAATAATTATTTTCAATATACCATGTTGCTTCATGTATAAGACACACTTTTGTTCCAAATTTTGGACCTGTAAAAGAAGGGTGCATCATAAATTTGAAATGAACATTTTAACATTTTATTTCTGCTGATGTCATATTTCCTAATGCTTATGTCTTTGCTTTACAATATACATGTGCATAGTATTATGATCATTGACATCCCTGTTCAGAATAGTGTGTTAAATCTTTCTCAATCAAAAGAAAAAAAGATTTAATATTAAATAGATGATTAATGCTGTAAGTGGGTTTAATTCTCTCTCAAATTATTACTTTTAATGTTATTTTGGCAATTTTGCTATTATTTTATTGAGAAAACCACCTTTAAATTTTTTTATATCTAATAAATCAATAATATTTAATTTTAAAGTTATAACAGTGAGACAGGAGCCTGACATTCGAAGGTGCTGCCATTGATTGGTTGTTTCTTGTTTTCTACATAAAAGAGTACCTACTGGTTTTTAATTTTGTTTTTCAATGTGAAAACATATGTTTTAAAGCTTTTTTACACACTTATTACTTTTTTTTACAAAATATTTGTGAAATACTAATTACTTTAGAAGAATTATTCAGATTTTAATAGAAAATATTTATTTTCATGCAAAAGCAAATTCACAAAAAAATCATATAATGTTTGACTGCAATTTATAATTAGATAACAAACATACATTTTATGTTGCCACTATAGATTATTTTTATCAAAAAAACTTTTATTTACTTTAATAATCTGACAAATTATTAATTTACCTTTTAGTAAAGGTT
Organism: Epiperipatus broadwayi; assembly: GCA_028023455.1. NCBI lineage: Eukaryota > Metazoa > Onychophora > Udeonychophora > Euonychophora > Peripatidae > Epiperipatus > Epiperipatus broadwayi. Next base: position 502,609 of record JAQFVV010000101.1, on the reverse strand, counting down.
TTTAATCAAAAGAAAAAATATTTACCAACAACATTAAATGTCAATCGTGTATTTACACTTAAAAAAGATTTTGTGGTGCAGACAATATACATACAATAAAAATACAAACATTAATAGATACTACTAATTACATGTATTTGTTTATGCCATTGACTTTCATCAAAGTGGGTCTATTACAAATATTTTAATATCTTAATTCTACTAATGTCATATTTCCCATAGTATTTTGATTGTTAATATCAACTGTGCAGAATCACATTGGCAACACAGTGTGGTGGTGGTGCTTTGTTGAAATTTGTATGTTGGTGCTTTGTTGAAATTTTGTATTTTTTTCACAACTGCTTAAAAACTACAAGCACTGATGTCAACAGAAATCCCAGAATTCATTGCTGCTTTAAGATCTCTTTTTAATGACATAGCTCATGTCAAAATCTGATAAAATTTGAATTTCTTATGAATTTTTTTGTTAATAGATTCATTTATTTTTTAAATTTTCTGCTCAGTTTACTAATTTTCATGGAGAAGATAAAGGCAATTTTTTTTTAATTTATAATAAAAACTTTATTAATAACATAAATATTTACAATTTATATAAAAAATATTTACAATTTATACAAGTAGTTAAACAAATAATAACCAAAACACAAAGAAATTGAAATATTTCACTATTAAGACAAAAAGGCTCCAGGCCATTAAACAATTAATTCCTACTCAAGGAGGTTGACCTGTAACAATGTAATAGAAGGAGACTCTTAAGACATCAAGCAAATGCAACTCAAAAGGGTGAAGCATGTAACAAAATGTTTGATTAGCCTAAGGAATAAGCGACCTAGTAGAATTCTAACTTTTACTCAAAACAAATGTTTATCTGATAATCTCACATAGAGTTATTCCAGGGCCACCCAGATTGGAGTCATAATCTTCCTAGGCAAGAATCTCTGACATTGATTGAAATAAGTTTCCCAATCACTGTAGAGTTTTCTCAGCCAGTTGAATTTCTTATTGTCAAATATCATAATACATCTTATATACCATATTGTCTTAAGGGTATGCACAGTTACCATTGCATTATGCGGGGTTACATTTTTTAAAATATTGACTAAATAAAAATTTTAAGTTGATGATTGGTCTATGGAACACTAGCTCTTATCTGTCCAAATGCTGAACATTCTTCAAATAGATGGTAGAAAGTTTCATCACCAGATTTGCATAGTAGACAGATCGGATCCAAGTTCATATGTAGCCTTTCATTTAGAACCTTAGCTGTTGGAAACAAGCCATTCATCAGTTTGAAACAAATTTCAAGTAAGATTGAGGTGCATATATAGAGTGGAACTTGCATTTTTTAATATATCCAACCATGCATTATCATGACTTTTAAAATGATTCATTAAGTCTATATTTAATACCTTCCAAACTGGGAAAATTCAGATCATCCTGGAGATCCTGATAAACAATGAACAGGTCAGTTATAAAAGATCTTCCCTTACATCCAATTTCATTAAAGGAGCTAGCATGGTCAACAAAAGGTCCAAGAAATTGACTTTTAAATAAGTTAATAAATGTACTTGCCTTGATGTAAGATATATATAGCCCAGGATCAATCAGGCCAAGACCTCCATTTTCTATTGGCATTTGCAAGGTTGATATTGGGATCCATCTTGAAGTTCTACCCCAGACATATTTCTTTGCAATCTGGTTTATTTGGAGTATTGTTTTGTTATATAGGGATACTCAGGGTGCATAGTATGCCAAAATCCCTGAAACAATGGAATTAAAAATTGATGCTCTTGTAATTTCATATAATTTAAGTGAAGAAAATGTACTTATTTATCCTCAATTTTTGTAATAATTAATTTATTTAAATAAGAGTTCATCTTTGTCTTGGACATATATAATGGTATGCCCAAGAAAGCAGATGGAACAGCCATAAAGTTAAATGGCATTTTTTTACCAGTAGCTAACTGCCAAGATGCAGACAATTATGGGTTGAATAACTAAGCTGGTTTCAGTCTGAAAATTTTCTAAGATATTCATCACAACTTGGATATTATAGCTGTTTTGAAATATTATTATAATATCATCAATGAAAGCTGTAACAGCTACCTGTAATCCCAAGTGCAGCAGATAAAGTCCGGGAATGAGGTTCTTAATCTTATGAATGAGAGGATCTATATAAACTGCAAACAGAAAAGCCATCAAAGGAGAACCCTGTGGAATACCCCTCTTAGGGATAAAAAATTCAGATCTTCTCATAAAGTTTTTAAGAAAGATTCTACTATTTTTTATATAATTTTCAATGGCATTCACCAACCATATGTGATCTGGGATTAAAAGGTGAAGAGATTGAATCAAGTATGACCAATTGACCATGTCAAAAGCAACTGTAAAATCTATTTGAATAGTGTAATATTGGGTTAAGTTTAAATCCTTGGCATATTTAATAGCCTCATGAATTTTTAAGGTTGCATTTACTGCACATCTACTCTTAATGGCATGGTGAGTGGAAGATATTTTAGTATTAATAAGGTGACATTTTTTCTTCAAGAGAATTCTAGCCAAAATCTTCAAGTCAATTCCTTCTATGGAAATATGTCTCAATTCATCAATTGATGGATTTTGTACTGATTTGTCTTTTTTGAGGCTAAAAATTACTTTGTTGCTCATAAAGGGCCACTCAATTCTCTCATAGCACAACTGGTTAAAAAATCTCCACATTGCAAATCTGAGAGCATAGCCAAGCTGTTTATAAACAGCAGCTAGGATTGTGTCATTCACCATTATTGATTGTACCTTGAGGATATTAATCTCATCCTGAATATCTTGATTAGAAATATACTCTTTCTATTCCCCAGTTATGATACTACTGAATTGATCAATGAAACCTGTGCTAACACCAAATTTCATTTTTTACTTTTCAAATATATAATTATCAACATAGATTCCAGAGGCAATGCTGTCATCATCTTTGGTTATTCTGGCAATACCCCTAGAGTGGGGGATATATAATCTAGCATAGTTTAACATGGGTTTTGATACTTTACTCAAGTTAGGGATTAATTTCCTGAGCCATATTGTATGAGCATCTTGATGCATAAGCTGATATAAGTTGTTGTATTCTTCTTGTAAATTATTTATTAATTGATGATTAGGCCTGAAGTTAGTAACGTTGCATAAAACTCTCTGAATTTCAGAGATTCGATTTTTCATTTGATTCATTGATAAAGTATTCTGTGTATTTTTGTAACATATTCTAGAGAGATCTTTTTTAATTTTAAACCAAGCAATACAGGGTGGTAAGTCTTAACATTTTGTATAATAATTAATGATAGTTAAGATAACACATAATTGGTCAATTGGGGATAAAACACGATCTTTTATGTTTCTCCTAATAGATAATCTATATTGATTTTTGATTTGACTATAATTATCAAGTACTAACTTTACACAGAGGTGATCTGAAAAACCAACCAGCAATATATTTATCTTTGACTCATTGAGCTTATGCTCAGACACAAAGAAAAGGTCTATAAGAGAAGAGAATCTGCTATTGAAGAAAGTATATGCATTATCCGGATATTTTTTATGCAATGGATACAGTGAAATTTCATTCATTTTATTTTGTAATGCACTAGGAAGTGATCGGAATGTATAATTAAGGTCACCATCCAGTATTATAATCCCTGGTTTTTCTAAGAATCTATTCTGAACATTATGGATTATATTTATAATATCATTACCCTTAGCTACAGAGTATATAGCAATCAGATAGTGCAAGTCGGCCTGATAAAGAAAGGAAAGCACAATATAGTTTGTTTGTAAAGACAATAACAATTCTTTCAATTTCAGAATGCATATATATTAAAACAGCTGCACCTTGGGCAGATCTATCATTAGGTTTAAAAAGTAAAATATTCTGTTGAGATTATTTATCGATAATATAACCGGGTGTATTATGATTAATTTTAGTCTCAGTTAAAATTACAATTTCATATTTTTCTTTAGATAAATAGTCAACAATTTTATCCACCTTACCTGGCCTATTTAAACCTTTAATATTAAGAGTTAAGATATTGAGGGATTTGTTCATAATTACTAGAATTAATTGATCCTTTATCCACAAAAATATCATTTATAGTTTCATTAATCATTTCATCTGTATCCTTGTGATAATCAATTTCATTATTAAACTCAGAGTTATTACCAAACTGATTTAGCATTATAATTTTCTACTTCTTCTTTTCCTATGTATTGATTTCTATTATAACATATCATACCATTTACACCTTCTTTGACACTTTATCAATACTTTTATTTTTATTATTTGTATTACACTAACAGTTTCGACTGTCCTGCAGTCATCATCAGAGCTACAATATTCAAATATATAATTATACAATTATTACACTTATCCATATATATATACATAATTAATACACAATATAAACAAAAAGAATTATACATTTTAATATGATCTTTATCAATAATCATTTCCCATTTTATTACCTTATCTTCTAAATAATTTTATCACTATTTTATATTAATTTATTTTATTTTATATCACTTTATTTTATTTTTTAAATATTATTTAATATAATAATTATAACTTTATCATTTATTTTACTATTTAATGCATATTATTATCATTTTTCTTATATTATAAAATCAACTTCTAATCTTGTCTTATTTTTATTAAATATTTTTATCAATTAACTTTACCCACATTACAAATTATTATTATTTTTATTACAAAAAATTACTTACTTCTTGTTGATTCTATTACCAAAACCCATTGTTAGTAATAATTAGAATTTGAAAAGGTTAAAAGAAAATAGTTGAAGAAAATGACAATTGGGGGAGGGTAAAACAAATACAAATTTTGAATTTTTTGTCAGTTGGGTTTTGGTAATAGAATCAACAAGAAGTAATTTTTTGTAATAAAAATAATAATAATTTGTAATGTGGGTAAAGTTAATTGATAAAAATATTTAATAAAAATAAGACAAGATTAGAAGTTGATTTTATAATATAAAAAAAAAAAAGATAATAATATGCATTAAATAGTAAAATAAATGATTAAGTTATAATTATTATATTAAATAATATTTAAAAAATAAAATAAAGTGATATAAAATAAAATAAATTAATATAAAATATTGATAAAATTATTTAGAAGATAAGGTAATAAAATGGGAAATGATTATTGATAAAGATCATATTAAAATGTATAATTCTTTTTGTTTATATTGTGTATTAATTATGTATATATATATATGTGGATAAGTGTAATAATTGTATAATTTTATATTTGAATATTGTAGCTCTGATGATGACTGCATGACAGTCGAAACTGTTAGTATAATATAAATAATAAAAATAAAAGTATTGATAAAGTGTCAAAGAAGGTGTAAATGGTATGATTTAGCATTGTAGGGTTGTTCTTAATATCATTGGAATTGAATTCAACTCCTTCTTTTGTATTTATTCTATAAATAGTATTGCTATGAACACACTCAGTAAGGGTATCACTATTGATATTTATTCCATCACTGGCATTTACATCAGAATTTACGTTGTTGGAAACACACTCAGTCTCACTGGGGCAAACCTCATCAACCTCCTGAACATAACTATTTACATAAGATGATACTTCAGTGGACTCAGAAGATTGGCTTGGACTGTCACAAATGTCATTAACATCACAAAAATCATTATCAATATTTTTATTATTACTATCTACAATGTCTGCCCAGGTCCTAAGGTTATTAGTTCTACACAAATGATTGCTTCTATCGAACTTATTCCATTTTGCACAATTCCCAGTAATACATGTATCTATATGACAATCTCTGTTGCATTTAAAGCACAGGGGGGTCTCCCTTTCAAAATAATAGCAATTGGCATTTGATCCTTGAACAACCTATGTGGTATTTGATCTTTCATGATACCTTTTTCAGCTTAAGGACAACTTTCCATGAGTTCGAAGGAATTTGGAAAGAGATACCAGGGGTCATCTCTCTTTCCAATGTAATTACTTCCACATAATTGTTTAGCTGGGTTTTAAAGAACTCAGTGTTAAAGCTAGGGGGAGTGTGTAAAACTCTACCGAATACTAAAGGATTAGGATCTTTTGATACGTAATATATCTTATGATCCTGTATCTCTTTTATTAGACTCTCTGCAAGATATTTCTGTTCCTTGTTACAATATTCGATAGAAATAAAGCCTCTTGCTGGGAAGAATAGTGTGTTTAATAGTTTGTATTAAACCATTATTACTCAACAAGATTAGATATTCATTTAAATCAGGCTTCTCTAAGATATGCTCACCGTTTTTGTCATCAGTTTGTATAATCAAACTAAAAATGGAAGTATTAGGGGACATGCAGTTAATAAAAAAAAATTTCCAATAAGAGTTTAACTTAATGAACGTTTTTGAGGGTAGACATGATAATGTTTGAGCGTGCAATAAATTATCATTTAGATTGGTGAATTGTGTCGGTTCATTAATATTTTTGACTGATTTATTTGATTCTATTTTATCATCTAAAAACTTTGTGTTATTGCTGGCTTCATATTGGCTGTTAGGTTGATTTTCGTTAATCAAAGTTTGAGGTTGAATATCATCATTGAGGCTATCGGTTTTTCTTTTTTTATGCCAAGAGATGATGTTTTAATCAGCACCTTGACAAGCTTCAATATTACCATTTAAGTTTGTAACTTCCGGGGGATCAGCTCTCTCAATAACTGATGTGGTAGCATATCTTGCTTTTTTAGAAATTATTTTCATATCTACACCATTTGGTAAGTATTAAATTCAGAGTTGCTTATTAAATCAGGGTTGCTAATTACTTTTATTAATTTTAGCTTAATATTGTTAGCATTAGTAGAAGGCTGCTGAAAGTATGAGCCGCCATTTTCTTCCATGCTAACATTGGCTTTTTTGTTCGGGTGAATATCTACAGATTGAGCTCCCTCCTTATTATCTTTATCTTTTAACTCACTCATCTTATCCTCATGGTTCTTCTTGCCTTTTTTCCCCATTGGCAAATTGTGCTGGGGTAAATACAATATAACTTTTCATCAACTTCTGAAACTTCACAGCTTAGTGAAATGCTGAGCATGCGCTCTCTAAATGCAGAAATTTTTAAACAACCAAAGAGCCTATGTATTGGATTAAAAATGGACCAATAATTTGCATTTCAAGGTCTTTGAAATGTTATCAGAATATCAGTCATAAGTATTAAAAAAAATTTTTTTTTATTTAAAAATTATTTGATAAATGAAAATTATTTGTAAATGGGATGTTTGCATTTGTATTGGTATCTGTACAGTATATAAATTATATAATATTAAATCATTTATGTTCCTTATTATATAAATTTATTCAAATATAACAAGAGTAGTTTATAAGTCAATTATTTTATATAGCGCCATGTTTTTTATAAACAATAATATTTAAACAGCATTAAACTGTTGCACATGCACTTTGGATTTTAAATATAAAATGAATGAATACTAACACTTCAAACACTTGATAAAGTCTTCGGAAAAGATAGAATGGCCATCTATCTTTTCAAACCCAAACACTTTTGTATGGGCGAATCTTAAGTGTTTGAAAGTGAAAACATGAAGTTATTAAATAATCACTTTAAATTACTTTTACATGCTTGAATGAATGACGCTAGTGAAATTTATTAGAATTTACGATACGTCACTCTTATTTGAAATTAAATGTATGTAAATAAGTCAATTATTTTATGTAGTGTGATTTTTTTTAATAAACAATAATATTTACACAGCATTAAACTGTTGCACATGTGCTTTGGATTTTAAATATAAAATGAATGAATACTAACACTTCAACCACATGATAAAGTCTTTGGAAAAGCTAGAATGGCCACCTATCTTTTCAAACCCAAATGCTTTTGTAAGGGCGAATCCTAAGTGTTTGAAAGTGAAAGCATGAAGTAAGAGTAGTTTATGTAATTTTGGGGCCCTGATCTCAGTTTAGGCAACCTTATTTTATAGACATAATGATTCTCAAAAGGTTTAATAATTTATTACTATATTTATATTTATATTACTTGCTGTCTTTGTGTATGCAATTGCAGGTTTGTGTTTATATAACAAGTAATGTCTATATATACAAAATTAAGGTATTATAGAGCAATACAATGTATATTTTAGGACTTATATATCAAATATACAGAAATTTTGCAGTTGACAAAGCAATCACAAAATTTACTGGGCATAGTACCATGTGAAAATATAAACACTTAAAAACCAATCAAGTGACATTTCGAATGGTGTGTGTGTGTGGAGATAACCACGATAGTTATGTATATACCACATGGAAATGTATGCAGGCAAAGAATCAAATTCTGATTCTTGCCTATGCCTTGGTACTCATGCTGTGGAGTCAGTAGTTTTGCCTCCTTTTGCATCACATTATTTTCAAGTCTATAGCTAGCAAATGAGCTATATGAAATAAATTATATCTCTGTGGGAGAATAAATATAACAAGATAGCATCGCTGGTGTGCATAAAAAATATAAACATCACTGATGTACAGAAAAAATATAAAATGAAGAGTTGAAACTCATTTTATCAGTGATACAGATAGTAGCCTACAATTTCTAGTTTTAGATAGACAGAAGCCAATTGCTATGATGACAAATGCATATCCACCTTCTGGAAATGATTTGTTTTGTATCTTTTATTAGGATGAATCTTTTTCTTATAGACGCCTTTGAAATTTGTCAGCTTCTTTGGGGTACAAGATAAAAAATAATTCTTATGCAAATACGTTTGGAGATTCTGAAGCTATGCATTATCTCAGGTAAGAATTATTATATATGATTTGAAAGATAAAATCAAACCCATGGACTAGCTGATATTTTTGCAGCTATATGGATTCTTATCTCATTAACAGCAACCCATGACTTGGATATTGAATATACTAATAAATATGCATTAGATATATTGATTATTGCTCAATTAAATGAACATCTATCTTGTTACTTTTCTATTTGAAATTTATTTTGGTTCAATAAGACTTGTAAATAATCTCCAATAGCAAACCTAATAAAGTTAATTTTAAACTACTTTCAAAATTAAACTTTATTTACCCATTAGAGTGGATACAAAAGCAATTAATGATAGGATAAAATTATGTCAATAAGAAAGTTTCAATGTATACATATAAATGCGGTATGCAAGCCATGTATATAGAAATATCAGAAGTTGTATTAGATCACTAATTTAGTCTTAAGAGCAGCATAAGAAACTCATGATGGTTAATTAATGCAAGTATAAAAGAAACATAAATAAATATAAATAAAATCAAAGATTATGTTAATGCTTTAAGGCAGTGTGTCATGAGCTTAATTAGTTAGGAATATAAAGTAAGTCAAACCTATGTATAAGGTTTGGAAATTCCATTGATTAATGATTATCCTGGCCCAAAGAGTAATGAGGACTATAACAATATTTACAACTTGATATAGGTAAGTTAATTGTCTACTATGTATGAAAGATCTTCATAGTTAAAGTTAGATTATTCTTAAGTGAAAGCTGGGATATATTATTTGTTCAGTGGATGGGAGAAAGTTCAAGTTTTAGGCCTAAGAAACACATGAATTAGGACTCTAGCCTCATCTGGCTCTAGGTTTGGTCAATTAGCCAAGGCTGACAAGTTCATTTATCCTCATCTTTTATCTTGTAGAGGGATTTGAAAAATCGATTAATCATTGAGTCATCACAGCCATGATCAAGTATCGCTACATCTGGCAGTCCAAATTGAAAAATTAATGAAAGTGGCCAGTCTTATTGTTCCAAATTGACCCTTTTTATTGCTGCATTAAGAGAAATTTTAGCTGGGTCATTGCCATTTATCCGGTCTAACGCTATAATTTTAAACTAAATAGTAAAATTTTAAAACATTTGAGTAGGGTGAGAAGTGTAGGTTAAAATGCTAGTGCATGAAAATTTTTGAAATGGCAAAACAATTATTAAGTTGGTAGAATATAAGATTTGAAAATAATTAGGTAAAAAAGAGATCAGATTAGTAAGTAATTTGAAGAAAAATTTATTAGACAATTATGATGAGAATATTTGATATAAAAATTAAATATATAAATATTAAAATAGACATATATAAATAAGTATAATTAATATAGAAAATTTAAAACATTTGAGTATAGGAAGAGGTGTAGGTTAAAATATAAGTGAATGAAAAATTTTAAAATGGCAAAAGAATTATTATGTCGCTAGAATATACATTTTTTTAAAAAATTGGTTAAAAAGATAAGATTAGTAAGTAATATATAGATACTGAATGATAATTAATATTTGATATAAAATTAATTACATAACTATTAAAATATACAGAATATGAAAAGTTATAATTAATAATGCTATTTTATCATTTGATACTATGTTGAGTTTATAATAAAAATGTACAGCTATCTTAAAACTTTTGTATTTTTAAAAAATAGCATTAATCTTTTTAAAATAAATTATGTAAAAATGATATATTAAAATTATATACAGTAACAAATTAAAGTATGAAGATTGGTTATCTTAATATAAAGCTGAGCACTGCTTGCATATATGTATGGAGATGGTAATCTGGACCAACTGATGAGTGCTAGTTTAGCACGAAATACGTATATTGGTGATTATTTATATTTTCAACATGTGCATGATTAGGTGGGTCAGCAATATGAGATGGCAAGGAGAGTTGAGGGTCGTGTGAAAGTCTGAGTTCGAATCCCGCATACATTGCATATATATGCAGGTTTAAGCCTGTATAGTATATTAATATATAGTAACAACGCAATTTTCTTTGAATATACAGAATAAATCAAAAGTAATAAACTCATAATTAATTATTTATAAGTGATTAACTATTTTTGCAATATATTTTAAAATTAAAATGACATATTTTTTTTTTTTTTTTGCAATTGGAAAGTAAGAATTATCTTTGTTAATGAAGTACTGGATGAGAGCAACTGCTTAGTTGTTAAGAAATTTAACGGAATGCATAAGGACTTCCAGTGGTTTATTTCAGATAAAAATTTAATGAACAATTTTAAATGAAGTGAACGTTTTAGCACTTGTTATCAAGAACTATAACTATTAAAAACATTGATGTTTGTATAAATAAAACTTTTAAGTATTAAGAAAAAGATGGTGAAGATAAACAAAAGACATGAATTAACCAATTACCAATAAAGAATATTTCTTTACATAAACTAATGTCAAAATAAAACTCACTCATAGTGAAATTGAAAATCAACAGGCAGAATCATTCAGAAATATTAACAATCTATATAAAACAATACTATTAAATTAGTATAATATCAAACAGAAATGGATTTAAGTTCATTTTTCATACAAAGAATATAAAACATTTAAAACATATTTGTAAGTGTCATTGAATCTATTTTCTTTACATAAGTATATATATATACACAAAAATACATAAAACATATATAGAGATAACTAAATGGTACTGTGGTATTAGAGCTGCGACATGAAGAATTATAATCATTTAATCATTAAATTAATTAGGTTATTAAATCAAAAACATATTTTAAAATCTACATTTAAAAAAAAACAATTTAACAAAAAAAAAATATGAAAAGCATTAATGTGAAGAATAGTTAAAATGCGTGTTTAAATCAAATTGATTGTGTGTTTGCACGTGCATATTCTGCATGATCTATTTTAATATATTGTGCAGGCTTATACCTGCATTTATATATATAACATATGCGGGATTCAAACTCAGACTTTCACACGACCTACAACTTTCAGTGCTATCTTATATTGCTGACTCACCTGATCACACACATGTTGAAAGGATAAACACCAATATACGTATTTCGTGCTAAACCAGCACTCATCATTTAGTTCAGATTACCATCTCCACACATAAATACAATTAGTACTCAACTTTATATTAAGATAACCAATCTTCATACTTTAATGAGTGCTGGTTTAGCACGAAATACGTCTATTGGTGATTATTTATCTTTTCAACATGTGAGTGATCAGGTGAGACAGCAATATAAGATGGCACTGAGAGTTGTAGGTCGTATGAAAGTCTGAGTTCGAATCCCGCATATATTACATATATAAATGCAGGTGTAAGCCTGTACAATGTATTAAAATAGATTATGCAGAATATGCCCGTGCAAACACACACTAATTTGATTTAAACACGCATTTTAACTATTTTCCACATTAATGCTTTTCGTATTTTCTTTTTTTTTTTTGTTAAATTGTTGTTTTTTTTTAATGTAGATTTTAAAATATGTTTTGATTTAATAATCTAATTAATTTAATCATTAAACGATTATAATTGTTCATGTCGCAGCTCTAATACCACAGTACCAAATAAATATATTAGATAAATAGATATACAGAATGACAGAAAATAAAAAAGATTGAAAAAAAAAACACTATTCATCAGGTATGCAAATTCATCAGCTATAAAGATTGTAGCAGTTTTTAAATTTTTATTTTATCCCTCTAACTTTGAAATGATAGATAACAATTTTCTGGATGCGCATCTGGGTTGTCTATGAACTTATCACTTAAAAAATTTTCCACATCTATTTGAACCTGAAAAAAATTAATCTATTACAATTTTTAGATTTAAACTACTGATTTAGTCATTTAAATATGCTAACCACTAAGTCTTATATATAAATGACATTTTTTCATGCAACAATCAATAAAAGTCAAGTGTTGGTGGCCGAGTGGTCAGTATAGCTGCCTTACAAGCAGTTGTCCCGGGTTCGCGTTTTCACTTCCTGGCCGATGCTTTGACACATGAAAAAAAAAAAAACAATCAGTAAAATAAGCTTCATTGTAAATGAGCAACAACTAATAAAAGAAGCAATGAAAAGTGAAAACATGTGAGCTAGTTATAACAATATTTATCTAAGCTACAGCAAGCATAAAGTGGAACTAGTTGATATAAAAGTGTCTATATAAAATATCTATGTCTCATTTATTACTTTTATATTATTTAGAGTAATAAACTAAAAATTAGCCTTTCAAGCGAACATACATGCACTTTTTATGTTAATAAAAGTCTTTGCGAATGAATAAATGAATCACTTATTCATTCAACCCAAATGCTTATATATGGGCAAATCTTAAGTACTGGACATGAAAGCATGAGGATAAATCAATCACTTTAAATCACTGTTTACTATGTCTAAATAAATGATGTCAACAAAATTATTTAGAATTTATGAAACGTCATCCTTAAATGAAACTAAACATATGTAAATGAGGCATTTATTTATATAGCGCTATGTTTATAAATTGTAATAAACTAAAGATTAGCCTTTCAAGCTAACATACTATTTAGAGTAGTAAGTTTAATATAGTTTCACATTTGGCTTAATATGGTTTGGGCAAATAACATTGTTATTACTAGATCAATGCTTTGCATTCCAGTTTTAATTGGTTGTTTTTGATTAATACTGCAGTCGAAATTTTCTTTAGATTATTGGTATAAAAACTATTCATTATATTGCACTGTTTATATATACATTTTCAAATTGTAAATAATAAAACACTAAATTACTCCATCATTTCTAAGCAGCATTTGTTGTTAGTAACGCCATGACTTTTACACTAACCTAAATAAGAAGCTAATAAAAATATATACATACGTATTATAGTGTTATAGAATTTTGAGGAGTAAGGGGATATGGATAAACCATCATTAAATGAATAAGAAACAACATAAAGAAATAATAAATCAACATCATAAACCAATATAAGAAATGAAATAATATGTAAATAATAAATGTAGCATCACCAGCAAAAAATTAACAGTCATCCATTATGACTGGATTTTAAAAAAGTATATTATGAAATTGTGGGCTAATCCTCATTCAACTATTGCCAATTGTAGAGCATAATACTATACAAGCAATCATCAATATTTTTGCTATAAGCATGAATACATTAAAGATCAGCCTTTCAAGTTATTGTGCATATGCTTTTTACGAGTGTTAATAATAAATGAATACTTTCACTCCCAACACAAGATATAGTATTTAAGAAAGAATAAAATTAACACTCATAAAAAGCATATGCACAATAGCTTGAAAGGCTGATCTTTAATGTATTACGATTTATAAACATGCGCTATATAAAATAAATGCTTATAAGCATGAATTTAAAATTTAATATGTATCAAAACTGCTGATGTCATTGTATCAATATTAACCACCATCTATGTTCAAAACAATCAGGTACTATGAGTATAATGGTCATCAGTAAATTAGTCATTACTATCATAAAATATATGAATAAAGAGAAGTGGACTTTAAAGATGACCTTCATTGTCTTATCATCTAAATAATTCTATAAAAATTACATAGATATCCACAACCTGCACATGTATCAGGTAATGTTAACTTTAATCTAGCTTTGGGATTACAAGAAGTTTAATACTGTAAACAAGGGAAAATACAGAAGAAATAACTTCAGTGAAATAATTTTTAAAACAATTAATATATTTACTGATTAGAAATAATAATAAAAAAGAAATGATCTGATAAATACTCTAAATATAAATAAATTATTCTCATGTTGACCATTTACAAATATCTGAAAAGGTTTAAACAGATTCAAAATTCATACACTAATATTTATAGAGATATTTAAATAAGTAAATTGCATAACTCTTTCTCACACACACATAGCCCACAGACATACTAGTTTGCTAATACAAATATTACAGTCATTAATATAGTAATAAATATTATTCTAGTTTAATAAATTATAAATAATTAAATGTTAAATGTACGTATAATGAGCACACATGTGCTTGTTCTGACATAAAAATAAAACATTTCAATTATTAATTTAAAAAAAATTTAACTAATAAACTGAATGATTCTTATAATCTAATTTCTACTAGAACTTAACCAGAAATTTGAATAAAACATTTAGTAATTTCATTACATTTTCACACTAAAAGAAGTCTTTTATAAATGATGTAAAAAAATCAAATAATATATATAGTATCTCTATCACATAAATGCTTTTTCCCTCTGATGAGTTAGTTGATTTTGTATTTCTTGGATGCATTTTTTCATCAATTGGATAATTTATTTATTATTCAAAAGTTTACTTTTACAATACAAGTAAATATTTTTGAGCAATATAAAGTAATAGATTTAGTTAACAGTAAAATAAATATTTGAAATAATAAATCATTATTACTCTTTTCATAGTTCAAAATATCTATTGGCTGAGTGAATTAAAGTTCTAAACTTTTATCAATTATAGCATCAGCAGTAAAATATATATTCTTCTTTTAATATTAGATTCATTTGTAAAAACAAATTAATAATTTGTCAGATTATGAAAGTGAATGAAAGTTTTTTCAAAAATAAATTTCTATTTATAATTATAAAAATATCCTATGGCAGTGAGCATAAAAAGAATGTTCATAACCTATTAGAAAATGCTCTGTATGTCCTTAATTTCTTTTTCAATTTACGTTCTTGTAAAAAAGTAAAGAATTTTTACTAAAATCTTAACTATTTTTCTAAAATAATTATATTTTCCACATATTTTATCAAAATGATTTATAATATGTAAAAAAATACTTTAAAA
Organism: Epiperipatus broadwayi; assembly: GCA_028023455.1. Taxonomy (NCBI): domain Eukaryota; kingdom Metazoa; phylum Onychophora; class Udeonychophora; order Euonychophora; family Peripatidae; genus Epiperipatus; species Epiperipatus broadwayi. Next base: position 486,953 of record JAQFVV010000101.1, on the reverse strand, counting down.
ATACTGTAAAACATTCATTTTCATTTTGAAAATCAAAACAAAGAACTTGGAGCGGTGAAAATTGTTGACAAGTGCTTCCTTTTTTTCAAAATGAGAAACAACCAATCAGCATCTTTGAAAGTCTGTCTTTTCCCATTGTTAAAACTTTAAATTTAAATATTATTGTTTTTTTACTTGTAAAATAATTCTAGAGAGAGCAGCATTTATGGTATATTTTAAGCTTTAAAATGAGCATAAATTCGCTATAATAATGTAAAAAATGTCATTTTTTAGCTGATTCTTTAGCCGATTCGATTAAAATTGAATCTGACAGTAAAAGAGTTAATATTATTTCAAGAGTTTTTGTTAGAATTTATTATTGTACAATAACTGAAATAATCAAAAGTATTCATCATTTACGATGTAGATTATGTTTTTGAGTTGGATATTATAATTATAAAAAAGAGCAGAAATATATCTCATTAAGAGTTGACAATATTTAACCCTGTACGATAAAAATTAAAAATATATATGTCTCTGTTCGGCTTTAAGTTATACATCTTCAAAGTATATCAAAATTTAATACCGATAATTGTCTATGGGTTAAATATTTTTATATGTTTGTCACATTAATAAGAAAAAATAAATTTTCTAAACCAATCACCTTTATAATTGATTTGCATATGCATATGAAGCATTAACTAATACTTTTTACTATTCGTATTCGCTAAACACAAGTGTTATTAAGATTTTACTTTACATAGAACACATCGGGAAATTATTTCTTTATAGATTAAAAATAATAATATTACTCTTTTTTTAATTAGCCCTGGAAAATGTGATACTGAATAAAAATTGCTAATCATCTCACATATTTGTTTTCTGGAGGGGGGGGCTCACCAGTAGTGAAGCTGCTGAAATAATAATTGAGTGGAATTATTCTTAGTAAACATTAACTTTCAATATTTGACATTGTTTTTGAACAATATTTCATTATTCTTTTGTTTTCTTGTTGATCAAAATTATTTTAAATTATGACATATTTTTTAATTTTGAAGATAGGGATTTTTTTCTCATGTGTCATAGCATCAGCCAGGAAGTGAACCCACCAACCCGGGACAACTGCCTGTAAAGCAGCCATCACTGACCTCTCGACCACCAATGCTTGCCTGAAGATAGGGATTTGTATTACACAAAACTTATTCCATGTTAAGTTTTTAATGCTATGCTTTTCATGCTATGGTTTTCATTAATTTCAAAGAGAGACTTTTGTTGTATAATTCCTATTTTACTAATCCACTCCATTAATTTTGAAAAGAAAGATTTTGGTTATACAATTTAATTAATTCATGTTAATTCCTTAATCTGATCTTCTGGCAAATATTATAGACAATGAGGGGATAAGCCCCTTCCTCTAACTTATTAATTTAGCAATTCATGTTTTTAATTTGTGGTCACTTAAAATGTACGATTATTACACAGTTCAGTTTTAAAATAGGAGATTTTAAAATAATGTGATATTTAGTTCAATATACACTTCCTACTCTATTTTTATCCTACATCATACTCTTTTACAAAGCAGACAATCATTTCAATAAACTTTTAGTACTTTTTCCACCTTATGTCTAGCGTTTTTATAAATCAACGCATTTGCATTAATAAAAATAATATAAAGAATTTTTTTTATAAATTGTAATAATAATTATTTTATAATCTAAAACAACAAACATATTCTTTTAATTTATTCTAGATACCAAGTAACAACAATATTAACTTTATAAAATATTTTAATACTGATGTGTATATTTTTTAATATAATTATCCATTTATTATAACATACACACATATCATATATTGACGAGGTTATTTATCCATAGCCAATAAAAATTACAATTCTTTATTAACTATATATTAAATAAAAAAATTTAAACAATAATAATGTAGCTTTTATTTATATCTTTTTTTTTATTTAAATATTTTTAGCTTTCATATCATGTCATAGTTTCAATATATATATATATATTGTAACGGAATATAATATGCCGTCACATTATTTTACAATTAAAATGAAAGATCACAAATAAAAATTGATTTATTAAAAAGAAAGAAAACTTAACTTAAAAACTGAAATTTAAAAACTGTTTAACGTATATATAGATCGCATGATGGACAACTTTAAAAACTATTTTAAAAAATAGTTTTATTTGAAAGTAATTTTTTTTGTAAAAAAGTAAAAGATATAAAGATTTGATATTTTTGGAAATAGAAATAATGTTGATTTCTATAATCTTAGAAAATGGAAATGATTGTTTTATTAATTAAATGATTGTTCGAAAACAAGCTAGCCCTTGAGGCATTTAAAATAAATTAAAGGGTCAGATAAGAGAGTACAAAGAAATTAAATGACCAATGCAAACACCAGAAATTCAGCATGGACCATAACTGAAACACCAGAGGATTAGTGACGTATTGCCGATTGAATCCTAAGATCAAATGATAAGAGGCTAAGAAAAATATAAAAGCCAAATGATTATTATAATTGTTATCTGAGAGCTGACTATGAATATGTCGTTATAACTAGCTATATTGCAGATTTTCACGATGTGGAAGTCTGCAATAAAATTAGATTTTCCGGACAACCAGCTGAGACCTCCCTATGCCAGTTAGGGACCAAAAAGGAATGGCAAGTGGTGGCTTCATTTTTAAAAAGGAAGAACAAACAATCTATATAAGTGATCACGAAGATGGACCTCAGAATCTGTAAAGTATAAACTTTTGCCAATTGAACTTTCTTTTAAATAATTACCGTATAACATCAATAAGTAATCAATCCCCAAAAAAAAGTAATATAAATGAATGTACTCTTATCTGACCAAGAATAGAACTCTAAATCAATTATAAATATTTGTTTTATATACATTTGCTATTTCAATCATTTCCATTTTTTTAATTTAATTATTTATGTTTGTGTTTAACTAGGTTATTTATTTCTATCTGTTAAATAAAATGTATTAAATTAAAGTTGGGTGTAGATAGCTGCATGGATAAAGAGTAATAACTGTTTAAATTCGTTTATGTTTAATTTAAAGGATTTTAGTGTCAGGCTATTTGTTTCGTAGTTAGGGCAATGCTTGTGGAAGGATATATGGGTGTTTATATTAATGTAATGTGAAGCGTGTTTAGCATACAGGGCAACGTGCCCAACTGAATGCATGACCCCAAAGAGGCAGTCATATCGTTGAAATGGTGGCAGATGTATTTCCTGCGCCATTGACCCCTTCTAGCTCTATGGACAGGGATTTATAAGACGGCAGAAAGACCGCTTTCCCCCATACGTAGCACTCTTTAAAATAAAAAAAATTATATACATGATTCCTTAGTCTAACAGATGCCCTTTCCTGATCTAGACACGGATCATTTCCTTCAAATAATATCACGCCATCAGATGCCCATTCCTGTCGGCGTGGTTTTATGCTAGCATCTTCATATTGCATTAGTTGCAAATATATATCTGGAAGCTGACATTGGGTTGGCTACGAACTTTTAGTCTGAGACTGAATGAATGTTTTGATAAGTTTTAAGTGAAAAAAAATCTATGTAGACTATCTATGCTCGTCATGCTAAAGTAAAATATAATTTAAATATCCATCTGTGCGATCTATTGAAAATAGTAATTTAAATTTTAAAAAAAAAATATTAATGTTAAAACCTAAAAATAAATTTATTCCTCAATTTTAAATGTGCGTTAATAAAAATCTATTTGTGTGTTAATTACTGGCAGTGGCTTCTTTTATTTTATTGTTATAAATATTTAATATATACTTCGAGAGAATAGAAATCTATTGAAACTTATAAATGTTTAAAATCTCTGCTACTCTATGAGCTAGTGACCTTGGGCAAACGATCGGAATCCAAATATATAAATTAAAATAAAAATAAAAATTTTTTTTAAACTTAACGTACCTGCCTACTATATAAATTTTCTAGGTTCAAATGCCTAGTGGCGCCCTGTAGTGCAGATTACATGAAGTCTCCTTCTCCCTCGATCGTTACAATATATATATGTAATTATATAACTGAATATTTGTAAATACAGTAATTAAATAATTAAAAATTTTATCCACTTAGGAGTGCTTTCGATTATTCCAGTAATCTTTGTCAACTATTTTTAATTATTTAGTTACTGTATTTACAAATATTCAATTATATAATTACATATATTGCTTTAAAATACAGACATCGAATAATAATATTCTTACATACATATATATATAATAATATTCTTACATACATATATATATATTACTCACTTTTCAATTTTTCCAAATGTGCTTTATATGTTTGTGAACTTAAGTAGATCTCTTGTATTGTGCTCTCAAACAAATATACAGTAGTACATGTGTAACATGTAGTACTGAAGTCTTTCAGTAGGTCCATTTTGAATGTAGATTTCTGAGTTAATGTTGGAAAGCCTCAATTGAGTTCAGCTACTGTAATTTCTAAATTTCACCAGTGAAAAGTAAAAATCTAGTACACACATATGGGCTTTAAATGTCACAGAGAAGCTATTTTGATAGTTTATGGGAGTTCAAACTCGACCAAATTAGAAACTAGCAGAAAATGCCCTTTATTGAAGTTGACTATATACTCTCACCAATAATTATTAGCCAGTCTGACCTCACTATTTGTAGTAGACACAAAAGCATTTAAAAACAAGAGGACTTTCAAATTTTTTTTTTTTTTGCTTTTGATTAATTAAAACAAGATAATAACTATTACGTTGTTCTTTTTTAATTTACATCTATCAAAATAAGAATAAAAAAATCAAATAATTCCTTCCTAATTTTTTAAGGAAAAATAGATTATTGAATTAATTCTAAAATTAATTGATATTGCAAAGAAAAATGTCACTACTTTAAAGAAAAATATTTTCTCTTTTTTATAAAAATGTAGATTTTTGTCAAAATCAGAAATAAATCAAATAAATATTTCATTATGAGTTTAATTTAAAATAATTTGGAGTGCTTCAAAATAAGAACATATTATTTTTTATTCAATATTTCAATTTTTCTTGACTTTATTTTAAATAATTTTGTACATAAATTTTGTCTGAGTTTGGTTTTCCTGTTACTTTAAGCTATAGTGATATATTTTAGAAAGCTCTACAAATTTGGGCATCCAAATTTTATAAAGGTGCATGTGTGAAAACTAAATGATGAAATATTCATTAATCTTAAGAATAAATATAATATTGACTTTATAAACATTTGTGACAAATCTTTTATGATAAGTTTAGTAAAATAAATAAAGTATATGAGCACAGACTTTCACAACCACCTGCCAATCTCTACACTATCTCATAACATTGATACACTTGAACACATATATGCCAAAAAGATAAATAATCACCAATATCCGTATTTCATGCTAAACCAGAAACCATCAGTTGGTCCAGATTACCATCTCTACACATATATGCTATAAGTGCTCAGATATATATTAAACTAAATAAAGATGAATTCATCATTTATTTATTTCTAAGCATTATTATGTACATTTCCACATTAAATAAAAGGCAAACTTTTACTCAAATAAATATATGCCAATAAGCCCTAAATAAATATAAACATAAATGCTAATGATGCAAGAAGATCAAATTAAAGCCAAGATATTCCGAAAACACAGTATTTAAATATTGTAATGGTCAAATCTGTACATTTGTGCAACAAAATCCAAAGTTTTAGTAAATCATCCCAAGGGTGACCAGCATAGAGTGGTATGAACCATGTTGTCAGATATAGCCCCAGTTCCTTTACTAATGCTCAAAGATTTACCACCTTGTGGATGACACATATGAAGCCACAGCAGTATTCTCTTTCATCATGTGCCGGCAGTAAAACATCAGTAAAACACAAGACTATGGAAAATTGACATTCTAACTAGTATAGCTATATAGACGAGATGTGTGGCAGAACATAATTATAAAATATGGATTGTGATTCTTAACTAATTATTAACTAATCAATAATGGCCTACCAATGAGCAACACTGAGACATGAAACAAAAGTTAAATTTAAAATTAATTTAATGAAAACCAAATCATAAAATTAATAAATGAAAATAATGATTCTAATGTGGCTATATAGATTGTCTCACTCACAGGTGATTAAGTTAGGGATACAATTTAACATTTGAGTTTTGGGTTCACACACAAATGATGATTGAGGATATAATCATTTATGGTTTACCTAGTTATATGTAGCTTTAGTTAACATATACACATGTGACAATTTAAATCACTCGCAGATGACATTAATTATTCTGGTTTACAAATTAGTTACATTGTTATATTTGTCATATATATGTATATCACTCATAGGTGATGATTTTAATATGTGCATTTACTGCTTATATATAGCATTTCCAATCATGTGCAGGTGATTGTAGTTTGGATTACAAATAATTTAATTTACTTTGCTATATATATCTCTATCACTCGCAGGTGATGAAGAAATTATATGTTTAAAATTAGTTTCATGAGCCTTAAGATTACTTTATAACCCAGTCAACTTTTTCATGACTATCTATGCCTAGTTTATGCTATATAACAGGATTTAGATCCACTCTAGAGCTAGCAGAAGTGAATATAAACATTTATAATGAATATCACATTTTATTAAGTGTGAATACTTAATATTCTCTATATAGATTACATGCCTATGAAATTAGATTTGAATTCAGATCAAAGCTGAAAATTACAATTATTATGGCAGGATGAACTGATGATTGGAAGTCAGACTTCAGATACCAAGGCATATAGAAAATATAAGATCTGAGTCCCTGCATTTCAAAGCTGCCTTTTCATGGGATTTGCACCAAGTACTGGTTCCCTTTTTCACCATACTCATTGCTGTGGAAATAAGAGACCTTTTAGTCCGGTGATCGAACAACTAATTAAACTATTGGAGTCTCATGCTCCATTTCTGAGGATGCAGAATGGGATGGGAGTAGCCACCTGCCATCTGAAGAAGATGGTTGTGTGAACTAAGAGAGTAATGGTGTAGCCCTTACACATACGCCCATTAAAAAAATATACACAGCAACAAATATATATGCCATAGCATTTCTTAAGGACACATTCACACGGCTGACTACATTATTATATAATAGAAAATTTAGGATGCTAAACAATAGTTTCCTTCATGAAACTACCATATATCAGTTCATTAAATAGCATCTATAATTATGCTATTAAGGAAAGCTTATGAATCTAATTTATAAAACTATCTATATGGGCATTTATAATTCTAGGGAGGAGTACAGCATATTATGGAGAATTATGATCTAAAGTTATAGCTTTATGCTGTATTTCATCACTCCGGCTAAATATTAGTTAAATATAATATCCAAAGCAAATCTATCTTAACGTAGCTGTAAACTTTTAAATACCTCTTAAATAAGACATTTTGTCCCTTTCAAAACAAAGTTTCTTTTGTGCATTAATGTACATGCAATATTACATATATGTGTGAGCTGACTTAATCACTTCTCACTAAGCAGTTAACTAAGAGTAAAACTCTGTTTTGAACAAATGTAGCATAAACGAATACATAATTGAAAAATAATAAAATTTTGCATAGATTTAACTAAAAAAAATGTAAGTTTAAAGAGGAGATTTCACGTGAGTGAAATCTAAAGTTTGGCTTTGTTTTAGCCTAGTTTAAAAAGGAAATTTAAACGCAATTAGTTTATGTCTGATTGACCCAGTTCAAGACAAATTTAAGTTGTGCATGAGAATTAATAAAGGCAAATATTATCATTACGTTAAAATATGTAAAAGCAAATATTATTAAGTTAAAATATGTAAAATAACTTAGAAACTTAATGATCATTTTAGAATAAAGCATTTAGAATTATACGTAACAAAAGTTATGATAAATAATTTAAAATCAATCGATTTAAGCAAGTTAAAACTAAATAACTTTTAATAACTCAGAATAAGGTAAATACATTGAATTAAATCAATCAGAAATGAATCAGCAAACCAACAAATAAATCAGGAAATAAACTGAGTACATAAATCAATAATCAAATAAATCAGTCATTAACTCAGTATGTAAATCAGGCAAGATTTTAAGATTAAAATAAAAAAAATAAAATTACATTTAAGATGAGTTTAAAGTACATTATTATTATGGCCATAGATTTTAGATTGAGCTAGCTTTAGGAATTATCGCATTTTAGTTGAAGAATTAGTTTTAAGTGGGGAGGTTATTACCACTCTTCTTTCTGCTGGCAGTTTCCATGTCCAAGGGTCTGTCAACTGGCATCTGCCTACATCTTATGGCTTTCATCCTACTGCTCTCTGCATCTGGTAGATCTTCTGGGGTCCAGACAGCAAGGGATGCTATTCTAGCCCACTATCATCATCATCACAAATTTTAACATAATTTGTCAATGAGTTGACTTAAAATAATGTCTGAATGAGTTAAAGATGACTGCAGAGGCTTATATTATCAGCTTACCCCTTCTCCCCTGTTATAGTAAGTTTTTTTAGATCTGTTTTGCTAATTTTCTTGCTGTATTTCAGAGAATCATGGAATCCCACGTGTTTTATTTTTTACAGCTGGATTTTACATCTGGTCATGCAAATAATTTATTCATATCTTATTCTACAACTTATTGTTACCTTTAATTTTGTAATTAGGTCAAAATACAGCGAGAAAGATTAAGTTTTATGAAGTCATCTTTTTAGAAAACAAATCTACAGATGGAAAACATCTGGTTATATATATAACTCGATCATTTAATTTAGTGATATATGCAGAATTATATAATACTTTCAAATATTATTTTTAGAATAATTATTCTAAATAAAGAAATTTATAATGTTTTAATCTATTAACATTATTTTTTTTCTCCATATATGCAGTCTATCATTACACATACAAAGCATTTTTCATCTATTTACTACTAGAAATATATATGTGTGTATATATGGGTTTTTACATATACAGATACAATTTTCATACTGTATGTTAAGATATACACACACATACATGACTAATACATTTAGGTTTTAATTTAACCTGATTTTAGTACACTATTAACATGATATATTGTACCGGTAGAAATCCACCACCACCGCAAGTCAAATCGGATTCAAACTCAGCTGAAACAAAACTGAATTCAAACCCAACTCAACAGCTCAGATAGCAGAAATCGACAGCACAGTGCTATGCGCCAAGAACTAGCTCAACAGTTGGTGAGGACTAGAGACTCCTGAGTAACACTAATATCTAAGAATTTATATACTTTGAATAATTTTATAAATTGAATCATATGTATGTTTGGGTTGCCAACACAGACAGCGGGTATTAACATTTAAATAATTATAAAAAGAACAATGAACTAAGAAACCAAGTATGTTAGAAAATATTTAATAAGAATAATTTGTTTCGTTTCCATAAAACATTGAATGCATTAATTACCTCTAGTCTTTAAGAGAATTTACAAATATAATAAGAGTGGCGGTCCTTATCATATGCCAACAATTATTACACAACATAGAATTCTATGTCTATGCCCCCACGAGAAATATAAAGGCGGATAAAGGTATTCATTAAGAACGGAAATGATTGTTCTAATTTTATTATGGTGGAATGTGAGATTTATTTTCATGTTCGGAAATCTATTCATGAAGAGCAAAACGTATTTTAGGGCATAATGTTAAAATTGATTTGAAACTTATTGAATTAATAATATATTTGAGAATTTGTTCGACTTTAATTTAAATCACTTCATCACGAATTACGAGCATGGAGCGGGTTTTACCGGAACAGAGATGCAACGGTGCTGGCGGCTTACGAGGCAGAGAGTAAAATTGAAATATGATCGCTAGTCGATGATTGAAGTCCTATGGCAGCTTGCATCTAACAAGTCTTACACCCTTTGACTAATGAATATGAAAGGAGGTACTTTCTTCCTTGAGAAATTTAAATAAGAGAATATGATCACCGACCAGCCTAACAGAGCGGAAGATTGCCCTGCGTCAGCAACGTTCGATGATGATGACTTGATGGTCATCGTTGAAAAATAAAACCCAGTAGAATGCTCGACGTGATAACTTGATCAATTAATTAAAGTCAAACGAGCTTTTAACAAACTATTTGAAAGTATTTGTAAGTTATATTAATTATGCCCTAGTCATCGTGCTCTTACTGAATCTTAATACAAATAACAAAAGTTGAATTAGAATTTATTTCACCCTTTATCGGCCCTTTTGCAATAAAACATTTAACATTATATTTGAGTTAATAAATATTAGTGGAACAAGAAAATAATATTTTAACATTTTGTGAATATATAAACCTTTGTGTATTAGATAGGAGCTGGGGACATAGGTAAAAAAAAAACAGAGCTAATAATTGATTATTAGTCAATTATAAAAATAGTGAAAAATGTAATATTTCTTTCGACTCGATGATTGATGGAACTTATAAATTTAGTTCTAATGGGCGAGAATTACTATTTAAAATTAATATATTATTTGTGTGAGGCAAATAGAACAAAGGAGCTCATCGAGTCGAGAGATTATTGGCATATAATTTTAAATAAACGAACATTAATAAAGCACACAAATATATATATTAACTGAACCGCCAAGTAAGAAGAGAAAAGTTTAAAGACTAGAGATTAAAGAATTAAGATATAGATTTACAATAGCATAAATAAAAGGTGTTAGAAAGAGTTTTACATTAGAGAATAAAGAGCTCTTAAAAAGGAGTGTAAAATAAAGTTCGAACTGGCCAGAGAGTTTAGAGTTCATGAGAAATATATTACCCTTCCGTGCTAGGTTCTTAAGTTACACATCCAAGTCGGTGAAACGTAGGCACCATTTGGTTGATTATTGGAACAGCATTTTTAGTAGCTTTTCATGATGTTAGCAGTCTGATCGGTCCAGAAAGATTCAGCAGCACCATTGAAGATTTCTAGGGACTTCATGGAACCGTAGCCAGATTCCTGATGTTCTAGCCCTCTATCATGATGAATACAATTTAACATGCACAGAGTTCACTGTACTACTCGACAACAAAAGCCTAGCCCTTCTGACTTTTTCAGAGCTATATATACTGTTCACAGATGCCTTAGCTAGCACTCTTTTATTATCCATTAGTTGTTTTCAGATACATTCCTTTGATAAGGCTTTCAAACTAATTAGCTTAAATTCCTTCTCTAATTGAAAATGAATTCTTAAAATCTGAAAATGATTTAATTAGAAAAATGAATTTTTATCTTTTTCCAATTCATAAAGCTTTACTATTGTTTTTAAGAATTTTAAAGCTTATTGAAGGAATGTAGCTTTTAATCACCGAAACTTTACAAATTATTTAAAGGTGAAAAAAAAACAAGTGTTCCCGACACAATGAAACTTTCGAACAATTATATATATTTATTATTTACAAATATATATACGCACAATCCACGCAATTTAATATATATAAATTCATGAATATTTTATCATGAATTTATTTAGAGAATTGATCAATTTTAAACTAAACTAATTAATCTTGCTACGCATTTGAAATAAGTTATTCATTATGGAAATTAGCATGGATTGAATGTATAAAGCCCCATTGCATCGGAAATTTAAGGTTAGTATTAGGGTAAATAACATGAAGCTAGGATCGAACTCAGATCCGACTGCTTCAATATGAGGATTTGGTGATAGTTATATAGATAGAAATTCTAATATAATATATAGTCAGTGAAACAGTAGGATTGATAGATCTGCCTGTTTCAATATATTAAAATATTATCTCAAATAGTTTAATAACTCTTTGCTTTGGCTTTGTTTTAAGATACATATATCTAAAATATGTAGCTGTCTTTATAATTCATACAACCACAATACTACTTTGTTATGGATATGCACGTATATAGTCAAATTCAAAAAAATATTATATTTGTTTACCTGGTATGTATAACATTTTCTTTGGGAGTTCTAAATAAATAAATAAATAAATGAAGAAAAACATAGCATGGTAATAACAAAAAAATATATTATTTGAATTTTGAATTTTTATTAAAGAAATTCAATGAAAATTCCAGTATTTAAAAGTCTCTGTAAATAACTCTTTTGTCCTGATATTTTTGAGGCCAATAAAAAATTCAGAAAAAAATGTTTTAAATGCAGTTAAAACTCCATTAGCATTGTTAGCCAAGAGGTCATTGCAGCCACCTTGCAAGCAAGTAGTTGGTTGCAGACAGTTGTGGGTTCATGTCCTGGCCGATGCTATGACATATGAAAAAAAAAACTCCATTAGATGATTTTTAACTTTACATAAAGTGTCTATGTTTTTAATTGAAAGGTAATAGTGTCATGCTTGATCAAACTGCATAAATTATAAACAATTGTTCATTGAAGGTTTCCTTCAGTAGTGGTATGTTTTGTTTTTTTGTAGGTAGAATGACTTATTTGCTTAAAGATATTTTTACACAGTCATTGTTCAGATGACTGTTATTCTCTAAACATAAATAGAATATTGGTATATATATTGGCAGTATTTGGAAAGAGTCAAGCACTAACCCCCTTCCTACTCTATTGGTTTCTAGTCAGACATTTTTAATTCAATCATGCAACAAACTTTGTTCTATAAATAAATAATATATCCAAATCTTTTGAAGGTTGTTTTTGGAGTAAGTAAAAATTTAAACTTTAAATATAAAAATCCAGTCAAGCATTGTTAGCCAAAAGGTTGTCACACCTGCCTTGCAAGCAAATAGTTGGTTGCAGATGGGTGTGGGTTCGCATCCCGGCAGATGCTATGACATAGGAATATATATATATATAATTAGTTTCCAACCAGTAACCACCTAAACATTCACAGTAAATATAGCAACCAATATTTCTAACTGCTGTCAAGGCAACCTTCACACCTTCTATATATATATAAATCCATTTAGAATCACTACATTGATGTAAGCATTGCTATGACATTTGGAATATTTTGCATGCAGTATTATCTGATTATTTTTATATATTTATAGAGAGTCACACACACAATTTGACAATTATTTAGAACTCCCAGGGATTAAATAAATACATTTTTACCCCTCTTAGCAATGGCAGTTGATTCTCCAAAACTCATCATTAAGCAAGAATATCATATACACAGTACGTATTTATAATGGGGGTCTACAGGGAAAAAATTGGTCGGTTCCTAAAGTTAAAAAATTACATTTTAACTTTGGGAATAAAGTACACAGAGATGAACATACATATATATATATATATATATATCGATTTCTTTCTCCTTTTTCCAGTCAATGTAAAATATCAATTTTGGTTTCCAAGCTTAAAGATTTTCTTGATTTTTTTTCATGGCCATGATGTCTAAATACAGTATCTAAAAAGGAAAGTTTTTAGGGGGGAAAATGTGTATTTTCACTGTTTAAAAAGTACAGTACATCAAAAAGAAAGAAAGTGAAACTAAATTTGAATTTAAGAGTTTTTATATTCTTTTTTTCTCAAAGCAACTTTATTAAGTCACTAAAGTATGATCCACCTGTGCAGGGACCACATTCTGTCACCTGCAGCAGTGGGCCATAGAGGCTACAATGTTACATTGATATTCTGAAACTGGGTGGTGGCTCAAAGCAACAGAACTGCCTTATACAATAGATTAGGTATTACAGGTATATAAAAAATGCATTCCAAGTACAAACATCAAGAAAAACACAAAAAGAGGAAAAAAGAATATGAATTATCACAGATCAAATGTTAGTCAATCAAGGGGATGCTATGCCCATTTGAGGAGAGTTTATGCAAGACAATCAGCTCTCAGCCCACCTGGCAAGTCTCCAAGCAGTTCCCTCAGACCGATCCATGACCCATCAGACAGAACTCAGTTTAGCGAAAACCCAGACCCACTCCTTGGACAAGATTAAGCTGCTTTGGCCCCTGCCATAAGTGGGTTATAATTAATTTGGGTGTGACATAGGTTCATCATGTCCGGAACACCAACCAAATCAGAGAGGGCCACAAGAACATTGCCAGATCACTTTAGACCTAGGTGTGGTGATGATTTCCAATCAATCCCACTGAAACAAATCCTCCATGGCCATCATATCTACCCTTGAAACTGAGAATTCAGGAAAAACCAATGATTAGATTCATGGTCCCACTAGGTCCTCAGGTATAATTCTGCTTTACTGATCCTATTGAGTTCTTCTAATCCAAGTTGAGTTCTAATTTTGATGCTTAATTAGGGTTCCAATTATAAAATCTAACGGTTTGCATTTAGTGGTTACTTAGATTAGCTTTTGCTTGATTAATGGTGTCCATTTGCATAGAATAAAACAATTGAAAAACTGAGTTATTTTGGCTTAAAACTGACTTAAAGTTTCTTGAAAAGGTGTAAAAGATTAAAACAAGTGGTCACCTATGTTTTATCATTTTCATTTATCTTCTTACCAACTCCCGTCTTGAATATGTGAATCCTCCCATCCTGGTGGAGCCAGTAGGCAGTGAAATGCTCCCACTCTCAACAGGAAGTGGACTCCTCTGTTATAAAGTTTTGATTATATATTTGCGTTATGAAAATTAGGATTTTTATTATTTCCTATCTTGAATTATTAGATTACATTTTAAATATATTTTCTCGGTTTTAATCTAGTTTTAATGATTTTAGTGGTCACTTATACTAGCTTTTGCTTGATTAATGGTGGCCATTTTCATAGAATAAAACGATTGATAAATTGAGTTATTTTGGCTTGAAACTGATTTAAAGTTTCTAGAAAAGGTATAAAAGGTTAAAACAAGTGGTTATTTAGGTTTTTTCATGCACTTTCTTACCAACTCCTGTCTTGAATGTGTGAATCCTCCCATCCTTGTGGAGACAGTATGCAGTGAACTACTCCTGCTCACAACTGGAAGTGGACTAGTTTTTATATTCTTTCACAGAAGTTTTTCATTATAATGAAAAAAATACATACTGTAGTGCATTTTGTAAAAATTTGTATTACAGTACATATTACCATACATTTATGTTTATTACTTATGCGAAATTATTAAAATAAAAAAAAAACAATGTTTAATTATAAATTATTTAATTGAACATAAAAACTTATTATTGTACACCAGAGTAAGAAAACGCTTAATGTGTATCGTAAATCAGTCAACTTTAGCAAAAAAATTCACCTTATTTTTTTAAAAAAATCTAACTGCACTAATTTTCTAAAACATATGCTAAGATTATTTTTCTTGTATTTTATACTTGCTATAAGTCTATTGTTGGAATCTTTATAAATACAGTACTGTATATTTTTAGTAATGTAATAGTGCCCCCCCCCCTGTTCATGTAGAAAGATTATTCATTAACACTTATTTTAAATGCAAACTGTTTTTCTTTTTAAACTTTTTTCTAAATCAACATTCACTTTTTAAAATGTTGTGTTTTTTTTATTTGAAACCACTTGGGTTTAAACAATATTTTTAACAAAGTTACAAAATCAATAACTATTTTTACATAATTAACCAAGTATTCTAAAAATAATATACAGTAATTAAGGAACATACACAGCAGTTTAATATTCATATTTAGTGTTTTCCTGAAAGTTTGTAATGATGGTATTTTAGTTGTATTGTATTTATATATTAGACTATTTCATCATCTAATATGTTGAATGTTTTTTTGAAAAACTAAACTTTATTTAAATAATTCAAGTACTGTACATTATATTTAAATAAAGTTTAATTTTTCTAAAGACATTCAACACTTATATGTATATAGTATTATAGATTTATTAATTATATATATTTTAAGTTTATACGTTCTATAATCTACATACTGAATGCAGCACTAACATTCTGTTTTATGAATAAAATATTGTACATGCTATACAATTTCAGCAAAGTCATTACCTGTATATGTATTACTGTACTATTGGTTTTGGGTAAAATGACTTTAAAATACTTATTCTCTGATGTCATCAGTGATGCAAAATTCAAGATGGCTGCCAAAAAATATTTTTTTATATTTTTCTCGATTGTTACAGTGAATAAACGATTGTAAATCAAAGTAGTGTGTAGAATGATGATCACTATTGTGAAATATTGCTAAGTAGCCAATCGCTAAGTGAGGTCTACGTGTATATCTATAATAATTTTATATAAATTTAATTATAATTGAATATATAAAGAACTCCCAATTTAGGGCAAAAAATATTTATTAATCTACATAAAGATATTTACAAATAAATAATATATTTAAACTATTTTTTATTGATATTTCATTTCTGATTGTGATTCTCTTGATATTTCTTTATAATCTATTTGAGTAATTTATTTGTACTTAAATGTAAATAATGTAAAAATATTTTATTGATTTTTTTAAATAAATGTTTTAAAACAAAATGAACTTGCATGGGAATTAAAATAGAGAAAAGCAAAACATTTTTTTTTTTTTAATTGGATAAAATTTTTAATTATTTAGTTACTGATCAGATATTTTACGGTAATATTTCCATACTAAACTCTAATATATTTATTTCTATACTTAGCACTTTTGAAGTATAGAAATAAATATATTAGAGTTTAGTGATATCTGATCATTACATATATAAACCACAATTTAATTATTTAATAGTTATTTAGTTACTGTACTTACAAATATTCAGTTATATATATATATATATACTCAATGTGTTGTAGGCAAGTGCAACTTTTACTTTATCTCAATCATATCACAACAATCCATCTTCCTAAAAGTCAGACTGATCTATTACTCTGAATGCATTATTGAAAAATCTAATTCATATATATATATTGGAGATCATTGATATTTTTCACATCTATATGGTCATGTGTATCACTTGTATGAGATGGATTGGATAGCTGTTGGGAGTAATTGTATATAATTACATTAAATTTAGTTTAGACGATATACATGTGTTTAAATATTACATATTCAGTCTGTATTTCATCCATCCCTTTTTTTATATAATTAAATGAACATAGTAATTTTGTAAGTGGGTGAGATGTCAGATTGACTTAAGTTCAACTTAGGTATGACAGTAATCTTGACATCAACAATGGCTTTGTGCATTTCGTCCTAGGATTTTCAATGATATAGATGGCTGCAGATATGAAGAGTGGAGAATATTGAATCTTGTCTGTTAAAGTTTGAAGATTTTCTATCTTAATATAAACTGAATAATGATTGTATATATGTGTGGGGCATGGTGATCTGGATTAAGTGATGAGTGCTGATTCAGCAAGAAATACATATATTGGAAATCATTGATCTTTTTCACACTATGTGGGCATGTGCATTAGTTGTATGAGATGGATTGGATAGCTGCGGGGAGTTTGAAAATCTGAGTTCAAGTCCCTTATAAATATATATTTAAAGATTTTATTTTTGAAGTTAATATTTATTCTCGTAATCTTGTATTACAAACACAAAACTTCTTCTCCGTGTGGATATTAATTTATATATTATTCAATCAGGTGAAACAATTAATGATTTTTTCTCAATCTTTTTTCATTAAAATATAGAAAAATGAAGAATACAATTTCAAATATTCTATACATAATAAATTATAGCAATCTGGAAAAAAAATTATTTTAAAAGGTAAAATATAAAAAAAAAAATATTTATATCTTTTCAGGTATCAAGAGTATTTTCTTTCTATTAATATTAAGGATTTTCAAAAAAGGTAATTAGAGCATAATAATTGTAAAATATTTCTCATAATGCTTTAATGATTATTCTTTATACACCCTCACATTAGTAATTATTTTTTCTTTATGATAGATTTTAAAAGAATATAAAATAAATCAAGAATTTTTTCAATACTGCATTTAAAGAAAAAAAAAATATTTTTTTTTTCAAAATACTTAGATTAGTTTTTACTGATAACACATGCGTTTATATAAAATGTGTATGTACACACATATAAATACTCACATGAATTTAGTTAAGTGTTGGTGGTCGAGAGGTCAGAACAGCCGCCTTACAAGTAGTTGTCCCGGGTTAGCGGGTTCGCTTCCCGGCTGATGCTATGACACATGAGAAAAAAAATACACATATGAATTTAGTTTATTAATTTTTAAGCATTGTCCAAAGTAATTAACCTAAGATATAGCTTGTATACAATACACTCATAATTATTATTGTTTTTATCTCTCATCTTTTTAAGTCTTATTTTTTATTAATTTCTGTACTCCTTTACAAATAATTATCTTTTAGTAAATAAACACTTCATTTTTGTTTTCTTACACTATCTTATTAATCCTTAATGTTATTTTATTTGTGTTCTTCATCACATTTTCATATTTTCAGCATTATACAATCAGGGCACAATTTCATACCCGCTAACCCCGTTATTTTATGCTCAGAACCAAACGACTACAGGAGAAAGATAAAAGAGGCATTCTACATTAACAGAGACATCCATGCAATCAACAGAAGAGACACGTGCTTCGACATTTCGAAAAAATGGGCTACTTAACATTAACTCATTTGAATATTCTCATTATACTATAGTTATTTCACCTGAAATTAATTACCCAATATTTTAAATGAAGAAGAGACGTGCAATTAAATCTGTAAAGAAATGAAAAACTGCTGAAAATAGTAAAATTATTTTTGATATTTTAAAAAGAGCAAGTGAATAAATAGAAGAAATTTTTGGCAACGCTATATACCAAATGCGTAAATGACAAATATATACTAGAGAATTGGAAGAATATAGCATATCTATTTATCTACCTGTCTATTTACTCACTTACTTCCCCACCTATCTGTCTACTCAGTAACCCAACTACTTATCCATCCATCTCTCTATCTATTTACTTGTCTATCTATGCATATATCTGTCTATCTACCTATCTATTCTTATATCTATATATATTTATATTTAGTAAAACTAAATTAGATCATTCAGTACCATAGCTTGAAGGTATATTTAATTATGTCTTTAATCCTAAAGAATTATGATGGTTTGAACTGAACATAATAATAATAAACAAAAAATTAAAGGAGTATGATTTATTAATAACGGAAATTCAGTAACGATTAGAAGGTCTAATAGATTGCAGTTTAGTGCACTTTGGAACATGTGTACTTAAAATTACACTTTGTATTTCCATTTTTATTATCAATTGGAATATGATAGTTGCCTTTAACAAAGGAACTGAGCACCTAAAATGCATTTAGGTTATAGTTAACGTATTTTAATATTTTCTTTGCGCAAGCAGCTGTGTTAGTATTGCATTTAATTTATAACGTTTCAGTTTTATCGTTGATTGGGTTTTTTAATTATCTTAACTCCAAACATATACAAATTTTAGTTGCAACATTTTTAGATAATTCATAGCATTTTTAAGTGCTGCAACATGATCAGCTTATCCATATGTAATAAATTTTATCCTCATCAATGAAAACAGATTCAGAATAAATAGGAAATAGATAACATTGTCATTTTATACATTTTTCTACATTTGTATCTTTTTTTAAATATACAAATAACTGAAACACAGGCTTATTATATACCTGTGTCTATATATATATATATGTAATATATAGGGTATATGAGCACAGACTTTCACACGACCCACCACTCTCCACTCTATCTAATAACACTGATACACTTAAAACACATATATGTTGAAAAGATAAATAATCACCAATATACGTATTTCATGCTAAACTAGCAATCATCAGTTGGTCCAGATTATCATCTCTACACATATATACTATAAGTGCTCAGATATATATTAAGATAGACAATCCTCATACTTTAAAGGACAGGCTTCAATCTATTCCACACTCCAACTCTTCAACCATCCATCCAATTGAAAATCTGATAATGGAATGCTCAAAGGCCACCCTGAGGCTGAGATTATTGTCACACCCATGTTGACCGTTTTGATTCATATACAAATTATTTGATAACAGTCATCTATCTTTCAGAATATCAATATTTAATTGAGTTTAAAGTTTATATATTAGCTAAAAATAATGTAATAATGTCTAGCTTACTAAATGATTATTGATAATCATTAATATATTTATAAGAAAACGGTGCTTTTAAGTGTGTGCAGAATGAATTGAAGTATGAACAAATACAAAACAGTTGGTGGGGACCTTTGAGAGGCTATAAATTAAACGAAGTAAAAAATGCTGTTCAACAAAAGTGCTATTTTGGAAATATTTTTTTCAGTTTGAAGAGCTTTATGTAGTTGAAATGTGTAAAATAAATTAAAATTGAAAAGTATAGATAAGATATTACACATACAGAGAGAATATATGCTAGACTTAAAATAATGCTGTATTGAACTTTATTTTTTTAAAGAAAACATTAAAATTAATGTTCTAAAATAATAATTCTTATCATTAAACTTTGCTTTCAAAGAAATCAGTTGAGCACTCACGTGAATCATGAATTAAATCACAGTCCTAAATCTTTTAATCTGTTAATATCCAGTAGCTCAACTGAAGTTTTAATCTCCACCAAAGTTATAAACTTTATGATTTCATATTCCATAATTAATTACCTTTTTAAAAAAATCTATTTCATTTTCTTTTCTTATTAACACTGAGGAATACTTATTGTGATATTACTAGCTAATTAAATTTTCTCTTCTTACTTTCTATATATATATACTTCACTAATAATTTTCTCATTTTTTTGTGTTGTTTCAATTCTGCAATACTGGTATTCCACTCAAGTTTAATAAAATGACAGAGTGACAGCTGATGACTTCAATATTAAATTTTGTTCTATGAAACACTTATGATAATTAAATGTCACATGATTTCCTAAACAACTGAACCTTCAATTATTTGCTTTGTTTACTTTTAACACAATGGCAGAATGATGTATTCAACAGCTAAAGATTACTGAAGGGAAACAATCTATTTTTCTTATTCCTGAATGTTGCATGACCTCAGAAGCAAATAGCTATTCTATTGTTTGGTCATGTCATTTAGCACAATGATTGAATGATGGGGGTGAGATCAGTATCTTTTACAACCAAAGATGAGTTCATCATTTTTTGTTCCAAATGTCATATGAACTGCTAATCAACTAATTCATCAATTATTTTTTTGTTTCTTCACAAAATTTCTAGATTTATTTGTTTTTTTCTCTTTATAATTAAGTTTTTGTATATATTATTTTTTACTAATCTCTTCTCTTTCATTTAGTATCATGTTATTGGCATCCCAAAATTTCTGCTTTTTCATTTTATGTATATATTATTTATACTGCTTTTATTGTTTTGGATAAGAATTTTGTTTTTTATTTGAATTTAAATTATTATTTAATTTCTTCTATACTTATTTATTCTACACTTATTTGTTGTCAAATAAATTTAAAAAAAATTTCTGTTATTGAAGCTCATATTCTGTGTACATATATTGATTCTCTTAGCTTCTTTGTACATATATTGATTTTGTAATAGTCATAATTAGTATTTATATATATAATCAATAAAGCAAGTCATATAAAGCATGGTATTGCTTTTACGAGCTTGTATTTATAAATATGTAATATAGAGAGCATACAAACAGCTCAAACATTTGGTCTGGAGATAGGAATGTTCTGGATAGATATTTTAAATATTTTCTCTTACCAAACTTATTAATTAAGAGCTTGTTTGAGCTATTGGTATGCTCTCTATATTACATATATATGTATATTAGTAAATAAAATCCACTCATTATTTTATTTTGTAATACAAGCTTATCAAGTTAAGTCACATGATGTATGACTTGATTTTATTTACTATTATAGTTTTGCTTTTGAGTGTTAAGCACTGTTATATTGCTAAGGCTATTAATATATAGTGTAGATGAAAATTATTCAGATCCATATAGCTATTTGAGTTATATACCTGGATTTGAAGACATATAGGTGTCTGAAAATTTTATAGTTTCTACTTAATAGTTAAGTATCAGATAAGTGCTGGTATTTTAGATCTAGTGTCTGAATATCCTAATGCCTCTCTTATCATAGCCAATAGCTTAAAACCAGTTTGGAATGGGGATAATTCTAGATAAAGATTTTGAATGCCTTCTCTTCTAGCATTTATTGATAAAGCTTGTTTAGATCTATTAACACACTCATTATTTTATTAAATATATTGACTCTGTAATACTTCGTTGTAAAGTTTTCATTCCTATTGCATGGGAAACAAAACTATTTTCATATTAGAAAGATCAACATGAACATCTATTCAAACTGAATTTGCATATTTGATCAATCGTTCTTTTTATTTTTACAGTTTTAGTACAACTTGCAAGTATTAGATAAAATTAACTTGATAACATTGAGAATAACTTTTTATAATAATAAAATTATATTGACTTTTTTTCTGAAATTTAATAAAATATTCTATGAAGATTAAATGTATTATCAGGTAAGAAAAAAGTTCCTTTAATTATTAAACCACTAAACATCACATGATCACCATCTCTTATACTAGCACATAATTGTTATTAAACAAGACAAAACTCTCCATACAGTAGTGCGACACTGTGCCAGACCAGAGTAATCAATGGATGCCAGAAGGCTTGTGCATAAAATCCCTATCTAGTGCCTACTCATCCAATATCCACAGACTAGTTTCTGGCTTGTGGCCTTCGTCAGTGAGGAGCTTTGGATTTTAGACCACTGCACCTAGATCTTAGGATCTAATGCAACTCTCCAGCAACTACCTTTTATCTCTAATTAACTACAAAACTATGAGAATGAAATTGAAAACACAATAATATTTTCAACTCCATACATTTTGGTGTCTTTGGCTCTTTAACAACCATAGCCACCACTATCCAATTAGGCAGGATTGGTATTAAACCACTAAACAGCACATGATCACCATCTCTTATACTAGCACATAATTGTTATTAAACAAGACAAAACTCTCCATACAGTAGTGCCACCCTGTGCCAACCAGACTAATCAATGGATGCCAGAAGGTTTGCACATAAAATCTCTATCTAGTATACAGTAGTGCCACCCTATGCCAATCAGAGTAATCAATGGATGCCAGAAGATTGTGCAGGGCCTAGATAGGGATTTTATGCACAAGCCTTCTGGCATCCACAGGGTGGCACTACTGTATGAAGAGTTTTGCCTTGTTCCTTTAATTATGTGAATAAATTTTAGTTAATCTAATTTTTTTTAAGTATGATAAAAATGCATGTGACCTCATTGCTTGGTAGTTCAACCACTAAACATCACATGATCACCATTTCTTATGCTTGCTCATAACTGTTATTAAAACAGGCAAAACTCTCCATACAGTAGCGCCATCAGTGCAAGCCAAAGTAATCAATGGATGCAAAAAGGTTTGTACATAAAATCCTATATTTTTTTCTACTCTTATTTTTGAATACTATAATCTTTTTGGTATTAGGTTAATAGATGAATATTGCAAATGTTATCAGTTGTTTTCATAATATATTTTTAATTATAATTAGTTTTAATAAAACAATTCAAAGATTAGTTTCGCAGGCAGTTATGTGATATTAGAATACCAAAATGATCAGGTGGAATTTGAATTCAGAGAATTTTAACATGCAAATCCATTACTCAAACATTATGCTAAAAGGCAATTCTTTTTATTATGACAAGGCTGTAATTTTGCATAATTAGAGAAATTATTTAGTCTAAAGCTTTTATGACAATGACAACATGAAATAACCTCTTATAAGTTTGTTATTGTTGATATTTATCGTCTTAAACAAATGTTAGAAGCTAGCCTGTATCAGATCTATATAGTTATGCAAATAAGTTATCTGGGTTTGAGAGTTTAGGGTTTGAATAAATTTAACATTCTTAGTTTGAATAGTATAAATGAATTAAATATGACTTCTAGATATATCTCCAGAAGATGAACACTTTAGAAATGGGGATTTTATAACAGTATACCATTTAGTGGCAAACTGAGAATATCTCTAAAGGAAGACAAACATAACTGTTCTTTAAAATTCAGGTGAATGATTTTGCTTTTTCAAATATTACTGATTCCTGTTTAACATATTATAGACTTAATTGAATATTAAAAACAAATAAACTCTAAGCATACACTCTATTAGAAAATATTTATTTCCATTTTGACTCTTGATTATTTTAAATTTCTATAACCCAAGATTTAAATTTGGGTGGTTTACTTTTTTTTCCCCCAAATAAAAGAGAATTATTTATAAGCAAATCTAGAATTTTATTTTACGTTTTTAAAACCCGATCTCAAGATAAACATTTTGCTCAGATGAGTTGAACATATTTTAAAAATACATTTGTAATATATTTCTATAGATACCAAAGTTATTTTTAAAAAAATATTTTGTTTGTTGATGGCTTGATAAGCACACACACATGTATATAGGCATACAAATTTATAAGGTTGCATAATTACTTTTAAAATTTATAAAGTCGATTTTAGTTTGCTTAGTGCATAATTATTCATTAATTAATAAAAATACATATTTGTAATCATCTAATCTTTGTAAATAATTGCTTATCAAAGTCTGTAATTCTCATTGTTTTAAAATATAAAGTAATGATTTATCAAAGACCACAATTTTTAGTGCTTTTAGTTGGTTTTTATTATCTTTTATGTTAGTCAGTGAACAGCTTAATTCCTTAATTATTAATAAAAATTTAAGTATATCTAAAAATATAATATATCATTATCTTCATAATTGGAATTCTTTAGTATTTTAATCAAATCATAAAATGCAGTAGAGAAATATTATATATATATATGCATATATTAGACCATATATAAAGGTGGGTATTCACCTTTATTACATAAAGGAGGTTACTATGACAACAGATTGAGATTGTTCATTGTTATTGATATTGTTTAAGTGTGGACTGCTTTTATATATTTACATTTATAAACCTATATGACCTTGAGCATTATTAGTTTTATTATCTAAGTAATACATTGTTTAAGTGCAGTTTGAAAGTTATAATTGACTATAGGTTAGTCTGCTTTCAGGACAGGTTATATTTTAATGTTATTGATTTAAACTTCTTTGAATTAATAATCTCATTTCTTTTGTTAAGTTGTAATTTTTAGTGTCTATGTAAACATATTAGACCATAGAAGTGGGTAACTATCTTTATTGTATAAAGGATGTTGCCCTGACAACAGATTGAGATTATTGGTTGTTATTGTAATTGTTTAGGTGTTGACTGCTTTCGTGTATTTATATGCATATCTTTCAGAAGTGATATTGCTGATGTAGGAAATTTATCAATGTGTATGAAGTAGGTCCAAAATTTGGATACTAGAATAAGTTGTGTTATGTAAATGAAGATAATATCAATTGCTAAGTTATTGAATTTGCCATAGAAATAGAATAGAATTTATATATTTATATGTAGGACTAGTAAAAAACAATTCACACAAAAGATGCCTTTTTATTCATTAATAACTTTAAGATACACACATGTCTACTTAAGTAAGGTTAAATCTGCTATTTATTTACTTACACATCATCACCAAGATGAATATATAGCAAAAATATATATTTAACTATCTACTGTCTATCTATTTGAATATATCTGTTCATTATTTACCTTCTTACTCAACCATTTAATTTCTATGCAAATATCTATACTATCCATCAATTAATCTATCTAATTTCCTCTCTCTAACTACCTGCTTACCTTTCTAACATTGCCCTTTCTAGTTTATATACTTATAAATATATAATCTAGCTAGCTAGCTAGCTATCTAATTAATTACTTATATGTCTATGTACTTAGGTTTATATATAGAGAGATTTAAATAGATGTCAAAATCGTAATTTACTTAAGCCTGACCTTTGATACTGTGTTTTTTTTTCCAAAGCTAAACTAAAATTTATTACATTATATTTTAAGAAATACAAATTTTTTTTAAATTAAAACGCGATTTCTTTTTAAAAAAATTACTATTGTTTCTTATATTCATAGCATATTTTGCAAAAATTATCTTCCAGGCCTCTTTTATTTTTCATTTTTTTATTATTTTTTTTCCATACAAATGATTTTGGTATCAAACAAGTTCAATCCTAGGACCAGGTTTTCTCTGATGTTTAAAAAAAATGAATTAATTTCCATTATTGTTCTAGTCTTTACATTTGCTCATGTATTCCATAACATCTAGCCTGAAAAAGCTGATAAAAATGTTATTTTATTAATGATATAAAATAATGAAAAGGAAGGTGAAGATTTAATTGTATAAATTTAAGATTGGTAGTTATAAGATGAGCTTGCAAATAGCTCTTAACAAGCCTTCCAGAATATCCCTGACTTCAGACCGTTTTCTGCTACAGACTTCTTCAGTGAGGTGCTAGGATGTGTTATGTAATGAGCTTGCAAATAGCTCTTAACAAACTTTTCAGAATATCCCCAACCTCAGACTGGTTTCTGCTACCAACTTCCTCAGTGAGGTTCTAGGATGTGTTATATAATGAGATTGCAAATAGCTCTTAACAAACTTTTCAGAATATCCCCAACCTCAGACCGGTTTCTGCTACTGACTACCTCAGTGAGGTGCTAGGATATTCAAGCATTAGATTTAAAATACCAGACAAGCCAAGCACTTTATCCAGTAGCAGAAACTGGTATGAGATTGGAGATATTCTGGAAAGCTTGTTAAGAGCTATTTGCAAGCTCATTATATAACATTTGTAATAAAAGCTTGTTAAATTAGGTTGTGTTACATATGTCTTAATTTCTTTGTAAGATTGGTAGTTATATATTTTTTGAATTTAATATTTTAAATATATATATTAATTAAACTATTTTTTAATTAAATTGCTCTTAATACATTTCTTAATAAATAATTCGTGAGTTACATAAATTAAATATTTAAGATCCGCTACTTAAAGATTTTCAAATTCCAAGACAGAATTGTTAGCTATTATATAAATTAAATATTTAAGATCAGCTACTTAAAGAATTGCATATTCCAATGAAGAATTCTTTAGCAATTTACTAAGATATTCAGTAGAATAAAAATATTGAGAGTTATATTGTCCAAAATCTAATGCACAAATAATAACATGTAGAGGTAAAAATATCAAAATTCAACTTTGTATATTCATGAAGTGAATACAAGTCAAAAAATATTATTTGACAATACAGAGGTTATCTTTTATGAAAAAAGTGAATTGAAAAGAAGAGTAAAAGAAACTTTGATGATAACATTTTTTGAAACGGAGGCCATCAATCTCATGAAAACATCCTTTGATATTAAAGGAAGTTGGTTGATGAAGTTAATGATAGGAAGACTATTTTGTTTTGTATATATATAATAACGAAACTTAAATATATTCCAAATATATTTAAGTTTCGTTATTGTATTATTGATATTAGCGGACATTTATTTTGTTTTATATATATTATATATATATATATATGATTAGTTGAATATCACTTGAGAAGATCTGTTTGTTAATAGATAAAACCATGGTTGTGTAAGAATTTTAGTCAAATTTTGCTATTTTGGATAGTATTATAGTGTTATACGAATAGCAGTTTTAATATTGTACTGGTCAAAAGATGTTTATCCATCTAACATTAGCTGGAACTCACAAAATGTACTTCAAACCCAGTCAAGCCTGAGATTTAGGTCAAGGACCAGCCTGGATTCCAACCCACTCTCTAAGTCCCAGATCTAGCACCTAATGAATAACATAATAGTGAGGGCACATGAGAATTAATTTTAAATCTGGCTGACTAACAAAGCTGAGCAAAACAATGAGACATCTATTAACTATGACTAAACTAAAATATATATAAGCATGGCTGTAATATGTGGAAGTGGAGAAAAAAGGAATTCAAACTACTCAGACAAGTTGGATAATAAAAATTAGTTTAATATAATGACAAATTATTTACATACATTTATAAATGAAGTACATTAGTATGTGTGTGAATGAGCAAGCGGTCTACCAAACAATAGATAATTATATATATATATTGTCATTCACACTATTATTTCTCATACGCTTTTTATTAGCTAAATGATATATTATAAATAAACACACATCTTTGGTTGGTCCAATATTAAAATGTCAATCGATTATTAGAAAGAATTACATAATATTGCTATTTACACTTTGGATTACAGTTCTGAAACATGGTGACTAACATTATTACTTCGGGGAGCGTTCTGAGATTCATTACAGATATAATACAAACTATTTTCATGCCACTGAGGTCGTGAAAATAAAATACATTTGAAAATGACATTTGATTATATGACAAAATATTTCATGAAACTTCTGTTAATTAGCGCTGGTAAGAAGAATGCTTTATTTTCCCAAAGCAAATACTCTTAAATAGATAAATAGCAATATATGACGATGGGATTGTATAATAAAACTAAAATAATATTAGTAATTAATCTAGCTAGTAATATTTGGCATATATATATATATTTTGAGCAGAGCACACTTTTAATATTAGAGCATTAAAACTGGGTCATGAAGCAAAAAGAAATAATAATATGAAGAAGTTTGCGGTGCTGACATAATAGCCTAAAAATAACAGGAAAAGTCATGCTTCTGGATGAAAATGAAGTGGATAGGCATGCCATGGTCATCGCCAATGTGCAGGCCTTTGATATGAAGAAAATGGATGAGCATAGCATGTGCCAGACTTAGGGATCACCACCAGAGGCTTTTTATATGAAGAAAGTGAATAAGCATAGCATGTGCCAGACTTAGGGATCACTGCCAGAGGCATTTTATACAGAATAAATAATAAGAAATCTATGGGTTCGATCTTGTCACAACCCCCAGATTAGATTAGAAGCACGTAAGATATATATATATATAATTCACGAAAATAGGCCGAATGTCAGTAACGCAGTACGGATAAATGTCACTAACAACATTGAATAGGATTTACTGCTTTAAAATAAATGACCCTTGTTTGAATACTATAATTTATATAAATAGTATGCTATGCCACTATAATATATAGAGAGAGATTTCATTTAATAAAATATACATGAAGATTTTATTTAGTAAAAGAAACATTAAGATTTACCCCCATCCCTTTTCTGCTATTTTTAAATAAATCAATCCTACCTTCATTGATTTTACAGTAACTGGAATATATGAATACTGTATTTGATATTTTAAGCATATACTATTTTAAGAGTATAGAAAAAAATAACTAGCAGTTATATAGAAAACAAATAATCGGTCACCTTTTCAGAAATGAATAAATAATATTTTAAAATTTCAAAGTGTTAATTAGCCAAAGTTCTGGATTCACCCAAGTAGAAAATCCAGAATTAAACAAATATATATATTTTTATACTAAAACATAAATAAAATGTTGACTTGTAAAAACAATCTGGCGAGTGTATTAATTAATAATGCATTGTTTTAAATGGACGTCAAACACCTTAATTCATGAAGGTTTACTTAAAAAGAAGAAAAGATTTTATAAAATTCAATTCATCAGATTGTTAGAGATTGGCAGAATAATAATAAAAGCATATATATAAAATCAAGTAATAAATAACTATAAATAATTGACCACACCAAAGTTAAAGAAAGTTAGAGCATATGAGAGAAAATTAGATTTATAAAATCATTTAGAGCAAAAATCATTTAAGAGCAAATTACATTTACATATTAATTTAAAAGATAAAAAATTGAACAATACATTAGAAATCTTGATAGCAGGATTCAAGATTAATTAATCAACCTTGCAATTTTAAGAGTCCAATTTAGTACGGCATGTGCATGGCAATTGAAATGCAAGTTCTTCGGTGGCAGCAAGTTTCTATTAGCATTTTTAAAGTTTTCCATCAGGACTTTACTTCACTTTAGGGTAGCAGAATATTATGGCAGTGGAAGATGACCCACAAGGGTCGAGAAAAGCTTTTACTAGATCATTTTTAGATTTCAAAACAGCATAGTGTCTAGTAGCAATCACTTCTCTCAATAGTAGCTAATCTCATCTGCTTTAAAATCTACCCATTTTATACCTTTGCTCAGGTATTTATGGAATGTTTTTAATTAATTAGTTCATTGTTTTTGAAAGATGCAACATTAGATAAAGTCCAAATTAAATTCAAATCTATTTCCAGATTAGAAATAGATTTGACAAAATGTTTGTACAAAAGAAAATCTTTAATCTACTTAATCCCATTTATTTTAAGTAAAACTTTAATTAAAAATACTCCCCCAGATTAAAACAATAGTGTAACCAACCCTTTAATTATTTTTGGACAATTAACAACAGTCACATCTTCCATATTGGATTTTATACTAGTTTAATAAAAAACAAGCAATTTAAAAAGAAAAAGTTAAAAAATGACGAATAATAAAATATTTTTAAAAAATCAATATTGTGTTAGTAAGTTTTGCTCCTATATATATTTAAGCCGCACCTATGTACTTTAATAAAAAGAACTAATAATTAATAAAAAAGAATTAATAAGTATAAAAAAATGTTATTGAAACTTAAAATTCATAACTTAGGTGTGCATCTCAAATATATACATAATATATATATATATATATCTTATATATATACATGATATATATATATATATATACGATAAAAGGAGCAGGATAGGAAATAGGGTTTAAACACAGGTTAGTAGGTGGAAACATGAAGCTCAATCTTAAGCTAAGATTGACTGCTTCAATATATATATATTAGAATAAATATTTTGATGGATTAATTATACTATAAACAAAATAACGGTACTTGCAGATAATTCTACCGATGATGTATTACCCTGAAGGCATATCAGTCTAATGTTGTGATTTTTAAGATAACATCTCCAAGTGATCTGCGGACACATTTAGTCACTAAAATGTGTCCGCAGATTACGTGAACACATCACGTTAAAAAGCACAACATTAGACCGATATGCCTTCAGGGTAATACATCATCGGTTGAATTATCCAGGTCACATGCTAAAAAATATTCAAAAATGAGAAATATCTGATGCAGGTCAGGCAAATACTAAAAAAAATACAAAAAAAAAATTAAAAAATGTACATGCATGCGTCAAAATATTATTCTCAATTTTAAAATACAGCAGCGCATAGCACTGGAATTGGCGGGGGGCCTCCGGATGTTTTTTTCGAGCCGCAGGCTCGGCGTACATGTATATCAGACATTGTATTACTCTCATAGCTGTAATTTTTATAATTGCCAATGACGAAAAAAAATTTTATTCTCAATTTTAAAATACAGCAGCGCGTAGCGCAGGAATTGGCAGGGGGCCTCTGGATGTTTTTGTCGAGCCACAGGCTCGGCGTACATGTATATCAGACATTGTATTACTCTCATTAGCTGTATGATATAATTCAGAAATTAAAAATAAAATTAAAATGTAATTCAATGTAAGTTTGAGAATTGTAGAAATATTAACAAATATTTTTTGTAAATAAGTTTGAGAATTGTAGAAATATTAACAAAAACTTTTTGTAAATGTTAAATAAACACCTAAATAAAAAAGACGTGATCTAATGCAAATCTGGTATTAATGGCATCCAGAAAATGCCGCACTTTTACATGCATTTGGTAATTTTAAAAACGTACTGCATATTGCAAAATTGATTAAAAAAATTATTTCAAATTATTTACACATTAAAAACATAATGTAGAAATATTAACAAAAAGTTTTTGTAAATTTAAAATAAACAAATAAAACACTTTACCCAAATTAATGCAAATCTGGCATTAATGGCATCCTTGTTATCACATGCATTTGGTAATGTATATTCCAAATTTGTTTTTAAAAATTATTGAAAATTATTTACACATTAAACGTAATTCAATGTAAGTTTCACAATTGTAGAAATATTAACAAAAACTTTTTGTAAATTTAAAATAAACAGATAAATAAAAAACACTTTACCGGAATAAATTATTTACACATTAAATGTAATTCAATGTAAGTTTGAGAATTGTAGAAATATTAACAAAAATTTTTTGTAAATTTAAAATAAACAGATAAATAAAATACTTTACCCAAATTTACAGCTCAAAAAAGTAACTGTGATGCCATGAATAGCAAAATCACAATAGACAGAAAAATCAAAAAAATTCCCAAACCTCTCTCCAAATTTTAAGTCTCGCGGGTAAAAAAAAAAATTGACTTTCTGATGGATTAATCATGCCAGTCACTTGGTTGCCATGACAATGTTGTCATGCAAAAAAACGTCGATGTCTACCGGAAGGGAAATCGGTAGGTCAAATACGTCATCGTTTGAATTATCCGTAAGTACCAAAATAACAAATGGTATTATTAAATAATTTAATATATCCAGCACACACTTCTTCTTTTCAAAATAGTTCATATATATCCAATATAGAAATAAAACAAACTAACTCCTTTTTTTTAAAACTTGATTTTTTTATGACTGTAATCATGAAAAAAAAATCCAACGTTCGACTATTGTATATAGTCTTTTTCAAGGCACACTAAAATAATATATATATAATAAATATCACATATTCCAAAAAAAATAAAATAAAATAAAAATTAAATTAATTAAAAATTACAAAATAAAACCTTTAGAATGTATTAAGTCATATAATGAAAGGATAATAAAAGAGGGTGTAAATAAAACCAGAATTAAATAGGATGTTAATAGAAAAAGATAAGGAAAAATAATAGGTTTTTAATTAAATGTTTTAAAGGATATATATAGATTTTTTTTTTTAAAAAAAAAAGAAATTGTTTGTTTAAGTTGTGATTGTAATAGGAAAGGGGAGTGAGATAAGGTAAAAAAAATTTTGGTTATGAATATATTTTGTAATTTTTAATTAATTTAATTTTTTTATTTTATTTTGGAATATGTGATATTTATTATATATATATTTTATTTAAGTGTGCGTTGAAAAAGACTATAAAATAGTCGAAACATTGGATTTCTTTTTCTTTTTCATGATTATAGTCATAAAAAAGCAAGTTTTAAAAAGGAGTTAGTTTGTTTTATTTCTATAATGGAATTATTACTGTGTAATAACTAGAGATATGATTATCAATGTTATTGCTAGGTCACAATTAATTTCTATTGACAATCTCATAGCTAATAAAAGCTTTTTTGTCTTAAATTTAATTAAAAATCAAAAGAAATCTTATTTAACTTGTAAACCCAAGTTCTTATATAAATTTTATCTGTTAGATGGTTTTTTATAAATTAAAAATTTAGAAGAATCATATGTTCATTTTACATTCTTTGAATAACAGCTCGCCTCCCCATAGAGTTGTATTATCATCATTAATAGAATGCTATCTTATAGACAGGTTCAGAGAGTAGTCACATAGCAAGTTCATTCATTTCTCCAATTTATTCCTTTCATTTCATAGATCTTTACTTTTACAAATCTGTTAAATCATCCAGCAAGATCAAGTTCATCCATTTCTCCAATCTATTCTTTTCATTACCTAAATCTCCAATTTTACAAATCTCTTATGTCATCCAGCAAGGTCTATCTTTTCCCATTTTTTCTTCTTGTTCTCATCCCAAGGCTGACCAGAACATGGTGGTGAAACCACTGGTCTGATATAGTCCTAGTTTCTTTACTATTGCTCAGAGATTTACCACCTTATGGATGACACACCTGAGTTTACAGCAGTATTTTCCTTCATCACATGCCGGCAGTAGAACATTAGTAGAGCAAAAGACTGGGAGAAAGTTGACATTCCATTTAGTATAGCTATATAGGTATCATGTGGCTAGGATATGATTATTAAACAATGAAACAATTTTTAATAACGAATAATAAATAATTACTAAATGATGGGATGATTATGAGTCGGTGAGCAAGACTGAGACATGAAACAAAGTTAAATTTAAAATTAGTTTAATAAAGTTAAATATCAAAATAACAAATAAAATGAAAGTACAATAGCTAGATGCTTGGTCTCACATGCAGGTCATTAAGGGATAATTTACATTAAAGTTTGGGTTCACACACAAGTGATGGTTTTAGATATATAATTCTTTATGTCTGAGTTATACATAACTTGGTTTACATATACAGGTGGTGGGTGAAATCACTCGCAGGTGATATTAACTTTCTGGTTACAAATTATTTGCTTTCTTACATATCTGGATATCACTCGTAGGTGATAATTTAATATTTAGGCACTCCCGGTTTATATATAGCATTTTAATCACTCGCAAGTGATTGCAGTTTTTAGGTTACAACTATTTAATTTACTTAGCTATATATATGAGTCTATCACTCGCAGGTGATGAAATTATAATACATTAGAATTTACATTTTCATGAGCTTTAATATTATTTTTATAACAAAATGAATTTGCTCATGATTGTCTATGCCTAGTTTATGCTATATAATAGGATGTAGATTTGCTTTATAGTTAGTAGAAGTGATTATAAATTTCATAAAAAACATATCTTACTAAGCATGAATATTCAATATATTCTCTATATAACTATTATGCATATTAAATTGGATCCAAATTCAGATCAAAGCTGAAATTAATAATTATAATGGTGGGATGAACTGATTATTGGCAGCCAGACTTCAGATACTAAGGCATATAGAAAACATACAATTTTGAGTCTCTGCTTCTCATATATGTGCCTTTTTCACGGGATTCATACCAAGTACCAGTTCCCTTTTGCCGTACTCATTGCTGTGAAATAAGAGACCTTAAGTCCAGATGATCGAGCAATTTATTTAAGTGGAAGTCTCATGCTCTGAAGGAGTCTCATGCTCCATTCCTAAGGATGCAGAATGGGGAGGTGTGAACCTGTCAATCCTTCTGAAGAAGATAATTGCCTGAACTAAGAGTACTGGTGTAGCCCTAACACATATGCCCAGTAAGGAATACAGCAACAAGTGATTACATTGTAGCATTTCTTAAGGACACATATATACCACTGACAACATTATCATATAATAAAATTTACAATGCTAAACAATAGTTTCATTCATAAAACTACCCTGTATCAGTTCATATGATAGTATTTATAATTATACTATTATGGAAAGCTTATGAATCCAGGTTACAAAGCTATCTATATAGGCTTTTATGCTTCTAGGGAGGATTACAGCATATTAAGGAAAATTACAATATAGAATTATAGATTATACTGTATTTCATCACTTCAACTGAATATTAGTTAAATATTATATTTAAAAGCAAATCTATCTTAGAATAACTGTAAGCTTGTAATTATATCTTAATTAAGATATTTTATCCATTTCAAAACAGAGCTTTAGTTTGTGCATGAATATACGCAAAATTACATATATATGCGTGAGAATCTAATTACTTCTCACTAATGATTTAATTACGAACAAAACTCGGTTTTGAATACATATAGCATAAACAATAATATAATTAAAAATAATAAGGTTTGGCATAGATTTAACAAAAAGAAATGTAAGATTTAAAATAAGATAAGATTTCACATATGTGGAATCTGAAATTTGGCTTTGTTTTAAAATGAAGCTTATACGATACTAGCTGAAATTTGATTGATTTAGTTTAAGATAATTTGAAGTTGTTTAGAAAATCAATGATGACAAACATTATCATTAACTTAAAATATACAAAATAACTTAGAAATTTAATAGTTATTTTAAAATAGATCATTTTGAATTATAAATGACAAAAGTTATATTGAAATATTTAAAATATAGATTTTAGCAAGTTAAAACTAAATATCTTTTAATTACTCAAAATAGGATGAATACGTAACTAAATCAATCATAAATACACTCAGCAAGTAAACCAACAAATAAAGAAATCATATCAACAAATGAAATATGTTATTAATGCAAATAATAACTCAGATAAAATTATAAAGCAGTTAAATTTGTGAATCCGGTATTTAAATCAGTTATCAAATATTAAATCAGTTTTCAAATTGGCTTATAAATTATTAAATGAGTAAATCAGTTTATAAATTAAATTAAATCAGGCAAGATTTTAGGATTGGAATTAAATAAAAATTACATTTAGAAATAAGTTTAGTTTACATTATTATTATGGCCATAGATTTAGATTTAGCTAGCATTTTAGGATTCGTTGACTTTAGTTGAAAGCTTTAGAATTGAAGGAGTATTTACCATTTTCTTCTTTTCTCTGCTGACAGGCTGTTTGATCATCGAGGAACTTCTTTTAGGTGGTGGCAGCTGTTACTTCACCTCTTCCTGCATCAGGTAGCTTCTCATCAAGATTGAGAAGGCAAGGAATTTAGCCCTCTGCCCCGACATCATCATCATCAATCAATTTGCACATACTTTGTTAAATTATAATCATAGAGTCCCCTTTTAAGATGGCTGCAGCAGCTTTTATATTCACTAACCCCCTCTCCTTCGTTATATTATTTTTAGATTCGTTTTCTTAGCTTACTCGCTGTTTCTAAAATTTAGTAGGATCCCGCTGTGATTATTTTTCACTTAGGTCAATTTAAACTCGGTGACTCACGGTAATTTATTCAATTTTTTAAATTTAAATCTAATTTTAACTTTAAATTGAAATTGGGTCAGTTTTCAGTGAGAAGGATTAACTTTTTCTGGTGTCATCCTTTCTAGAAAAACAAATCTAATATATGGAAAAACATTTTGTTATATATGTAACTTGACCATTTAATTTAGCGGTATATGCAGAATTATATAGCAATTTCTAATATTACTTTTAAGAATATTTTAAATAAAGAAATCTTAATGTTTAAATTCTGTTAATGTTATTCTTCTAGCATATATGTAGTCTTAAGTTACATATACAACTCGTTTTTCATTTATTTATTATTAGAAATATATATGTGCGCATTTTTAGAGATTTACGTATATAAATGCAATTTTCTCTCTATATGTAGATATACACACACATACATGGTTAACGTATTTAGGTTTAAATTTAGCCAGATTTTTATGATAATATTAGCAGGATATATGAGGAATTGATGGTAGTTATATAGATAGAAATACTACTATAGAATATAGTAGGTGAAACAGTTGGATTGTCAATGCTGATTGTTTCAATGTCTAATTCAATTTCTCTTTGTATCTCTAATTTCCTCAATCAGTCTTCTTTTATCATTTACTTTTTTCAAAATTTCTTCATCTGTTATTTTATTCACCCAAATAATTTTTTTCATTCTTCTCCATGTCCACATCTCAAAGGCTTCCACTATGCTCCTAATTTTATTGCTGCTCACTGTCCATGTTTCACAACCATACATTAGTGCATAGCATTTAATTAATATTTTTCTTAATTCTCTCTTCAATGGCCCACAAAATATTTTTCTCTTATTAAATGTCTCCTTTACCAATGCTATTCTTCTTTTAATTTCATCTTTGTTTTTTTTTTTATCTTCATTTAGCCAGTTCTCCCAACATCTAAATCCATTAACCTATTGAACTATATTATCATGAATATCAACTTGTAGTCTTTAAGTACTTCTTTTTACACCTAAATACTTGATCTTCTCAACATTAATTTTCATATCCTATTTTATATATCCTTTGTCAAATTTATTCAACACATTTTTAAGAATCCTTTCATTCTCAGCTCTAAGAGCCCATATTGTCTGAAAGTTTTATGCATTTTATTATTCTTCCTCCAATATTAGTTCTTCCATATTCCAAATATTTATCCAACATGTCTTCTAAAAGTGTACATACAGTATCCTTGTCTAGCTCCTCTTTCTATCTTCACTTTTTCTGCCTTATTATTCTCTAGTCTGCTTATTATTATTTATTTAGTATACATATTCCAAGTCAATATTCTTTCATTACAAATATCATTTAGGGTTTATTCCAGATTACTCTAGCAAATGTTTTTTTTTTTTACAAATCCCCTAATCATATACCAATTTCTTTATCTTTTCCAATATCTCTTTCTAATAACTGAAACACAGGCTTATTATATACCTCTGTTTATATATGTAATATATTGAAGCAGTCAGATTCGAGTTCGATCCTAGCTTCATGACATCTAGCCATAAGCCCACTTCAAACCCTAGTACTAACCTTAAATTTCTGATGCAATAGGTCTTTATATGTTCAATCCACACTAGTTTCCTTTAAGAATAACTATTACATAAATGTGTGTTAAAATTGACTCATTTAAGGTTTAAATTATTCAATTCTATTAATAAATTCATGATAGAATTATTCATGAATTTATATATATTATAACTGCGTGGATTGTGCATATATATTTATAAATATTTAAATATATATATTTGTTCGAAAGTTTCATTGCATCAGGAATGTTTTACTTTACTTTAAATAATTTGTTAAAATTTTAGTGATTAAAAGATACATTCTTTCAATAAGCTTTCAGATTGTCCCTTTCCAAAGACAATGGGGAAAGTTTTATTAATTAGAAAAGATAATAATAAAATGTAAGGATGGTTCCCAATTAAAATTGTTTTTTAGATTTATAAATTCATTTTCTAATTAGAAAATGAATTCAAGTTAATGAGTTTGAAAGCCTTATCGAAGAAATGTATCTAAAATCAATTAGTAGAAACTTGTAACATTGAAAATGAAAGAAGCGCTAGCCCGAAGGCATCAGACACAATATAAATAGCTCTGAAAAGTTTGGAGAAAGGGAAGACATCTTTGTTTAGAGAAGTACCATTCAACTCTGTGCGTTTTTAAATTATGAAGTTAAATAGTGTTTCTATCATGGTGAAGGGCTAAAACTTCAGGAATCTAACTAATGTTCCTGAAGTCCCCTGAAAATCTTCAATGAAGTTGCTAAACCTTTTCTGGACCAATCATGCTGCCAAAATCATGACAAAATCAATCAAAATGCCGTTCAAGTAATTTATCAAATGCGTGCCTACATTTTACCAACTCAGACGTGTAAACTAAGGAACCAGCCCCGGAAGAAATGGTAATATATTTCCATAATGAACCGTAACTTTCTAGCCAGTTTCCAAACTTTACTTTACACTCCCTTTAAGAGCTCTTCTCATTATTTAATGTAATAATCAGTATAAAACCTTCTCTTTATTTATGCTATTTAAAATTATATAGTAATTCTCTCAATCTCTATTTTTTAGATTTAATTTTCCTTTCTTACAATGGCAGTTCATTTATTGTATTATATATATTTATTGAGTAATTTATTAATGTCATTTATTTTTAATTATATGCCAATAATCCTTCGACTCAATGATCTCCTTTGTTCCATTTGCCTTATACAAGTAATAAAACATTAAGTCTGATAGCAATTTCCACCCATTAGAACTAAATTTATACCGTTCTATTAATCATCGAGTAGAAATAATTTATTAAATATTTGCTATTTTTATAATTGGCTAATAATAAATTATGAGCTCCATTTCTAATCTATACCCCAGCTATTTTCTCATGTTCACCAATATTTATTTATTCATATATAATGTTAAAATATTTTGCAAAAGGGGTTGATAAAGGAATCAAATGAATACACTCTAATCCAAATTGTTTTTACTATGTATTAATATTCAGGAAGGGCATGATGTTTGGGGCATAATTAATATAATTTTGTAACTGCTTTAAAATAACTTTAGTTAAAAGCTTGTTTGACTTTAATTAATTTGAACAAGTCATCACATAGAGCATTCTATAATAAATTGGGTTTTATTATTCAAATGGTGACTATCAATTCATCATCTCTGAACATTGCTGACATAGGGCAATCTTCCACTCTGTAGGCTTGTCAGTGGTGATATTACTTGTTATTTTAAATTATAGAGGAAGAAAGCACTTCCTCCCCCGCTTATATTATATTTGGAACACCAAAGGTTGGTAGCTATGACTCGGCCTGGCTTTCCCCGTGTTCCACATCTCCTTAAAGGGCAGTAAGACTTGTCAAATACAAGCTGCCATGCTACTTAAATCACCGACAAGCTATTATCTTTCATGTTCATTTTATAGCTCATAATTCGTCAGTACCATTATCTCTCTGTTCCAGTAAATCCCACTCTTATGCTCGAAATTCATGATGAAGTGATTTCACTAAAGTCAAATAAATTCTTCGTCATCTCAAATTAAATAAGTTTTCTAATAAAGATTAAAGTTATGCCCTAAAATACGTATCTTCTATTCATGAATTGATTTGCGAATGTGAAAATAAATCTCACAATCTTCCGTATAAAATTAGAATAATAATTTCCATCACCACTGAATACCTTTATCTGCCTTTATTTTTTTGTTGGGGGCATAGACATATAGACTTCCATAATATTGTGTAATACTTGTTGGCATATAATAGGAACTGCCATTCTTATTATAATTATAAACTCTGTTTAAGGACTAGAGGTAATCAATATAGTTATCATTTAAAAGTTGAACAAAACTATTACTATTTTATTAAACATTTTATTAACACACTTGGTTTCTTAACTCTTTTATTCAATCATTATTTTCATGTTAATACTCGCTATCTGTGTTGGCAACCTGAACATATACATATGATTCAAATTAAAATTATCCTTAGTTAGTTTCTTATCTGATATTAGTGTCAGTTCAGGGGTCCCTAATCATCACCAACCATTGAGCTAGTTTCTTGGTGCATAGCACTGTGCCATTGATTTAAATCATCCATTGATCTGAGCTGGTAAGTTGGGTTTGAATTTGGTTTGGTAAGGCTGTTTGAATCTGACTTGCAGTTTAGGTGGTGGAGATTTTTTGACCGGTACAATATATGGTATAGGAGCACAAACTTTCACATGACCCACCACTCTCCACTCTATCTCATATCACTGATACACTTGAACACATATATGTTGAAAAGATACCCAATCACCAATATCTTTTTCTGCAATTGTTTTAACCATGCCGTTAGTATTTTTTATATTTTTCCCTCTTCGAAAACCAAACTGTTCTTTTTTAATATAATATTCTACCTAGTAATAAACATTTTAAACTATTCAATAATAGTTTTGAAGCATGAGATAACCAATTTATAGTCCTGCTCTTTTAACATTTAACATCTGTCTTCTTTTTAGAAATTGGAATTATTATAGTCCTTAAAAAATATTCAGACTGAACTTCATTATTATATATCAAATTTCATACTCCCCCTTTTTTTTTTTTAGGTTTTCTTTATCTTTTTTTAAAATTTTTAAAAAAATCTTACAAAATTTTACAGGCTTGCCTCTTTTCATTTCTTCAATTGGCTTTATTACTTATTCTGTTAAAATGTCCATACCTTTAACATCTACATCAACATCTTTATTTTCAAGTCCATAAGTAATTGCATCATATTTTTTTCTAACCAAGTATTGAAGATATTTTTACAGCTTTCCAAATATCAATGTTATCAGTTATTCTCTATCTATTCTTAACATGTATGTGGTATTTCTAATTTCATCAAGTACCAGATCATATCTTTTCATTATCTCTCTACACTTTTGTTCCAACAATTTTCTTCTGTTAAAATCTGTTTTTCTTCTTGGCTGGTTGTTGACTTTCCCTATGTTCTTTACCATTTCTCGGTATTGGACTTCTTCCATCTTCTCTGTACTGATATCTTTATCAATATACCTTCTTTAATACAAGGTCATTTAACTATCATCAACTGAATAGTTTGTATTGCAGATTTTTCATTTTTAATATTCCCTAAGTTTTATCGGAATAATTCATATTTTCCTCATCCTTGTCAATTCTCTTTATTACATTTTCATATATAAAACCAAATTTTTCTTTCTCCATTTCTCTCAATTTGTGGAAGTTTTGTCTCATATATTTTTAATTTTTTTTATTCTTATTAAACTTGGTTTTAATTTAACCATAACTATAGAGTTTATATCAATTATCAGGAAAAGTAAGCAAATCTTAATAGAATTCATATATCTATCGTTTACTAATATATTCTATCTGAATGTATTCTTTATCAAATGGAGTTGGTCATGTATACAATCTTCTTGGATGATTATTAAACTAAGTGTTTAAATCACTAACTTAATGTTAGATCAAATATTTTTGTGAAAAACCAAAGAAAAGAGTGGAGATATATGCATGTAATAACAAGAGGTATACTTATAAGAGCTATTGCTAGATAATAATGAATTACTATTGACAGTTCTAAACTATTTTCTCCTAATAGCTAAGTAAAAAATATTTATTCTAACATTTACAACTCTCTAGGAAAGATGAATTATTATTTACATAATATCAGATGATATAATATATTTTTAGTTATCATAAAAATATCTGTCTGACTTTAAATTTATTTACAGAGGGTGTTGCTGAAACACATAACATTTGGAAAGGTAATTTGAGTATTTTTGATTTGAATTTTCAGCTAGCAATATCCATTGGGATATTTTGATATCATCATCATCATCAACCATTATCAATCCACTGCAGGATGAAGGTCTCTCCAAGTTTAATCCATCTTCTCCACATCATCCCTGTACATTTTCTTATTTCATCCATTCATTTCATGTGGTCTGTTTCTGGGTATTTTACAATCTCTTGTAATCCAGTTTAAGATTTCAATTGTACATCTATTATCATCTCTTCTAGCAATATATTCATCCCAACTACACTCCAGTCTTTTAATTTTTTCAATGAGGTCAGTAACATCTGTTTGTTCTCTTACCCATATATTGCATTTTTGATTTCTTCTTGTTACACCCAACATGCATCTCTCCATATATATATATATATATATATATATATAATTTTTATAAGCTATATATATATATATATATATATATATAGCTTATAAAAATTATATAAACTTTTACTTTACTTGCTTTGTTATTTTTTTAATGTATTGTAAATTACTTTTGTACTTGTTATATTTGAAGCAAAATATATTTCCATTTATTTATTAAAAAACATGTTCATTTCAAAACTAATAATTTTATCATTCTCTAAGATTAATAAAGATCAATAGTTATTGGCCTAAAAAATATAAAATAAAATATAACATGTAAATCTTATTGCATTAAAAATGTTTTAAATGTATCACCTTTTAAGACATTTTTATTTCACAATTGAAGTTAAGCATTTATAATATACAGCTAAAATTTTTAGAATTCACAAGCCAAACAAACAAACGAACACGAAAAAAAGAACAGTTAAAATGCATCTTGATAAATATAAATGCTAATGTTTATATATACTTTACAAGCTAAAAATTCTAAATTTCAATAATGTTCACAGCCATCTTCAGGGTTATTCTAAAGATTTTCT
Organism: Epiperipatus broadwayi; assembly: GCA_028023455.1. Classification (NCBI taxonomy): domain Eukaryota; kingdom Metazoa; phylum Onychophora; class Udeonychophora; order Euonychophora; family Peripatidae; genus Epiperipatus; species Epiperipatus broadwayi. The sequence continues at coordinate 443,786 of JAQFVV010000101.1, read as the reverse complement.
AATATATATATATTTACAAAAATTTTACAAAAACATAGTAATTTGGTATATTATTTGTGTCAAGAAATGCTTACATTATGTATACAACTAGTGGAATAATAAGGCATTTTTTATGTATAAGTTATTAGCAGAATATAAGTACAAAATAGTGATCTTATATGCTGTTATCATAAGTAGCTCATAAAATCTTAATACTATTCAAATACCATGACTATAAATCACAATAAAAATAAAACATTATTATCTTGTTCTTATTCCAAACACATGAGATGGTGGTCATGTGATGTTTAATGATAATGTTGTCTTAAAATAATATTTTTAATGAACCTGTTTTACAGAATTTTCAAATGTATTCAATTACTTATATAATTGTGATCATCTATTTATAAGGCTTTGTTGGTGCCACTAATAGAAATGGTTCAAAGAAATGAAGATGATTACTTAGATATAAGATATGGTCCATGTCATCTACTGCATTGTTTTTTCTTGAGCATCATATTCTGTTTTATAATGAGATCTCTTTTCATTTACATACTCAATATTATAAGAGCAATTCATCATATCCTTCCTAATGATTTCAAACATTTTTTTAAAAATTTCGAACATTTTTTCAAAGATCTGACATACATTAAAAGTTAAAATATACATAACAGTTTTTGAAGTATTAACTGGATCTAATATAAATAATAAATTTTCAACCATATTTATTAAGTTCAAATCCCTGGGCCAACTGATAATTGCTATTTCAGAATCTCTTGGTTGGCCATTTTTATCTTAGTATTTCATTATTCATATGATTTCAAAAGAATTTGTGGTGATGTGGAGGTTATTTAATATACTTATAAATTCCTAAACATCCTATAATCAACATTTCCTATGCTTACCAAAGCTTGTAAAACAGTAACAAAGTCTCTTTACAGTAGTGCCATCCATTGCAAGCCTTAGTAATCAATGGATGCAAGAAGGTTTGTACATGCCTATTCATCCAATACCCTAGATGACTTTCAAACTCGTGATTTTCATCAATGAGATACCTTGGATTTGAAAGGATTGCACATAGATCTTAGGTTCTAATGCAACTCTCTAGTAGCCACCATTTACCTTTTTAGTTAACATAATTAATATTTTCTGAGGCTATAACCTCAATAATTTGCGTATAAAATGCGATAGTAGGGACCTCTACAGGTGTTTTAACCACAAGCTTATGCTATGGAAGAAAAGAAGGGAACCCTTCTTTACTTCAACCTACTTTCTATTTAAATAGGTGAAGCTGAAGCGGTTAGATCTGTGAGTGTAAAGCTATTCAATAATTGTGTTTTGATTTTGGATCTATAGATTTATAGTTAACTAAAAGGGTAAAAAGTGACTGCTAGAGGGTTGTATTAGATTCTAAGATCTAGGTGAAGTGCTCTAAGATCCAAAGCTCCTCACTTATAAAAGCCACAAGCTAGAAACTAGTCTGGATGAGTAGAAGTTTACCACTGTTTTAAAATTTATAAAATATACTATACATGGGAAATTTTTTTTTGAAAAAATCAGATATACAGGCAGTCCCCTAGTTATGAACTTAATTGGTTCCTGATGTGTGTTTGGAAGTTGAAATTGTTTAAAACTAGAGGTATGTAAAAAAAGAACATGAAAAAGGATTTTCAAAATGCAGTATTTATTTATTATTGATTGGTATCTACAGTTTTGTTTACAAATTTATCAAGAGTTAATTGAATTGTATTCTTTATCTTCTCTTGATAAAGACTTCTGTAACATTGTGTCTTTTTCTATTGCCCTTCGTACATGAGATATATGCTCTCCATTGGGATCACATTCTTCCATGATGGTCATAAATTTATCAAGATGCATGAAGGCTTCATTCATATTCTTGATTGTCAAACTTTTAATACCAAGTTCATTATCAGGCTCTTCTTCATTTTGTATTTCATTCATCTTTTGTAGTTTAATCAAATTTTTATTTGACAGAGGTTCTGAATAAAATTGCATTAACTCATCAATATTTTTATTAGTGACTTGCTTGCTACAAATTCAACAGCAGAGTTTTCTTTTAATTCTTTCTCCCAATCTTCATGCAAACTAAGAGCCTTAGTTTGAATAAATGATAAACTCACTGGGGTGCCTTTTTGATGTAGATCTTCAATTCTGCCATGTCTTTTTGAAACAATCTTTTAAGAAATATTTCCACAATTTTTAGCATATTCCTTAATTTTGTTTTTGTTTTCACAACTGTATATATTGTTGATCGGTTTAAATTACATGAATGTGCAGTTCATTTCAATAAAAATTTTATTAACAATAAATAGTGGTTACATACTAATAAAGGATAAATAAATGAATAAATTGTACAATAATATGATTATATAATGTTCTATTTGTCATCTGGCTAGATTATGTTATGAGAGCACAATGTTATACTCTTATATGGTTAGGTATAGTGAAGAGATTCTAAGAACTTGTTTAATGGTATTAGCATTTTTAATATAAACATGAATATTTTCTTTTATAATTGACTATTCTATAATGCTGGGTAGGTGGGAGTTGATAATCAGGAAAAGGAAAGAGCAATTAAAGACCAGGTGTTAGTAAAGACTTTACTGGAGGCAAGGAGCTGGTCACATTTCTTGATTTTTTTGAGCGTTTGATAAAACAATGGTATGATTTGTGGCGGGGGTAATTCCATGAGACTTTTGCATCTCATTATCCATATGGAATAAAGGACAAAGGTAGAAAGCCTTATTATTGAAAAAAATCCATTATGAATGGCATTTTCAAGTGAGAAAATCATATCAGGTCTTATGTTGGAATTGATTATAATTATATCTTTCAGAGTTTTAAGTCTTGGGCACCGGTGTATAATATGGTCTGATTCACCATTTTCAGAACGTCTAATTATATCCATTTTTGTCTCGACTGTTTTGGGCTTGTGAGACCTTGATTTCTTTTTGGTTGTATCAGCACTGCTCCTTTTTTGTTTCTCACTCATGTTTTTAATTAATAAGAATGAAAAAAAATCACCAAAACAGAAATATATACAGTGTATATGTAACGTAACTGTGCACAAACTACTTTTACAAACAAGCGCTAATCAAGATGATCCTGTTCAAGACAGTCTGTGACGATGCTAAAAATAAAAGTAATTAATGTCAGAGAGATGGGATGATTTATGTATTTTACAATATATAAGTTTTTATTGTTCTCCAAAATATACTTTTAATTATTTTTTTACAATCTAAATTCTAAAGTTTATCTTTCTTTAGAAAAAATTCAAATACGAATGTACGTGAATAGTTTTTTTTATCAGATACTATAAATTTGTAGCGTTAATTACTAAAAGGAATTTTTAATTATTAAAGGACTAAAATACTGTACAATTTTGAATACCCATTTTTTTTACAGTATATATGAAAGTGTGTACATAAATCAAGATCTAAAGTCCAAAAGCGATTACGTAATAGCAAAATATTTATAACTCTAGTGTTGTAACTAGTGGACTGCCTGTATTAACCTTTAAGTGAGGATTAAAATCTATATTTGGGCTAGAGATAATATCTATTTTAATAAATGATTAGAGGTAAACATTATTGTATTTATCTATAATAGATCGTGTCAATGTAGTGGGTGGAGTAAGTTAAAACTGTCAGGAAAATAAAGAAGTTTATTTTAAAAAATTTTGCATTAAAGTGTATATGAGAGAAGTTATTATAAGCAATATATATGAAGAAATGCAAAGAAAGTAAAGGAGAAGAATAAGAGTATATATTTAAATTACATGGAAACTTATTTAAAAAAATAAACATTTCAATTTTTTAATGTCTTATTTAAGTATAAAAGTAGGACACATATTATATATTGTAAACATAAAGATTACATATTAATTTATATGTAACAGTAAACAGATTATATTACAGTAGAATTTAGATTTATATGAAGTTTATGTAAGCCTCTCCGCAGTATTCGAATTTCAGTCCATTAAAATGAATAAAGTCAATGTACATTCTTACAATACAATTAATAATAAACAATTTTACATTAATATTATTGCCATCATAGCAACACAGTTAATATTTCATATGTTAACATATTCGCCATCCAAAAATCAAATAAGAAAGGAAGATATAAAAAAAAAAAAATATGGCTGACATCTTACCACATACTGAAATACATCTCAAATTGCAATTAATACACTATATATATATATAAAGTGCAGGCAGTAATTTAAAAAGTTAAAATTCTTTTCTGTTTTACAATAAATTTTAGCTTGTAAAAAATTTATTTTGAATTATTGATAATATAATTGAATTGTTCAGGCAGTAATGATGTTAAATTCTTAAATGTTGATAGCTAGCTTCACATAGAAACAGATCAATTAATGCCTTCAATTTTGTAAAGGAATTTATCTGTATGAAACTAATGAATGGATAAGAGATATCATAAATTAAAAGAATATTGGATAGAGCATCAAACTTAAAAAAAAATCCCTTATTTATTATTCATTGTTTCCTGATTTACTCAATAAAACATTTTCTCATCAAATGCTATAAGCAAGAACATTAAAATCTATATTTTTGTAGTAAAAGTGGCAAAACAGGAGGTGCTTTTCTTAGTTTTCTTTCTTTTTTTGATAACAGCTTATGTTTATGATTTATAAATCGTTTTATGAAAAGATAAGTCAAGCACTGAATTTTAAAAACAATTTTTTTGTGTGTAAGTAATATTGAAAAGAAAACATTACCATGAAGAATTATATATTTATCAATCACTCTGAATGCAAAGTTATATTATAGGCATTTTAATAAAAAATGATACATAGATTTTTATACAAAAAAAAGGTAAGATAAAAGCGGCATTAAAACAGACCACCGAATTACAAAGAGGAACAGTGGAGGAAGCATTACACTCTAAGCTTTTTCTAACCTGAGGGTAGTGAAAGTTTTAATACTTTTCATATCTTGTTTTATTATTTAGTCAATAATAACTAGAGTAAATTATTTGGCCATGGATGGGATAGTTAACAGAAAGAGAAAACCTAAACCTGCATATAACATTGCCCTTATTCAAATTCTGGATTGTAATAAGGCATAATAATGCTGAACTATTATATACTATCACTTTTTATATAGTAAAACACATTTATATGTGGAGGAATCAAAGTATTTTTTATTGTAAATGAGAAAAATGCAGATTGTTAAATAAATTGTCTAGCATTTTATAAATATAAATGAAAAAGTTAAATTTAATTTTTATAATATAATATATCAGTTCCTAAAATTCCTACACACACACATAAATAATCTGAGTTCATATCCGTAGCTTACAGTTCAAGCGTATTTTTTGGATTGCTGCCTGAGATTCAGGCTTTTATACATTTATTCACAGGGGGCATAGCTGAAATTATTTAATTTTTGGGAAAGTGATTTGATATTATATAAGCAAAAGTAATGATAATTAAGAAGTAATACGCTACTCAAAATACATAACCAATGAAATTAATTTACAGCACTTTTAAATCATACGTCCATAATTTAATAAGCTAGGTCCCTAACAAAGATGACTTATTTAGATAGATAGATAGATAGATAGATAGATAGATAGATAGATAGATAGATAGATAGATAGATAGATAGATAGATAGATAGATAGATAGATAGATAGATAGATAGATAGATAGATAGATAGATAGATAGATAGATAGATAGATAGATAGATAGATAGATAGATAGATAGATAGATAGATAGATAGATAGATAGATAGATAGATAGATAGATAGATAGATAGATAGATAGATAGATAGATAGATAGATAGATAGATAGATAGATAGATAGATAGATAGATAGATAGATAGATAGATAGATAGATAGATAGATAGATAGATAGATAGATAGATAGATAGATAGATAGATAGATAGATAGACAGACAGATAGACAGACAGACAGACAGACAGACAGATAGATAGATAAGTAGGTAGGTAGGTAGGTAGGTAGGTAAGTAGGTAGGTAGATAGGTATATAGGTAGATAGATAGATAGATAGGTAGATAGATAGATAGATAGATAGATAGATAGATAGATAGATAGATAGATAGATAGATAGATAGATAGATAGATAGATAGATAGATAGATAGATAGATAGATAGATAGATAGATAGATAGATAGATAGATAGATAGATAGATAGATAGATAGATAGTGAAACAGATAGACAGAAAGATAGATTTGTTGGAAAAATTAAGCAGCAGAAATGGAACTAGATTGGACATATTGTTAGAAGAAATAATAAGTGAGTGATAGTTAAAGTCTTAATTTGGTTTCCAAGAGACCATGAAAGACTTGGAAGAAGACTGGATGTAAACTGAATGAATAAGATAATGATGTTTTCAGGAATGTTCTAGAAAAGAAAAGTTATAGATCAGAAAAACTGGAATAAATATAAAGAGATCTTCATCCTACTATATGATTAATAGTGATTGGAACTGATGATGTGAATGTCCAATCATTAAGTGAACAAGGAATTTAAATATGTGAATCTCTCCACCAAAAATAGTAAACTGCCTTTTAATTTAAATACTGTGAATGCATATTAGTTATTTTTACAGCTTGAATATATTTACAATCAAATATAAATTTATAAGATATTAAATACAATAATTAAATTTTATAAACATTTCATATTTTTATTATGACACTTAATCATTATATAGATATTCCTTAAAATGTGATGTATAATATTTTCTTGGGTATTCTAATGTGGACTAAAACATTTCCACACATTGATATTGTTGTTATAAAAATAAATTTAAAGGATTTAATCCCATATAATAATAAGTTTTGATTGCATTATATTCAAGCTTTAAAATTAATTAATATGGAATTATAATATTTAAATAGAAAGTTTGGACTATTACTTACATAATAATATTCATGCATTTAAACTTCTATCTTACATGATGATTGGAGGTTTGTTCCAAAAAAATATATACATACATATTATGAGAAAAGTCCATTTATTGCTTTTTTACTTTGTTGATGTCATATAATATGATTCAAAAAAATTCTAAATTAATTTGATTATATATATATATATAATTAAAATTACCCCAAATCCAAAACTCAACTAGACTAGCCAAGAAATAAAATTAAAAAAATTAAAAACACAACCAATGGTTTCCCTGCTACAAGCAGACTTCTCAAGTGCAAAGAACTACAAAACAACACCATATTTATATTAAACGTTACCCACAATTTCATTTACTTCCCATCTATTCTTAATATTAAAAGAACTTTTAAATAAGTTAATTGCTTCAGAATAATAAATTTTCAATAATAAAGATTATTTAATTCTTCTTTTTATCTCATTTCTCTCAAAGAAGACAACCTTAGCTTTATCAAAATAAATAGTGTGGCCTGTATTTTTTTCATGGACATACAAAGCAGAACTAAGGTATTTATTTCTAACCCTACTTTTATGTACCTTTATTCTTTCATTTAAGCTCAAACTACTCTGACATATATAAACCTTCTTACAAAAACAAGAGATAAAATACTCTACACCAGAAATAGTTTTCCTATCAAAAATTTCCTTTGTATTATTTAATATAGGGTATATGAGCACAGACTTTCACATGACTCACCACTCTCCACTCTATCTAATAACACTGATACACTCAAGCACATATATGCTGAAAAGATAAATAATCACCAATATACCCCTTTTCCAAGCAATTTTCTTATTTCCAAACAAATTGCTATTCTTACATACAATTTTATAAGAAGACAATTTAAATGGCAAAAAAATGAAATCATATTTTTCTTTATCCTTCACATTCTTACAAATATTACTATTAAATAAAATACTTATAACAAATTTATCAGAGTGGCCAACACTCAAATAATCTTTATAAAATTGAGTTTTCTGAAACAAAGTTATCCCACTAAAATTATTTAATTTATTATTCCTATGACAATAGTATTTATTGATACAATATACATAGGTTTTGATCACTGTATTGAATAAATAGATTAAGATAATAATAAAATATCGTTACATAATAATATCTACGTATTTATTTAAAATTTATTATTATAGTTTCAGAGTCTAATGACTAATGTAGAAAAGAAAAAAATTATATGTATATACATTAAATCGAAGATTTTCACAGAGCTGCAGATATAAATAGAAATATTATTGTAGTATTTCCGTATGTAAAGTATTAAAAATATATAAATAAACCAACGTTTTGACCAGGTCTCACTGGTCATCAACTGAATAACAAATATTAAATAATTGTAGAGGCGCTGTAAACACCGATGTATAACAATAATGAACATTCTATTAATAGAAAATAGAAGTAATAATTATAAGAAATTATTTGGATTAATGAGTTGTTTTTTTAAAAAAAATCCCAAATAGAAGGTAATTTGCATATTTATATCATATATAAATGCAATAAATAAAGCAAAATGTAAACTATGTAATTTTTATATTAGTTTACCACATGGTCGGCTATCAAATGTAAATATCTAAACAGACAAAAAAAATCAATTTATTTTTCAGAAGCTTCTTTATTCAAGAAACTCGTCTCTTTAATTTACAAACCAAACATCATAGAAGTTTTAGTATTGCAATGAATGAATTAATCATAGCATATCAAATTGCATACCATCATCAATTATTTTATTCAGTTCATTGTATTAATGATATTAGTAGGGGTTTTATGGACTCAAAAAAAAAAATACAAAAACTGTCTTGTAAATAGACTAAAGCTGTATTATTTGTTAAGTAAGTAATGCATCATAAGAATTTAGAAATAATCATTTAAACAATGCTACATACTTTAGTATATCCATTGGAGACACTTAATCATATTTCAACAGAGAGATTTTTCGTGATTATTCTGTTTATTTCAAATAAAATTGAATTCAAGTAAAATTACTCAAAATTTATAATACCAAAGCAAAACTCTCCATACAATATTGCCACCCTGTGCCAACCAGAGTAATCAATGAATGCCAGAAGGCTTGTGCATTAAATCCCTTTGTTTTGCTTTGTTTATAAATAATTATGTGCTAGTATGTTTAATGGTTTAATTTATAATACCCTAACATAGGCTATTTTTAATTTAACTACAAATAAGTGCAAATAATTTAATACTAATTCTGGTAAATGTGTTGTGTCCAGCACTGACAACCACAACACAAACTTTTCTAGATGAAATTGAAAAGTAACAGAGAAACATATTTTTCAAATTATATGATAATATAAATATTAAAAATTTTTGTTATTCTATTACACAATCTGGATGTTGGTTGCTTTATTATACAATCTGTTTGTTGGTTGTTCTATTACACAATCTGAATGTTGGTGTTCTAGTACACATTTTGGTTGTTGGATGTTATATTACACATTCTGGTTGTTGGTTGTTCTATTACACAATCTGGTTGCTGGTTGATCTAGTACACATTTTGGTTGTTGAATGTTATATCGCACATTTTGATTGTTGGTGGTTGTTCTAGTACACATTTTGTTTTTTGGTTGTTATATTATACATTTTGGTTGTTGGTATTCTATGGCACAATTTTGTTGTTGGTTGTTCTATTACCCAATCTGGTCATTGGTTGTTCTAGTACACATTTTGGTTGTTGAATGTTACATTACACATTTTGGTTGTTAGTTGTTCTATTACACAATATGGTTGTTGCTTGTTCTATTACATAATCTCCTACAAAATGATTATCATGTGACCTTGAAGAAACTGCAGTAAGAATTTATTTCTAATTTTTCATATATAAAATATAAACAGAAAAATTAGAACATTACTATGATTTCATTCATACTGAATATTCAATTTTAATTTCACACTCCAAAAGTTGATGGTAAAGTTTGTGCACAAATCTGTTCAAAAAATTCTGAATTGCTTGAGAGATTTTGTTTTTATCCAAAGAGAAACTACTGATAATTTGACAATGATTTTTTGAAAAAATATTATTAATGAATTCTATCTTTTATTAGACCATAATTTTTATCTATTTTCAATATACAAATTCCAAAATAGAGAAGAGAAACATAATAATTATATGCTCTCATATATTGGTTTAATTATGTCATTAAAAGTTGAAAGGTTTACTGATCCGAACTTTATAAGAAGTTTGAAAATCAGAAGTTACAAAGTTAGACTGCAATCAATGGATTTTGTCTCTAGAATCTATCTCTTTATCATTGAACGTAACTACACTCAGCATCTCTTCTATTGTAGTTTTGATTTAAGTGTAATATAAAAAATAGATTGATTTACATTACTGTGAAATGGTTGTTTGTAAAACTTCATAAAAAATCATGTCATTCAAAGAAGATTGCACAAAACTTTTGTATATTTTGAAAAAAATAACCAACTATAAGCTGGTTGAATTTACATATTTTAACTGAATACGTTAAAAAATGCATGAGTGTTTAAAACCATTAAAACAACATGATCACCATTTCCTGTGCTTACACAAACTGTCAAAATAGCAGTAAACCCTCCTTACAATATTGACATCCAGGGCAATCTTAGTAATCAATGAATTCAAGAAGATTTGTGCATAAAATCCTTATCTAGTGCATACTCATCCAATATCCCCATACCAGTTTCGAGCTTGAAGCTTTCATCAGTGAGGAGTGCTGCACCTTGATATAGATGCAGTGAAGGCTCCTCACTGTTGAAAGCCCCAATCTAGAAACTAGACTGGGGTAATTGATAGGAATTTTATGCACAGACCTACTTGAATCTATTGATTACTAAGCTTGCATGGGGTGATATTGCCATGTGGAGAATTTGCTACTGTTACATGAGTGTTTAAAAATATACTAATCTCCAGAATTAGTTTAAATAGTATTATCAAATAAACAAAGAATAAAGTCTTACCAGCTCAGTTTCAAATATTATAATATATGTAGATAAATTTGAAATAATATAATTGTGTGGTCCATTGGAAATATGTTTTGCAATTATTAATCATAAATCACAATTTTTTTCTCTTATTGATATTTTATGAAGAAGCATCCAAACCCAAAACTTTATGGAATAAAACGAAAAATCATTCCAATTTTACGTAGATGCTATTGATAAGCTTGTCAAGTAATATATTCTTCTTCATTGTTTCCCTGGGTTGGACACTGGAGAAGTATGTTATTTAAAAGACTTTATATTTTATATAAAATGATTGGCAATAATTTTAGTGAATAATAACTATAGATATATGATAGTTTTTTATAATTATCTATAAGTGATTCTAATTTCTGCATTTGTGCTAAAGTTACAAATTGTTAATTAGTAGCATATATCAAAAGAGATAATTATTATTATATGTGTCAAAGCATCGGTCGGGAAGTGAACCCCAGGACAACTGCTTGTAAGGCAGTGTGCTAACCACTTGGCCACCAACACTTGACAAGAGATAATTATTTAATTGCAATTTGCACACAAATATTACATTGAGAAATAAGAATGTTGGATAGAGATTTTAAAGATTTTCTCTTACCGCACTTATCGATTAAGAGCTTGTTTGAGCTGTTGGTACGCTCTCTGTATTACATTGAGAAATATATCATTATGTTTACTCTGTTTTAAACACACTTGAGAAATCAATGAATACTACATGGTAATGCCACATCCAAATATTTATTTTATTATTTTGACTTTAAACAATGCTAAGAATTGTAGTGTTACCCCCAAAACACTCTAGGGATTTGGATAAGACTCTACCATCTAATATGAAATGATTTTTAAATTTATGAAGTAAATTAAATAAAGTAGATTACTATTTTTAATGTAGATATTGCAAGTAAATGGATAGAATTTTGAGATATATTGTTTGGTCTTATCAACATTCATTGATTAGTAGAACTGATTATAAACTCACTATGTAAAAGCAAAATTCTAAGCTTGATTAAAATATGAATTTTTATTGGGAAAGAATTTAAACCTTGGAAATTTGCAGACAAGACAGATACATCACCACTAAAGATAAATTGATTTTTTTGGACTGTAATAGTTTAGGACGTTTTAATTCTTTGGATTAAGTTAGTATTAACTTTGTGTAGAGTAACTACTTTATTCTGTCCTTTTTGTTTTTGGTATTAAAATGGTAATTCTGCAGTTTGCTCGAAATTCTTACTACATTTGATCTGGTTCATTGAATTTCATCAAAGTGGGTATTGAACTCTCATTTGAAGTATGTTGAAATATTGTGCTGCCTCATTCATATTATGGGATGAACTAATAGTAACGAATATAAATACAATTTGTATACCATATTTCAAACTCTACATGGAAAAAATAATATTGCATCTATACACCCACAGTTTGATATTTAGACTATCTTGCAGTCTTCCTCAAAGCCACTACTATTTTAATTTCCTAAAAATTTCCTTAGAAATACAATTGGTACATCTTACTTCAAATGCTTTATGGAAAAAATACACAGATAGTCTGGTGTTTTGACCAAAATACACAGATAGTCTGGTGTTTTGCCTTTCTTACAACACCTACTATTTCAGTTTCCTAAAAATAAAACAAATGGTTGATTTAGTGACATTTGGGTAGAAAACAATAAAGAAAAATGTTGATAATGAATTAACAATTTTAAGATCTGTTTGATGAATCTAATTAATGTCATTATTATAATAATGAATATGTCTTGAAGCAATCTTGAAAAACAATTAATTAATAGATCATTATTGGAGAATGCTACTTGTCTGATTACCAGAGTTGATGATGACATAATTGCATTTTATAATAATAATAATAATAATAATAATAATAATAATAATAATAATAATAATAATAATAATAATAATAATAATAATAATAATAATAATAATAATAATAATAATAATAATAATAATAATAATAATAATAATAATAATAATAATAATAATAATAATAATAATAATAATAATAATAATAATAATAATAGTAACAACAACAATAATAATAATATATTTATTGTTAAAATCTACAAAGTGCATGTGCATTAGCTTAATGCTAATTATAATAATAATAATAATAATAATAATAATAATAATAACAACAACAACAGCAATAATAATAATAATAATGACATCAAAGGTCTATAGCCAATCTCCATTGTACCATTTACCAAAAAACCAGGCTTACACTCTACTCTTACCAATCTTCATTCAATTTTCATTGGGCCACTGGAAATTAAAATGCTGAAAAAAGTCATAAAGGATCATCTAGAGCTACATATACTGCCTCTAATTTCCAATATTTTGCCATACAATCTGCTCTGATGTTTAAAGCGGTTTTGAACTCAGTTTAAGACCAAAAAATATGTTCTAGATATAGAATCTGCATTTAACTCTGTCTCTATTCCCATTCTGATTGATATCCTAGCTAATACTATAATTCCAAATACTCTGCTTTACTTAATTACCAACTTACTGCAGAGCAGAGAGATACATATCATACTCAATTGAAAAATTTCACCATCATCCATCCCTATGCAGACCATCTCCCAAGTCTCATTTCCTAGTGCATTGTTCTTCATTTTCTACATAAACCCTCTATTAAATCATATACAAGAGACATTTCCAGGCATCCAAATTGTACATACTCACCAATACATTTTATGCATAGTATACATAGATGATGTCAACATCTTCATGTCATCTCGTAGGCATCTTATATTGCAAATCTTTTTTAATCAATATACTGCCATGTATAAACTTAAGAATTACCCTGAGTAAAACAGCAGAATGGTTTATATACACCAACAAACCATATACTCATATATTTCAGGGAAAGGCAACACCTTTCTAAGCCTTCCCATTTTACATGAGCTCACTTACACCGAAGAATATTTTACAAAACAAGCTTAAAGAAAATTCCACACAGATTACCAATTCCCTCTCAAAAGCTTATCTCTCCATTTATGCTAAAATTCACCTATTTAATATACTCATAGTGGCTAAGATTACATATTTTTGCCTATTGTTAAATTTTCAAATCATTTAATTCTTCCACTTCCTTCCTCTTCAACAAAATACTATGGTGCTGGAAGACAGTTTCAATCTTAGCTAAGAGATTTAGTTACCCACCCATTAATAATTGTCTGGTTCTCTACAGTATCAAATGTTCTATATCCAAAAAGTCATAAATTTAATTGCATCAATTGTTCAAAAGTTCCCAGCACAATCAGATGCATTTCTCATCACACTTTACTAATCAATCCTATCAGTGTCCAACTGATTAATATTCTCCATTATTAATAAATGCACATACTGGCAAACATATACTATATCCAGAAGCCAACAAAAAATTTTCTTCTCCCACATTTAGTATCAAAAACTTCCAAACAGTTACTCTGCTCCTTCAAAATATGGTCCCTGGAGTCTAAATTTTTTGATTTCCTAGTTTGTCTTAACCTACATGTATTGCCAACATCTCATTTTCTCTGGAATCACCATCTATATAAAAATGTAAATACAATCTGCACTTTATGTCATATGGCAGAGGAAACTCAACAAGACATCTTCCGTAAGTGTCAAGACCTCAATCAAATCAGGACTATCATGATAAATATATATAGATGACCAGTTGCATCTATGCAATAGCTAATTCAATCCTATCAGAAGATACACCCATCCCCACAGCATGCACAACAACTTTCACCCTGTATGGTATCTGGTACCCTCACTGCATCTTCACCACTGCAACAACACTTGAAGACATTGAGCTACATTCATCAATAAGCTCCAACAAATCAAGATCCAGGACAGCAATACTGCAAACCCCAGATATTTTTGCTCCACCTGGTCACTACTAAAACAAACATCCAATCTATAAAAGGTCATAGTCCAACAATAACCACATTCAGTGGTACCATCCATTATTCTCAACATGTCTCACCTTCACTAATTGTCTGCAACACCATCCACCACCAGACTACATAATTTACTCACCTATCGCAATCCACCACCTGTTACCATATATAATTCTACTCTGAATAGACTTTATTCTTTGTACAGCATCCATGGTTTGGATTATAAGTTATTTCCTATTGTACTCCAAGATTAACAATTAAAAGAACAATAATCAATACTAATTTAGTGACTGCAAATAACTTCCAATATAATGCCAGATTTTACAATCTTAGATCATATCTATCTTTCTATGAAGTTGAATTTTATATTAAACTGTTTTGTTTAAGACTTTATTGATTAAACTTGATATCCATCTCTGTATCCAAAACTAGTAGTGGCATTTTAAAAAATTATACTTTGAAACCTGATTAATGTTACTCTAAAATTTTATCCATATAAAACCTTATACAATATGATTGTACCTATAACCCTTACGATCAATATTATGTAATGTGATGTAACCCAAAGGATTAATAAAAATTATTATTGTTGAAACATAATTATTATTTATTATAATAATATATAAACAATACAAAATTAATATAACTTCATACAAAGAAATACTTGTGCGAGGAGTCATATATATATATATGCATACAAAATAATAATATATTTGGGGTTTGAACTCAGACTTTCACACAGCCCACCACTCTCAGTGCCATCTCATATTGCTAAAACACTTGATCACACACATGTTGAAAAGATAAATAATCACCAATATACGTATTTCATGCTGAACCAGCAATCATCAGTTGGTCTAGATTACTATCCTACATATATATATATAATCAGACCAACTGATGATTGCTGGTTTAGCATGAAATACGTATATTGGTGATTATTTACCTTTTCAACATGTGTGTGATCAGGTGGGTCAGCAATATGAGATGGCACTGAGAGTGGTGGTCGTGTTAAAGTCTGAGTTCGAACCCTGCATATATAACATATATAAATGCAGTTTTAAGCCTGTACAATGTATTAATAATAATGATGATAATAATAACAACAACAACAACAACAATAATTGCCGTTGAACAGATTACTATATACATTGGCCGATGTATGTGCAATTTAATCAGCCATTTCATTTTATTTTTTATTTTCTTTCACTACTGGTAATGGTTTTGTGGGAAAACATCTGAAGTGAATTGTTTGCCTTTTTAATGGAAATGAAACAATGTTTGAATTGTTTTTACTATTCGGGTATTGATAAGATGTTCCAGCCATAGTAGTGCCAGATCTGGAATCGGAACCAGGACCTTACTTCCGAAATCTGGCAACTACTACTGCATTATATGTGAAAATTATAGTTCAACACTAGTAATATTTACCAAGGCTTTAACCTCAAGAATATGCGTGTAAAAATGCGATATTAGGGACCTCTACAGGTCTTAAACACAAACTTATTCTTGAGGTTAAATCCTTGGTAAATATTACTTACGTAATCAATGTGCGCGTTTAAATAAATTTATAGTTCAACACTAGATAAAACTAGAAGGGAGGAAGAAGGTTTTTTCCCTTATATTTATTGACGTCTCCAAATGTTTAAATTTTATGTTTTAGTAATATTAACTGTTGGTACTGATGAGTATAGGAAAAAGGTGACCGCACGTTCTGGTGTAGTTGGTAGACTGGCCGATTTGACATCGGGAGGTCCCAGTATCGATTCTCACGCTCGCAGTTCTGGTGTTCGAACATCTTACGAACTCCCGACTGTATAGGCTAATGCGGGGGGGGGGGTTGTTAACAGGGAAATATCAAACAGCTATTTTTTTTTTTAATCATCAAAGCTAAATATAGTCAAGCGATAGTGGCCTAGCGGTTAGCATAGCTGCCTTCCAAGCAGCTGGCCCGGGCTCGCTTCTCAGTCAACGCATTTGACATATATAAAAAAAAAGCCAAATATAATCTTTTAAAAATGACTGTAATAAAAAAAAATCTCTTTATTCAGTATAATTTATATTTTATATTTACTCTCTGTATAAAAAATCCTGGAGTGATAAACACTCGATTAATAAACGATCGTTACAGTTACGATACTGCCTTCGTGAAAAACTTGTTTTAATCTCTTTTATAGGTTATATGACCACAGACCTTCACACGACTCACCACTCTCCACACTATCTCATAACACTGATACGCTTGAACACATATATGTTGAAAAGATAAATAATCACCAATATACGTATTTCATGCTAAACCAGCAATCATCAGTTGGTCCATCTCTACACATATATGCTAGAAGTGCTCAGATATATATTAAGATAGCCAAACCTTATACGGGATGGACGGTTGAAGAGTTGGAATGTGGAATAGATTGAAGCCTGTCCATTAAAGTATAAGGTTTGGCTATCTTAATATATATCTGAGCACTTATAGCATATAGGCGTAGAGATGGTAATCTGGACCAACTGATGATTGCTGGTTTAGCATGAAATACGTATATTGGTGATTATTTATCTTTTCAACATATATGTGTTCAAGCGTATCAGTGATATGAGATAGTGTGGAGAGTGGTGGGTCGTGTGAAGGTCTGTGCTCATATACCCTATATATTACATATGTAAACACAGTATGTAATAAGCCTGTGTGTTTCAGTTATTTAATCTCTTTTGTAATTTAATTAGATTTTGTTAGGAATTTGATCGTAGGATTTTGGTAAATCAATTGTTTTTTTCATTTATATCAATAAAAAGTATATTTCAAAATTATATTTTATTGAGTATCTATTTTATTTACAAACAACAAAAAAATTCATTGTCTTTTGAAAGTAGCCCTCTTTTATTTATAACCTAAACTGTAAATTAGAAGAACCATATTAATGTATATATATATTAAATACTTACATACATATGTAAATATTTTATTAACATTATTCAATAACTTTAATATAAAAAAAAAATGTAAACTTCAAAAATAGCGTTAACTTTTTTTAATAGAGATATTTAAGTTGTTATAGTTACATTCCACTGAGAAGAAATACATTACATCTAATTATTGAATATTTTAAAAATTAATTTATATTTTCTTTTAAGTTAATGGTATAATTATATTGTGGATAGTAATTTTATTTGTTTTCTCAAGAAGGATAGTTTTACTAAGCATGTTTTTAAAATAATATTTTAACTATTAATCTCAAAAAAAGGAAACGATTTGAAATGAATTATTAGTCATTTGAAACCGACAGAAAAATCTAATCATTTTAAAATAATATATATATATACTAGCAACATGCATTTACGAACATATTTACAATTCTTTTGTATACGTATGTGCATAGGCGTAGCGAAATGGTTTCTTGTATTTAGTTGTATTTATACTGGACTATTTCCATCATCTAATGTTAAGTACCGAATATCTTTCGAAAAATTTAAGTTTTATTTAAATTTTCAAATTACATTCAATTGTTAGTAATAGCATGCAGATTAGAATATGCACAACGGGTTCCCCCTCTTTTTTTTTTCAGGCGTTGCTGCTCTGACCACTTACAGTATTACCATGGAAATAGAACCTGGATCCTTAAATTCTTAAATATTGAATTTTAAGGGAAAGCTCTTACCAATATATAAATAGAAACTAAAATGCCTTAATCTAGGTAAATACCAAATTGTTTATTTATATCATAAATTCACTACTTCGTAAAGCATATGTACATACATATGCAAAATAATTGCATGTAAAAGCTAAGGGAAAATTAATAGTAAATATACTACAAAAGATTGTAAAAGACCCAGAAAGAGACCACATGTGAGATGGATGGATGAAATAAGAAAGTGTGCAGGGGTGATATGGAGAAGAGAAGCTAAAGATTGGAGAAGATGGATTGAATTTGGAGAGACCTTCATCCTGCAGTGGATTGGTAATGGTTGATGATGATGATGATACTACAAATGAATTAAAATTGTGGCATGCTAACATTGTTATATGTTTTATGTACCATGCCTAAATATTAACAACATAATATGACTTAATTCTCAAAGATTACTATACATCACATGACTACTGTATGGAGAGTTTTGTCTGTTTTAAAGATTACTATAATTACATTATTTCTCTTTCTTCTACTTTAGAGCCACCTATTGTAAGTTTGATTTTTCATTAGTTGCTAAATGTTAATATAATTTTATCTCTATCTTCAGAATAGTTTCTGGTTTTTGCCTTAATCAATGAGTTTGTAGAATTCAAAGTTATAGCCAATGCAATTATGCATCTGTGAAACAGTAAGATTCGTATTCGAATCTTAAGTTTCACCTTTTTCTGTCGTCTCTCACTGACTGGTCTATCCCACCCAAATTTAAACTTTTTGGTATCGAATTGTGTGTGTAACAATATTAAAAATGTATAAATATATGTAGAATTCAACATAAACATGCACACATTTCGATCTCAAATTAAAGGCAATAAATACGGATAAAATAATATAATTTAGATTTCATTTAGCTAAATAAATTTTGTGTAATATTAATCATTTATTTTGAATTTTATAAAGTTCGTATTTGTTGCTTAGTTTAAATTTCGTTAAATAATAATTCTAACAAAATCTGATGCAATAATTAATTAAAGTTAAAATAATTTTATTCCCTTTTGTCTTTGAAAATTTAAAAGCATCGGTCAGTGATAGATAATAAATTAATTATAGAAAAATTCCAAAAAAAAAATGTAATTAACGAATGTAAAAGAAAAAAAAACAAAACAAACAATAGCACAGCAGATTTCTTTCTAATTAAAACCAGCAAAAGCATTGATTATCCTGAGGGCAAGATAAATAAAACCTAAAAATATCTCAACAGAAAAATTAAAAGATCAAGATAAGAAAAAGGAGGCCATCTTGGACTTGCTGGAGACTTTCACTTGAACTTTAGCTGTGCTCTCGAGTGGAGAGTCTAAAATATCTTAAAATAAATTGATATTGCCAAGGTATGACCGAGTAAGCACCGAGATTATTCTCCATCGGAAGATGGCCCACCGTATGCCGAACTCCACATTGCCCATCGTAAAAACACCATAATGATCTGCTACCTGAAATAGACAAGAAAGCCGCTGCTGTTAAAATCAATAAAATGCCAAAGACAAGAAAGAAAACTGCTAATCACGAACAATCTACTATTAAACAAATGGAAGAAAACATCTTATAAAACAGGTACCTGTGTGTGTATTCCAAATTATAGAGTACTCTAGTAATAATAAGCTATAGCTCATCTCCTACTATTTGTATAACTTCTAAAATGTTAAAATTGTAATTTTGTGAAACTAAAATTTGAGAATTAATGTAATCTGTAAATTTCTCGCATAATCTAGCTTACCTCCCTCTATCTTTCTTAGGTGTGTATTTCTCAAATCTACACTTTATTTATAATTATCATTGAAATATTCCCTTCTCATAATTGTCTTAGTTTTATATCTAAATCTATAATCGCTTGAACAGTGAATGCGTGTCAAATTGTCATTAATATTTGCTTTATAAATAACTTAAATTTCATATAAATACGACACGCATTCAATGCTTCATTTATTGTAATGCAGGGTCTACTACTTCGTAATAGCGGGCATACTCGCTGTAATAATTCCCCTTTTAGATATTTTTTTATTATTAACTTTTAATGAATAATTACGGAAGTTTCATTTCTTTGAGAGTCATCAATTTTCTTTTAATCAATGTTGATAATGGAGGGCCGAGTTTGAAATCTAGTTAAATATTACCATAATCCTTTAGATCTTATACATGTGTTACATTTTGAAGCCACGATGACTCATTCCACGCCGTGAATACTCCGGATTCTATAGGGTTGAATTAACCCCAGTCGTCCTACACAAGTGGACATGATAATGTTCCCGTAGGGCTTGACGACCGTCACGCAGCCAGCTGGCAAATTGCGACACGGACCGCTTGTCCCTGGTTATGCTCATGTGACACCTTACCTCTTCGGGTCGAGGCAGAGACCAACCTGAAACCCTTATAAACTTATTCACGGCAGTGCAGTTTCAGTGCTGCCATTTTATATCGCCCTTCTAAAGCGTACCACGTGTTCTTTTATTTAGTTTATTATTCGCTATATCACTCCGCCTCAGCATTATCTTCATCATCTACTCTCAAATAAATGTTTGCCTTTAGACGTAAAATAAATATTTTTATTAAATAAATGTATGTCCGCCGCTACTGATGACTCTTGCAGTGCAAAGTATAAATTCCCTACAGCACGTATTAGAAATACTCCCTCGAGAACCTTAGGTAGCTAGATTACGCCTTCATATAAATGAATGCTCTTTATAAATAAATGTATTTTATATATAATAAAATTGTCAATTAGCTATTGAAACTCTGAATATAAAATATGATTAATAACATTAATAATGTTTTTTTTTATTAAATACGTAAATAAATAATTTTAACTATACGTCTGTAGTCAAGTTTTCATTTATTCGATGCCCATTATATATATTTCCTCGATTATATATGTTAATTAATATTCGTTTGATTGTTGGCCAACTCGGAAACAAAACCATGAATCTCATGCATCTCCCTGACCACCGTGCCTAAAGAAGTGTTTACTTATGTCGCATCAGAGGCGTTATTCCATAGATTGTATTGTGGAATCGATAAACTATGTTCGAACTCGGTACCATGGGTGGCTTCGCTACTCGATGGTGCTGCTGTTCTGTGTGGTGGTCGAATTCTGCACTATGTTAATGAGATACACGTGTTTTGACTGTTACATCTGGCAGACCATTTCAATTACAATCTGGTAAATGCTGATATTTAGGTATATAGTGGATAGTACTAGAATAGAACAAGTGAATATGCATCTTTAAATTAAGTAGGTGTAACTATTTAGAATGCAATGAATCCTAGATATCTGTTACATTTTGTTCCAAACTTTCTAGCTTACATTATATGTAATAGACATTAGCTCATGCTTTGTTAACAATCCAATGTATATTGTTTAACATATGGTTTTATAGTTATACAGTACTTTTCAACAAACACATAGACGTATTGATAATTTTTTACATGTATAGTACAAAAATACAAATTTGCAGACTGTGCATGTAAAAATATGGTGATTAACAATAAATTCAAAGAGCACAATTACATACATATTTATTAGATGTGTACGATCATTAATGAACCCTCAGAAAATAATTAAAAAGAAAATGGACAGTGAAGTATCAGACTTTGATATATAGATGCAACCAGTTTTATCACAATTATATACTGAATATATTTTTGTTCAATAACTTTTTTCCTATCATAATGTCCTCCGCAACATTTATTGCCATTTCAGTTGTTTTGATGGTTTTCGTAAACATGTGAAGCTCAATATTATAAAAATTATTAGTCCCCATATTCTAAGCCTATCTTAGGAGTATCAGCTTACATTGTGATAGACAATGAATATGGGGACTAATGTTCCCCAAAAGCACTCAACCTAATAATTTTTATCATATTGAGCTTCACTTGTTTGCATAAAATGCAATTTATAACTAACTTTAGGAATGTTTTTCAAATTACATAAGGCTACTAAATTTACATTTAGAAGACATTTTATTACATGAAATATGTACCATATAAAATTTTTAGAAAAAAAAAACACAAACAAAAAATGTTATCAATAAGTGAGATTAAATAAGGCCAAACACTCCATACAGTAGTGCCACCCTGTGCCAATTTGCCTTGTTTATAAACAATTATGTGCTAGTATAAGAGATGGTGATCATGTGATGCTTAGTGGTTTAATAAGTGAGATTGTTTATATGTGAATTGTAATATTTGAAAATTTAGATTAAAAAAGTCCGCTGCTACCATTTCATGATATTAATTAAATTTACAAATTTTAATATCTTTTTTTTTTATATGTTTGCAATTTTTTGTCTATTTACATTTGTTTGGATAGCCTCTAATTCAAATTGTATATTAATACAATACTTATTGCAGTTTCAATGATGAGTACTGGTTCAGCACAAAATATGTAAATTGGAGATTATTTATCTTATTCACATGTGTGTGGTCATGTGCATTGGTTATATAAGATGGAGAGGATATCTGAAGAAAGCTTAAAAATCGGTGTTCAAATCCCTTTAATTACATCATAAAGTTCAATATTTACAGTATACTAGTATTGATTTTTTACAGATTCATCCTGAATTCTGCCCATCCCTCTGTGTATTTAAATGGACATATTAATGTCATATACATGAAGAGTTAGAGTGACTTAAGTTCAACATGAGTTTGACAACAATATTGGCATCAACAAGGGTTTGTGCATTCCATCATCAGATTTATATGCTATGGATGGCTGGAGAGTTAGAGGGTGGAGATTGAAGTCTGACCATTAAAGTTTGAAGATTTTTTATCTTAATATAAACTGGAAACTGATTATATGTGTGTGTGTGTGTGGAAGATAATAATCTGGACCATCTGATGAGTGCTGGTTCAATACAAAATATGTATATTGAAGATCATTTATCTTATGCATATGTGTGTGGTCATGTGTATTAGTTATAGAAGATGGAGAGGATAGCTGAAAGAAGCTTAAAAGTCTGGGTTCAAATCCCTTTAATTACATCTTAAAGTTCAGTATTTAAAATGTACTAGTATATATTTATTATGTTATTAATAAATAATGATAACTTTTTTTAAATATCTGTAAATGAAAGGCAGAGGTTAACAACAGAGCCTAAAGATAGAGTGGTATCATTCTATCTTCTTGGGGTTAATGATGTTATATGATGCAGTGGGTGGGATTTACTTCCACTTTTCAATTACAGATTATTGCAAATTTGAAATTGATAATTTTTTTATTTTAAATAATATCTTTATTAACAGAAATTAAAAAAAAAATACCCTTTTTTTCTATATGTATGCAATTATGTATTGTGCCAGATGGTTCCGCCGAATGAAGTATACTTCACATATAGATGTTTTGCTGGTTTCATACTTCTTCATAATACATTTATAATCTTATAAATGTTACGTGAACAAACCGGCACGTTCGAGCAAAATGGGAGATATTATTGATAGCTTTAACTATCAACAATGGCCCACCTCGGCTGCTAGATTCAAACCCCTACTATCCAAACACTTTATTTGTTTCAGAGTAAACTCCGAGTGCCAGCTATCTATTCAGAAGAATAAACAACATATTTGGTCAGTAGGCTCATAATCCAGTGCTCGAAACCACCCCAAAACTAGCCCAGTCTAATTTTAATCAGTAATAAAATATAGAAAAAGAATTGATAAAAAGAATTGACCGACGAATAAAGTTTAATTTTAAAGACAATTTATTAATTAACATTTACTAATTATAAACATTTTTATAAATCTATAAATAACACACACATTTTAAGTTAACATACTATGATATATTTTATGAAAGAGCAAAAATAATCTTTGACATTTAAATTATCTAACATTCACAAACACGCACATCAATAGTTCATTTTATGCATGCTTATAGAGTTTATATAATCTGAACCTTGAATTTTTATGAATTACAGTGGTGGCTACTACATATAAATGAGAATAATAAAATGTTTACCTAGGATTTTTGGAACGTGGATATTGCTTGTTGTTAGCTGCTTCTGATGGAGTATATCTAATAAAGGATATCTAACCGGTTAGATTTGATGCTAATCCGTTGGTTTTATTCTTGGAGACAGTGGAATATTGACGGAGGATTTCTGAGCTGTTAAGTAGACATTATTTCACGGGCAGGTCTTGCTGATCTTGTTGGACTAAGGGCTGAAAGAAGAGCGTATATTTTTATAAGATGCTCAGCACTGCATTTCTGTTTCTGGATACATAATTTAAACAAGATTGACACTGAAAACTAGGCTGAAACTGAACTCCGATAAAAATCTGGCTATTTATATATGCGAATTGTTTTCATTTTAATATCCTTTGGCAATAGGTGCAATAGGTGTTGTTGAAATTCCTTTAGTAATTAATCTTATGACAACATGTTTTTGAAGATTGTTTAATTAATAGTAGCCATTTCAAAATGTGTTGTTTTTATATCCTTAATTAGTAGCCCACTGCTGTGTTGTTAAATACATTTCATTTCAATATTTATTTTCATGTGTTTTTCAATATGATTTTAACATGCATTTATTATATCTCTTATTAACAAGCTTACATTTATTTACATTCGCACGCACATATATATTTTACTATTCTAAAATCAAAAATAGTTTTAAGATTATTTTTCTTCTTTAATTTAAATAAAGAGAATTATATATATATTTTAGATAAATTAGTATGTGCCAATTTCAATATTGGTACATTGCACCCCCCTTCGTTTGAGAGTAAAATGTGTCATTTTTGACCATTTTATCTCTGAGACTTTAATTCTTAATTCTAATTATTATTATTCTTCTAAGTTTGCTTTTTAATATCTTTCACTTTTCATACTAAGGGCAATCTCCAATTATGCTTTACTTCTTTCTATGCTGAAAAATTACTTACAATGTTCAGAGTCCTGGATAGTGACCACTGGACAAACTAATTTTGTGGCACAGGGATATTTTGGAAATGAGGCGGAGGCAGATTTGCTGACTTATACCAACTTATACACTATTAAAAATGAAGCTGCCGATTCTCTTGATCGGACTTTGACTAAGAAAAGGTCGCTGCATATGGCAGAAATTATCAACTGTTCATTTCCGACTTACACTTTGGAAAACCAGGTACGAGATATGGGTATTCTCCCCTGAAGAAGTGACCTGTGGCTCGTGCTGGATTTGCCCAGTGCGCATTTTAGCAGAGGAATGATCTTTGCCAATCCATCATGGGTACTAAAATGTATCCAGTCAACAGCTTTTAAACTTAATCCTTATCTAACTTATTTAATACTACTCTCATTCCCTTTTGTTTCAAACCCTTATACACTCTTAATATAACTTAGATTGACTTTATATTTATATTATTTTAACCTTTCAATATTATTTTTAAATACGCATGAACATTACTTTAACATATTTATTTATATCACAATATTATTTATAACCCTTACGAACATTATTTTAAATATTTATTTACAGTAATCTTATAATATTAACTTTGAATCATTACGAACATTATTTTACATATTTATTTAATCTTACAATACTATTCTAAACTATCACGGACATCAGTTTACATATTTATTTATATTACGATATTATTTTTTTCTTAAACTATTACTTTTAATTTCCTTATTTAACATGCGTATATTTTAGAAGACTGTTTTATTTTATTGCTCTTCATTATTATACAAAAATCTATTTGACTAACGTGATTTTATTCTAGAAATTCCGTTATCTTTTTCATTTATTTAATTCTACAAACATTACTTTTAAAACATTAACTTGATCCATTTATTTACTTGTTTTTATTAAAATTTGAATTGTTTATTTACGAGCACGTGCGTGGGAAAAAAATCTTTTATTTTACGAAGCCTCCATTATTATTTGACGAAACATTTCATTTATTTTTAATTTATTGTCTTAAGTTTTAAATAGAAGTTTCAGATTTAATTTATCAGATTATTGACGTTAGAATAACCATATTCGAGTTCATTGTCCATTTCCGGTTCTTTTTGTTTATTTCCTTTACTATTCTGCCCTTTTACTAACTTTTAAACTATGTCAGGCAGTTCCTTCTTTTTTTCTACTAACTCACTAACATAAATTATACTCCATATTCTCACATCTCTCCCTCGATCAAAATTTATTGCTTTATCTCTTTCCCTTTCCGTTTTATTTTCTGCCTTGTAAATTAGAAAACCTTTAAGCTTCACAGACCTCCGTATTTTTCCTAACTGTGAATATTTTTTCCTACACTTTCTTTTTATTTTAAATCTACATTTAAAAAAAACTTTTACTTTAAACTTTTTAACTTTTTGTAAAAACTTTTCAACACTATCTTCTACATTGAACTTATGTCTCTCTTCTATTTCTTGATCTCTATTTGTTTCTACTTTCTCTGTAGCAACACTATCTGATTCTAATTTAATTTCTATTTCCAAACTATTATATTTACCACTATCTCACTCTACTATCTCTTTCATGACCTCCACTTTTTTATTTTCTTTGACAAAATCTACTTCTATGATCTTTTTACTCAACTCATTTTTCAACTCCTTTTCCATCTCAACTTCTTTTTCTACTTCTGGGATTTCTTCTACTTCTCCCATTATTTCTCTTCTCATTTCTTTAATTTCCCTAATCATTTCTTCCTTTATTGCCTGCTGGCCCTATTAACTTCTGCTTTAAACTCTGCCATCATTGCTCACTGATTTTTCATTTCTTTAACCAATTTCATCAACATCTTCATCATTATCTGTGACTCTGACTCAGCTTTTATTTCAACTACTCCCATTTTTAAAACAATATTTTATTTCACTAAATTTAATATATGACTTATTTATTTATTTTCTTACTAAGATGGAAATATATGCTGACTCCACCCCCTTTTGTCCATTTTTCTTTACCCGAT
The DNA here is from genome assembly GCA_028023455.1 of Epiperipatus broadwayi. Classification (NCBI taxonomy): domain Eukaryota; kingdom Metazoa; phylum Onychophora; class Udeonychophora; order Euonychophora; family Peripatidae; genus Epiperipatus; species Epiperipatus broadwayi. Next base: position 416,384 of record JAQFVV010000101.1, on the reverse strand, counting down.
CCTAATGCTTTAGCTCTGCCCAAAACACCCACCTGTCTCTGATTTAACATAATGATTTATTTTAACTAAGGTAAATAGCATAAATCTCTTTTCATTTAAAGAAGAAAAAAGGTTTTGGTCAATTTAAAAAAAAAAAAAAAAAATTAATACCACTTTAAATATGTAATTTAGCTTTTCTTTAAGGTTTTTATTTTTAAACAAGAACAAAGTATTTAATTAACTGTCATTTATGATGGGTTCAGCCCATGTTGGCACATCATTTGTGCCAGATGGTTCCACTGAATGAAGTATACTTACATGTATAGATGTTTTGCTGGTTTCATACTTCTTCATAATGCATTTATAATCTTATAAATGTTACATGAACGAACCAGCACATTCGAGCAAAATGGGAGATATTATTGATATCCTTAACTATCAACAATGGCCCACCTCAGCTGCTAGATTCAAACCCCACTAACCAAACACTTTATTTGTTTCAGAATAAACTCCGGGCACCAGCTATGTATTCAGAAGAATAAACGTATTTGGTCAGTAGGCTCATAATCCAGTGCTCGAAACCACACCAAAACTAGCTCAGTCTAATTTTAATCAGTAATAAAATATAGAAAAAGAATTGATAAAAAGAATTGTCTGATGAATAAAGTTTAATTTTAAAGACAATTTATTAACTAACATTTACTAATTATAAACATTTTTATAAATCTATAAATAACACACACATTTTAAGTTAACATACTATATTTTATGAAAAAGCAAAAATAATCTTTGACATTTAAATTATCTAACATTCACAAACACGCACATCAATAGTTCATTTTATGCATGCTTATAGAGTTTATATAATGTGAATCTTGAATTTTTACGAATTACAGTGGTGGCTACTACATATAAATGAGAATAATAAAATGTTTTATCTAGGATTTTTGGAACGTGGATATTGCTTGTTGTTAGCTGCTTCTGATGGAGTATATCTAATAAAGGATATCTAACCGGTTAGATTTGATGTTTCTTGAGGAGATTTGATGCTAATCCGTTGGTTTTATTCTTGGAGGATTTCTGAGCTGTTAAGTAGACATTATTTCACAGGCAGGTCTTGCTGATCTTGTTGGACTAAGGGCTGAAAGAAGAGCATATATTTCCATAAGATGCTCAGCACTGCATTTCTGTTTCTGGATACATAATTTAAACAAGACTGACACTGAAAACTAGGCTGAAACTGAACTCTGATAAAAATCTGGCTATTTATATATGCAAATTGTTTTTGTTTTAATATCCCCCGGCAATAGGTGCAATAGGTGTTGTCGAAATTCCTTTAGTAATTAATCTTATGACAATGTGTTTTTGAAGATTGTTTAATTAGTAGTAGCCATTTCAAAATGTGTTGTTTTTATATCCTTAATTAGTAGCCCACCGCTGTGTTGTTAAATACATTTCATTTCAACATTTATTTTCATGTGTTTTTCAAAATGATTTTAACACGCATTTATTATATCTCTTATTAACAAGCTTACATTTATTTACATTCGCACGCACATATATATTTTACTATTCTAAAATCAAAAATAGTTTTAAGATTATTTTTCTTCTTTAATTTAAATAAAGAGAATTATATATATATTTTTTAGATAAATTAGTATGTGCCAATTTCAATATTGGTACAGTATATACTGTATAAAGAGCTCACAAATAAGCTCCTACCAAGTTTTGCAGATTATCCCTAACTCCAGACCGGTTTCTGCTACTGGCTTCCTCAGTGAGGTGCTAGGATATTTACACATTTGACAAGCCCAGCACTTTATCTAATGGATAATTATTAAGTAGAATATCTGAAATTTTCAGACATCCATATGTCTAATAATCTAATGCTTGAATATCCTAGCACCTCACTGAGGACCTCAGTAGCAGAAAGCGGTATGGGGTTAGGGATATTCTACAAAGATTGTTAAGAGCTTATGTTCTAGCCCTTTATATAGCATTTGTAATACAAGCTTGTTTAAATTAGGTCATGTGACATCTGATTTTATTTCTTTGTACAATTATGTATATACAATTTTTGATTTGAATTTCACTGTCTTCAACACTCTCTTCACAATCATGGTATTATATCTTTTTAACTATTATTAATTAAATAAGCATTTCATTCCCTGTATCTCACACAATGTGGATCCTGTTTCTGCTCATATCATTTCCATCACACATTTGCTAGTTATCTTAAGCATTGGTTAAAATATTTATCCCATCCTTCTTCTAGTTTTTTTAGTCAGCTTTACTTTTATATTATCAAATATCATACCACACCTTATTGACCATATTATCTTTAAACTGTGCACCAAAACCATTGCAATATGAAGATGAATTTTTTAAATGTCTTATACCACTAATCTTTTCAAATTTATAATTGGAGTATGGAATCCTTTTTTTCTTAAATGTTTAAATGCATTGCATTCTTCAAACAAGTGGGAAAATGTCTTCTCTTTGGTCTTACAAAACATACATGAAGTCTCCAAATACATGTTTAGTCTTCTATTTAAGTATGTTGTTGTTGGTAGTATGCCATTCAATAATTTGAACATAAATTTCATATAAAATTGAGGAGTATATATTATCTACAAGTTTTTCAATAACTTAATTATTGATACTTTCACCCATAAGTATGACTTCCTGTTTATTGGTCCATTCAAACACTTATAATTGACATTAATCAAGCTGGTTAGGTTTAAGTCATCTTGCATGTCTTTGTATGCTATGAATAAATCTGCCAAAAGGGATCTTCCTTCTTTCCTTATTTCATTAATCATAATTACATTCAATACTATTGGATTAAAACATTGGGTTTGTATCACATTAATATATGTTGCTGCTTTAAAGTAAGATACATATAATCATGGTTCCATAAGGTTAAGGCTTCCCTGATTAATAGATAATTGTAGTACTAAAATCAACATCGGGCATGATGCTTTTGCCATTATATTTTTTTTATCTGATTTATTTTTTGTTATATTGTATAAATTCAACCAGTGAGCATAATATCCTAAAATTTCCATTACTATTGCATTAATTTTTTTTGCCCTTGTAACTTAATAATGTCTTATCAATGAAAAGTTCTTAAATTTTTGCTTTAATTTTCTTTATTATTATTTTATTTAAATAGTTGTTCCTACTGATTTTCGATATATGTAAGGGGATTAACAAAAAAACTGATGACATTGCTTGATAATCACACAGTATCTTTTTACTGTAGCCAGTTTCCATGCAGCAAATGTTATTGGTTAAATATAGGATCCTGTTCTCCTTTGGAAATTTTTCAATATATCCATAATAGTCTGAATATTAAAAACATTCTGGAATATTATTCTTACATCATCTATAAAAGTGGTCACTGTTCTCTTCACACCTAGATGAGGTAGACAAAAACTGGGTACTCACCCTTCTATTTCTTTTACCAAAAGGTCTATATCAATAGCAAAAAAAAGTACAGCCAATGATGATCCTTGTGGAATTCCTCTACTCAGAATAAAACAAGGAGTTTCTCATACATTTTTTAGATAGTTTTCAATTGGCTGAATTAAAAATTTGTGTGTTCAGACATTAATTAATTTAAAGCTTCTAACAGATATGACCAATCTACTAAGTCAAAGGCTGACTTAAAGTCTATTTGTATAGCATAATACTGTGTCCATTTTTAATTCTTTAGTATACTTTATTGCTTCCTGGATTTTCATAACAGCAATTACTGCCATTCTCCTTTTTATAGCATGATGTGCAGATCTAGTTTTACCATCTATCAACTGATGTATTTCTTTTTAGCAATGTGGCAGCTAATATTTTTGAGTTAATATCCTCAATTGAAATATGTCTTAGATCCTCCATGAATGCTGAACAATCTTCTCTTTCATTACACTGAACATTACTATATTACTCATAGTCTTTCCATGTGGTTTTAAGGCATAATCCATTAGTTTATAAACAGATGGTGGAATTGAATCATTTGCCAAGATTATTAGCTTCTTTATTTATTAATCTCTTGTGTTTCATCTTTAAGCATCACATGATCACCATTTCTTATGCTAGCACATCTGTTATTAACAAAGGCAAAACTCTCCATACAGTAGTGCCACCCAGTGCCAACCAGAGTAATCAATGTACAAGCCTCTAGCATCCATTGATTACTCTGGTTGGCACTGGGTGGCACTACTGTATGGAGTTTTCCCTTTGTTAGCTCATTTTTGGTTATATATTCCCTTTGGTCTTCTATTACACCGCTCTTGTGTGCATTTATATCACTTTTAACTTCACCAAATTTTATTTTTAACATGTCTGGCCTATATTCATCTCCTTGTATCCCTGTTACAAATTTGTTTCCATCTTCTTTAATTGCTGAAGTATCCTTGATGTGTGGCATATAAACTTTTGCATAGTTAATCAGTGGCTTTGATAAGTTTCCCATATTCTCAAATAGGCAAGAGAGGCAAAACTCTCCATACAGTAATGCCACTCAGTGTAAGCCAGAGTAATCAATAGATGACAGAAGGCTTGTGCATAAAATCTCTATCTAGTGCCTACTCATCCAATATCCCCAGACTAGTTTGAGAAAGCATAAGAAATGGTGATCATGTGATGAAATAGACAAGATAACAAAAAAAAAAAGATCATGATGTGATACAGAAAAAAATGTAGGCATATGAATTAAACATGGTTGGAATATTTTTGGTGGAAATAACTTAATATTAACGGGAACTATGCCCATGTGTTTGAAAAGGAAAGTTTTTATCAATTATGTGTTATCAGTTGTTATTTCTGGATATGAGACTTGGATACTTAACAGAAAAGCAATGTAGAGATTTTAGACGACTCAATGAACGATGGAGAGATGGATTTTAGGATTAACAAGAGATCGAAAACAAAATACATGGGTGAGAGATATTGCTAGAAGACAGTTGAAATCATAAGCAGGACTCCAAAAGATTGTAAAATACCTAGAAGAAGACCATATGTGAGATTGATGGACAAAACTAGGAAGTGTGCTATGTGGAGAAGACTAGAGAATAGAGAAGATGGATTGAACTTGGAGAGACCTTTATCCTGCAGTGGATTGATAATAGTTGAAAATGATGATGATGATGATATAAAAAATAATAGCAGATGGTAAGCAATTATACATCTATAGTTAGCCTATTCATATTTCTAATGTAGAAATATAATTGCATATGTAAGGGTTTTTTTCTGAAATAAGATATGGACTGGTGAAGCTAAATCTTAATGAAGATCCACTTTTATTGTACCAATGGATTAGAACTCAGATCAAATGATAACATTATTGTGAATGCAAAAAATAAAATTAAATTAAATTTAAACTTAAGAATTTAAGCTGTGACTGAAGATTAAACAATATGTCGTTGAATTGCTAAATTGGTTGTCAAAAATTAATAGTTCTTGAAAAATTTTAATTTTCGAAATATTAACTGAAAGTGGTCAAAGTCATAAATTATACACTGCAGTAAGTGAAGTAAACAATCTTTGGAGTAGAAACAGTGATTCGTTAAAAAAAGTTGTGCAATAACAGAAATCAATCAATAGGCCTGTTAATCGAAACTTTCCTTGAATTTTTTTGACTTGCCCTAACTCTGTTGATAGATTTGAAAATTGTGCATAATATATAAAGATGACAATAAATATATTTATCATTACAAAAAAAATTTAATTATAAAAATTTTAGATGAAAGATTCAAATGGCTAACAGAGAAATTTGAATCAATCCTTAATAACCAAAATCTGACTGTACTTCACGGAATAATTGGTAAAAAAAATGAATTTAAAAAAATCAAATAATTAGTTATATAGAAGGTTATGGGAGATTTGAGCAACAAACAATTTCGACCTAAAGTCTCCCACTTTCGTTTTTGAATTAATCACTTTACTTCTATGTTAAATTGTAAAAGACAAAAATATACATACATCCAATCAAAATAAGGAAAGATAATGATTTATAATAATGTGTTCCTGATTTAGTAACTACAAATTTACTTATTTAGCAGAGTTGAGGGTGTTACAGTGATGCATTTCTTTCAACATTTCGCAGTTATGTTCAATGTTAATTTACTATACACAGTTTATTTTATATAGAAATTATTTATTTTAATTATTAATTAAAGAAAAATATAAAGTCATCATTTTTATACAGACTTCTAGAAAATTAGAATGCTAATTTGCATATAAAACAAGCTGACAGATGCTATATTTTTATCTCAATACAAGTGTCAACTTCTGATTGGCAGATTAATTTGAACTCAAAACAATTTTTGAATATGTCATTTCAAAGAGAAAAATTGTAATTTTCAATAATTTATACATATATTTAAGCTTATTTATGCAATATATTTATTCTAAATCAAAAAATTATGTGATTACAAATAGATATTATATAAAAATATTTGTTTTTAAGAAAGCAAGTCATAAAAATTTAGTTCCAGCAAAGTAGAGGCCATTTTCATGGGCTAACAAGAATAGCTTTTATAAACATAGTAAATAAATATTTTATAATGTTCTAATAATAATAAACTTAATTTTGAATTTTAAGATATTTTAATTCTTTAACAGTATCCAAATTAAAATTCTTTTCTATTTTAAAAATGGAATTCAAATAAGAAATATTTTGTTCTACCATTTTTAAAAATAGATATCATTATTATGTCTAATAATAAAAAGCACCATTGTTATAGTTAATGAATTTCATTTAATAACTGAAGCACAGACTTGTTATATACCTGTGTCTATATATATAATTTCATTTAATAAAATAAAATTAGGAGTGTGTGAAACACTGGGGTGAGAAGCTATAATGAGTAAGACTATAAAATAATTAGCAGCTTAGCGCTTTCGAGACGAGTTGCCTCATATTCATAGCAATAATAATAGGTCATGTGGAACAGAATGTTAATGACAATATGCAAAACACATGCAAATTCTTTATGTAGCCCAGTGTTTGGAGATCAAAACAGGTGTCACATCTATTGATGGAATTTTTGTTACCGTTAATAAAATATGCCTCTAATTTTTTGCTTGCTGTTGTTTTTCTCTATGCACACTATGTTTGGGTTAAGTGGTTCAAATATATGACTGGTCTTCTTTGAATGTTCTAAAAATGTTGATGAATTGTCATTATTTTTCCGTTCTCTAATTTATTTTCATATTTTGCAAACTTCAAATATTAAATTTTAGAATGGCTATCATTTGAAAGCTTACATTTGTAATAAATGATGCAACAATTATCAATATATGATACAGAAAAAAGTTTCTTGTAAAAATAAAATGTTGCAAATATGACAAAGTGCTTTCAAGGGTCTTTCAAATAAGAACAAAGTATTTGAAACTGGAATAAGTTAAAACAAAATGGAAGATTAGTTAATTAAGAGGAAATCTTTTGACTATATCACTAAAGTATGGTTATCTTTATCTATCTATCTATCTATCTATCTATCTATCTATCTATCTATCTATCTATCTATCTATCTATCTATCTATCTATCTACCTACCTACCTACCTACCTACCTACCTACCTACCTACCTACCTACCTACCTATCTATCTATCTATCTATCTATCTATCTATCTATCTATCTATCTATCTATCTATCTATCTATCTATCTATCTATCTATCTATCTATCTATCTATCTATCTATCTATCTATCTATCTATCTATCTATCTATCTATCTATCTATCTATCTATCTATCTATCTATCTATATTGATGCTCTTATAAATGCTAGCTGCAAATAAAAGATGGGGCAATTGTAAGAATATATATGGGCTGGAGTTTTAAAAAAAGATGAATTTGATTTCAGATTTGGTAGTGCTAAAATGTATTAATACAATCTCGTGTAATGGGGAGGGAGTTAATGAAAAAACTGAGTACGTGTATTTGGGATAATATGGCTTCCAGATATTTTATTTCTCTCTGAGAAATAATAAAATTTAATTAATAATAAAATGACAGTTAGTTGCGTTAAAAAGTAGTCTGAAATTGCACATTCTAAAAGAAAAAATCAGAAGTAGTAAAGCTAATTTTAAATAAAAGGTAATTAAAATAATATTTGATGTTAAATAAAAATGTATTTTTGAAAGACGAATTCAAATTTTTTTTTTTTATCTTTTATAAAACAGAAAAAATTGTTTGTTAAAAAAAAAAGTTAAGTATTGATTAATCAAGAGATAAGACGTTTTTGGAAGTAGACATTTCGAATTGGGACGGGCATATATTCAAAAACATGTTTTTAAAGAAACAATGGTGATGAAATAATAAAAGGAGATTAGATTCTTAATTTAAGGCAGAATATGATCTTTGGTTAAGTAAATGCAAGAAATTAGAGCGGAAGGAAGCAGAGCAGAATAACAATCGATGTTTAACTGCAATTTTACAAAGTGAAGTTATATCCAGCAACCTATAATTGCAAGTCACCATCATCAACCATTATCAGTCCACTGCAGGATGAAGGTCTCTCCAAGTTCAATCCATCGTCTCTGATCTTTAGCTTCTCTTCTCCACATTACCCCTGCATACTTTCTTATTTCATCCATCCATCTCACATGTGGTCTCTTTCTGGGTCTTTTACAATCTCTTGGAATCCAGTTTAAGATTTCAATTGTCCATCTACTATAATCTCTTCTAGCAATATGACCAGCCCAACTCCACTTCAGTTTTTTAATTTTTTCAATGAGGTCAATAACACCTGTTTGTTCTCTTACCCATACATTGCATTTTCGATCACTTCTTGTTACTCCCAACATGCATCTCTCCATACTTCTTTGAGTGGCCTGAAATCTCTGTATTGCTCTTCTATTAAGTGTCCAAGTCTCAGATACATAAGTAAGAAGTGGCAAAACACAATTATTAAAAACTTTCCTTTTCAAACACATAGGCATATTTCCTTTTAGTATCAAGTTATATCTACCAAAAGTACATTAACTGAGTTTAATTCTATGATTGATTTCATCCATTATGTTTCCATTTGTATTAATGATCTGAACAAGGTATTTGTAACTGTTAACTTCTTCTAACTCATCATAATCAATCTTTATTTTCATATTTTGAGAAAATCCATTAAACATTACTTTAATCCTTTGAACATTTATCTTTAGTCCTACTTTCATCTGATAATTCTTAAAACATTTCCTGCAGCTCTAAAGCATTATTTGCAAAAATAACTACATCATCATCAAAATCTAAATGACTTAAATAATCTCCATTTACATTCACTCCTTTAGCTTCTCATTTTAATCCACAAAATACTTCTTGCAGCATTGCTGTAAAAAGTTTTGGATATATGGAGTCATCCTGTCTTACTTGCAAGTATTGGAAACTTATATACTTTCACTACAAATTATTAAATAATAAAAAAAACTATTGGTTCATACTTCTTTAACGAGGTTGTTAGTTCATTCTCTTATGTGTGCTCACCTCTACTCTATAATACAGGATTAGGGAAAAAGGAAAGTTTCAAAGTCCAGACACAATATAAATAAAATAATGAATTAATGTGTATTGCCATCGAAAATGTGTTTTTCCTTGCCCAGAAATTTGTTGACAGTTGCTGATGTATTCTAAAATTATACAAAGTGACAACAGCCAACCCTTAAATAGATGATGATGAAGGAAGATAATAGCGCCAACCAGCCTGAAATGCTGATTGAAAAAAATACAGAGTGTACAATTAATAACCAGACAGAAATATTGATTTGAAATATGAAGATGAATCAACCAAGTGATAAAATATAAATGAATTATCCTAGGATTGCATATCTAATTCTAGTTTAGATTAAGAGACTTGTATTTAATGTTAAAAATTTGTTGTTGTTTTTTAATTGGAAATTTGTCTATAGGATCCCTTTCACCTTTTAATATCTTTCTTTATTTACAGATACTAAAAATGCACATTCCTCACTTGATTGTCCGTTATAATATAAATATGAGAGCAATGACTTTTTTCAAACAAAATACATAAGTATTAAATTTGGTGGCAGAGTCATTCAAGGGTGTTATAAAGATTCTTTAAACAGTTTTCTGACTTTTGGCCATCTCCGCAATATGCCTGAATTATCTAATCTTACCCGACAATGCCAGATGTGTTTCAAATGAAAAATCTGGACAGTGATAATATAACAGCAAACAAATATATTACTAATGTTTTTGAATGTGCTATTGTGTAGTATGCATATGTGAATTTGTAATTATATATATATTAAATATAAATGTATATATTTATATATTCTAAAGAATTTAGTTTTATATCAAAATTTGATTTCATAATATATACAATTAGTTGTAAAAATGATTATTATATATTCAAATTATGCAAATGTATTCATTAGAAACTGCAAATATAAATGCTAGAAACCACAAAGTTTTTCCATATAATTTGCTTAAATAAACTAATGATTTATTTGTACTGAGTATCTTTGTTAAAGTTCTCTACTAATTACATCATGAATATATAATACTTATATGATTCACTCCACCTCAGGTATCATTCTATTTTTTTTTTATTTCGTAATTATGACCAACCATAATAAACTCATTAGAGATTTATTTACTTAAGAAGCCACTAAATAAATCTATTTAGACAGTTTTAAGTATATCAAAATTAGCATTTGCATTTGACAATTAAGTACATAAAAAAAAAACTCTATATAAACATTTCTTTAAAAGAGTACTTTAAATTTTATTTAAAAATAAATAAATAAATAAAAGAATACAACAAAGGTAATTAAAAAAAGTATAGTCCTATTTATTATAAATGTATATTATAAATTGCAATTTAAATATTTTAGTAAATATTTTAATTTACGATTAAAATTAGAATGATTTGTTGATTATTTTCTGTTTTTGTTGTTTGTTTAATTGATAGAGTAATATATATTAAGGATATAACCTTAAGATCATGCTCCTGAAAAACGACAGTTGGGACCTCTACAAATCTTAACACAAGATTTATGTAAAAGACAAGAACGATAGAATAATTTTCTTACTTTATTTTATTTAATATTTTAGCCATGAGTAAGTAAATTCGTGGGTTTTAAAATAGTTGATAAGATGCACTGCTATGCTTTCTTGCACTCATTTTTATCAGATGTTGAATCTAGAATACTTTTAGTATATACCTATAATTGTTGAATGTTATTCATAACAAAATATTTTTAATAATATATGTAAGGGCTAAAAACTTTTGGAATGAAGCCCAAAGTATCATTTCTAGGATATGAACATAATGAGACATTCCAAGCAACTACACATTTGTTTTTAACTAGCCATACCTGACCATGTGTTGCTGTGACTCAATTTGGTTAAATGGGAAAAAAAGAAAAGAAAAATCACACATTTCTAATATGTTTAATTTCACAATGCTTATGGATATACAATATTTTTTGTTGTTCCATTGTCTGTGCAGATATACAGATTGTCTGGTTTTTCGACTTTAGAACAATTGTCCATGTGAGAAGCAATCTACGTCTAGATCTAAACTCCATAATTCTAAAGATTGGCCCTGAGCTTTATTGATGGTGATTGCAAACGCCAATTGAATTGGGAATTGCAATCTTTTAAATTGAAATGACATATCTGTTGGAATCATGAAATGCGAGGAATGAGAACATCTTTACCTTTGATAGGTCCTGTCAAGATTGTTACTTCTACAGCATTGCTCATTAATTTTTTTACTGCAAGCCATGTGCCATTGCAAAGCTTTGGCTGGTTGACATTTTGCAACATGATAATTGGCATGCTTATTTTCAATTGCAGTACATGCAGTGGCATCCCTGATAGATCAAGTGAATTCAAAAATTCTGTTGAATAATTAACCACTTCATCTGCTTCCACAACAGTGTCAATGGACTTGTATGTGACTGCCTTGCTTTGAATGTTAGACTGAATAATATTGTTAAGTTTGTAGACATCTTTGTTCTTGGCCACAAGAATAGCTCGTTCACTCAGCCAATCATGATTCTTATAATTGGTTTGAATATTGGGAAATACTTTTTCAACAAATTCTTCTTTTTACATCACTAAATATTTGGGTCATTCTTTGTCTGTTTCGCTCGTTCACTGATGCCCGTTCTTCTTCAGTTTGATTTGCAATTACTCATTGGACTGCTTCCGCTCTGCAAGTACGATGACCTAAGTTTGATCTTCTGTGTGGCATTGTTTGAATGAACTAAAGCAGATCAATTGCACTAAAAAAGAATAAAGAAAGTTATAACAAAAACATATAAAATTGCAAAACATTAAAAAAGGAAAAAACATGAATAAAAACAAAGAAAAAACAAAAAAAATAAATAAAAATACTAACAAAATATTTCCAATTCAAATGCAGATCAATTGACACAGCTCAATTCCACCACCAATTGCACTGAAAAATAAGAACAGTTAAAAAAACGAAGTGAAAAACAACGAAAAAAATAAATTATACCCATGAAATTATCTGCCACAGGTGTAACATATATATAATACTAGATATATAAATAGTAGGTGTATAGAAACACGTGAGTGTTCGAATACAATGTTGTGTCAAAATTTTAAAGCAATCAGTGAAGAACTTTCGGAGATTTAAGATTTTGAACAAATGAACATTTACATTTTTATTTATATAGATTAATAGCCAGTGTGAATTATTGATTTGAAAATGAAAAAAAAAATCTCACCTTTTTTATTACAATTTGTTTTTTTTACGTATAAATTATTATTTTTTTGAAAATCAATTATCTGATTTTTTTAAATTCTATCCTTCAAGATCTTTGTCAATTTTGTGTTTTAAAAATGTTAAAGGATTAATTATGAAAGAAAGATACCTGAGTAATTTTGTGATAATTGGTAAATATTTATTAGAAAATAAAAGAAATAACTTTAATCTGTAAAACTTATGATTTTTTATTTTTTTTAAAGAAAATATTAATAAAATATTTTAATAGAATGTTTGATCTGAAGCTTATTTAGCACATATGCAAAGTTAAATGATTTGATAGTACTAAACAAAAGATTTAATTAAAGGGGATTTGAACCCATACTTTCAAGCTTTTTACAGTCATTCACTCTATCCAATATAACCATAACACATGACTACATACATGTGAAAAAGATAAATAATCTCCAATATATGTATTTCATGCTTGAAAGTCTGGGTTCAAGTCCCATTTAATTACATCTAGCTTAAATATAGATATTATAATTGTATTTCAATATTAAACAGAAGTTTGTACAATAAAAACATATTTATAATAAAAAATTTATTATATATATATATAACATATTATATTGCAAAGAAATAAAGTCATATGTCACATGACCTCATTTAATAAGCTTGTATTGCAAATGTTATATATAAAGCTCACAAATAAGCTCTTAACAAGCTTTGCAGAATTTCCCCAACCCTAGGCTGCTTTCTTCTATTGTCTTTCCAATGCTTGAATATCCTAGCACCTCACCGAGCAAGACAATAGCAGAAACTGGTCTGGGGTTGAGGATATTCTGAAAAGCTTATTAAAAGCTTATAAAGCTCGCAAATAAGTTCTTAACAAGCTTTGCAGAATATTCTCAACCCCAGACCAGTTTCTGCTACTGTCTTTCCAATGCTTGAATATCCTAGCACCTCACTGAGGAAGACAGTAGCAGAAACCGGTCTGGGGTTGGGGATATTCTGCAAAGCTTGTTAAGAGCTTATTTGCAAGCTCTATATATGACATATATTAGGTTTTTTGTTTTTTATGATAAACAATTTATTATGCAGCTGATCAACAATCTATCCAGTTTGTCATGTTCATCATCTCATTATTTTTAATCATTATTGATCAACTGCAGGGTAAAGTTCTCACCAAGGTCAATCCATCTTTTCTGATCTCTAGTCTCTCTTCTACACATTGTCCCAGCGCACAACCATATTCACCTATCTCATATGTGGTCTCTTTCTAGGTCTTTTACAATCTCTAAATTTTACTGATGTATTATTAGATATTCAACTGCTATTAGATGAAAAGTAAAGGTTGCAAATTCATATAGTTTAATAATGTGATCCGCTCATTGTAAAATAAACCGTAGTAACAAAATTCTGCAGACTTGTTCACTGGAAGCAGAGTGACATAATCTTATGATGGTTGAGACCTTAGGTTTACTTTTAAGCCTAACAAGAAATACATATATAAATAGTAAATAACTTTTAATATTGTATCTTTATTAATCACAAATTTGTGACATTCAAATTTTAATTAAAATTATTATTTATGTAATTAATGCTTTTTTTTGCTCAAAAGCAGATGAAATAAGTAGGCAAAGTGTTTTTTATGATCAGCTGACAATATTATTGCTTTTTATTTTTGTAATAAAATGCATTTTTATCTATTAACATTTATGTCAGTAGAAATTACTTAAAATATTTTTTTAGTAAACGACATTATATATATATGTTTTTTATTAATTGTTTTCAGTCTTTTATTACTAATACTTGACAGATAGTTCAGCAGATTTTTAACATGGTGATGATAAAATAGAGGTTTCTTATTTAGATTTACAGAATGCTTTAAAAGTAATCAAATTGTTTATTGCTCTGATGTTTATAATAAGTTGGGGCACCGAATGTCATAGACCAGGGCCGTGATAAATACCTTGAGATGAAGGATTTACTGATCTACTATTGGAAATTAAGACAGCAGAATGCTTTTGATAAGCTCAAACTATTTTTTGAAATTGTCATGCTAGAATTATAGAGCAACTTTTAAAACAAAAACACATTCAATAAATTTGGATAGTCAAAAATAAAAGAAGCCTTGTGATATTTATATATTATGAATCCCCCCCCCCCCACTTTCTTTTTTTAAAAAAAAAACAATAGCAATCTAAATTGGAAATGAAATATGTAAGCATCCAAATGAAGATTAAAAAAAGAGCTGGGTTATATTTTGATTAACAGGAGAGTATGTATTTCAAACAACTGTTTATTAAAAGCAGAAGTGGTAATCAGTGAAATATAAGACATATGAAATATAAGCCTTGAATAATTGTCATTATTCTTTTAGTAAGACATATGTTTATACAAACTATAAAAATAATAGTTGTTAATTAAGACTATTATTAATTGCTATTCCTAATGTTATAGAAGTACTCCATTTAATTTAAACCAGAACTTTAAAATTGTTTTAAAATTAAGATACTAAAGAATAGCTCAAACTTGAACCGAATCAATAAAAAGATAATATATACTGCAATAAAACAGTTATACACTTAGTACAAAAAGCAGCAAGTCACTAATAATTTTTTTATGGAGTTTCAGCATTGTATAAAAAGAAAGACAGATGATGTATTGATAAGAAAAGTTATAGAAAAGAACAGAAGTCTGACAATTATAATACAATATTTTGCTAAATATCACTAATCTATCACTTCCTTTGTTTTGGTGTAATATTTTATATAAATACAATTTGTCAAACACTTGAGGAAGGCTGTCAGATAGTTGAAACATCAGATTGTGACCACACACACATATATATAAAAATGTCCGTTAATTAAAAAACTCTTGTAATAACAATAAAAATAATATAATGGATTGAGAGACTGCATATAATAGTTAATTACCATTATATTTATTATTTTTATTGTTATATATATAATAAAACTTTTGCTATTAAGTGTTTGTTGTAAGGTGTACAAATTGTATTTATATAATATTTTAATAGTGGAAGAACAGTTAATTTGGCAATAGGAAAAAATATGAAACTTTTACAAAAAGTGAAAACAATATTATGAAGTGTGTGGAAAAGTTCAGCAAAACACTCCAGTGATAAAAACTAAGAAAATAAAACAGTTCCTACAATTATAACAACACTATTTTTTGAAATGACAAGTACTTTAAATGAAAAACTGAACCAAGTAGTTAAATCTAAAAAAAATATATATATATAGCAAGTTCAGAGACTGGTGGAATTGTTGCTGATGTCTTTAAAAATGGCAAACAAAACCAGATAAACTATTAACAAGCTCATAGTACATAAGAAAATGTGTAAATAATATTAATGTACAAGAGAATTTGAAAAATTCTGTAATAGTATTAATATTTTGAAAAGAGAAAAAAGTTGTTAGAAATTACAGACCTATTCTGCTATCAAATTTATACTAAGAACTTTACAGCTCTCATAGAGAAAACTTTAAACTTGAACCAGTTAAAAATGGTTAATTTAAAAATAATTTAGTACAATATGTCACATTAAAATATTGAAAAATATTCTAGACAAAATCTGAATATTGATTGCTAGTATAATTCTGTCCTGTAGATTGTATGAAAAGGCACTTAACTCTATAAGCATTTCTGCTTCAAGTAAAGTTTGAGCATCAAGATATAAACCTAAGATATTGTAAAATGTCACAGCAATTGTAAACATTGATGAAAAAGTATAATAACATAATCCCATCTTTCCAAAACTTTTTCTAAGATTGTTATGGTGAGTGTTTTTCAAATAAAATAGGCTTATTAAAAATATTAAAATAGTGATTATTTAAATTATCTCTAGTTTTCAGATAATGTGTTTACTTTTGAAAGTAATGCTTTAAGCTTTAGAAAATGATATGAGTTACAAGATGAAACGAAACAAAATGTAGATTTAAATATAAATGCTAAAAACAGTAAAATTGATAGTAACGAATTACAAAACGTATATAACTGCAAATATTTTAATTAGACTATTAATGCAGATGCAAAAATGGATAAACTAAATCTTAGAATTAAACTTGGGTAGAGTGTTTTTGATAGAAACAACTTATTTCATAGCTATATGTGCTTAGGGCTTTGAAAAAAAAATAATGGATGTATTTTTATTAGTTTTTACATATGGCTCTGGACGGTTAAAAATATGTGTTTGAGAGAGAAAAATGTATCATTAACATTAGTGAATAAGAAGCTGAAATGAAGCTGAGATGCACATCTTGATAGGAGAAATTATGCAAACTGAACAGTTGAAATTTTAAACTGAATGTCAAGAAATTATAAATGACCTAAACAATTTCATATGTGAGATTGATGAATGAGATAAAGAGATTTGCTAAAGTAATGAGAAGATAAGAATCAATGAATAAAATAATTGGATTAAACTTGGAAACATCTTCTGATGCCAATGATTATGTTGATATTTTTTGAGTAAAACAATACGGAGTGAATGTATTTATATGTTGAAGTATTTTCATCATCTAGTACTAAGGCTCAGTTGGTTACAGTGTTATCTTAAAAATTTAATATTTAAGAATCAAAAGGTCCAGATTTGATTCCCATGCAAGTATGGTCAGACCATCAATACCTGAAGAAATCAAGAGAGTAATACTAATCGAAATGTTATGTATATCCTAAGCTGTGTGCTATTACTAACAGTTTAATGTAATTGAAATTTTAAATAAAGTTAATTTTTTACTAAAGGTATTCAATATGTAAGATTAGATGATGGACATAGTCCAACTTATAAATTCAACAAAAATGCCTTCATCTTAAACCTTCAGGCAAACTATACAATGTGATGTTAGTAACATCTGTTCATAGTTTTGTCTACAAGAAAATATCATTACAAACTGTCTTGTTTTGTATATTATTCTAAACATTTGTAAGATTGACAAGAAGAAACATTAATATAATAAATATACAACTTAGTAAGTAAATATTTTTCTTAAATAACTTATTCAATACATATCCTAATTAAACATGACAAAACTCTCCATACAGTAGTGCCACCTTGGGCCAACAAGAGCAATCAATGGATGCTGGAAGGCTTGAGCATAAAATCCCTATCTAGTGCCTACTCATCCAATATCCCCAGACTAGTTTCTGGCTGTAGCCTTCGTCAGTGAGGAGCCTTGGATCTGAGAGCACTGCACTGACAAAGGCCAGAAACTAGTCTGGGGATATTGGATGAGTGGGCACTAGATAGGAATTTTATGCACAAGCCTTCTGACATCCATTGATTGCTCTTGTTGGCACAAGATGGCACTACTGTATGGAGAGTTTTGTCATGTTTAATAACAATTATGTGCAAGTATGAAATAGTGATCATGTTATGTTTAGTCGTTTAATACATATTCTAAACCTATAGGATTTTATTAAACAAATAAATAAACCAATGACTTTATTACTCCAGAGTTAGTAAGAAGTATGAATGCCTGAAGTGGTCAGCTGGATGTGGTGCAAGAATCTTAAACTCCAGAATCTGGCATTATATTGCTGAACCAAACCACACAGGGTAACAGTTTAAGTTACTTATATAAAAATGAATTGTTAGTGTTTAAACTTTGTTATAAATAATTTTATTCAAAAACAAATGATTACATGTGTTTTTCTGAAGGGTTGTGATGATGATGTTCTACCTGTATTTTTATATTGGACTATTTCCATCATCTAATATGTGTGTTGAATGTCTTTAGAAAGTTTAATTTTAGTTAAATATTCCAAATGTATTCAACTGTTAGTAATATTAGAGCAAACAAATGTTAGTAATATCATAGCAAACAGGTTAGTATATGCACAACATTTCAAGAGGTATTTTTCTCCCCTCTTCTTCAGATGTTGCTGGCCTGACCAGTGACAGTACTAACATGGGATTTGAACCTGGGTCCTTAGATTTTTGATTATTGAATTTTAAGGTAACACTCTAACCAACTACCAGGACAGCTCAGTTGGTTAGAGTGTTACCTTAAAATTCAATAATCAAGAATCTAAGGACCCAGGTTTGAATCCCATGCTAGTACTGTCACTGGTCAGGCCAGCAACACCTGAAGAAGAGGGGAGAAAAATACCTCTTGAAATGTTGTGCATATACTAACCTGTTTGATGTGCTATTACTAACAGTTAGTGCATATACTAACCTGTTTGCTGTAATATTACTAACATTTGTTTGCTGTGATATTACTAACAGTTGAATGCATTTGGAATATTTAACTAAAATTAAACTTTTCTAAAGACATTCAACACACATATTAGATGATGGAAATAGTCCAATATAAAAATACAAATGATTACATGATCTTTTAGTTTTTAGACTTCCTTATTTAATGACAATTGAATTCTAAGCTGTGTTATGGACTACCTACAGATCACTTCCTCTTTTATAAATGAGGATACAAAAACATTGACCCAACTTGCAGCATATGCATTAAGGGTAATGAGAGATCGGATCACCTCTTCTCACAGTGTACTGGACTCGGAGTGATTCGAAAAATCATACTCTCCAACACCAAGATAGATTTCAAAGTGATCTTATCTCTGAAGGACAGTATCAATACAAAAACATATCCAATTATACACCTATCAATTTTTTTGAACTACGCCATTTGGGCTATGCGTTGAAAATTGATCATGGAATGCCCACAATCTCCTATAACACAAGTTTTTAAAAAAAACAATGATAAAAATCTAGAAGAGAGATCAACTCCTGGCATCATCGAAAACATTTTAAGGCACCTGGGCATTATACAATATGCCAAACTAACAATAAAAAGAAAAGGGAAAGCAATCGGCTAACAAATGTATGAAGGTTTTTAATATTCACGCTTCTTGCATTTATAACTCAACAACATAGACTCAACAGATCTCCAAATAGAAACAACAGCATTGTAAATCTATTATGTTTGGTTTGGTATCATTGTATACATTAGAAATAATAAAATATTATTAAAACTTTTAAAAGGAATTCTTACTGATTTTTAACAGTAAGAATTGCTGTTGATGTTTACAATTTTTTTTTTATCAGGGATCGATTCCTTTTAAAATAACTATTTTACTTCAGTATAATTGAAATGAACGCTGATATTTGTAAAACCCAAAACAGAATACGAAGACTTTTTAAAAAAGGAATTATTCTGATATTTTTAAACAAATTGCTTTAGAAAATAATTATATGATTAGTTTGTTCATAAGTCACATGATGTCCATCGTCCCAATAGCATGTTAAGTACACTGTCTCTTTCAGAATAGAATCAATCCAAAATTCACTCTTATGGCCTTAAATGCTGGAATAAATTGTAAATTCCTTTTAAAAAATAAAGAAGTTATAACTTATTTTTGTTTTTCATTGGTAAAAAATATAATTCAACCTTTTTTTTTTTTTATTGCTCTATTAAAAATCATTTAAGCGCGACCGTGCGAGATTTGGTGCAGTTGGTTGAGCGTTTGACTTGGGATCGATTTTGCTCGCAGGTCTGGCGGTCGAACTATTTATGGATTCCTGAGCAATAAAACCATACGCCTTTTTAAATTATATTTAAACGTTTTATTTATTGTAAAATTACTATTAGTACACATTTAAAATGATTCATTTCTAAAAATAATTTGGAAGATCTTTTTTTAAAACATATATATTATTTAAAAAGATTATTTTAAATTTAATGAATTCTAAGTTTAAAATTTATTAACGTGTTTAAAAGAACTATTTTAAAAATTAATGCAAAATATTCCAAAAACTTTTTAAAATCTGCATTAAAAAAGATTTTATAAAGATTTTTCTTACCTTTTTGTAATCGTTTTTCTTTTCTTTTCTGTTTTTTTTTTTTTTAAAAAAAGAAAGATATATAGTGTTTTATTTGATAATTGAAACGTCTGATAATGGACATTGTTTATTTTAAATATATATTATATTTTGAACAGTGGGCATTGTTTTTTAAAATAAAGATATTTGTCTTAATTCTTTTGTTTTATTTAAAAATAAACATTTTAAGTCAGTTTATATAGATATTTTTGCAAATAAATTAAATATAACTTATTAATAGTTCTTTAAGTGACAGTATTTTAACATGAAGAATTATAATCGTTAAATTAATTAGGTTATAAAATCAAAAACATATTTTAAAATCAACATTTAAAAAAAAAATTTAACAAAAAAAAATACGAAAAGCATTAATGTGAATGCGTGTTTAAATCAAATTGAGTGTGTGTTTGCACGTGCATATTCTGCATAATCTATTTTAATCCATTTTACAGGCTTACACTTGCATTTATATATGTAATATATGCGGGATTCGAACTCAGATTTTCACACGACCTACACCTCTCAGTGCCATCTTATATTGCTGACTCACCTGATCACACACATGTTGAAAAGATAAATAATCACCAAAATCCGTATTTCGTGCTAAACCAGCACTCATCAGTTGGTTCAGATTACCATCTCCACACATATATACAATTAGTACTCAGCTTTATATTAAGATAAACAATCTTCATACTTTAATGAGTGCTGGTTTAGCACGAAATACGGATATTGGTGATTATTTATCTTTTCAACATATGTGTGATCAGGTGAGACAGCAATATAAGATGGCACTGAGAGTTGTAGGTCGTGTAAAATTCTGAGTTCGAATCCTGCATATATAAATGTAGGTGTAAGCCTGTACAATGTATTAAAATAGATTATGCAGTACATGCACGTGCAAACACACACTCAATTTGATTTAAACACGCATTTTAACTATTCTTCACATTAATGCTTTTTGTATTTTATTTATTTTTTTGTTAAATTGTTTTTTTTTAATGTAGATTTTAAAATATCTTTTTGATTTAATAACCTAATTAATTTAATGATTAAACGATTATAATTCTTCATGTCGCAGCTCTAATACTACAGTACCAAACAGTATTTTTTCCTATCGTTAAAATTATGTATATGTAATACGTGAACTTTCCTAACATAAAATATTTCAGAATCATTACCCATATTATAAATTTTAATTAAATATCTAATATATAGACGATTTAAACTCAGACTTTCACATGACCCTCAACTATCCGTGCTATCTCACACTGCTGATACACTTAATCACACACATGTCAAAAAGATAAATAATCACCAATATAAGTATTTCGTGCTAAACCAGCAATCATCAGTTATCTCCATACATATATACAATCAGTGTTCAGATTTATATTAAGATAGCCCATCTTCATACTTTAATGGGCAGGTTTCAAACTACTCCACCCCACAACTCTTCAACCATCCATTTCATTGATAATCTGATGATAGAATGCTCAAAGTAAATGCATAATATCTTTCCTATTGCGCCTATGATTTTAAACATCAGAAATTCAAAACAATGTTATAAGTAGCATGAAAGTAATCAACTGAATATTTACTAAAAAGAAAGAAAAACTTTATTAAATGATTGACCAAAAAGTAAAAGGAGGAAACTTTGATTCAAAAATTAATAGGTTGCTAATAATAATAACAATGAACTCAAACAAGGGTACAAGTAAATATGCTATTTATTTAGAGTATGATGAAGCATGTAGGAATCCAAAAATTAATGAAAAGGAGAAGAGTCAAGTAAATAATTAAAATAAAAGGAAAGATAAGTAATGATAGCTGAAATAAATAAAAATATGTCTGAAATAATGCTGAAACAAATAAATATACAAATGAAATGAAAAGGAAAATGAATCAAAAAAAGACTTATAAACCAAATTATATATTGAAGACATAAATGGTAAAGATATATATTCATTATTCTTACCAACAAAATTCTTACCATCAAAATCATGACTATAAACATTATTACTAAATACACCATTTCTAATGAAATCGTGATTATAACCCAATTCTAAATAATCAACAACAAATTGACCTCTTTGAATATCAGTATTATCATTAAAATTATTGGTTCTAGTAAATTATTAACTGTGCAGCCTTTGGTGGTGCTGTTTCTAGTTAAAAACAGAGCATTATAACATTTACCGGGCTGGTAGATTTTTTTTATCTAATAGATCGTATTTTAACAGACCGCTGTAATTTTTTTTTTTTAATATTTAATATATTGTTGTTGTTTGTATTGGACATAATTATTTTTTTTTAATATTTAATATATTGTTGTTGTTTGTTTTGGACAATTATTTTTTTTGTTTTCATTTGATAAATTTAAAACTATAAAGGAGACTTTGACCTTTTTTTTGGATCTCAAAAGTACATAATTTTTGACATACGCCTTTATTTGGGGGGGATTTCCATTCTAAATCTACTGTTTCTTTTTTATATACGTCTTTTATTTTTTGGTTTTGGATTTGATACATTTCAAAGTAATAAGGGACAGTTTTAACTTTTTCAATAAAACGTCGGTATTTTTATTCTTTTTTAACAACAAAAATTAAACTCGGGTTCATTTTTAAAATCTACTTAACGTGCTGTTTATTGATTTAAAACAACAACAACACAAAACCTATTTTTGCTTCTAAACGGAACGAATAGGTATGTCAAAAGAAGAAGTTTTTTTTTTTAAAAAAAAAAAATCAATCAATCAAGAGATGTCCAACAAACTATGCCGCCCCTTTTTAACACTGTCATTCTGGGTGTTAATTACATGATTTACAGATAAAAATAATCGCAAACAATACACAAATTCTTTCCAGAAAATAAATTTATTAACCACATATGACTGAACTAAATCAACTGTAATGAGTGGCAGGATGTTTTGGGCTTGAAAAAAGGCAACTGCCTCACTTTCTCTGTTTGGGACGTCCCACAAATATAATAACGTGGTAGACATTTTGTTCTTTTTCAACTCTCGTCTGAGTCACGACAGAAACGGTATTTTTTCGCAAACAACTCCAATCGTCTGCCAGAGAGCTTGAGAAATTTTACTTTGTCTTTTTTGACCCCCAAAAAAACCAAAATTAGCCAAAAAAAATTTTTTTGACAAATATCAATAATACACTGAAAATTACTAGTATGCAAAAATCGAGAGCTTGAGAAATTTTACTTTGTCTTTTTTGACCCCCAAAAAAGCCAAAATTAGCCAAAAAAAAAAATTTTGACAAATATCAATAATACGCTGAAAATTACTAGTATGCAAAAATCTTTCAGTTGGGAAATACAGAAAATCATAAACATCAACAAATAAACACTTGAAAAAGAAGACAATGCTCACACTCTCATCTTAAATTCTAGCGACGATACAAATTCTGTCAATATGCATAGGAATTCAACCAGCAATGAAATCAATGGCAAACTATACGATCATAGTAATGTTAGTAGACGTAGTGTTATTGATATGCAGAAGAAATTGGCCGTGTATTATAACCACTACATATGATCTACTCATATATTAATGATCACTCATTTATTAGCCGTAGGTTCGGCCACGAAAGCGGTATAATTCTGTGTTTTTACACAGAAACAGCACCAACACAGGCTGCACAGTGAATAGTTTACTAGTACCTAAATTATTAAGCCTTCTATTTCTACAACAAAAATTTTATGAAGACATTTTTTATCAGGCCTAATCATGTTTCTCAAATTCTTATGTTTTATAAAATGACTACAAAACAAAACATCATTAAACTTCTCAACACTTAAATCCAAAAACTTTAATTTTACAAAATCAAAACTACTATCCTCAATATTAAACTTAATACTAGAATCAAAAACATTCAATCCACATGAAAACTCCTCTAATTTCTCTTTCTGAATAACAAACAAACAATCATCAACATACCTAACAAATAATTTTAAAGAACATGAAAACTGATTAATAACTCCACACTCCAAATAATCAATATAGACAGCACACATCTATGGAAAAATAAAATAACCAATAACCCAACTCTTTCTAATCTTATAAAACACATCATTACACATAAAAGACATTGAATCTTAAACCACTCAACATCACATGATCACTATCTCATACTAGCGCAATAATTGTTATTAAACAATTCAAAATACAGCAAAACTCTCCATATAGTAGTGCCATCTTGTGCTAACAAGAGCAATCAATGGATGCCAGAAGGCTTGTGCATAAAATCCCTATCTAGTGCCTACTCATCCAATATCCCCAGACTAGTTGCTGGCTTGTGGCCTTCATCAGTGAGGAGCCGTGGATTGGAGAGCACTGCACCTAGATCTTAGGATCTAATGCAACCCTCTAGCACCCACCTTTTAACTCTATTTAACTACAAAACTATGAGATTGAAATTGAAAACACTATTAATATTTTCAATCCAAGCTATATGGAGAGTTTTGCAGTATTTTGAATTGTTT
The DNA here is from genome assembly GCA_028023455.1 of Epiperipatus broadwayi. Taxonomy (NCBI): domain Eukaryota; kingdom Metazoa; phylum Onychophora; class Udeonychophora; order Euonychophora; family Peripatidae; genus Epiperipatus; species Epiperipatus broadwayi. Next base: position 391,350 of record JAQFVV010000101.1, on the reverse strand, counting down.
AATAACAATTATTGTGCTAGTATGAGAGAGTGATCATGTGATGTTTAGTGGTTTAACACCAATCCTGCCTAATAGGATAGTGGTGGCTATGGTTGTTAAAGAGCCAAAGACACCAAAATGTATGGGTACTGAATTGAGTTCAGACCCATATGACTATATAAGCTATTGAGCTTGGTTTGAAAATATTAATAGTGTTTTCAATTTCAATCTCATAGTTTTGTAGTTAAATAGAGTTAAAAGGTGGGTGCTGGAGGGTTGCATTAGATCCTAAGATCTAGGTGCAGTGCTCTCCAATCCAAGGCTCCTCACTGATGAAGGCCACAAGCCAGAAACTAGTCTGGGGATATTGGATGAGTAGACACTAGATAGGGATTTTATGCACAAGCCTTCTGGCATCCATTGATTGCTCTTGTTAGCACAAGATGGCACTACTATATGGAGAGTTTTGCTGTATTTTGAATTGTTTAATAACAATTATTGTGCTAGTATGAGATAGTGATCATGTGATGTTGAGTGGTTTAACACCAATCCTGCCTAATAGGATAGTGATGGCTATGGTTGTTAAAGAGCCAAAGACACCAAAATGTATGGGTACTGAATTGAGTTCAGACCCATATGAATATATAAGCTATTGAGCTTGGGTTGAAAATATTAATAGTGTTTTCAATTTCAATCTCATAGTTTTGTAGTTAAATAGAGTTAAAAGGTGGGTGCTGGAGGGTTGCATTAGATCCTAAGATCTAAGTGCAGTGCTCTCCAATCCAAGGCTCCTCACTGATGAAGGCCACAAGCCAGAAACTAATCTGGGGATATTGAATGAGTAGGCACTAGATAGGGATTTTATGCACAAGCCTTCTGGCATCCATTGATTGCTCTTGTTAGCACAAGATGGCACTACTATATGGAGAGTTTTGCTGTATTTTGAAATTGTTTAATAACATTGAATCTTCTAACAGCAAAAGCAAATCATGAAAAACTTTAATCTTATCTGCATAAAAACATTCCTTTTTTTTAAATAGAAAAGAAAAAACATCAATACTTTTTTAATCTATCGACCAATTGATACATATTTTCAATGTCTAAGCTACCAAAAACACACTCATCATCCAAAACAAAAACATTTATTTTCTTAAAAGCTTCAAAAGAAGAAGAAGCACAAAATTGACCCAATTCAATATAGTCCTTAAAAAATCTTATAATAAATTTTGATATTTTATCAACAGTTCCTCCTGTAAAATCAAAAGTACATCTCAAAGGAAAATTATCTTTATGAGATTTCAAATTAAAGAAAACCTTTGGAGCCACATAATTATTAGGATAACAATGTAAATAAGTAGCTCTATCAAAAAATTTTTTATTTTCCATAACTTTCAAAATATTAATCAATTTATATTTTATTTTTTTACCAGGATCAGAATCTAAAATAGCATACTTTCCACTATTTAATTTTTAAAAAATTTTACTTTTAAAATGAATATTATTTAACAATACAAACAGGCCACCTTATCTTCTTTCAACAAGATAACATCATTGGCTTTTTTTTTTAACTAACAATTTATTTAAATGATTTATACAATTTTATACAATGATGATTACATGAATACCAAGCAATGTCCATAGACAAATGAGAATTGGATATATACATGAATGTTGGATCAACGCTTCAGTAGTATTCTTGATTGGTCCATACTTTGTCCCAGTTGAACAATTATGTATGCCTCATTGAGCATTGGAAGGCACATTCAAATTTATAATGAGTATAGGTTTAATGTCAAGATGTGAAGCAGAGGCTAAGTGGGATGGGAGAACACTGACAAGGTCATTGATTCACTCCCAATTCGTCAGTCCGAGCCCAAGCATCCCAAGATCTGTCCGTCACTTTCTTATAAGTTAAGCCATTCAGTTTGTGATTAAATTTGTTAACTTTTATTGTTGAGGTAGATGGTGTGATCAATCCACTAATTGGTAATCTTTAGATAGTATGGTAGAGTTCCCATATATATGACTGAGCTCATTTTGGTATTGCATTGATGAGGCAAGACTCATATTTGATCATTGATATCTTTGTAATAATCAGTGCACTAGCATGGAGGTACCAGCCCAGGTTTGTTGATACAGCCAATCTGGAGCAAGCATTTTATCTCTGAAGATATTACCCTTGATGAGTGTTTTAAATACTTGAAGGGTACTGGTGTTCACATTGCCCAGAACAAAACTGCATCTCATTAGCCAGATGGCGAAGGATAGGAAAATTGCTAATTTAATGTTAGCAAAATTGACAGCTTTAATTGCTTGCTGGATTAAGAATGTGTCTGTAGAATAGCGTTTTACCTTTTCATCAATGAAAGACCCAAGAATGCTGAGTGATGGGCAATCTAGGAAAATGTGTTGAATTGTTTCCTCATTCCTCTGACAGAGTTGACATTGAGAGCTAATTTTGTAAAACCCCTCCTCATTATGAGGAACTGATTAGTGGGTAGAGATGAGAGGTTTAATTTCAGAAGAAAATCAATAAATTTGGGTTCCAGAAACCAATGTTTGGCTTTTTGATCAATAATTTGTTGTTTAATCCAAGAGCATTATGGAGAGCTGAGGGACAATCTTTCTTTAGCCTATAAGTTTCTCAGTAGGACTTTTTTTCATTGAAGATGTTTGGAGTTAAGTTAATACAGCCATTGACATGTGTACAGATGTCAGTCAACCATCCTTTACTATGGGGAGGTGGCGTATCAGTAGGTTGAAATTCTGGGGTTAAATTTGTATAGTCCATTTCCAGTGAATGGTTGTGTAGCAGATTTAGTGATTTTTGCAAGTATAATATAGCAACCAAGTGTAGACCAAGACCGTTCAGTTCTCTAGGCATTTGGGCCTTTGCCAAGCTTATGGCCACAACCTTCCTTTTCCATGATAGCTTAGTACATAATGAGCCCATTTGTTTACCGAAGATTTTAGTAGGCTTGATGATTGGTAGATAGTAATTGAGTCTTGAAAATGCTAGTATTGAGTGCGATTTTACCAGGAATTGAAAGTGAAATACTAGAGAGAGTGTTGATTGTTTTATTGGTTTTTTGAAGGATTGAATTTTGAATCTCTCTAGTCATGATAGTTTTTGTTTTTGTCATGGGGAATCCTAAAAAAAGCTGTGGCTTGGCTGTGAATCTGGATGGAATTGTTGTTCCTGTTTTAATTCTCCAGATGGAAGATATGCTATTGTTAATTTGGAAGTTTAATATTTTGGCATGCTTGTCAATAATTGTGAAGAGTGTCACTGGGAAGAAAAATGGTAACATCGTCCACATAGGAGATGTGGTTGATTTGTTTTTTGATGGTGAGAACATAAATGCCTGGCAAGATATTCTTCTTGAGCATGGGGTTGATGTAAGTTATAAAACATAGTGATGCTAGGGGAGAACCCTGTGGAATCGAGATGTGAGGTCTAAAACCTGTAGACAACCTTCCATCTAAAGAAGTAAATATGGAATGATTTAATAAAGGTTTGCTAATATTCTGATGTGCATGTTGGGCACCTGATACTCCCGCATCGTCTGGAACAGTATGGATGGTATTACCGAGTCAAATGCTGAAGAGAAGTCCAGTTGTATGACCAGTGACCTTGACTTATTGGTTTGTCTGATGTGCTCAGTTAGTAAAGAAAGCACTGAACTGCATCAATGGTTGATGATCCTTTTCAGGCAAATTGAAAAGATGAAATATGTGAGTAGAGTTGGGGTTGTATCTGGTCCTTAACTAAGGATTCAATTGTCTTAATTAGCAACGGAATCATGGAATTAGGTAGTATATTATTGAGACTAGATGGATTTTCTTGTTTTTTAAGAAAAGGGACCAGTGCCACTGGGTACAAATCTGGAATGTTCTGAAAGTCATCGGCCAGCACGTCAATCATGTTTGTGATTATGGGGATTGTGTAGTGACTAAGGTGTAATAGTACAATTTTCAGGATTGTGTGAAAGCCCCGATGAGTGCTTTCAGAAAATGCCTGTAGCTTTTGCAATATTTGGGCTTCATTTATGTTGTGATTGGTTGTGGTATGATTCCATATGTTTCCTGTTTGAAAAGTATTGTTTTGCAACTTTGTTTTGAAATGAGAGTGAATTCTCTCCAACATTTCTGGTCCACTATAGCACTTTCTGTTAATGATAATCATAGATGGTGTTGGTCTAGCAGCCAATCCAAGTGCCCATCAAATGTAGCTTTTAGTTCAGTTATGACTATTTGCCAAAAAGATTTTGGATCTCTTTGTAGCAATGTATTGAGCTAAAGCTTTTTGTTTTTCATGATTTGAGTTTTTAATTCTAGTATTTCTTGAATTTTGGTACTTGAGAGGGGTAGTGAACTTAGCCTATTACTAATTGAATCAAGTTCTTTTAGAAGTTGATTTGGTCCCTTAGATCTTTTTGTGTGAAAGTTAATGAGGGTGCTCAAGATTCCTACGAAAACAGACCATGATTGCACAGGTGGCAAAGTGAGTACTTGTATTTTATTTAGAAGGATATATGCTTCTGAGAATAACCATTCCGGTGTTGTGGCTTTGTTCAAAAGTCTTATAGTTTTTGTGTGGTCTGAAAGTCTTATCATGTTGGTGTCTAGTTGTAGCGAGATTTTTATAGCAAGGTGGTCTGAGAAAGGCACTAATTGCAGCTTGGCATGCAGGTTATAATGAAGTTCGGGGGATAAAAGAGATCAATTAGCGATTGCTTGTGTTGTGTGTAATATGAGAATGATTGAGGAGGAAAGAAACCTTCCACATAGCATAACTTTGTTGAATAAATGAAGATATTTGTTAGTAAACTGATGATAGGTCATGTTAAAATCCCCAAAGCAGATTGAAGGTGAATTATTGGATGAAAGCATGGTGTTGATTTTATTAATCACTGAATGAATTAGATTAGTATAATTCTTGAGATAAAGGTAAATTATGTTTATGGGGTTATTATTAATGGTAATGTTAATAAATAGAAGTTCTTTGCTAATGTGAAGAGTTCTTAGTTGCTGGTGTTCCAGATTTTTATTGATTAGGAAAGCCACTCCAGAAGAAGCAGTATTCGAGGGTAGATAATGGAAATATCCATGTTGCTGCATTAATTGCTGAATTTTAATATTGGACTGAAAATGTAACTCGGTCTTGGAGAAACATACAATGTGTAAGTTTGATTTGTTCAACCAGTTTTTGATTGGATATACCCAATCCAGTGAATTCAGCCCCCTCACATTAATTCCAGCAATTTTTAAATGCATTGTTTGATTCTGTGTAGGTGTGGAGATTGCTTTATTCTTCTGAGAACTCATCATCCAATAAGATTAGTTGATCCTCGAGTACTTGTGCTGTTTGAATCAGAATATCCCAATTTGTTATTGTTGTTATTGTTTGACCTTGATCTAATGCTTTGTTTTGAGAATTTGTATTTGAGTTACCCATGTTATCTTTTTGAAATGCTATACTTAATGAATCTGTAGATTGGTTCTCTTTCAAGCAATTTGATGCTGTTGTTTTTGTTTGACCTTGATGTAGTACTTTGTTTTGAGTATTTGAGTTGACCATTTTGTCTTTTTGAGATGCTGTACTCAGTGAATCTGTAGATAGGTTCTCTGTTGAGCTGTTCTGAGACTTATTTCTTTTTGTTCTCTTCTTTTCTTGCCTACTTCTATCTTTGGATGCTTTGTTTGAAGAGTTTTGAGAGTAGTTGATATCAAGATCAGATTCTGCAGTTGAGTTGGTTGTTCCTTCATACTGCGATTCAGAAGAATCTTGTGTTTTTCTTTTATTATTAGGTATTATTTTACCTTTTAGATTAGTTTGTAGAGATGATTGTATTGGTATTTGTTGCTCAATTATTGTTTGTTGTACTTGATGTGTCTGTGTTTCTACTATTTCCTGTTTTGATCCAGTTGTTGAATGGTTTTCGGAAGCTGTGTATATATGTTGTAATGTAATACTGTTCACACAGCCTTCTTTTGTTTTCTCTTGAGTTATGGCATCTGTTAATGTTTGCAAGATTTCAATACTGTCTTCATTGACTTGATTTTGTTCATTATCACTTGTATTAGTTGTCTGTTGAATTGAAGTGAATTGAGGGATTAACGTTTTTTGTGGACATTTATGATTTCTGGATATCTTTAAATTGCAGTGAGCACATGTTCCTTTTGGACATGCCTTTAGAAGGTGAGTACATTCTCCACAGCTGAAACACTGAGGCTGCACACCTCGAATCGAGATGAAAAATTGGAAGTTTTGCCTCATCTAGTGTAACCGGAATGTCTAGTGGAGAATAATCTGGGTTTAGTTTCAGTGAGAAGGCTGCACTGTTTGAGGGCAGTTCAATGCCTGCTCTCTTTTCTGTTACGAATTTGTGATATTTCCAAATTTAGCTAGAAGTCATTGGAGGTCATTTTGATTAAAATTTAAATAGCAATTTCGTGCTAATCCATGAATAATTCTGGGTTTGTTCATGTCTATCTTTATGAGATAACTATTTGTGAGGTAAAGTTGGTTTCTTTTAAATTGTTCTTTTTGTAATATATTGTAAAACTCTATTACTAATTACCTTTTGTTCGGATGGTGATATATTCTCTTTACTGAATCGGTTAATTGTTGACTTTTGATGAGCTCAAAAGAGTCATCTGTGGGGAATGTGAACAAGTTGCAGTAATCATTAGAAGTGGTTAATATCAAAGTAAGATCACTATGGTAATGTAAGAAAGAGTTGAACAAAAGTGGAGGTATTCTGGAATTGAATTCCTGGCTTATCTCATGATAATTATTCATGGTGGTTTGTGAGTTTTGTGGAAATGCTAGAGGACTATGTTCATTATTGTTGAAATATTTATCTCCCATAAAATTGAGGATGTTTGATTGTGTGGTTGATTCACCTGTTATTATACTTGTAGTTGTTGCATATGATTGATCGCTTGCCTGAATTGTTGGACTTAATGTATTTTGTAATTGACTGTTAAAACTTATATTATGGTTTAACGTTGTGTTATTACAGAACTGTAAACTTTCTATGTCGGAATTGGGTTTGAGACTGGGGAATTCTAGTAAATAAGGTTTTTGTATGTTTAGTTCTTGACTGTAACTTCGATCACGGTTTATCGTATTGGAAAACGAGTTTATATTCTTTTGTCTACTTTGTTGTGACAATGTAAAGTTGTCAGAAAGCGATTGAGGCTTTGCATTTTTATTTATATGTCCAAAGGGATCTTGTAATGTTAATTCTTTGTCGATCATTTGGCTTAACAAGGTTTCATTATGGAAGAAGTTGGCTTGATTGGTTTTACTGGAAGTATTTACTATTGTTTCTTTTTTGAAGGCTCGCGTTAAACATATCAAATACCTTTCTAACATTATGGTCACTATGAGACTTCATAATTCTGTTAGGCTTTGGTATTTCCTGATCAGGAAAATTAAATGCCCTATCCATTCTGAGTTTTAATTAATAAACACAAAAGATAAATGCTTACCTGATCATTTCCACCTCCCCGTAGATAAAAAAAAGTTTCAAAACTATAATAATTTAGTATTTTAATGTTGAATGATCTGCTTAGATTGTCACTTCCGGAAAGCCACCAAGGGGAGCTCCACATCATTGGCTTTTGATATATTTTTTACCAAGTCTAATTTCCTTAGGGACAAAAAACAAAATTTTCTCTTTTAAATAATTGACTATTCAAAATAACCTGTAAAGATACTTTATTTTCATCAGTAATATTACTACTACTTTCAATAGCAGAAATGAAATCAAAAACTAAACTTTTATTAGCAAAAAGAACAACAGGACCTTTAGCTAAAATATCCAATTCAGATAAATTCAAAACATAATTTGATAAATTTAAAACAGATAAAGCTTCAGGCTTATTTTTATAATATCCAAATCTCAACTCTTTTTGTTTCACAAAACTTTTATTTCCAGACTTTCCAATCACCTACTTAAATTTTTTAAAATACTTATTACTATAAGTGATGTCAAATTTATTGCTAAACCACTTTAAAAAAGAATTCAAAACTGAATAATTAAAATCACTTCTAAAATCCAACCCTCTTCTAATCATTTTAAACCTATGAATTAAATTAGATAAACTACCCATAATCTGCATAATAAATTGTTTAAGAATAATGAATCTTTTAAAATTTAAAATAAAATCACAATTAGAAAATAAAATCAATTTACTATCCAATTTAATATTACATAAATTAGGAAAAACATTACAAAACCTACACGACTTAAGAAAATTTGCCTGAGCCTTTAAAGACTATATTTTATTAGATGTATTAATTAACTTTTTAATTTCTAAAATTTCTATAATACCAAAAAAATTATCATTTAAAATATGCCACATACTGAAAGAAAATTAGGTACTTTAGTATTACTCAACTGATGATGTTTTATACTTACCGATTTTCCTTCTGGTAGACATCGTCAATAATAACATGACAACATTGTCATGGCAACCAAGACACTGACATGATTAATCCAATTTTTGGATTTTTTTGACCCGCAAGATTTAAAAATTGGAGAGAGCTTTGGGAAATTTTGTCATTTGTCTGTCTTTTGTGATTTTGCTACTAGTCCACTGCAGTGGATGCTATTTGTAAGTAATTTTCATTTTTGTTTCTAATAAATAATGTCATTTTGATGTATATTATTTTGTAAATTCTTCTGCAATTATAAAAAGTACAATTAATTAATTTTATTTTTAATTTCTGAATTATATTATACAGAATTTTTTTTTTTTTTAATTCACAGCTATGAGAGTAATTCAATGTCTGGCGTTATCGGTGGTTTTGTATTTTATAATTGAGCATAAGTCAAAAACAAAAAAGCCCCCCCCCCACCATTCCAGCACTATGCGCTGACTTTTCTAATTTTGAGTCAAAAAATGAGTCACACTTTCAAATGGTTTGTTTTATATATTTTTAACATGAATAATTGAGTTAAAAATGATAATTTTTAATGCAAGTACATTTTTTTTATTATTATTTTTTATTTTTTTTGACCAATGACATATTACCCTGAATCCATATCAGTCTGATCTTGCGATCTTTAATGAGCCAGGTCCACGTGATTTGCGGACAAATTTTAGCGATTGCATTTGTCCGCAAATCACTTGGAGACATTATCTTAAAGATCTGAAGATCAGATTGATATGGCTTCAGGGTAATACATCATTGGTTGGAAAATACTAAAGAACTAAAAAAGGATAATAATAAATAGTACAAAATAAATAAGATACAAATAATATCAAAATACATATACACAAAATAAAATATGAAATTCACAAAACCATATAACATTATTTAAAATATTATATAGTATACCTAAATAGAAAACCAAAACTGCCTAACACTATATTAGAAATAAATAAAATGCAAAAAAATATAATACTAGATCAAATCCAAAATTTACCAAAATCCTTACACGACCATAGTTCCATCTACTATAAATAGACCTTCTCAAGTGAAAATCAAACTAAAGGAAAAAAAAAACATATATATATATACAAACAAACAAACCTTCCCATAATTTATTTCAAACACCACCTTCCCTTAATATCAAAAGATGTTTGAAATGAATTATGGGAAGGTTTCTTTGTTTGTACATATATGTTTGTTCCTATAGTTTCATTTTCAATTGAGAAAGTCTATTTGTAATAGATAAAACGATGGTTGTGTAAGTATTTTGATAAAACTTTGGATTTTATCTAGTATTATATTGTTTATGGTTTTGCATTTTATTTATTACTAGTATAGTGCTTAGGCAGTTTTGGTTTTCTATTTAGGTATAATATTTGATATTTTAGATAGTGTTATATGGTTTTGTGAATTTTATATTTTATTTTGTTTTATGTATTTGTATTTTGATATTATTTGTATGTTATTTATTTTCTTTTATTTATTATTAATTATTTGTTTGCATTTGTGGTTATATTATTAATTTTCTTTCAGTATGTGGCAGATTTTAAATGATAATTTTTCAGGGGGACAAATTTTAGAAATTAAAAAGTTAATTAATATAACTAATAAAATAGAGTCTTTAAAGGCTCAGGTAAATTTTCTTAAGTTTTGTAGGCTTTGTAATGTTTTTCCTAATTCATATAATATTAGGTTGGATAGGAAATTGATTTTATTTTCTAATTGTGATTTTATTTTAAATTTTAAAAGATTCATTCTTACTCAATTTATTCTGCAGATTATGGGTAGTTTGTCTAATTTAATTGGTAGGTTTAAAATGATTAGAAGAGGATTGGATTTTAGAAGTAATTTTAATTATTCAGTTTTGAATTCTTTTTTAAAGTGGTTTAGGAATAGATGTGAAATCACTTATAGTAATAAGTATTTTAAAAAATTTAAGTAGTTGGTTGGAAAGTCTGGAAATAAAAGTTTTGTGAAACAAAAAGAGTTGAGATTTGGGTGTTATAAAAATAAGCCTGATGCTTCATCTGTTTTAAATTTGTCAAATTATGTTTTGAATTTATCTGATTTGGCTATTTTAGCTAAGTGTCCTGGTCTTGTTCCTCTTGCTAATAAAAGTTTAGTTTTTGATTTCATTTCTGCTATTGAAAGTAGTAGTAATATTTCTGATGAAAATAAAGTGTCGTTACAAATTATTTTGAATAGTCCATTATTTAAAAGAGAAAATTGTATTTTTGCCCCTAAGGAAATTAGTCTTGTTAAAAAACGATTGAAAGCCAATGACGTTAACTTGTTGAAAAAAGAGTTAAATAATATTGATCTTAAAAGTAAAGTTTTTTTAGAATTAAATAATGGAAAGTACGCTATTTTAGATTCTGATCCTCATAAAAAATAAAATGTACATTGATTAAGATTATGAAAATCATGGAAAATAAAAAGATTTTTGATAGAGCTACTTATTTAAGTTATCCTAGTGATTATGTGGCTCCAAAGGTTTTCTTTAATTTGAAGTCTCATAAAGATAATTTTCCTTTGAGATGTAATTTTGATTTTACATGAGGAATTGTTGATAAAATATCAAAATTCATTATAAGATTTTTTTAAGAACTATATTAAATTGGGTCAATTTTGTGTTTCTTCTTCTTTTGAAGCTTTTAAGAAAATAAATGGTTTTGTTTTGGATGATGAGTGTGTTTTTGGTAGTTTAGATACTGAAAATGTGTATCAATTGGTTGATAGATTAAAAAGTACTGATGTTTTTCTTTCTATTTTAAAAAACTTGGAATGTTTTTCTGCAGATAAGATTAAGGTTTTTCATTATTTGCTTTTGCTGTTAAAAGATTCAATGTATTTTATAAGATTAGAGAGAGTTGGGTTATTGGTTATGTTATTTCTCCATAGATGTGTGTTGTCTCTATTGATTATTTGGAGTGTAGTGTTATTAATCAATTTTCATGTTCTTTAAAATTATTTGTTAGGTATGTTGATGAATTGTTTGTTTGTTTGTTATTCAGAAAGAGAAATTAGAGGAATGTTTTTGATTTTAGTATTAAGTTTAAAATTGAGGGGGGTAGTTTTTACTTTATAAAATTAAAGTTTTTAGATTTAAGTGTTGAAAAGTTTAATGATGTTTTGTTTTGTAGTCATTTTATAAAACCTAAGAATTTGAGAAATATGATTAGGCCTGATAGTTATCCACCTTTTACACAGTAAAAAAATGTTTTTGTTGATTTTTTTTTTGTAGGAATAGAAGGCTTTATAATTTTAATGATAATACTGATATTCAAAGAGGTCAATTTGCTGCTGATTATGCAGAATTGGGTTATAATCATGATTTTATTAGAAATGTATTTAATAATAATGTTTCTAGTCATGATTTTGATGGTAAGAATTTTGTTGGTAAGGATAATGAGTATATATCTTTACCATTTAAGTCTTCAACATATAATTTGGATTATAAGAATAGTCATTTGTTAGGAGAAATTAAGGTTGCATGGAAGAAAAGTTCTGATTTGACTTCATTGCTTAATGGTTCAAATCAGTCTATTGATAGTAGATCTATTCCTGGTATTGTTTATAAGATTCCATGTGATTGTGGTAAGTTTTATGTAGGCCAGAGTAAGTTTAGTCTTAATGAAAGGATTAAGGTTCATATAAGTAGAGTTAAACATAGGTATCTTAACTCAGCTTTATATATTCATGAATTGAATACAGGTCATAGAATATTGTTTAACAATGCTTCGGTTATTTTTTACGAAAAGAATGAATTAAAAAGAAGAATAAAGGAGACTTTGATGATAAAACTTCTTGAATCTTAGGCTATCAATCTTATGAAGACATTTTTTGATATTGAGGGAAGTTGGTGTTTGAAATGAATTATGTGGATGTTGTTTATTTGTGTGTGTATATATATACATGTTTATCCTTTTAGTTTGATTTTCACTTGAGAAGGTCTATTTGTAGTAGATGAAACCATGGTCGTGTAAGGATTTTGGTAAATTTTGGATTTTATCTAGTATTGTATTGTTTTATGGTTTTGCATTTTATTTATTACTAGTATAGTGTGAGGCAGTTTTAGTTTTATATTTAGTATGAATGAAAAATATATATAATTTTGTTCTGAAATTATGATTAATTTTAATTAAGAGATATTTATTTACTCTTTTTATTGAGTGATGTTAACGTTCTTTATAATGAAAATTTTATATCAATAAGAAAGTTCATACAAACTATTGATCCATCTTTTAGTATGTTCTGATTTCGAACATAGCGACATGATTAAGTATAGTATATCAGTATATTTGTACAAAAGATGGGATGATTGTGTTAAGAGGATTATTGAATGTTATAGTAGTAAGGAATGGGTATAATTATTATAAGAAGGGGGTGGAGGGGAATGTATATACATATGTAGTATATATAGTTAATCATTATTATGAATAAAAAGCAGATATTATTATGTTTTTTCCAAGATACTTCCACAATAATAAATAAAGAGGTCAAAATAGTTTTGTAGTTATTTTATGAGATAGACATGAACAATTAGTGCTCATTTAAAATAATAATTTCTTTTATAGGTAGAAAATTTCCATTTTATTTTTTATTTTCAGAGTTTTAATATTATTTTTATTGTTATAAATCGAAAAGAAATAATTATATTATTTTTTCATCATGCTATATTTATAGGAGATAACATGATGATGATTTCTTCCAATAAATTTAAATGTAAACAGCGTCCAATGGAAGAAGGTTATGAAAGTAATTGAATATACTTTTGTGTTTTGAATAGTTTTTTAAAGGGGATTTGAACATAGACTTTCAAGTTTCCTTCAGTCACCCATGCTATCTTACATGATCAATACACATGACCCCAGACATGCAAAAAATATAAATGATATTCAATATACACATTTCATGCTGAGACAGCACTCATCAGTTGGTCCAGATAAAGTCTGTGTTCAAATTTCTTTTAACTACATCTAGCTTAAATATATATATATATATATACTTGTATTTAAATATTGAATAATTATTTGTAAAATTTACTGCAAATACTAATACTTCATTATTATTATTATTATTATCTTCTTTTTCTTCTTTTTCTTCTTCATCTTCTTCTTTTTCTTCTTCTTCTTCTTTTTCTTCTTCTTTTTCTTTTTCTTCTTCTTCTTCTTCTTCTTATTATTATTATTATTATTATTATTATTATTATTGTTGTTGTTGTTGTTGTTGTCTGGTAAAATTGATCTCTTAAAGAATGTTCGTTCAGCTGGTCTAAATAAGTTAATACCAAAGATTCTTAAAGAAAATAAGTCAGCTTTCATACCTGTTCTTGTTTATTTGTTTAATCTTTCCTTAAATGTTGGTTTGTTTTCTACTTGTTTGAAGGATGCTTTTATTACACCTATTTTTAAAAAGGGTGATCCTGTACAGCTTGACAATTATAGACCAATATCTATTATATCTGTAATATCCGAATTGTTAGAGATGGTGGTTAAAGAGAAAATGATGTCATTTTTATCTAAAAATAATATTTTATCTGAACATCAATATGGATTTATTTCTGGTAGAAGTACCTTGGACACTTTCTATAGTCATGTAAACAATTTGACAACTTCACTAGATAAGGATTTTAAAACTGTTGCTATTTATTTAGATTTGTCTAAGGCATTTGACTCTGTATCTCACAAAATTTTACTTAAGCGTTTATATTCATATGGTTTTCGTGGTGGATTTATTTCATGGTTTGCGAGTTACTTAAAGAATAGAAAACAAGCAACAAATATTTCTGGTGTTGTAAGCTCTTTTATAACAGTTAACCATGGTGTACTTACAAGGTTCAGTTTTGGGTCCCATTTTATTTTTAATTTATATAAATGATTTATTTTCTTTACCTTTAGAATCTAAGATTTATGTTTTTGCAGATGATATTGCTTTATCTTATGCTGCAGTTTCATATAATATTGTTGAAAAAATAATTAATGATGATTTAATCCTAATTAGTAAATGGTTAGCATTTAATAATTTATCAATTAATCTGAGTAAAACAAAAGCTATTAATTTTTCTTATAGGTCAAATATTCATTCGCTTAACATTACTATTTGTAATAAGTATTTTTGGCATTGTAATAGCACTTGTACTTGTTCTAACATTTCTTTTGTTGATAATATTTGCTATCTAGGTGTTTTTATTGACTCCAGACTATCTTGGTCAAACCATATTGACTTTCTTTGTTCTCGTTTACGTAAATTAAATTATAAGTTTTTCTACTTATCTAAATTTTTTCCTCGGTCAGCTTTGATTACTTTATATATTTCTTTTTATCAAAGCTTATTATGTTATAATATATCAGTTTGGGGGAACTGTTCTACTTTTGCAATGACTACATTGTCTGTTTTACAGAATTATACAATGCGTATCATTTTTGGTAGATCACGTGCCACATCTGTTAAAGATATTTATGCCACTTTTAATATACTAGATGTTTTCCATTTGTATAAATATAGAGTGATTCTTGATATTTATTGTAGGAAACTTCATTTGGATACTAAATCTTCTGTTGTAAATACTCGTTTATCTACTAAATATCAGCTAGCTTTACCTAATTTTCTTGAAACATCCAGTAGGAAGCAATTTAGTTATAATGGTCCTAAATTATTTAATATTTTTATAAGAGATTGTTCTGTAAATTTAATGAGCACTAGTTATTTGATTTTTAAAAAGCATTTATGGCACTGGTTATATTATGCTAAGCATTAGTTTTATTTTGTTTATTTTATTTTATTTTTGTTTATACTGTATGTTATGTTGTAATTATTTACTACTGTTATTGAATTTCCAAATGTAATATCTGTATAATTTTAATATTTTATGTTATATTTATACTTTTTTTTTGTATTTTATTAGTGTTTTTAGTAAATAATCGTTTATCTACTAAATATCAGCTAGCTTTACCTAATTTTCTTAAAACATCCAGTAGGAAGCAATTTAGTTATAATGGTCCTAAATTATTTAATATGTATTTATAAGAGATTGTTCTGTGAATTTAATGAACACTATCTTATTTGATTTTTAAAAAGCATTTATGGCACTGGTTATATTATGCTAAGCATTAGTTTTATTTTATTTTATTTTATTTTGTTTATATTGTATGTTATGTTGTAATTATTTACTACTGTGATTGAATTGCCAAATGCAATATCTGTGTGATTTTAATATTTTATGTTATATTTATACTTTTTTTTGTATTTTATTAGTGTTTTTAGTTGTTACATTTAAATTCCTCACACAAGATTTTTCTTGTATGGAATTTATCTCACTGTATTATACATTTATTGTTTGCTTCATAATGAATAAATAAATAAATAAAATTATTATTATTATTATTATTATTATTATTATTATTATTATTATTATTATTATTATTATTATTATTATTATTATTATTATTTTATTATTTTATTTTATTATTTTGTTATTATTATTATTATTGTTGTTGTTATTGTTATTGTTATTATTATTATTATTATTATTATTATTATTATTATTATTATTATTATTATTATTATTATTATTATTATTATTATTATTATTATTATTATTATTATTATTATTATTATTATTATTATTATTATTATTATTATTATTATTATTATTATTATTATTATTATTATTATTATTATTATTATTATTATTATTATTATTATTATTATTATTATTATTATTATTATTATTATTATTATTATTATTATTATTATTATTACAATACTTAATCTACAATGGACATTTTATTTGATTTTTGAATATTTATATTTCAAATTTGCATACATTTGTTTGTCTGCATAATGAAATGGTTATTTTTCTTCTTTATAATCTAAAGCAGAATGCTGATTATGATAAACTTCACCAAAGTGTACTCAACTTTAGATTATATAAAAAAAAGAAACCACTTCATAATGCAGATAAACAAATGTATGCAAATTTGAATTATATATACAAACAAAAGGAAAAATCAATAATATATATATATATTGACATATAAATCCTGATTAATTTAATTGAACGGCAATAATTTTCAACATGTGTGTAATCAGGTGGGTCAGCAATATATGATGGCACTGAGAGTTGTGGGTCATGTAAAGTCTGAATTCGAATCCCACATATATTACATATATAAATGCAGGTGTTAAGCCGTACAATGTATTACAACCCATAAGTACAATAATATACATCTTGAATAAAAGGGTTAATTATGTTTGTTAATATAATATTCAGAATTATTATTTACATCAAAGTTAATTGATATGTCATTATAATTGGATCCCAAACAAATGTCTGCAGTTATAATTCATAAATTATGTGTAAGTTTTTTATCAGTTATGAAGCTTTGTCTTTAAATCTCTTATTGGTTATGACCCCCCACATTGAATTTATTACACAGCCAAGTAGAAAATGATACATTAAAAAAAAATCTTAGTGACAATGATAGGACTTTTGTCCGAGAACCTTAGTGATTCCAAGAACAGACTTACTTTTATATATTAATGCATTTCTTAAGATAATTTTATATCAGAAATATATTCAATTCTGAAATTCCAAATTAGTAATGTTAATGTTCAATAATTGAGGAAATTTAGCATATATAATAGATGCTTCTAAAAAATGAACACCAATTTTATCAAAACAGGAACCAAATTTTTAATGCAATCATTATATTAACTTTTAAATATATGAGTTTATGATTTATCTCATGATATGCCCGTGTAAGTGCATATGTAATATGATGTTTTTAAGTCTCATTTATAACTATAATTGGGCTCAACATATTGCTAGAAGAGATGATAATAGATGGACAATTGAAATCCTAAACTGGATTACAAGAGATTATAAGAGACTCAGAAAGAGATCACATGTGAAATGGATTGGTGAAATAAGGAAGTGTGCAGGAGTGATGTAAAGGAGGCTAGAGATTGGAGAAGATGGATTGAACTTGGAGAGACTTTCATCCAGCAATGAATTGATAATGTTTGTTATTGATGATGATGATGACTTAGTGTAGATGCATTCAAGTTTCTTTATAGTGATTTTACTGTTTAAACATTATTTTTGTGATAGCCAATCAATGTGCTATGCAAAAAATTCTATAACATCAAACTATTTGAGTTTTCAGAACCAATATCACAATGTAGCTTATATTGGCCAGTGTTTACTGTTTATATTAACATGCATTAGAGCCATTGAGAAGAAAATGGAATTTTTAAGGTTATTGAAGTAATAATGATTCCAGCTAATAATAAATATTTTATTTCTCTGAACTCTTTGAATCTAAATTTGGTGTATAATTATTAATAAAAGAGTGTAAAATACTATCATTTAGCTAATTAAATTTTTATACCATTAGCATTTCTATGATACACCTCCAAAAATTTTAATATTAGAAGATAGTCCCAGCAAAGCAACATCATGGAGTTTTCTTTTCCTGGATGATTTGTCTTCCCAAAAGATATATAGCCAACTACTTGCTCAGTTAAACTTTATTTTTCTGCAAAACATATTCAAATAACAGTAACTATAGTAACTTTAAAAATTTGACACTTTTGTATTCCTTATTCAAGTCATTAAGAATTTAGATTAAATTCTCACATTTCATATACTTAATATATGAAATTGTGATCCATCAAATGGAATTCTAACTGGACCATCCAAAGCAACTTTTATACCATCTTTTTTAGATCACTTTCGATTTCATGGCAGAAAAAGGAATTGCTGAATAAGGATACCTAAACATATGACACATTGTTGGAAAAATCATTATTACAAAATTTAAAATGGTCTGTGAATTTGAAATGATTCAGGCTTCTATTTTTCATCCTTTTTTAAAGGATGTATTAAATTATGTACTTGTTAACATGTCGCACACATTACCTTCCTGAAGAAAATAGACTAACTTGTCAACAGATACCAAAATTAGATTATAACAGTTGGGCATTAATTGAAGCTTTTCACTGACTGCCATCTCAATTTTAGATATATATTATGAATTCTAATGAGTACGTTTTTTACATTTTTTTAATCTATACATTTCTTACTTTCATTTTTTTTTTAGTTTTGGTCATCATTAATTTCAGGTATTTTTTTTAATTTGTTTAAGAGTTTTACTGTCTTTTAAATTTAATTTTCACTTAGTTTCTCATCACCCTCAATATAATTTTAAAAATTACCAATAATTCTTGTTATTCCTTTTATATATGTGGAAGTAAGACAATCTTATATTATTCATTAATTATAAATCATTTATATTTGTTAAATATTCAGCTGCAAAAAGTTCTTATGGAGCAAAAATTAGTGTATTAACCTGTCATCCATATGACAGAATTCTGATCAAATTCTGATCTAAAGAGAAACCAGAAAGCTCAGTTATTAAACAGGAAAAACTCTCCATACACTAGTGCCACTAGACGGGGATTTTATGCACAAGCCTTCTGGCATCCATTGATTGGTGCAGTGCTCTCAGATCCAAGGTTCCTCACTGACAAAGGCCAAAATCCAGAACCTAGTCTGGGGATATTGGATGAGTAGGCACTAGATGGGCATTTTATGCACAAGCCTTCTGGCATCCATTGATTACTCTAGCTTGCTGTGTGTGACAATACGTATAGTGAGTTTTGCCTGTTTTATTATATAACTGTGTGCATGGTGAAACATTTTTTATTTATATCTAAGATATTATTAATCACTCCAAAATTAGATTATTAAATAATTATTTATTATATGCGTTTGATCAAAACAAAACATTACAAATATCCATCCATAGAAAATATTGCATTACTCTAAGTGACAACAACTTAAACATAAAAACAATATGCATTATTATTGTCTGTTCAAATTTTATATAATTCACTTTATATCTTCAGGATGTGCTATCTTTTCAAAAGAACAATATTTCAGTAATGGGAAGCACAAAACTCTTTAATTGAGAAATATTTTTATAATTAGTTTTAAAACACTAAATCAATATCAACTGAATTTTTTATACATAATAATGAATCACATCACTTCATTTAATATTTTCTATTTTTACTAGGATCTGTCATTTCAAACTGGCATTCTTCTATCTTCATATTTTGTCACTCTAGTATTATATATCACATGTAAGACTTTATAGATATATACTATGGCAGTTGTAGGTTTAGAGTCTAATGCCTTTGTCAGTCTAATGTACTTACCTTTTTCTAAAAAGGCACGTTTTCATTCTTGACTACTATATTATAAATATTCTCATTTTTATAATGTGAACATTACATATTATGTAGGCAGCATTCAACATCAATGAGGTCAATATGGTGTTGAATAAGTTAACTAGAAATACCACTATGGAATCATGTTATCATTAAACCTTGTTCATATTATTAAATTAATAACATAGATTCTCATTTCATTGTTATCATTAGCAAGAATTCAGTGTGATACTGCTTGGAGGGTGATTGTAGAAAGAAACAGTTTGATATGGCATAAAATATGAATCACATTTTCTATATTTGCATTTAAAACAGGCCAAACTCTCCATACAGTAGTGCCATTCAGTGCAAGCCAAAATAATCAATGGAGGCTTGTGCATAAAATCGCTATTTAGTGCCTACTTATCCAATATCCCCAGATTAGTTTCTAGCTTGTAGCTTTTGTCAGTGAGGAGTCTTGGATCTGAGAGCACTGCATCTAGATCTTAGGATCTAATGCAACCCTCCAGCAGCCAGCTTTTATCTCACTTAACTACAAAACTATGAGAATAAAATTGAAAACCCAATAATAGGTTCAATCCAAGCTCATTAGCTTATACAATCATATAGGTCTGAACTCAGTTCAGTACACATATATTTTGGTGTCTTTGGTCCTTTAATAACCATAGCAACTACTATCCTATTAGGCAGGATTGGTATTAAACCACTAAACGTCATATGGTCACCATTTCTTATGCATTGATTATCCTGGCTTGCACTGAGTGGCACTACTGTATGGAGAGTTTTGCCTGTTTTAATAACAGTTATGATCAAGCGTAAGAAATGGTGATCATATGGTGTTTAGTGGTTTAATATCTGCATTTCTGAAATTCTCAAATTTTTTAGTCAGTGGAACTCGAATTACACGGATTCTATGTGAGTATTGCAATTGTAACTTGACAAAGGAAAAAATGTATAATTTATATCGTTTAAAATTTTATACACTTATCTATAAACATTATTTATATGTGTGTGTTTAAAAGTTTATTTACGTTATACGACTCATTGGAAGCTTCAGTTGCTTCCTGTTAGTTATATATACGTGTGTGTGTGCTATTTCTGTAATTAAGAAATGCTAGATAAAATAAATTCTGCTATTACCAAGGAAATAGGGTCAATTTGTACTTGTATGCCAAATGACTATGAATGACTAATAATGAAGCAGAGTATACCATTTCCCTCTCCTTTTTTTCAGTTACAGAACGATGTGGTCAATGGCTAACAGCCTGTGATAAAAAAAATACATTCTCACTAAGTGCAAGTTACTTGACCACACTGAAATTCACGTTAAAAGAGATAAATGCAAAAAGCTTAAATTGGAAAATAATGAATATAATCAATCTTTAAAGGTTTCATTTTGGAGCTCTTTTCCAAACCTAAATGACCAGTCACTAATATAAAAGTTTTCACATGCTTTCTACTCATTATAAAATAGTCTAATGAGAAAGGTCAACGCCATGTATTGCTTGTGTTCGAATTTAAAACACACACATAGACACCCACCCACATATATGAATAAAACCTAAAAGTAACAAACCATTTGTCACTTTTTATATTCAACATTAAGATTGTAGAAATATGTTTTATTTTTTTTATTTCTGTCAACTTACTATTTTTTTTTACATTTTTATTTATCATATTTGCGTTATTTATTATTTAACCGTTTTGTTTACTTTTTTTTTATTTATTAGTTGATGTATCTCTTAATTGAAGATTTTTCTCTTTTCAGTTTTTGTTCTTTTTTAAAAAAATAATTATACCTATCTATTTATATATGTCAATTTTATTTTTATTATAGTCAAGTGAAAAATAAATGTTTTTGTAGTTTAATTTTCATTATAACACTCTCACGCAAAATAGGGGCTGGTTTCTATCCGCTTTTAACACCTGTGGAGGAGTATAATCATAAACATGTGAAAAAATATTTGATCCCTATAAGACACATTTCATGATGAACCATCACTCATCAGTTGGTTCGGATCACAAAATCGTACATATATTTTTATCATTGTTTACTATATATAGATAGACAATAGTTACAGTTTAAGTGATATGTCAAACTTACAGCCCTCGTGACTTTAACACAAACCACTTAATGGAAGTGTATTAATAATTTTTATTAATCATTCATTAGGCTAGTTATTATCTACTGAAGAATAATATTTCTGTAGTATAAGTTTCCCTATAACACTCTCACATTAAGGTGACAACTGATGTCTACCATGCACAAGAGTGGTATAGTGAAAATTATACTACAGAAATATTAGTCATTACGTGGATAATCTAATGAATGACTAATAAAAATTATTAATCAAGTGAAAAACGTTTTATTTAGGTAAAATTTTCAAGCTAATTTAGAACTACTTTTAGAAAAATAATAACTTTCTTTGATTGCTGTCAATATTTGCAAAAAAAAAAATCACTCTATTTATTCTACATCAAAATCATACATTGCAAATTTGAATAATCATTGCAGCTTAAATAGTGATATCCTGTTCAAATTCCAGACTAGTTTTTAGATATTCGTATTTATGAATGATTATCATTGGTTAAGTGGTTCAAAGTAGAGTAAATTAACAGAAGTACTGTTCCTAATCTCTTGTGTGGTTTAGTGTAGTGGTAAAGTAATGGATTAATCCTGTATAATGTCAGATTTTTCACTTCTTATGAATTTCTGCTAAGTTTTTAGAAGTTGGTTCAGATCTGACCATCCAAGAATTACTTAGTAAATACAATATCTATCAATTCTTAGATGAAAAATTAAAAATTCTAAGACTAAGTACACCTGGGTCTCTTTTTACGTGGATTTATTTAAGATGATTTTGAAGTTACACGATTCATGTTTCTCCGGAAGTCGAACTCTGATAATGCGCTATTACTTTAAATAATAAATTCCACACTCTTACGTCATATTTAAAGTAATAGCACATTATTGAAATTCGACTTTCATCTTAGTAATTTCAATATTTTCAGTGCTTTATAATAGTAAGATTTTATGCAATAATGAAATTAAAATCATGATTTCCATATTTTATGTATACCCATATTAAATTTTACAAGATTATAATGCAAATTTGTTCAAACATTGTGCGTGTTAATTTTGTGTGCGTGTTAATTTTGCATTTTAAATCACATTCTGTTTTTGCTTTTTAAAAAAGAATGTAATCAATTATTAATCATTTAGTGTCCGCAAGTTTATTTTTAAAAGGTGAGTAATAGCAGTGGGCACAATTAAAATTGAAAATTAAAAAATTAAAGACAAAAATAAGAATTTAATTTTTAGTTGTTAGATTAATTACTAATTACGTTGTCACCAGAAAACCATTAACACAACATGAGAGTGATGTTGGCGCTAGTTGTATTTCCTCTTTTGAAGAATCTGATTTTTTACCAGTTTGCAAACGAACCTGTTTATCGGCAAATAGCAATAATAATTAAAACGTGTATAAAAAATTTAAATTACTGTAAATTATGCATAAAAATATATTGTTTTGAATAAAATTAAATATTATAGTTAAAAAAAGTTTGTCTTGTATCAATTTTTTTCAAATTTGAAATTTTTTATTAGTCATATTTTATTTCCTTATTTTTTTTTTTGCGTGAATTTTAAAGTAATTTTATGTTGGTGCTTTGCTTTTACACGATTTTTGAAAAATCACAGTCCGTATCCTCCCTTTTTCAAGGTAAGTTATGTTTATTTTTGCGCGGTTTCGTTTGCATGTGTTTTCTGAGGAACCTATCTATCGCATAAAACGAGACCCAGGTGTATTACGAACTAAGTGTAATGTTCAGAAATTAATACAAGGATTGTAATGTGATACAACTTTCACCAATGTTTTTATTAAAGAATTATTATAATTTTTAGATGTTTTTTTAATTTTATCCTAGAAGTCCATTAACAATAAATTTTTTGAAGTTGATAAACAACTTTCAGAAAATCACTTATCATTCACATTTATGAGGGACATTAAAATTATGGTAAATGTTTAAATAATTAAATATTGCCATAAAGGACAAATTATAATTAACCCCCACAAAATACCATCACTTCAACCAAACATTAAAACAGGCAAAACTCTCTCTACGTATTGCCACTCGTTTATTGGCTTTCAATCAAACATCCCATTATTTTGGCCATTTTCTAAAGCAATACTGGAATTCCCTGTTCATGAGTGTCATTAATTGCAGACTCATGGCTGACTTGATGTCCTGAATTGTTACAAAATATTACTATTTTTTAACCATTTTGACTTCAGAAAAAAAAAGAGAAATAATATGTTGCCAAATTTAGTGAATTTTATACATGAGAATACAGTGTAATATTTTGACATCAGCTGCTGTATTAGAAGCAATGTGTGACATAAAACATTGTCACAATGGTGGATGAAACCATTTGCTCATTACTTAGTTTTTTTTCTATTTACATCATTCCTAAAATTTTCCAATAATCCTTATAATATTCAGAGTTCATCATAGTGTTTCTGGTTCCAATATCATCTTAATCCATTCAAGATCAAACAAAACTGTCAACTTCACTTTGATGTTGAATTTTTAAATGATGCCAATTTTGCACAGAAAGAACTTGATGATTTTCACCTAGAATCCTAAACCTTGCTCTCAGGATCACCACTATAGTATCTGTAATGACAATTCTTGAAAATTTTAGCTTATAGAGTCCCACGATCACATGACTCCAATGAAATTGACAACACTATTGGTTTTGTTTTTATATCAAAGTGTGTTCTACAAACTTCATGTTCACATGCTTCCATTTTCAAATCTGTTATTAAAAGGTCTTGAACCAAATTGTATGAGATGCTCAAATCATCAGAAATTTTCTTAAAGGACAATTGCCTGTTTCATTGAATCATTTTACTTATTCTCTTTATTGTCAACTGATTTTATAGCCATTAAGAATTTGCTTAATCATTTGTCAACATGTCAATAGCCACTGCAACATCACTGTGTGTTTTAAGCATTTTTCTGAAATATGAAATCAAATTTGATGTTAATGCATTGTTTGAAAACTGTTATTTGCCACACATTTTACAAAACACGTATTAAATATAGCTCAAATCTGACTGACTGGATCATACGTGATGAAACTGTCATGCATTGTTACAAACATTCGATGCTACACTTCCTTTATTGAAGTCCTCTACCTTTCTATTGGATGGCTATCTGCAGCAACACTTACTATACTTTCTGATTCTTCTTTATTATGTAAAACAAATTCATGTTAAACATTTTGGATATCTAAGATATATTCTGCAAATCAACAGTATTTACTAAAATTATTCCAAGAAGTAATATACAAACGACATAAGTTAATATAGTAACGGATAATACACAGATAAAATTATCAAAATTTAAATTATAGTCAAAGTTTAATACTTTATATTGAATATGTACTTATATAAGGCAATTGTATTCCTTATGACTGTTTGTCATTATTTTGTTACTTTAATTGTGGTATCACATTCTTTTATTACTTTACTTAATGATTACTAATTTTATACTTTTTTGTATTCAATGCTTATCATAATGCTTTTTTAAACGTTGCTATGGGTTAGCAGGTTTCTTTATAGACATTTATGACAATATGCTATTTTAATGATTAATAAAAATGAAAATGCATACCTATATATATAAAACCATGTGAATGTTTGTCCGTAACGTTGTTACATATCAAATTCACCACCAATTATTATGTCTGTCCATAATGTAGTCAAATTCACAATTGAAAAATAAATAAAAAATATTTTAATTTGTTTTTATAATTAACTATATCTAACTAAACCATTATTTATACTACATTTTATGCAAAGTAAATAATTCTACCCTTTATACTTAATAATCAAACATTTTTATCGCTAAGCATTTTTCATGCAAAGGAAGTAGTAATTCTGTTATTAACAAACCATAATTTTTTTTATGAAGCTTTTGTCTGTAATACTGTCAAATTCACGTATCAAATGTAACACCCAAAGTGGAGTTGATTGGGAAGACCCAGTCTAGTGGTGCAAATCAAAGAGTGGATGCTAGGGATGACAAAACTATAACCAAGACAGTGCAGAAAAAATTAGTAATGAATTTAAATTCCCTCCAATATCTCAACCACCCATGCACTAATTGATTAAATCTGACAAAGGACAACTTAACTGCTCCAGTCTGAGCCACATGAATCTCAAATATGCTGGCTTCATCATTCGTAGTTTGAACTTGATGGGAAGAATAGAATCAACTACAAATTGGATTCACAAATTTAAACTTCATAGCATCTGTCTTGCAGAAACTAAGTTACACTCATGCTCAAATCCACAATTACTAATTAAAATTGCCAATATAGGGTCTTTTAATCACTTAACTTCAGCCTACCCCTATTCTGAGCCACTGTACACCACTCCAATGAGACAAAGACTTTATTGCATCCATATACAAACCAAGAGTGCTTTTCCTCACCAGACTGATTTCTAGCATATCCAACAGGATCTTTCCATCCATAAGAATCATAACTTACCTGTTGTTTGCCTATTGGTCAACCAAGTGCACACTCATTTATGGCCATACCTTGTTTGACTGTTTGACAGTAAGAAATTACTTCTGGCAAAACTTCAGGCCATCAGAAACAGAGATGAAAAATTAGCTCCAACATACATCTACAACGCTACATGGAGCTTTGTAGCAATGGACAATTTGTGATTGGACAGTTGATTTTTTATGCCCAGACCATTGGTATTGGGTTATGTAACCTTTATTATAATGTCTGTTAACAACATAACTCTGTTATTGCAATGATGTAATTCAATTTGAGCTCACAATAAAATTTCTTGATAAAAAAATTAAAATTCACATATCAAATGTATATTTAAAAAAAATTAATTTAGCTTTATTAATGACGTCCTTTCAGACTGGGTATATTTCTCACATTTATATATATATATAATCCTTTGTTTAACTTATATTAAATCTTTAAAAAAATGTTAAATCAACCAATTAAAAATATATATAATGAAAATGCTGGTAATAGTAGCTGGATATCTTATCTCATGCCTGTAGTTATAACTTCAAAGTCCTCATGCTGTCATAATCTGTAAACTTTAAAATGTTTAAAAAACTCTAAAAACTCCCTTTTAATATTTTTTCCAACCTTTTTGTAGTCAGGGTGGGAAAATAAATATTGTAATTAAAAATAAGTTTTAGTTATTTTGATTGAAAAAAGTTAATGACTCTTCAATTTACCTTACTTTTAAAAACAATCTTTATAATAATCAAAAAAGCAAGTCATATATAACGTGATATTACTTTTATAAGCTTGTATTTACAAAAATGTAATACAGAGAGCATACCAATAGCTCAAACAAGCTCTTAATTGATGTTCATACCGCACTTATCAATTAAGGGCTTGTTTGAGCTTTTGCTACGCTCTCTATATTAAAAACAATCTTTGTAAATTAAATTATGTTATACAAGCTTTAATAAAAAAAATTAATCTAATCAAAATAGATAATGGAATTTTATAATTACCACAAAAAGCATGCTTGTTTTAATTTCAAAATCAGAATTAATAAAATAATAAGTATACATTTTTAAATATTTAATTTATAATATTTTTTTTCATATTCAAAATTATTTAATCCTTAGCTGTTATTTCAGTGTAATATAGAAAATATCAACAAAAAATTTTTGTTTGGGTTTATTTCTACTTTTCCTTTCAACTTTATGTATATATATTTGCACCCACCCACCACTATGTTGTTGTATACCATGAGACACATAACTGTCTCAATATATATATAAACATTAAAAGTCTAAAGCTAAACTAGTCAATAATACAAGAAAACTTACTCCAAATTTACAACCAACCCAGACTAGCCACAGAAAATAAACTCTAAAATACAACCGCTGGCTGCACTGCTGCAAGCAGACTTCTCAAATGTAATGGACTAAAAGATAATAAATTTATATTAAACAGTACATCTATATACTTGTAATATTAAAAGAACTTTTAAATTAGATAATTGCTTAAAATAAATCTATCAGTTCTGATTTATATATTCATGAAAAAGTTACAGGCCACTCTATTAATTTGGATGTGGGTAAAGTTGTTATCTTTGAAAAAATAAAACAAAAAGAAAAATTTTAAATTGTTTATTATTAAAAGTTTATGATTCTGAAGCAATTAACTTATTTAAAAGTTTTTTTTTTTAATATTGAAGGTGTGTGGGATGTAAGTGGAATTGTGGGTAATGTTTAATATATATATATATGTTATCTTTTAATCCTTTATACTTGAGAAGTCTGCTTCTAGCAGTGAAACCATTGGTTGTGTTTTAGAGGGTTTTTTTTGGATAGTTTGGTTTAGTTGTGAATTTGGAGTAAATTTAATTATATATATTATTTTTGATAAATTTTACAAGCAGAATGTTTTAAATTGTAATAAATTATAGAAATAAATCCTTCTTTACTCACAAATGTTGTTAAACATTGGTGTTTAATCTGCAAGATTACTTGCACCCTAGACACAAAATAGAGACTTTAAGGAAATAATATGGCCATTCTTAACCTTAATGTCTTTATCTTGTGGCTGGGGTGAAAGTATCTTTGCAGACTGAATACCAATATTTAACAGTGGAAAAAGATAAGTGTCTTTCTATAGTTTGTAACACGCACATATATATATATATATATGTATCCATGAAAATAATAAATATACAAACTAACTAAAGAAAAAATAAAAACACAGAATTACTTCTCTATAAAACTGCTTTAATATTTCAACCAGCAGACTGGTTTTTATCAGAAAGCAAAATGGCTATTTCCAGAATTTAAGTGCTAAAATATTACAGACAGTTACATATCAGATAGCAAAACTAATTCCTATAGGCTAAAAATCTTTAAAAACTTTGTATAAATATATATATATTTACAAAAATTTGTATAAAAAATACTAAAAAAATTCTTTTACAAAAAACTTATTTTAAAAAACTAAAATCGTACATACATTATTATTATATATTAAAATATATCAAAAACCAATAAAAATATACTATTATATATAAAACCAAAACTGTCTAGCACTATACTAGCAAAAATAAAAATGCAAAACCATAAAACAATATAATACTAGATTAAATTCAAAATTTTACCAAAATCCTTACACAACCATGGTTTCGTCTACTACAAATAGACCTTCTCAAGTGAAAATCAACCCAAAGGAAAACATATATATATACAAACAAACAAACCTTCCCATAATTCATTTCAAACTCCACCTTCCCTTAATATCAAAAGAAGTCTTCATAAGATTGATAGCCTCAGAATCAAAGAGTTTTATCATCAAAGTCTCCTTTATTCTTCTTTTTAACTCATTCTTTTCATAAAAAATAACCGAAGCATTGTTAAACAATATTCTATGACCTGTATTTAATTCATGAATATATAAAGCTGAGTTAAGATACCTATGTCTAACTCTACTTATATGAACCTTAACCCTTTCATTAAGGCTAAATTTCCTCTGGCCTACATAAAATTTACCACAACTACATGGAATTTTATAAAGAATACCAGGAATAGACCTACTATCAATAGACTGCTTTGAACCATTAAGTAATGAATTCAAATCAGAACCTTTCCTCCATGCAACCTTCTTTCCACCTAACAAATGACTATTCCTATAAACCAAATTATAAATTGATGCTTTAAATGGTAAAGACATATAATCATCATCCTTACCAACAAAATTCTTATCATCCAAATCACGACTATAAACATTATTATTAAATACCACTTTTTTAATAAAATCATGACTATAACCCAATTTTACCTATTCAGCAGCAAATTGACTTCTTTGAATATCAGCATCATTATTAAAATTATTAAGCCTTCTATTTCAACAACAAAAATTCAACAAAGACATTTTTTTATGTATAAAAGGCTGATAACTATCAGGCCTAATGATATTTCTAAAATTTTTAGGTTTTATAAAATGACTACAAAACAAAACATCATTAACCTTCTCAACATTTAAATCTAAAAACTTTAATTTTACAAAATCAAAACCACCCCCCTCAATTGTAAACTTAATACTAGAATCAAAACCATTCAATCCACATAAAAACTCTTCTAATTTCTCTTTCTGAATAACAAACAAACAATCATCAACATACCTAACAAATAATTTAATAGAACATGAAAACATCAATCGGTTAATAGATTAAAAAGTATTGATGTTTTTCTTTCAATTTTAAAAACCATAGAATGTTTTTCTGCAGATAAGATTAAGGTTTTTCATGATTTGCTTTTGCTGTTAGAGGATTCAATGTATTTTATGTCTAATGATGTGTTTTATAAGATTAGAGAAGGTTGGGTTATTGGTTATGTCATTTCTCCATTGATGTGTGTTGTCTATATTGATTATTTGGAGTGTAGTGTTATTAATGTGTTTTCATGTTCTATTAAATTATTTGTTAGGTATGTTGATGATTGTTTGTTTGTTATTCAGAAAGAGAAATTAGAAGAGTTTTTATGTGGATTGAATGGTTTTGATTCTAGTATTAAGTTTAGAATTGAGGGGGGTGGTTTTGATTTTGTAAAATTAAAGTTTTTAGATTTAAATGTTGAGAAGGTTAATGATGTTTTTTTTTTTGTAGTCATTTTATAAAACCTAAAAATTTGAGAAATATGATTAGGCCTGATAGTTATCAGCCTTTTATACATAAAGAAATGTCTTTGTTGAATTTTTGTTGTCGGAATAGAAGGCTTAATAGTTTTAATAATGATGCTGATATTCAACAAAGTCAATTTGCTGCTGAATATGTAGAATTGGGTTATAGTCATGATTTTATTAAAAAAGTGGTATTTAATAATAATGTTTATAGTCATGATTTGGATGATAAGAATTTTGTTGGTAAGGATGATGATTATATGTCTTTACCATTTAAAGCATCAATTTATAATTTGGTTTATAGTGTAACGATCCGGAAAAAAGTACTTACGTTTACTGCACTACAGGGCGCCATCTAGGCATTTGAACCTAGAAAAATTTATAAAGTAGGCAGATACGTAAGAAAAAAAAATTTTTTTTCCTTTTTTTTAAATTTTGATTCCGATCGTTAGCCCATGTCACTAGCTCAGTGGAATAGCAGAGATTTAATAAGATAATCTAAGAGTATATATAAAAAAAGGAATAAAATAAGCCACTGCCACTAATTAACATACAAACATTTATTTATGCACATATATATAAGATTTAAAATTATTTTAGTATTAGTTTACATTTTAACATTTAACATTATTTTTAACTTTGATTTTGATTTTAATTTACCTTTAATTACTATTATATTCTAATTTTACATTTTAATTAAGTTCGCACAGATGGGATTATAAAAGCTTGTTATAATAAGTTGCTATAGATCGGTTACATAGATTACACGGTTAAAAACATTCCAAAGTAAACATAAGCGATCAAAATATAAAATTATTGATTACTGACAATTGCGGAGGGAAATTTATATGTAACCCAATAGTATTCACCATAAGATACTTGCATTGTCACCAATAACTTAAAAGACATCCGAATAAATACAGTTTAGATACTCACCGTAAGGTATCATTATTTATCGAATGTCTATATATTTTGATCAAATATGAAAACGCAAAACATAGTTAATCGATAAACAATCCATGCAAGCGTCTATAAACAACTTAAATTTAATGCATTTTTATTTAGGGTCGAGCATGAATACTACATAGATTTGCATTGAAATTAAAATATTCTATCCCTATTTAATCTTAGGCTAAAATTCGCAGTCAAACTGGTATCAATCCATCTGATACATCGATGTATTCAATGTAATACGAAATACGGCAGCACCAAAAGAATTAAGAAAAGACATTGACTCTCAATCAGATAGGAATATTACATCTATCTAACGAGAAGAACAATAAAAAAAAACTCCATAGAAAGGAACTGCGTTCTCCGTCTTATAATTCCTTCCATAGGCAAACGGGTGAGTGCGGCGTATATATAAACGATTCTGCCAGTAGCGAATCTCCGATCACATCTACTAACTACATCAATATATCCAATCCATTGACCCAATCTAACAACGACATAAATAACCTAAGATTACCCTCCCCTAATATAACTTTACAAATCTATACAGCCATTCACGCCCGACTTAAGTTTAACATTTTTATAATTAATTTAACGGGAAACAAAAATCATAATAAAACTTAAAGAACAAAAAATAAATAAATGGAAATGATTTTACAAAATAAATACATTAAATATAATTATAACTAATTAATAAATAATATCGGTCAGATAGAATAATATTGCAATTATTTAAATATGGAAAATTTTAATTTAATGTTCATTATTTATAAAGTTCTTACGGTTTAAAAAGTTCATCTTTATCCATTGCTTGCCAGGAACGTGAATTCCCATGCCGTCCTAAGATTGGTATCCATTTAGCCATTGTTTTATTTATTCATTCGGAGGTTTTTTTAGTTTAATTGGTCCTCAATGTAGGAAACGATAGTTCATTTCTTTTTCTTTCTTAGCAAAGCTGAAGGGATTGAATCGTGCGTCTTTTTTCAATCCCTTCTCCTTCACTTCCGCACTAACACATCTCTCTCACATCGTAATAATCATTCACTAGTCACTGATTAATAATTTCCAAATTTTCCTTTTATATTAATATGAAGGATTGAATTTACATTACGTCACCGATGCGATGGTCCTTTCGCTGCGGTCCGATTCCATAGGGATTTCTTCTTATTTGCTAACAGTTTCTATTGTTTTCCTATCTGACCGGTATTTTTACATTTAAATGCCCAAGGCTGGTTTACATTTGACTAATTAAATTTATCATTTCCATTTCTGATTAATTAACCTGTTTTCCAAATCAAAGATATATTTAAAGATAAATTTAAAGATATAATTTTATCTCCAAATCTTTTTAAGTTTTTGTTTTTAAAATACCTTTTCTATTTTTAATACAGTTTTATTTTAATAATTTTTTATATCTGTGCGATTTAATATATAAGAGTTTAAGATGATATTTAATTTCAATTTTTAATTCTAAAAAAAAATTTTTAAATGCGAACTTTTTAATTTACTTTCATGTTTAATAAATAAAAAAAAACAACAATGTAACGAACGTCTGTGCTCGTTACAATAGGAATAATCATTTGTTAGGTGGAAAGAAGGTTGCATGGAGGAAAGGTTCTGATTTGAATTCGTTACTTAATGGTTCAAAGCAGTCTATTGATAGTAGGTCTATTCCTGGTATTGTTTATAAAATTCCATATAGTTGTGGTAAATTTTATGTAGGCCAGAGTAAATTTAGCCTTAATGAAAGGGTTAAGGTTCATATAAGTAGTTAAACATAGGTATCTTAACTCAGCTTTATATATTCATGAATTGAATACAGGTCATAGAATATTGTTTAACAATGCCTCGGTTATTTTTTATGAAAAGAATGAGTTAAAAAGAAGAATAAAAGAGACGTTGATGATAAAACTCCTTGATTCTGAGGCTATCAATCTTATGAAGACTTCTTTTGATATTAAGGGAAGGTGGAGTTTGAAATGAATTATGGGAAGGTTTGTATATATATATATATATATGTTTTCCTTTGGGTTGATTTTCACTTGAGAAGGTCTATTTGTAGTAGATGAAACCATGGTTGTGTAAGGACTTTGGTAAAATTTTGAATTTAATCTAGTATTGTATTGTTTTATGGTTTTGCATTACTATTATATATGTACACACCAAAAAAACTGTATATATATATATATATATATTCTATTATATGTATTTTACTATATACATATATCTTATACATATATATTTTTCATATTTATTCCACGTCGTGCTAATCCACCTATAAAATAATTATCTTGGAAACAAAAAAACAAATCCCTAGGAAACCAGGTAATTCAAAGATATATTAATACCTATATTCATATTTATTCCATGAGGATGTAATGTCTTAAATTTAAAAATAAAAAACTCTCCTTCTGTTTTCTTTCTCTCACGGAAAAAAAATTATCTTCTAATATAACCACTCTTAAATCATCAATTGAGTGATCAGGCAAATTGAAATGTTTAGGAACTGGTCTATCTTCATGTTTATGTCAAACACCAAACCTATGGATGGTCATTCTAATATGTAGACTGTTTTCTGACTCACCTATGTAACGGCTCAAGCATTTATTACATTCTATTAAATATACCAAGTTTATACTTTTACAATTGACATTGTTGGGGATATACCATTTAAAACCATGAATGGTATCTCTCTGAACCATCTTTGTAACAATAATATGTTTGCATGTAAGACATCTCTTATCCTCACATGAAAAAACATCCCTTTCCTGACACAAAATTAGTGCCATAAACTGTCCTTACAAGTCTATCTCTAACTGTTCTATGTCTACGATGTACAACTTTAGGAGGATAGGGAAAAAAATCTGTGGAATTTAATATATTAAAATGTTTCCATAATATTTGGTTAATATTAGGTGAATCATCATTGAAGGTAAGAACCAGTGGTATATTTATCAACTGACTCTTTCCTTTCTTAGATAGAAGAACTTCCTTCCTGTCTGAAGATTTTATCACTGCTCTATCTAACAGTCCTTTAGAATATTTCATATTGTACATAATATAGCGTATGTAAACAATTGTATTACAGTTAAATATCAGCCTTTCACGCTAATTGTGCATACGCTTTGCGAGTGTTAATAATAAATGAATACTTTCTCACCAATACAAGATATAGTATTTATGCAGGAATAAAAGGAATCCTCTTATTCCTATGACTCAAATGCTTACATATGAACAAATCTGAAGTACAGGCAAAGAAAGCGTGATGATGGAACAGTCACTTTAAATTACTATATATATAGTAGTAATTTAAAGTGACTGTTCCATCATCATGCTTTCTTTGACAGTACTTCAGATTTGCTCATATATAAGCATTTGAGTAATTTAAAGTGACTGTTCCATCATCATGCTTTATTTGCCAGTACTTCAGATTTGCTCATATATAAGCATTTGAGTTGTAGGAATAAGAGGATTCCTTTTATTCCTGCATAAATACTATATCTTGTATTGGGGAGAAAGTATCCATTTATTATTAACACCCGCATAAGATATGCACAATTAGCGTGAAAGGCTGATATTTAACTGTAATATTTCATATTGATAAATTTATTATACAAAACCTTGTTATTTTGCTGAAGAAATCTCTGATCACTGCAAATTCTTTTAATCCTTAAAAATTGACTGTAAGGGATATTAGTCTTTAAGTGCTTAGGGTAATTACTATAAAAATGTAGGTAACCGTGACTATCAGTTGGCTTCCTGTACTAAGAACTCCATCACTATAAGTAATCTCAACATCAAGAAAATGAACCACTGTTTTAGAAAAAAGCAGATTTATAGAGAAGTAATTTTGTGTTTATATATATATGTAATAATATTCTTACTCGATATGGGTATTTCTTTGAAATATTAATTAATATTTAATTACAAAATCATGTACACATATATTAATAAAACCAGTCGATACCTAAACAGTCAAAATATCAATAACAATCAATAATCTCAACCTGTTCTCAAGCCAATCTTCTTATAACAATAATGTATAGATATATACAAAAGAAAAAAAAAATTATAAACATTAAATACTAGCCAAAAAAACTAAATTATGGTTGTGAAAGAATTTTAGTAAAGTTTGTTTTTTGGCTAGTATAGTTAATATATATATATATATTTAACTAAACATAGCTCAGTGTATCACCCTTTCTATAGACTGAATTAAAAGTCCTCTAAATATTAACAAAGGATCAGAATAAAATGAATCCATCTCTTCTTCAGAACTCAGGTGTTTATCAGCATACATTTATTAACATGTTGGTAATTCAGGGTGAAATTAACTTACCAGTATCAACAATGCAGACAAAGGTATGCTGATAAACATCTGAGTTTCTAATTCTTGATCCTTTGTTCATTAAAGTGCTTTTAATTCATAGATAGTGGGGAGAGTAATTTACTTTCTTTGTTTTCACATTCAGTGAGCTGTTTAATTTGATGCTTACATATTAAATCTTACTCAATTAAGGTTTTAAAATTTAGACTCTATCTTCAGCTTTGCATAATTGATTGTGAATTAATAACTTAAGTGTTATATTCCATCTGGCTGATAAATTAATTTCACGTTTGAATTACTATCAGTATTCAGAAATGTATGCTTATAAACGTCAGTACTCCAAGAATAAGTGGATTCATTTTATTCTTGATCCTTTGTTCAACATTTGCCGATTTTTGAATTCATAGATTGGGAGGGGAGGTTGATTTATTCCCTTTGTTTATATACCATATATATTACAAAAAAGTATTTTCTACAAAATAAAAAATCATAAAATAAAAATTACATGAGCTAGGCACATTCAATTTTGAATACTTCTATGAAATTGAATTGGTTTTTCACTAACATATCATATACATATATAATATAAACTGTTTTTACATATGCTTAAAAAAAATGATAAGGCATATGAAAATTAATCTTTCTAATCTAAATCCATAATATAAGTATGGCAATTCAATAATAAAAATCAAATCCTATGACTAATTTTTGAATTTTAGAGCAGAATAATAAGAATGGATTATTGTTGTTAACTATAATCCAAGAAAGACATACAGTGCATTGAAGATAATTATCTTTAATTAATATATGTAATTATTAAATCAAAATATAAAATCAAAAAAATTGTTTTCATGCTGCCTTGTGTCACATAATGACTTCCATATAATTCATGTATCTTTACAAAAAAATTATATTATAATTTTAAAGAAAGGATTTTAAAATGTGAAATATTTTATTTTCTGTGTAGGATATGATATTGTTTTGTGTGGGTGTGTTTTCCTGAAGGTTTGTGGTGATGGTGTTCTAGTTATATTTTTATATTGGACTATTTCCATCATCTAATATGTGTATTGAATGACTTTAAAAAAATTTAACTTTATTTAAATATTTCAAATACATTCAACTGTTAGTAATAGCACATCAAACAGGTTAGTATATGCACAATGTTTCGAGAGGTATTATTCTTCCCTCTTCTTCAGATGTTGCTGTCTCTTGAAATATTGTGCATATACTAATCTATCTGTTTAATGTGCTATTACTAACAGTTGAAGGTATTTGGAATATTTAAATTCAGGGGAGAATAATATCTCTTGAAAGGTTGTGCATATACTAACATATCTCTTGAAATGTTGTGCATATACTAATCTATCTCTTGAAACATTGTGCATATACTAACATGTTTGATGTGCTATTACTAACAGGTTGATGTATTTGGAATATTTAAATAAACTGAAATTTTTTTAGAGACATTCAATACACATATTAGATGATGGAAATAGTCCAATATAAAAATACAACTGGTTTTTTTTGTTTATATTTGTAATTCAGATTTTTTTTTTGTTTATATTTGTAATTCAGATTTGTAAACATTTGGTCATCTGTATAATCAAGTGTTTCTTTCTTTTTTATAACCGAATGGTAAGTGTACTTTTGGCAAATTATGGTTAATTTCATTAAAAATACACAGTGCTGATATAGTACGTGCTCGGCAGTCATTTTGAATTTTAAAACACCCAAAAACACTGCTGGCACATGCAAGCGATAAATGACATCAACTAGAAACATTCAGTTTTCAAAAAATTAAATTGCCTAAGGCACTATACACTTACTATTAGGTTATATATATATATTATAACATTTTTCGTTTTGCTAGGCCTTTACACGCTAATATAAACTGCGCGTGAGTTGATCAAGCTATGTTAAAAAAGAAGAAAGTTGTATTTCTATTCTAAAAACACAGCTATTTTTCCTGATCAACTTCAGCCTATTAATTGTTACGAATTGTGCTATTGACAAAATCAACTTTTAATTTTATTTACTATGGGCGCCAGAATTCCTAAGAATCCGCTGAAATATGTCGCCAGCACCTCTCGCAAGTTGTAAAACAAAAAAAAAATAAAAAGATTTTTATTATATTTTTTTTAAGGGGCGGTAATTCTACCGTAATGAGAATTAATGATTTTTACGATTATTAGTCCTGGGCGTATTGAAACATATTGGCAAAGGTAACTTACGTTTAAATCTTATTACACTAAAAATAAATTTAATAATAAAAAATAATAACTATTATTAATAACGCACAAATGAGAATTGATATTAGAAATATTTTTAATTTTGACAAACTAAAATACTTCATGTTAAGTAGCTAATTAATACCTTGGAGAGAACACATTTAATTCAGGTGGGAAATATCCAGAAAATATAAATATCAGTTAAAATAAACAA
Organism: Epiperipatus broadwayi; assembly: GCA_028023455.1. Classification (NCBI taxonomy): domain Eukaryota; kingdom Metazoa; phylum Onychophora; class Udeonychophora; order Euonychophora; family Peripatidae; genus Epiperipatus; species Epiperipatus broadwayi. Next base: position 353,256 of record JAQFVV010000101.1, on the reverse strand, counting down.
AAAGTTCTTGGTTAAATAAGAGTCTCTCATATAGAAAAATTAAAGTCACTATCGGGATTCTTTTATACGTATATTTTTACGAGTAGTTTTAAATAGTTAACTTTGTCACAATCAGGATAATTATTCTTACCGGTAAGTTTCATGAATTCAGTAGTAGATAACTATGCATAGTTTTTTGGTTATAATGAGCTCAGCCTTTTGGTTATTGCTTGATCTTGTGGTCCATTTCCCCAGTCGGTCATGAAGGCTTTTCCTGGTGTACATCATTAGGTCCAATGTCTTCAGAAGCTCCAGTTCACTGCGACATGCCGAATTCCTTCAGCGAAGAGCGATCTTGGATATATTAATGTTATCCAAGACCAACTAGAGAAACAAAACGAACAAGACGTTCCTTCAACCGGATCCCTCCTTTTTATATCCAGTTTTCAGGACTTCTGCGCATGCTAGTACCATGCCTTTTTAATCTTATCCAGTCTTTATAAATTTTATGTAATAAAGTCTTTATTTTCTTCAAGTTTTCGGCCATCTTTAATTAATTTGAGTATTTCTACTTTCAGCTTATCTTTTTTTACTTGCTTTTGGAATTCTTTTGTTCTCTCCAATTACTGTTATTACTAATCACATAAAAAAAAATAAGAAGAATAATTCAACCCTCATTGTACGTTTTTTTTTTTTTAAAAAAAAAATTACTCAACAAAATTTTAAATCCACTTTTATCTTTTAGTTTTTTTTTACCCAATGCCAATATATTTGTAACGTATATAAATAAACGTTACAATATATATATAAAGAAATCACCCCATTTATTTTATAGGAATAAATGTCTGCAAATTTGCAAGATGCAATAAACTTTTTCCAAAATTATTAAATATCAAGTGTATTATATTTTATAATATTTTACTTTTCAATAAAGTAAAACCTAGCTTTTATGTTCAATTTTCTTTTATTCTCAACTTGAAAATGCAATCATATCTTTAACTAACCTCTTATAATATAAATTTTTTATGTAGTCACAAATTAAAAATATTAGTTAGGAATAAAACAACTGGAATTAGTTATAGTAAATGCCTAATTAGTAGGTAGTGATCATAAATTCTATTTTTTAAAATCATTATTGGAAGTTATTGATTTTAAGGTAAATTGGTGACTGATTATTCTAACCTAACACTGCATTTCAGTTTTAAACCTAGTTCATATAAATCATATATTTTGTCATCATATAAACAAGTTGTGATGAGTTTATATAATAATCTAAATAAAATTGAAACAAACAATGAATTATATTTACAGTTATTTAATTATCAACTTGGCTTTTGTCTCATTAAGAAATGAAAGCCAGGTTGATAATTCAATAATGTAAATGTAATTCATTGTCTAACACTATTATCTTAGGTAGTCCATATGTTGCAAAATCACCTTCTAAAAGCTTTTATTGTTGCTGTGGAAGGAAGTGATGAGACTTCCACTATCCCCAGCCACTTGGAAAATGAATCAACTACTATCAACAGCAGTTTGCCTTTCCATGCGCCTACATATGAAGTCTAGACCAGGGCTGTTCAAGTTTAGGCCACTGGGCTGTTTTGCCTTTTTCTGGCATTAGATTCATTTTGCACTGTCAGCAGTGGTGGACTTTGGCCTCAATATCAGCATTTAAGGTAGACCAGCACACATATGATCTTGCTAGCATCTTCATTTTGTCTATCCCTGGATGACCATTATGTAACAGACTGAGATGCTGGGAATGTCCATTGTTTGTTTCAATTTTATTTAGATCGATTATTATATTAAATATATATCTATAACAACATTGTGGACAAATAATTATTTTTGTATTGGATATTTGACCATTGTATATATGCATTAATTTTGTTTTGTTTTCTCTCTCTAATAATATCACAAAATTCGAGTTTTCTTCTCATCCATTTTTATTTCTGATCAATATTTAAATTTATTAGTTTTTAATGGCCAAAAATTGAATTTGATTAGCCAGAATTCAACTTTATAACTATTTATAGAAAGATGACTGTTAGAATATAAGTAGACTTTGTAGTACCTGAAACGATAATACATCACATGATCTCATCTTATACTACAGTTTTAAATAACTGAATAGTGATTCATTAATCAAAAACCCTTGGCATTTATTGATTACTTAAACTTACACTAGATGGCAGAATTAGAATAGGAAAAATACATGTATTATTTAATTGTAAATATTTCTAATAATAATCAATGATTATAATACTAATAGTATTATTGTAATTATTTTACATTATTGCAATTACTATAAATATTATTGTAGTAGGTTTTATTCATCTGTTTTAGTTATAGGAGTCTTTGCACGGTTTGGTGTATTTGATAGAGCATCTAACTTTGAACCAGGGGGTCCTAGGATTAATTCAGAGACTCAAGCTTATGAACTCCCAAGCAATAGAAACCATTAGCACTTTTCTTTCTATAGATGAAATTGTTAAAAGTGCTTTCAAAGTGAATCTTCTCTAAAAGGGAAATTTACCAAAGTCTAATTTAACTCAGCATCCTATACTATTCATTTTTTAAAATAGTATCTGGTTATTTTCTTTGAAAGTCGTATGATATTTTAGCATAAGTTGTTAAGTGAATTCAAAAGGTTTATACAGTTAATTATTTAATATATAGGGTATATGAGCACAGACTTCCACACGACCCACAACTCTCCACACTATCTCATAATACTGATACACTTGAACACACATTTGTAGAAAAGATAAATAATCACCAATAAACGTATTTCATGCTAAAACAGCAATCATCAGTTGATCCAGATTACCATCTCTACACGATCTAAAATCTTTAGTTCGTCTATCCCTCATCCTACTACTGAATTCATTTGGAAGATTATAGTTAAAAAAATATAGGACTGTAGTCAAGCATTTTAATCTGGATTATGGATTATTTTAAATAAATCCGATTATCTCTATGTATTAAATTTATTAGATTTCTTTTAATCGTTTCTACAATTAATTTTCAGATAGCCTCATTTAAATCTTTTTTCTTTTTTTTTAAAAATGACTAATTTTCTTTTTTTTTTATTATAAAAGTGTGCTGCATTGTTAATTTAAAAGCACAGAAAATAGCCTTCAGTAAGCAAATATGCTAAGTAGAAAAACCAATCTAAAGTACTGTATAAATAAATTAAAAAATGCTAAAAGAGAAACCACTTTCTCATTACACTTTTACCACATATAATTGCTATTTAAGACAGAACTAGATGAAAATCAATTTGTATTTTAATTACTAAATTTAAAAAGTAAAATCCAAATTATATGTAAATATGTAAATTTCACGAGTTATTTACATTCTCAAACAAATTGACTGAATTACTCACCATTATTTTCTCTTTTACTTCTTTCTCATCATTTAAACAAAAATCATTAATAATAATAATAAATCTGAGAACAAAACTGTATATATTTTTTTCAAATACTTGATTTAAAGATAAATTAATACAAACATCGTTGATACTAATTAACTATGTCTAAAATTATTAAATGTTATTAGAAATGTTTTTTTTAAACTATCGTGTAAATAATATTAGAAATGTGTTGATAAATATAACAAAAAAAAGTTTATATTGTCATTCAATACGGAGCGTAGTTCGTTATAAAGGAAAAATTAACACTGCTTTCGATCAGGCCGATCATACTCATAGCATTTCTATGAATAATGTTAATAAGCTAATACAAGAAAAGATTACATTCTGTTAAACACATAAATAAATAACTTGCTGGGCATTGCTTTTGACATGGGGGGGGTCATAATCATAACACTTCAATTCATGAGTCCAATTGGTGTTAATATTGAAGAAACCATGATCTTGATTTTTTGCTGGTTAATATGTAAATACATAGTTTACTAATAGATATGTAAATATGCAATTTACATATTCCACTTCCGGGACAAAACTATGCAAGAGTCTTTTTTGTTTATCGCATGGGTATTATTAGCAATAAATCTGGTTTATTTTCTTTTCATTGCACTCGGTACAAACTATTTTGATGTTACATGGATCAAAATCATGGCTAGAATTCAATTGGTGCTCAAGAAACAGTGATTTTACATTGGGAGCTTTTTTTTGCATGAAAGTATATATATTGATGTTATGCCAGTTTGGTGGCACTATTTCCTCACAATTCCCCATGAAAGACTGCTTTGTGATTATTTTCATTGCAGTTAATTTTATGCACAATCTGGAGGGATGTTGTTTATAAGCCTATTTAGACTTGCAGAAATTCTAAATCTGACATTAGCAGCATATATGTTTTTTAGCTGTTGTGATAGACCAGGCATGAAGATAAGACTTATCCAGTTAGTAGCATAGTTGTGGTCTGGAGATCCAGCCAGCTTATATGGTATGAGAGTGTGTGGTTGAGGATGTATAGATCTGCATCATCTTGTAGCCTATCTTACTTTCACACTTTTGAATGTATAGGTCTAAAAACTTTATATCCATGTTCTCTTCTTCCTAGTCTATGGTCCAAACTAACGATGAGCTCTCCATTAAATCATTCCTTACTTTGTTGATATTATTCTCCAATGCACGAATTAGCACTCCATCTACATAAAAAATATATAAAGAATTACTGGCTATAGAAATATATTTGGGGATAATTGTTTTTTTTTTTAATATTTATTTAATGTTAAGATCTAGAGTAATATCACTTGAGGCTGGTAAACTCCATCTTGTAAAATTTGCAGTTAAATAGAATAGTGATGTTCAATTCACCTCCATGTTTCAACAACAACTTCAATCTTACTCAGACTAAACCCTGAATTTATTAATAAATCATGGTCTATGTCTATAGATCTTTGACATGAGATAGATCCCTCATAACTCAATTATGTCAAAAGAAGCAAGTATAGAATGGAGACACAATTTATGTGCTTCTAACATATTCACACAATCAAATGAGAATCTAATTGTCAAACTAGTAAACCTGCATAGGCAGGAAGCCTTTCAGCTATTAATTTCAGTCTTATAAAAACAACCACCCCCAAAATTTATCAATGCCCTAAGGGAATTATTTGCTAGGTGAACTTTTAGATTTGCAAAAATTCTGAATGGCAGCAGCTGGATAAATTCTAGAATATTCTGCTTTACTGACAGCCTTATTCTGATGTTTTCTCAATATAGTCATCACAAATTTATCTTCATCTGCTTCAAATGATAAATTTCTACTACTTTAAATTTCAACTTATCAATTTGCTTGTTGGCTTTGCTGTTATATTCATCTCCAGTCAGCGCAATGAATGTGTCACTTTCAAACATTTAATTTTGTTAGTTTGCAAATAATTTCTAATCATTTGTATAATTCTTTTTATATACAAAATGTAGATGGTGTGTTAATTTGCACATCAGATTATATTAACAAAATATGGAATAATTTAATAGAGAGCTGGATTTAGGGGTTTTTCTATAGGAATCAAATGCTATCTAAATATGAAGTGAATCAATAGACCAATATTGAAATATACATTAACCCTCCTATTCTGACAGATTTTTTATTCCCCTCCTGTATTCTGACAGATTTTTTTATTCTCACTTTTTTTAAGCTTTCAACTTTCACTTTAATATTAAATCATTATTATTTATCAGAATATAAAAAATTGACCTGATTTGATAGATATTTTTGCTTAGAAATTAAATAAACTTTAAAAAATCACATATGATTTTTAGAATTATTTCAAAAATTAGATTTTAATCTAAACAAAACATTGCTTTATCATCAGATTTCAGGTAGAGCAGATTCAATTTGCAAAATGAACAAAATATTCTTTGTTTGATATTTGTTTTAAAAATCTAAATGAGTTATTTTTGATATCTAGTAAATCTATCAGTTTATGCTTTAAAGGTATAATTTTTTTTTGTAATTTTTACAACATCACTAAATGTTATAACAGACTGTTTAGTGACATTTCTAGACAGTTGTATTATCTGTGACCATATCTCTATAATAACGTTATTCAGATGAACTTTTATATTTAAAAATAAAATATTTCTATAAAAAAATAAATATGCAATAATATATACTTTGATTTCCAATAATTATTACCCAATTACTATATAAAAATGATCATAAACTTTTTAAAAAATCAAGTTTCAGATCATTGTAATATTTTCTTGAAATAATCTTGCAAAGTTTGAGATTGACAAAGATATAGTAGGCATCTGTCATTGGGAAGTTTAAGAAACGTTGAAGATTCAATCCTGACATCTTTGAAATTTTTTAAAATTAAAATATTAGAAAAAAATATATATGAATTTTAAAGCTGTAAAAAAAAAGTTTGCAAAATTTCCCAGTAGAGGGTGAAAACCACAAATTCAATTTCTTGACTTCCAACCTGATAAAACATTGTAATGAAAAGCAGAAAGATTAAGATTTGGTCAATGCATGATGTAAGTGTAATAATTTATTTAATGCACTTACAAAATTTTATTCTATGTTAAATACTTCCCTCCAGCATGACTGGTTTATCACAATGGTTAAAAAACATTTGCTGACACATTTAATATCAACTATAGAATTCATTCCAAGTCTAAATAGGCTTATAAACAACATGAAGGACAGGTTGCTTCCAGACCAGGCCCTTCATATTGTTTATAAAATTAGTTGTAATGAAAATAATTGCAAAGTCATCTATTATGGAGAATCATGAATGAATAGCACTACCAGATTGGCCTAATATCCATGTATATTATCTTATGTAGCAAAAGATTCAATGTAAAGGCAGTCTTTCTTGAGCGCCAATTGAATTCTGGCCATGATTTTGAACCACTGAATATCAAAGTATTTTGTGCTAAACTGAATAAAAGGAAAAGAAAATTTAAAGAAATTTGGTTTATTTCTAATAACACTCATGTGATAAACAAAAAGGACTTCTGCTTAGCCTTGTTCTGGAAATGGAATATGTAAATTACATATTTACATATTAACCAGTTAATTATTTATTTAGATATTAACTAGCAAATATCAAGATATTTTCTTCAATATAAACACCAGTTGGACTGTCAAGCTGAATTGCTATGATTATGACCCCCCCTCTCCAGGTAGAAAGCCATGCTCAGAAAATTATTTATTTAATTCCTCTAACAGAATGTAATCTTTTCTTATATTAGCATATTAACATTATTCATAGAATTATATATTTAAAAAAAAAGAAAGAAAATTACAGAGTCACAGATTATCAGTGGATGAATGTAATAAGACGATCTTAAAAATACTAACAGCCATAACTATTAGAAGAGAAAGAGTCAACTTTATAGTGAATTGTTTGCACTATCATATCTTCCCCAATTGTTGTGTTATATATACAACTAAGTCTATATATCAAAGAGAGAAAATTTTACATTATTTACAAATACAATTACTTTGATGGATTCTTCAAGAATGTAAAAAGGCAGTGAAAACTGAAGAACACAGAATGAAGTATATATCAAAGAGTTTCACTATCCCTGAAAACTTAAGTGAAAAATGACAAAATATAGCAAATAAGCTATGCAGAAAATATGACAAGAAACGATTTATAGCAAAAAAGCAGACTAATAATAAATAAACAAACTAGTGAAATGTGTGTTAATTTGATAAACCATCTTTTCTGCAAAAACATAAGACAAGTGCTTGATTTTGGTTCAAGGTTTGTTGGGAAGGGGGGTAGATGGAGAAATTTTAGTATGGAGATAATAACTGATATTAACTCTAGCTATGAGAATAACCCTTTGAAAAAAGATGTGGCCATCAATGTGGTGCAGTCATTACAGAATACAATTCAAATAATATACAAATGATTAGAAATTATTTGCAAACTAACCAAATTAGATGCTTGAAAGAGGACTAAGGAACCGGTTTGTTAAGCTAACTGGTGATGAATATAACCATGCAGTCGATGAGCAAATTGATAAATTAAAATTTAAAGTAGTAGAAACTTACAATTTGAAAAAGGTGAATGATAAATTTGTGATATCTATTGAAAAGGTAGCTGACAACTTCACAAAACCAACCTATTAATCCACACCACCAAACCTAGCCAAATTAAAACATAAGCTTAACTAATAAGTGGTTAAATATACACTATCTTTTCTTTTAAGCATATCCACATGCACACAATGAATATTTACTTTGTTAAATATCAAAGTAAATAAATATCACAACAAACTAATTTTTCTTAGTTAATAAAAAGAATAGGAACCTATTTAATGAAAGGGAATAGAATTAAACACTTTATAAAAATTATTTATATATATGTTGATATGAAGATTTTCACAGGTTGCATATATAAAAGACATATTTTGCGGGTTCATCCATGTTAAAAAATTTAAATATTGATATACCGATGTTTCGACTTGATGACACAAGTCATCCACTGAGTAATAAAAGGTAGAAAGACAGTTATAGAGGAGCTACAATCACTGATTTGCAAAAAAAGTTAAAGTTCCACCAATAGCAAAAATGTTAAATTAAGAATGTTTTTTAAAAAAATCTTTCCCAATAGAAGGAAGTTTGCATGTATAATCCCACTTATTGATACAATCTGGCCTTTTAAGTATCTCAATGGCTTCTCTAATTTTGCACTGATAGAAATTATCACATCTGAATATGATCCTGGTACTAGAAAAATAAATTTTATGACCTGAATCTATAGTATGGAGTGAGAGTCCTGATGATGATGAGTGTTGTTTAACTGCATTAGCATGCTCATCTTTCCTAACACTGATGCGATGATTACTCATACCTATGTAAGAAGCTTTACAATTTTCACATGAGATTTAATAAACACCATGAGATTAAAGAGGGATTGAATCCTTAGGCTTGGTTATATATATATAAATAGTAGACTAATGATCAATGTATTGTACATCGCAAATTGAGACAGAGACTAAGTAAGCATAGTGATGACCCAATGTCAAGCTAGTTACTAAGCAACCAAGTGTGGAAAATAAAATTAGAATTCTATCATTAAATTAACCACTATCAAGTGAATTTATGCAACAATATACAACTACAACAATGTCAAAGGAAATGGAAAAGTTAATATACCAAACACTGAAAAGTAAGCTCAGTATAAAAGTAAACTCAGTTCATTTCTGTTCTTTTTTCTAAACAAATGCAATTACCATATAAATCAACAGCATAAAAATGAATTTTTCAAATGTAAAGGAAAATGGATGTCTCGTTTGAATATTCTGACATGCAGATAGAAGTTTATTAACATAAGACCATAATAAATTAAAATCGATATTTGAATTGAGAGAAGTTTGATAAATTCTTATCTCTTAATAAAATAAGTGGATTGTTTTCAAATTGATATCAGAGAAATGACAATATTATTCAAACATTAAGAGAAGAGGCATAAAACATCGTCAGCAATTAAACAGACTGATGAAGTATTTTCTATTGCATATAAAGCCATTGAATTCCCAAACCACAAATAGAGAACATTTAATTCTATTATAAATTACTGTACATTATATTCTGGCTAAATTAATATTGCCATAGGACTGAGTGTTATCACCCTGACCTTGAAAGTACAATGAGATTGTTTACTTACTCATGTAATGCCTAAAGGAACATCAAATGTCCTATGCCAAATGTTTACAAGGATCAAGAGGAAAAGGGAAAGCAGAGAATTGATGCAATGTTATTGTGATCATGTTAAGTAAGGATTTCAACAAGCAATAGATATTTTACCCAAGGAGAGTGGTCCCACACTTGGAAGCATAAATGTTTATAATTTGGAAGAGTCCATTATAAGTGGGAGCAACAGAAAGAGGAGGGAATCATATAGTTAGATAACAAAAATGTCAACCATATTTATTTTGTAAATTTTAATATCTTTAAAAGTACACATTTCTAATTTTAATATCTTTAAAAGTACACATACCTAGAATACTATTCTCCTATGTAGACAAAACAAAATTTCAAACTTGAGCAATAACAGGAAGACCCATAATATTCACCTTCCAAAGAAGCAATAATGATATCATCAAAAAATTTTAAAGAATCAATAACAAATTTTATCACATGTTTACAAACCTTTACTCTTTAATGCATGTTTATTTTTATGAATCCACTTTATCAATAGTACCATACATTTCTGTCACATCCAATGAAGCAATAACATAACTCTCATTCATCACTATATTTTTAATTCTATCTACATAATAAAAAGAAGAAATAATAGTGAAATTCCGGATTCATGGGATTTGAGTTGGTGACATTTGCTTCCATTATGTTTTTTTAGTTTAATGACAGTTGAGGATAGTTAAGGAATTAACTGAAAGTACTTCCTAAGATTGAAAGATTTAATAATTAATTATCATTATATTTATTATTTTTATTGTTACATGTATATATATACAAAAGTAAAATATTTTTAGGATCATACCATATAACCACAAAAATTTTCATTATAATATAAATGAAATACTTTGGGTTTTTTGAGGAAAACAAATAACCTCAAAATAGACTTATAATCTGGTTACTGTTCCATTAAGAATCCATTTATTACTTTCGTTTCAATTGATGCTAAAAAATAAATTGACATTAAGTGCTAATCTTATCCCTAAAAATGACATAAAATCATCTGTTGAAGTAGTCTATCCATTACATGACTCAAAAACACACCAAAATTTAAAATTGCAAGTTTCACTAAATAATAAGACAAACACTGACTCATATAATTGAAAAACAAAAATTAAAAGCTCTGCTAAATGCTATAAAAATAATTAATAAATGCATGCACTAAAAATGATCAAATGATTTGTTCCATATGATGTTAAAAGTATCATATATGAATTGCAATCCATAAATCTTTCACTTTCAAATTCACTATTTTTATCTCTGCACGAACTTACCCAGAGCAAATACACATGCCGAAATATTTTCAATGCATAGATAAAAATTTTCAGTAACAATTTCATTGGCACAGAATTATTCTGAAAAATAGAATACAACAGATATCGTAACTTTATTTCATAGAACACTAATATTGAAATTTTGGGATTGTATTTAAATTGAGCATAATGTTATTTTTAGAAACTTTTGAATGATTCCATAAAACTAGGATTACTTTTAATTGTATATGTAGAGCCTATTGTCATTAATAAGGTGTATTAATTATTAGATGTACTAGTGTTTGTGTTCAATTGATTATTCCTTATTAATGAAACAATTGCCAATCGAGATTTTGTTTGGACCCTTTTACAATAAAAATAATTTGTTATAAACAAGAAACATGAATACCCCAATTACATGGCAATTAAATATTTTTCAGAAGTTTTGTTTCTGCCAAAATAATTTATTTACTTAGCACTTGGTTAAAATTTAAAAAATGATGAAGTACTTAATGAAAATAATCTGACAGCCTTATATGATGGATTTGATCAACTTTTCTCAAATGTAGTGTGCTAACATTATGCCATAAAATTATATAACATAGCTTGGCATATATTAGATAAAAACATTGATAATTATTGGCAGTGAAACAGGTAACCTTTATTCAGTTAATGATGTTTTACACATTTGTAGAAATTCCTACAAGTTTCATCTAATTATGTTGTTACACAAACATTTTTAAATGATTTAGATTTAACATGGTTTAAAAAAAATTCTCTTTTTACATGAGTTGTTTTGAAATAACATGATAAATCAAAAAATGTAACGAAAACAATTTATATGTGCTATTGTTATCTCATTTGATAAAAAATGTTTTCATCTCTTTATTTCACAATATTTTTAAAAAAATTCCCTTTCATGGCAATATTTCTGCAAATAGGGAAATTTGCTCATTTGCATTTTAATGTTTTGAAAGGGAAAATACCTGGCTAGTGTTAATGCTTTGTTTGCATTTTGAAATTTTTGACATTAGGTTTTTTAAAAAAAAAGTGTACCTTGTTGGTATTGACATTAAAAAAAGTTAATAAAAATTAAAACAAGCGTATTGTCAGAAAGTGACAATGTATTATGTATAACTTAGATTACATATTCTGCCCAATTTTTATGTTCATTAATTCTTTACCTTTTTTAAAAAAATTTTAAAATGAAATTCATGTTTCTATAATTCATTTTATTTATGTGCAATATTATATAAAGAGCTTGCAAAAAAGCTCTTAACATTTGTAATACAAGCTTGTTTAAATTAGGTCATGTGACATCTGACTTGATTTTCTGTAATTTTATGTGCAATGTTTATAAAATAAAATTTGATATCATGTAAAAAAGATAAGATTCTAATAACATTTTTATAAACAAGGAAAACTCTCCATATAGTAGTGCCACCCTGTGCCAACCAGAGTAATCAATGGATGCCAGAAGGCTTGTGCATAAAATTCCTATCTAATGCCTACTCATCCAATATCCCCAGACTAATTTCTGGCTTGTGGCCTTCATCAGTGAGAAGCTTTGGATCTGAGAGCACTGCACCTAGATCTTAGGATCTAATGAGAGATGGTGATCATGTGATGCTTAATGGTTTGACATTTTTATATGGATTATTTTATTACTCTCATTGATTTCTTAGGTCCAGACACAATCTTTTAATTTTCCATATACACAATTTATATTTCTACACAATTTTTTTACATATAATTGTCAGGAATCAAACAAGAAACATGAATGCCCTTATTACATGGCAAATAAATATTTTTCCAACATTTACTTGTCTCCACACAAAATAATTTGTTCTCTTAGCACTTGGTTTAAATATAAAGTACTTAATGAAAATCTGATATAGCATTATAAGATGGACTTGATCAACTTTACTCAAATGTAGTGTGGTAACATTACGCTATAAAATTATATAACATAGCTTGGCATATATGAGATAAAAACATTGAGAACTATTGGCAGTGAAAAACATAACCTTTTTTCAGTTAATGACATTGTACACATTTGTAGAAATTCCTAAAAGTTTCATTTAATTATGTTGTTACACAAACATTTTTAAATGATTTAGATTTAACATGATTTAAAAAATTCTCTTTTTACATGAGTTGTTTTAAAATAACACGATCAATCAAAAAAAGTAAAGAAAACCATTTATGTGTGCTATTATTATCTCATTTGATAAAAAAAAATGTTCTCATCTCTTTATTTCACAATATTTTTTAAAAAATTCCCTTTCATGGCAATATTTCTGCAAATGGGGAAATTTGCTCATCTGCATTTTAATGTTGTTTTGAAAGGGCAAATACCTGGCTAGCATTGATGCTTTGTTTGCATTTTGAAATTTTTGATATTAGGTTTTTTACCTTGTTGGTATTGATACTAAAAAAATTTAATAAAAATTAAAACAAGATTATTGTCAGAAAGTGACAATGAATAAAATCGTATGTATAACTTAGATTACATATTTTGCCCAATTTTTATGTTCATTAATTTTTTACATTTTTTTTATTTTTTTAAAATGAAATTTGTTTCTATAATTTATTTTTATTTATGTGCAATGTTATATAAAGAGCTTGCAAATAAGCTCTTAACATTTGTAATACAAATTTGTTTAAATTAGGTCATGTGACATCTGACTTGATTTTTTTGTAATTTTATGTGCAATGTTTATGAAATAAAATTTGATATCATGTAAAAAATATAAGATTCTAATAACATTTTTCATATGGATTATTTCATTACTCTCATTGATTTCTTAGGTCCAGACACAATATTTTCCATATACATAATTTATATTTGTACACAATTTTTTTTACATATAAGGTATGTATTAAAAATTAGTTCTCTACAAATATTTACAATTTAAGCCATTAGGTCAGATAATGTGTTTATAATTCAGCCATATATTAGTAAATTTGCAGCTTTTGTCCCATAAAAACATTTTTTTCAGATTCTTATAGTAGCTAACACATAGTTGTTTAATTAAATATTGCAATAATACAATGATTTTATCTTTACAGTTAGTTCATTCAATTAAGTGAAGTTGGTTATTGATATGCTCATAATTTTCAATAAAGTCAATATCTGAAATAAAACACTTACGTTATTCATAAAAAATGCACATCTAGTAGTTATTATTTAATTTATGAAAGATTTGAGAATTAGAAGTGCAAGTTAGTTAAGTGAACTGACATTACCTGAATTAATACTATATGCTTTAATGTATAAAGGCAAAATTACTAAATTCTAAATTTCGCCTTTATATATTGAAGCATATTGTATTAATTACGAAGAACTAATGAAACAAATTTATTATTACATTACCAGAATCTACAAAACAAGTTGTAATATTAGCAGTTCATTATTTTTAATCACATGATCACTATCTCAGATCCAAGGCTCCTCACTGATGAAGGCCACAAGCCAGAAACTAGTCTGGGGATATTGGATGAGTAGGCACTAGATGGGGATTTTATGCACAAGCCTTCTGACATCCATTAATTACTCTGACTGGCACAGGGTGGCACTACTGTATGGAGAGTTTTGCCTGTTTAATTATTTTTAATATTAATATTTCGGTTTTGCATAGTTTAATTAAACCAGTAAAAGTTTCAGCGGCCTGCATATCATATTAATATTTTGAAAATAAGATAGAGATTTGAGTAATAATTATTTTAGAAAAAATACAATTTTAATTAAACTAGAATAGATTAAAAATTAAATGACAATTTATTAACATTGTGCTAGCGTTATGCTAAATATTTGTTCTGCAAATAATAATAATGTAGAAGCTGTAAAAAAATAATTACATTTCTGGGAATTAATTGCGTAATTACTAATTAATTACAACATGGGAATTTTTTTTTTTTTTCCATGTGTCATAGCATCGGCCGGGACGCGAACCCACAACCGCCTGCAACCAACTACTTGCTTGCATGGCGGCTGCGATACCTCTCGGCTAACAACGCAAGACAACATGGGAATTTATTTTTAATGTCTAAAAAGGCTTCTTTTATTAATTCAGTTCAGAAAAAAAACATAACTGGAAATAAATTATTTTTATTTTTATTTCCAATATGAAAAAATATGATGAAACATAAATTTTATTAATGTTATTATAAATTTTAACACTAGCTCAATTTACTTCACATTGTCAAGAATATTCTCATTTTAAGATCTCACATCAGTTTTAAGGATGGTTTGAACTAATTAAAGTTGCTCTTAACATATATTCACAAAGGCATTCTTCTCACTCAAGTTTAGAGTCATCTGTTGTATGCTTAATTAATATATGGATAGCAGATAATAGTGTTGTATTAATTACATCTCAAATCAGTTTCTGCTTTTGTCACAGCCAAAAACTAGTTTGGAGGTGTAAATATAAAAACCATCACGTCTAGTATTCATGGATTATATAAGTTTGCAATAGTTAGTTTTGAAATAGAATAAAAATAATTGCTTTTGAAAATATAAAGACTATACATTTATTTTTACAATATCAATAACACAAAAAACATTTAAATCAGAAGAATATCTTTTTACTTTTATTTTGAAAAGCTTACTGTTCCAGACTTTTTTATTAATGACATTTAAATAATGCATAACTTATCTCTGTGATAAAATGATTCATTGTAATTTCATGACCAAAGGAGTAAACAATTAAACCACTAAA
Source organism: Epiperipatus broadwayi (assembly GCA_028023455.1). NCBI lineage: Eukaryota > Metazoa > Onychophora > Udeonychophora > Euonychophora > Peripatidae > Epiperipatus > Epiperipatus broadwayi. Next base: position 337,662 of record JAQFVV010000101.1, on the reverse strand, counting down.
CATCACATGATCACACTTCATTCTTTATGGCGCTACTGTATGGAGAGTTTGGCCTCTGTATGTTGGAGTAAACAATTCATGTGAAGAGAAACCTTAGTTTAATATTTTTTAAAACCACACAGTTCATATAATTGGATGCATATTTAATACTGTTAAAATTTATAATCTGTAGATATTCTGATGTTAGTAAGTCTTAGTTTTAATATTTTTAAAATTATATAATAAGTTTTGTTTAGCTTATTTATATATCAGAAATTCACCATTTTTAAATCATTATCACTTTAATATTAAATATATTTGAAAAGATACATATACTATTTGTATATGCTTTTATCAAATTGCTCTGTTTTTTGCCTGTATAATCTTATAATTCAATTTTAATCCCTTTTCCACTTTCCATAATATGAGGGAGTATTCAAAAATAACTGGATTTTTTTTTATAAGAAATTGTGTATTTATTTTTAGGTATTACAAATTGAATTCCTTTCAAAGTATTATTCATTAAATGAACATGATTTTCATTTTTCAAAGCAGTCTGAAAACTTTTGCAAAGAGATGCATTTTAATGCCTCCAGCATTTTTTCTTCACTCCTTTTAAGTACGCCACAAAAAAGTGAGGTATATTTTTATTCAAGCAAATAAAAAGAAGTCACACGGAGTGAAATTGTGCAAATATGGTTTAGGGGTAAGATGGATTATGATAAATTTGATTAAAAATTGTTTCATAGTCAAAGGTTTGTTTGTTGTGCATTATCATGGTGAAAATTGCATTCCTCAATTTGCCACAAAAAAGGTTGTTTAGATTTTACAGCATCACGCAAAAATTTCAGAACTTGTAGGTTTGAAATGCATGATCATTACAAAAAAATCTGAGTGAACAATGCCATTTGCATCCTAAACAGTCAGCATCATCTTGACATTGTAATTTAATCACCATGCCTTTATGTGATGTGGTAAATTTACACTCCCATTAAATCCCTTATTAACTTCTATTTTCCTCCAAGCAACTCACTTGTAAGCTGTCTAAAGCATTACAACTGCTTTCTCTCTTGTTTTTCATAAAAGAAAACTTTATTTCACATTGTTCAAACATTCCACACATTACAAAAATCAACAAATATGCAAAATGTGATTTGCAAAGAAAAGTGCTATGTGGGACCACAATTTTACATAATGATGTCATTGGCAGATTGATAAAGAAAGGGTTAATATTCACAAGTTCATAAGAACATTGAGCAAACCAAAGTAATGAACCTCAACCACAATTCTTAGACCTTGAACTTCACAATCTGCCACTCTGTCAGTGATTCAGTATTTGTTTATGAATATTTATTTGTTCATACATAATTAACTCATGACTCTGTGTCATGTTAATTATAATATTTTGCAAATTATATTTTAAAATTCACCAATGCATGCTTTTAGTATAATATATTTTAAATTACACATCACACTCACATATATAATATACAAATGTATAGAAACAAACAAATATGACACATATACAAATATATATACCTTACAATATTAATTTTGATGCCTGTATTTCTTCGAAATATATGTAAAAATCAACATGATATATATTAAATGTAGTAATATTCATATAATTCAACTTATTCTGTTAGATGTACTATCGACTATATTCCTTTTAGTCTTTGTCAGTTATAGGTCTTAAAGACTAAAAGGAATTAGTCAAAAGTACTAGTTGAAAAAGACTAAAAGGAATATAGTCGAAAGTACTTCTAACAGAATAAATTGAATTATATGAATATTAATGCATTTAATATATATCTAGTTGAATTTTAAATATATATTTATTTCAAATCATCATCACATATATATATATATATATTCAAATCACTTTCCTAAACGTTATATTTTATCAAAGCCCCCTATGAATAAATATAAGTCTGAATTTCAAACAATCGGCTATTTGAAATTCAGACATATTTATTTACGAGGGTGGGGGAGTGCTAAAATCTCATAACGTTTTGGAGGGTGATTTGAATATTTTGTATTTAATTTTCAGCTAGTGATATGCACTGAACTATTTTCATATATATATATATATGGATAAGATTTTAGTATGAACTGAAATATACATAAAAAAGTTTTGGGATTCCAACTCAGACTTTTACAAGAACCTCAATTCTCCATGCCATCTCATATTGCTGACCCACCTGATCACACTCACATTGAAAAGATAAATAATCATCAATATATGTATTTCATGCTAAACCAGCACTCATCAGTTGGTCCAGATAACCATCCCCACACATATATACAATCAATGCTCAGCTTATATTAAGATAGCCAATCTTCATACTTTAATGGACAGGCTTCAAACTACTTCAATTCACAACTCTTCAGTCTTCCATTTCATTGAAAATCTGATGATGGAACGTTCAAAGCCTACGTTAGTGCCAAGGTTGTCATCCTATCCATGTTGACATTAAGTCAGTCTGACCCCTCATGTACAGTAGAATAATCCTTTTTTTTACATACATATGCGAGGGATCGGCAGACCTTTGACGCACTATATTTCAATATGTAAATTAATATACTATACAGACTTAAACCTGCATATATATATATATATGTGTGTAATGTATGTGGGATTCAAACTCAGACTTTCATATGACCCTCAACTCTCCATGCCATCTCATATTGCTGACCCACCTGATCACACACATGTTGAAAAGATAAATAATCACCAATATCCGTATTTCGTGCTAAACCAGCAATCATCAATTGGTCCAGATTACCATCTCCACACATATATATACAATCAGTGCTCGGCTTTATATTAATATATCCAATCTCATACTAAAAAAGTTTTGAAAATTTTATTTACACAAAAAAAATGTATATTTGAATTATATATATGTACTAATTTTGAAACAAAGAATTAAATTCATAAAAAATCTACATTAATTGCTAAAATGTAAAGAAATAATCTATTTTATCTACACTTTTAAAACCTCTAAGCAGACTTATAAAAGACATTTTACTAGTCCAATTTTTCTTCTATTTGTCCAGTTTTTTTTTTTTTTTTGTCAAATTGAAACCAATCATTCATTTATATCAGCAACGCATAAATCTAATGGACAACGGTGTTTGAATTGTAAATCAATAGATGCCATAAAACTGTCTAGAGAAATTGTAAATAATAGTTTGGACATTTGAGATCACTTTCAAGTTCCAGTCATTAGTTAATAAGTAAAAAAGGTGTGGTTTTTGTGGAATATGTATGATTCATCTAAAATATAATTATGATAAATTTGTAGATATCATCTGTATGCACACAATCTTTATATAGATTTACAAATACTTTCATATATATATATATGAGACAAACTTTTAAATGCTAACATATATAAATGGTTATGTGAACCAGAAGCCATGCCGGTTATAATTAACAATTTGAGCTTATTAATGGTTTAGTCTATCACTCTATTACTAGGCTAAACTGAACAGGGTGCCTATATATTTAGTTATTAGAATAAACTATTTTACAAAACTCATTTATTAATTGAGTTATATATAGATCTCGCAAAACAAGCTCTTAACAAGCTTTGAGAAAATCCTCAACCCCAGACCGGTTTCTGCATCTAGCGTCATCAGTGAGGTGCCAGGATATTCATTAGATTAAAAATAGTAGGACAAGCCCAGAACTTTATCTAATGTATAACTATTGAGAAGAAAATCTGAAATTTTCAGACATCCATATGTCTAAAAATTCACCTATCTAACGCAAATAGCCATATGGGACTGAACTTAGTTCAGATACCTCATATATTAATAGCTTTAGCGATATAAAATCGCCAAAGCCTTAATAGCAAAAAAATAAAATGATAAAAAAAAAAATCAAGTCAGATGTCACATGACCTAATTTTAATAAAGCTCGTATTTACAAATGAGTTAATTTAATTTAATTTTATAAGGTCCACCACTTAAAAGTTGTAATAGCTAATTTATAATATTGAACATACATTGTCTCTAAATATTGCTCTTAATAATACAACAAGTTCATTAAAATTTATAGCATTCCTGTAAATACTGAAGCAATAAAGAAAATTAAGATGATAGAAAGTTTTCACACAAAATGATAGAACACTACGATATTATTTGATCCAAATAATGTAAATTTGATTACCTTCATAAGTCTTCTTCAGAAAACTTTACTTACACTCAAATTAAATGACAGCAAACTGAAACTGCGCTTTTCTGTTTAAAAAATAAAATTGAACTAAATACAAACTCTCTATATAGAGACTAGACTGTTAATATCAAATCCTGAATAAACATTTAAACTTTTAAAGCAATACTTTATGCCTTATTGATAGTTGTAAAAAAGAATTCTATTATTATTTTGTCAATAATTTATTATTAATAATAGTAACAGTTATTACAATGATTTTAATTTTATATCCTGATATATATATATATAACATTCTTAGTTATTAATTAGTACAGCATGCTTCAACAGTTCCACAATTGGAATACTACATCTCTGTCAAAAAGATATTTATTAGTCGTTAGCCACTATTCTAACATAATTTATAGGAGCTTAGTCTATTTACATAATATATCATAAACTTTATTGAGCTCTCGTTTCCAGGGCTCTTAATAGAATGTGCTTAGAAATTATATATGTTCCCAGCAAAATTTGAAAACAACATTTTATAGAATGTCTAGGAATTTCATACAAAGCATACAATGCAAAAGGGGAATGTCCAAGTGTGAAATGCTTAGATTTCCACACATTTCCTAGGCATTTTATAAAATGCCAAGAAAAAAAAATCAGGAAATATAAGATCCTCTCAGGAAATATGTTTGATGCTGCAATGACTAAACAAATGTTAAATTATATGCATTTGACATGTTATTAGTAAAATTAATGATTAAAATTCTTAGTAAAACTTCTATGTACATCTTATAGTTAGTTAATAAAGAGTAGAAAGATGATTACTATGAAATTTCTTGTTTTTGAAGATTTATACAAGTTTAAAATCCTCCACTCTTGATGCTTTTCTTATCATATAATAGTAAATCATCCATGCACTTTACTGCTATTACACAATGCTTTATTTACAACCCTCTTTTACAGTTTACAGTTTCGATTTCCACAGCAATCTTCTTCAGAACTTTATATCTCCTAACATCAACTGCTCGTGTAAAAAGACCATTATTTCTTCTCTGACCTGTTTGATTTTATATAAAATTAGAATTTTAATATCATCATCATATACTTATTTGTCATTATTATATTTTTTTATTAGAGTTTGTCAGTAAAAAATAATAATTATGTTTTTACAAAATTAAGAAACTCCATTGTAATATCAGCCGTTCATCATATATGTGAATGTTTATTATTTAATAAAACATATAAAAAAAAACATCCATTTTTCTTAGCTACATTCCTACTAGTATTTTACAGTATAGGTTAAATATAAAAAATCCGATATCTTTTTTACATTTCTTACTTTTTCCATAAAACTTCTTGATAAAAACCTTTATCATAATTTGCTGAAAAATTATATAGAATTCTTTATGCTGCCTAGATATTCCCATGTCTGTGGAAAGTAAGTAAAAAATTAAAATAAAATTTCATACATTAATCCAAAACTTCACACAAGATATGGAATATCTATGCATTCTATACAATGCCAGTTTTGAACACTTTTCTGGTATCATATATATATATATAACTTTATTGGGCTCTGGTTTTTAATGCTTTATGATAAAATAAGATCTTTAGTAACCATATATGCATCAGGTCAAAATTAAACCACTCTCCAAAATTACATTTAAAATATTCACTATCAATAATGTAATTGGTTAATTACATTGACAGGATTAATTTTTGGCATTTTAATATATGTAATAAAAACCTAATAGGTTAGTGGATTACAGAAACAATTGTTTATAATTAATTTTTTTATTCTTCCTTTACTAAAAGAATTATTAATTCCAAATAAAGAATCAACATATCTTTAAAATTAACAATAGAAAAGTCTTTATTTATAATCACTGCTACATAGTTTACTATTCTAATAGATCTTTATTACTTATATATATATATATATATATATATATATATTATATATATATATATATATATATATATATATTGTACCATCACTTCTGGGAAATATAATATTAAAATAAAATGGGTGTAGCTCAGTTAATGATTATGCTCATCTAAATGCATATAATTGACAAATAAAATTACTCTACGTTAATATTAAATATTCTACTAGCTCAAATTAATAAAATAATAATATGGTTCAATTTATAAAATAAATAAATAAATATTTATTAAAATCATGAGACTGGGAAGTGAGATACAAGTGGTAATAAAGAATACATTGAGCCAATATCCCACAGGATACTACCTCAAAAGCATAAGAACACTATCCCCCCTATTATTATCTCAAATAATAAATCTATAGTATTCTTATGACTTCAATAATGACTAATCATTAAGATTACACTAATAAATAAATCTTATTCCTTTTATTTAAAATAATTTACTAAATAAATCTCAGGTTCTTAAAACTACTTTAAGTTAATCAAGAATTACTGTAATAAAGCATGATAAGGGATTTAATATCATACTCAACCATACCTAACTAATAACAAATATAATAACTAATAATAATATTCTTCATTGTATGATTTAATCTTACATATCTTTTCCTCCACTATAATTCTTATTCGCCATGATAATAATAAAAAAAATAATATAACATAATCTTTTATCTTTCCTATGATCTTGTAATAAATATGTGGTAGTATTTTATAATACGAAAATATACATGTGTGGCAACAGATAGCATTATAATTCTTTATAATATTATAATAATTAACTTATGACCATAAAGATAATGTAAAATTTAATTTCTTAAATAAATAATCTTAAGAAAATATTAGAATTCTTAAATATTACTTTTATTTATTTCTGTGAAAAAAATGTTATGTTTTGGTTCAAATCTTCTGTGGTTTTAAAATATTGCAGAGTGGGATAGAAAATCAACTTAACACACAAATTTTGAAAACAAGTTTAACAAAAATTTTATTATAACAAAATAAAAATAAACAATGATCTATTTACAATATTTACAATTTGTACAATAAGTCTTGCACCATTATAAATCTATTATTCATCTTAAACTAATAAAATAAAACATAAATTTAAAGTCTTCACTCCGACTTAAAGAAAAATACAATTTTCTATTTCCATCTTTGCCAAATTTTATAATAAAGATACAATTACTTTACATTAATTCTAAATATTATCTCTTACTAAATATCATTATAATATACTTCCTTTAAACATACATCGAAGCATAAAGTGGAAAATCCAAAAATAACATTTCGAATATGGATCTTATCACTAAATAATTTCTCATTTTGCAATGTTATTATTATTATACACAAAATATCCTATGTTGGTTTATTAATAAATACATGGACATCATTACTAATCATATTATTATACCTAATATCTCTTACTTAGTATTATTTTAATATGTAATAGTTGCAATTATTGATGTACTTCTTAATTATAAAATAACTACAAAACATGCCTATGCTTATCCTGTACTGTTACATTTTACTACATTATCTATTTTGAAAAATATGCAATAAATATTTGAAGTTATTTAAAATTCTAGAGCAACTTCACTTCATTTACATTCATTCATGAAATTTATTTATTTTCAAAATAAATATAGAACATATTCTATGATTCTTTTATTATTTGATTCCCTTTGATTTTTAATTCCATTTTGCATTGACTCTATTCTTCCTCATAAGTAAACAAACCTATCTTATTCATTAAATAACAGTCTTTAAACTCTAAATTATTTATCATTTCCTTTTAAAAATATGATACTGTGCGATGCAATGCTTTGGAAAAATCATGATAGCGAATAGATGTTTAGGCATAGGGAAGAAACGAGAGTTTCACTCAATAGTACATATTGGATAGACATCATGGCACAGTGTATCAATAAAATAGAGGCATGACCTATTTGTCTAATCACCTCCACTACCAACAACGATGTCAAAGCTATTACTTCATCTTTCTACAACATAAATATTTAATATAAAATAAACACCTGCCCACAGATAAAATATATACCAGCTACAGAGCTGTGTTAACTGTACCTGTAAACTTAATAAGATTATAAAATTGTATTCCTGTTCCCATAATAAATCCTACATTAATAACATCTCATTGGTTTCATGTTTCCAAAATTACTACCAAGTCACTATCTTATAAAATTTTCCTATAGATTTATCAAACCTACATTGACAATGGTACTAACTAACATAATCAAAATAACAAATAAAATTCAGTCGTAATTATAATGATCTCAACTAATCAACAAGCAAAAGGTTACTTTACTTTCCTGTCAATATTCTTGAACAAAATACAAAATGATTATTATCCATACTTTAAATATCTAAAAATTTTTAGTCCTTTATAAAAGAATCATATAATTATTCATCATGTTATATTATACTAGTAATATGAGATCAAAGTATGCATATCCTTAGAATAAACAAATTCTAATCTTATAAGTTTAATGTGTTGTATAAATGCATTCACATATAACCCAACATTCATACTTCAACAATTCGTTGATAATCTGCAAAAGAAAAATACATCATAAAATATCAATATCCACAACTATTACCTAAGTGATATCAACTTGTCAATCACTCATGATGTCTTCTTGCCCACCAATTAAAATAAACATTGCATAGTATAATACATTCATACTGTCACACTTAACAATATTAACTTATTTAAAATTATCAAAAATATTTATTATAAAACTATAATATTATTAGTGACAAAATTAATATTTATGTACCTATTCTACTAATTAAATAATGTGATAATCAGAACTAAAGTTAATAAAAAAAATCAAGTCATAATTACATATACTTCTATGTTAAATTGTCCTTTACACAAATAAAATAAAATGTTTTTATTTTCCTTGAGTTTTTTTTTTTTTTAACAAACTCTTGAAGAGCGATTAAAATCCCCAACCTTTGTTACTAGAGTTTTTGTTCCAACGCTTGATGACGAAAACTAGAATTTCTCTGCCCCACAAATGACTGAATAAATGACTGACAACACATGCATAGAATCCTTCCAACATGAACAAAGTTTTAAAATAAATGATAAAATTAATAAGTGCGACGTCTAAAAAATATAAAAAATTAACAAAAATAATCATTGATCTGTTCTGGAAAAGTTTATAAAATAATAGTTCATAGTCACTATTATCCAGAACAATGATTATTAAAATAATAAATAAACTATAATATAAAAAATAACACTTCGAAGTTTCCTTTCTTAAAATTTTATATCGGCTTAGTAGTGCATTAGACACGGCGATTTGACTTCGGATATCCAGATATTTCTTTCTGTGCATTTTTTTAAAATATATCTTTTTAGAATTTAATAATTACTTATTATTAATAGTCCCATTATTTATAGGGATTTATTTGTCAGGATATTTATCACTTCTTTATCCAAGTATAGTTATTTTCATCATAATTTCAATTATCAGTTCTTTTCTATAAATTATTGCAACACATATAATCTTATAAAATTATAATTTATTACATATGCTTATAAATACTTTTCATTTTTAGCTATTATTCATGACAGTTTTTTAAAAATTATCCATAATGTTTTCTTCAAAAAGATAAAACATTTTACCTCCATAGCTTTACTTTCCACATAAAATTTATTATGAGTTTGTCATATTATTTATCAGTTTCTGATATGACTATCTCAATACTAGAAAATGCATTATTAATTTTAATTTCCGAGTAGCTTTCCTGTTAAGCTCTCTGCATAATGTCCAACATACATCCTTACTTAACAAAAGAGTTCTCCTTGTTAAAACCATTAATACTATATTAATAATTATAAATTTAACTTTTAAAATCTTTTTAAATAGGTAAGTATTACTCATTGGTATTTCCATATTTTAATGTGAAGTTGAATTAAGTTTCGATGAAAATTCTGGCAACGGAATTTAACTTTTAGCACTGCATCCTTTAGATAAAACTTATTATAATTTATTTATAATACTCTCTTTGCAAAATACTTAAAATTGGTATCCTTCTCAGTTGCAAATAAATTATAAGAGAGCTTTTATAGCACTGAATTTACTAATAAAACAAAAAAAAATTTAAAAGAAGCACAAAAATTTTAGAAAATTACCAGCACCACTCTTGAACTAACCGTGCACCAGTATTTATACCCAACAAAATACATCATCTTATTGGTGGATTTTGCTTTTCACCTGATAACTTAATTTGCATACAACTTCAGTATCACCCAATAAAATTTAAAAAATAAAATATGACTCATTTTTATTTAAAATATTACTTAAAATATTAATTTTAAATCAATTTTGTACTTTATTAAAATTAATTAAACATTTTAAAATGACTTTTAGAAAACAATATTTATCAATTTATTCCACCGTTTATTTTTAATGTATCTATTTTTAAAACAAATATTTAATTTTTACTAATGACATTCGTTTTATAAAAACTATTTAAACACTTTATAACAACTAATTTAATATTTGCTCTTGTGATAAATAAATAAATATCTTCAATTCTATAGTGTAACTTTTTAAAATAATTTTTGAACTTTGTTAACACAAATACTAGTAAGCACATATGTATAACTGTATACATGTCACATGACTTACAACTGAGACAGACTGTATCAAAATTCTGTCTGGAAAATATTAAATGTTAATTGCAACAATTATTATATTAAATAAATAACATAATAATAAAATTTGGAATAATAATTTTGAAAACATAGAATTAATTATATATTTTCCTATCACAAAGATTACTTTTAAAACATATAATATTAAATATAATTATTGGATATAATTTATACTTTAAAATACAGTATTTATTTAATTACAAGTTTTAGCTATTAAAATTCAACTTTTAAAACATATTTTAAACATTTATTGCTACATTATTTATTATGGCCCGCTTACCCAACCATATACAATTAATACATTTAGCTTTATTTAACTCTTTTAATGTTATTTAGCACAATTTTAGGCATTAAATATTTTTATCTTGCTTTAAATTGAACTTTTAAAAGATTATCAATATAATATAATTATTGTACAAAGAGAACATATCCTAAATTTAAATTTCTTTAGTAAATTGCTATGATTAATTAATTCTGACCTAAAGAAAAGGGCACAATATATATGTTTAAATGAAAATTTTCATGGGCTATACATATAAATAATATTCTATCCATGTTATACTAATATACTGATGTTTTGGCAGGGTCACACCTGCCATCATCTGGTAATGAAGATCAGTGTGACACAGCTAAGATATTGGTATATTTGCATAAATAATACATGAATAAATCTGGAAAGTATATCATTCATATATATAAATTAAATATTTTAAAAGTATATAATTTATTAACTTATTTACACATTCTATAAAAATTATAAAAACATACAATCATACATATGGTGATGTTTGACACAAAAATAAACCAAATCATATGTTTTTGTCCATCAAACCTGATTTTATCAGATTTTTAAGAAACTAGATGAAATCACATCTAAGATATTAACTCAGTTTCTATTTAAATAGAATCACGATGCTCAATTTGACATTAAAGTTTGAACATAAATTTTATAGCTAATTCAACAAAAGATTCATTTATGTTAATCAATTAATATTTAAATATTTAATATATTTGTTTGTAAGTGATATTATTTAAAAAATAAGTTGGATTATAAATTCTGTCTTAAGCAGCTACAAAAATGACTTTAGTTCAACTACTATCAAAATTCATGTTCACACTCTAATATCTAATTAAGCATTGCAAGTATTTAAGTAGAAACTCAGTTGCTATGGTCTCTTGAGCAGCTGATGACATCAGGTTTGATTAGCAGAAACATGTATCCTGCAAGAAGTTAGTTGATTTTTCACCAAACATTTCTGTATATGTAACCTAAGTGTTCATAAATTTTATAGAGGATACAAATAAGTAATATTTATATGTAAATAATTATTGTAAAAATGTGTATAATTTTTGTTTTTATTAATAAAGATTTTACTTTCAATAAAAAAATAACAATTTTATAATTAGTAATACTATGTTAACATCAGATTTAAATATTATATTCATTTCAAACTAAGCTTATTAACATTAAAAGCACAATAAATAGATTTTCAATTCTATTTCTTTATAATTTGCTAATAAGATATGGCATAGTAATGTAGTTAACCACCCTTAAAATATGCTTATTCTACTCCTATATTCTTTCAAATATTATATTGTTATATTTAATATTTATAATTATATAAATTCTAAAAAGTTATGATTGAGGTATAGTCTCTATTATTCATATGGAAAAGTTGTTCATGAAAGAAAATACACATTTAAATCAAACTATTCAATAAATATGAGACACAAATATTATCACTGTAACAATCATGTGATTCCTTTACCCAGTTGAGAGCAAGTTTCAGTAGTTTACTTTCAAGTTTTATTAAATATGGTTGCTACAGAAAACCTCAATGAAAAATTCCAACAAATAATTATTATTTATGAATGTAGCCTCAGAAATTGTCAATTAGTAGTAATTGACAATTTCTTGGCAATAACAAAGGTTAAATGTTATCTCTGTTTACATGGATATAATCTCAATTCTATTCTTTATTGTAATAATGATCCATGGAAATATTTAATTTAAAATATATATATTCTAAAATACACAGATACATAAATATGATTGTTTGTTTATTTAATGGCAATATGTGAATATATATAATTATAAATATATTTAAAATAACTTAGAATAATAAAAACTAAAAAGTGATTGCAAATGATAACATTTATTTATTTAGTAATTGTATGGAATAAATCATTAAACTCTTTAATTAACGTATATATAGTCTTTGTACATATTTCTGGATTATTATAGGCGTAGAGCAATAATTATAATGTTTTTTGAATGCCATCAAACTTATATAATTTGAGCCTACATTTGCCATAAAAATTTAAATGTATTTAATATCCATATGCAATGTTTTTGGGTTTTTTTTGGAATTTAAATCTTTAAGAACTATATATTATTAAGACTACTTTATTACTTCTAATCATTTTTTTTTCATATGTCATAGCATCAGCCAGGACACGAACCCACAACCGCCTGCAATCAACTACTTGCTTGCAAGGCGGCTGTGATAACATCTCGACTAACAACGCTTGACTACTTCTAATCATTATCACTAAAATATATTTACACAAAATAACTATTACTAAGAAAATGATAGACAAATCTTTATTTCTATTTAAAAAGTAAATTATATTCAATTATCTATGCACACTATATTTATTCATCTTATTAATAGCTAAAACATTTTTATAAGATTAATGATTTCCATTCATGCTAACTTCATTTAATAATAAAATATTTTCTATTTTAAAATGCCAGAGCAAATTTTGATCAATAATTAAAATAAAAACAATAAAATCATATCAACCAATTAAGATATAATAAATTTTTCAAGTACGTATGATGAATTTATATAATACACAAAATTGATTGAACTATTAAATTTTTAAACCTGAATTTTATAAATTTCATTTAAATATTTTTTTTATTAAGTGTTAGAGAGTTAAGTATTAATAATGATAGATTTGTTGTCTTATAACCTGAGACAAATTAAATTTAATTTTTTTAAAATTAGATTATAAACATTTTTTTAATTCAATAAGATTATTATTGGTAGAAAGAACAAAAACAAATTGAAGTTATTTTAATTTGTATATGTTTAAAAATTTATTTCTATGAAGTATATATAAGTAACAACTCAGTTTTGATTTTCACAAATTACAACTCTAATTTTCATTTATATATTATAATCAATATATGTAGAAAGAAAACGAAACTAATTAAAAGCATTACTTTTTCCAGATGATGATGATTTCCAATTGGTAATTATAATAGGCAACCCATAAAATACAGTATACGATAATAATAACAAAGGTTAAACTCAGGGTTGTCCTATTTATATATGGCAATAACAAAAAGAGCCATAGGGGTAAGGGTAATAATTCTTAAACATTATAAATATGCTAGTTCACAGTTAATAAATTTTAAGAGGAGAACCCTCAACTCACTTGACCAAAATATAAATGCCTTTAATGTAACGATGTTAACTGTTTATACTTCTACTATAAGTAATGTCATAAATGTAATAAATGTGCCTAATACAGTTTAGTACTTTCAAGAACTTATGGAATTCTCATATTCATAATAAGATGAATGATAATCATAATGGAGAGATGAGTGTAATTATATATATTTGAAGAGAATAAAATGTATATAAATTCGATGTTAAATATTTAAATTAGAGCATCCATTTTTTGGAGAGAGGGAATAGGAGTCTATGTGGTTGATAGGATTCATATTATTGGCTATATAGAAAACCTCTCTTTTCTCTTTGAATCATTTCATTTGATGCAATGATTGGTTGTATATGAGAGGGAAAAGTGATGTCCTGTTGACTTTTGGTACTCAAGGAATATAGAGCTATGTTCTGGTTTGTCTGAGCCTCTTTTGTATAAGTATACATGCTAGGAAAAGCACATAGATGAGGTTGCTCATGATTTATCTTAATAGATTAGTTGACATCCAGTTTGGGGCATTTTATAAACAGAGCTAGAGGTAAGTTCAAGTGGCTATTAATTGAAGAGGAGGTGTAGAAAGCAAGATGATAAGTTGAGGAAAATGTTTTATTAGTTTTTGTTAAGGTATATATGGCAGATGAAGCCATGGTCTATCAGCACTGTGGTGGTGGTAGTGGGGGGGGGTAGCATTTAATTTTCTGTACAATTGCATTTTTAAAAAAAAAAAACTATATTTAAATCAAACTGATGTTAAATCTTTAATATATGTCTATGTTTTCCATGTGGGATGTTTCATGCCTACATAGAGCATAATATCAGATCAAAAAGAATAGGCAGGACAATTTGTGAAATCTAGATACAGTTGAGTCCAGGTGCACAAACTCATGAATTTCATGTCGTTTGATGTACATAGATTAATCCAGATAAAGTGTGATTCTTTGTAAAATCTAAGTATTTGATATAATGGCAGTAATGATGAATGGCTTTGTAGATTTGCTTTAATATTTTGAATTGAAGGTTCAGATACAACAGTGAAACTGTCATCTACATACAGTGTATATATGAGATATGGAGGATGTATAACATGTGAAGGAACAGCAATATTTTCAAAGCGATTTAAATATAGCCTGGAAATAATTCTTCTGAGAGACAGCCTCATTAGCCATTCATTGGTCATGTTATATGATTGGTTGTTGAATGTGGCTATAACGTTATTATCCATTCATGATAAAGATGATATGATGACCTCATATCTGGTTGATGGTAGTTTTGCTTAATTAATTTGGCTTTGATTATGTTGATAGACAATTTTCTATTGACTGAGCCATATAATTTAGTTATGCCTAGTAAGGCTATTTTATATGTTGGACTGAGTTTGGCATACTTAATGTGATCTATTAAATCACACGAGGATTTGATGGTGTGAGCTCTGTACTCTAGATTATCAGACCATTATTGGTTGAATCATCTTAGCTGTATTAAATAATGAGCATTCCCAAAGTACAGCATTAATCAGAGAGCTATATTAGGCTTATGCACCTTAGTGTTGGTAAATATTGGAGGGGGAACAATTGATGGAGGGTAGATTTTATAATAGTCACTTTTTGTGAATGATTTAGACAATGCTTGCATAAGATATTGGAGATGAACTTGTCTTTACTCCATTTTATATTGTAAGCAGGTATTGTGATGAGTGTCAACATGTTTATTTGAAGTTGCATTTTATTGATAACTTCAACCTTGATCATGAGGTTGAACCTATTGCCTTTATCTTCCTTCAGACAAATTAAGGCATTGTTTGCTAAAAACTATTTGGTGATTTGAATGTATTCACTCTAGTTAGAGTTTCAGTTGCCTAGAGAATTGTCCTGAATGTATCTAACTAAGTTTGTAATTATCTATTGAGAAGTTTTTTATAAGGCCGCTTCTACATTGGTAATTATCTCCATGATTGGTTGCTTCCAATGACTCCTAAGACATCTTGCTGCGGTTTTAGCACGGTTCTGGAAGCAGAAAGGAGGAATCATTGAAAGCACATACAAAAGAGTAGTTAGATTATAATATAATCTTTCTTATGATATATTTTTTTATACCTCCTCTAATATAATTACACATCTCATCATCATTATTTTCATTATTTAATTGTAACGATCTGATTCGCAATTCAAATTCTTGATAAAGAATAATAATGTTTCTCAAATTTTATTTGTGCCATTTTACTTTTTAAAATAATTTTTTTTTTGTTAAAACAATTTCTTTTTGGTAGATCTCGGGGTTCTTAATTAGATATAAAAATTTTATCTTTTATTTTTATAAGTTATTAAACGGTAAATATCATCCTAGTAAAAATATGAAGAAACATACTCTTACCCCTAAATTAATGTTTTACTTATTTACAACAATAATAACAAATTTTAAAAGAAAATATTTTAATTAAAGTAAAATACATAGAAACTCTTAATTTAGAATAAAATAATAATATCTTAGGATAGCATTCAAATACCAAGAGTGGATAAGGAATTTTGTGACTACTCGGGATATCCTATTAACAACCCAAGCCAACTTTTTCTTATTAAGTAGGATAAATAATTAAAAATTACATTCATGATGGATAATGAATAAGCAGATAATAATTTTATCAAAAAAGCAGTCTTCTTTTAGTAATTAAATTGAATTATAGTGATCATTTAAGATTTTAAAAAAAATTAATAAATATTTTATTCTTTAAATACATTCTTCACATCTATAAATCATTATAACAAAGTGATTATTATTTTTATTTTATGTGCATGTACTCTAAACAACTATAATCAAATATAATTGTGTCGTTAATTATAAAATGTTAATATTTCTTCTATATAAACCATATGTGATTGAGATGATATTAAAATCAAACGCAAAATTTTAACACTAATATATAATATTTATTTAGACAATTAGAATAATTCAATAACAATACTTTTGGAAATCTACAGATTTTAAATGAACTGTTTAAATATAATACTATACAATCTTGCTGCATTAAAAAATACAATTTAACAAGTTTGCGGTTTATGGTAATCTATATAATTGTTACATTTTCATTTACCATAGTCAAACTCCCTCCACTCACAACTTTGATGCCATCCATTTCAGATAAATATGAATTTAATAAAAAAATTGGGAAGTATGGAGATGTTTATTATATCTATAATCTATATAAATAAAAATGTAAATGTTTGTTCAAAATCTTAAATCTCCGAAAGTTCTTCACTGATTGCTTTAAAATGTTGACACAACATTGTATTCGAACACTCACGTGTTTCTATACACCTACTATTTATATACCTACTATTATATGCCTGAACAGGTAAAACATGCTTTTTTTGCAACACACACTACACTAAATATTTTACATAGCACTATCTGTTAGACATAAAAGCAACACACGCTATACTAAATATTTTACAATTCCATTTCAATGTTTCCAATTGCATTGTTAAATTGAATTTTCATAGATTTCGATTGCTTTGAAATTTTGACACATTGTTGCATTTCAATACACGCGTGTTTTTATATACCTACTATTTATATATCTACTATTATATACCAGTGACAGGTAAAAACATGCTTTTTTTTTGCAACATACACTATACTAAATATTTTATGCAGCACTATCTGTTGGACGTAAAAGCAACACACGCTATACTAAATATTTTACGATTCCATTTCAATGTTTCCGATTGCATTGTTAAATTGAATTTTCATAGATTTCGATTTGTTTTCATTTTGATTTAATTATTTCATGTGAAAGATTGCAATTCCCAATTCGATTGGCATTTGCAATCACCATCAACAAAGCTCAGGGACAATCTTTAGAATTGGCTGGTTTAGATCTAGACACGGATTGCTTCTCACATGGGCAATTATATGTCGCATGTTCTAGAGTCGGCACACCAGACAATCTCTATATCTGCACAGACAATGGAACAACAAAAAACATTGTATAGCGACAAGCATTGTAAAATTAAACATATTAGAAATGTGCACTGTCTCTTTTTTTCTTTTCAATTTAACCAGACTGAGCCACGGCAATGTGTGGCTGGGTATGGCTAGTAAACAAATAAATGTATGAATTGAATTGTAATTAACTATTTTAACTTGTCTGACTGACATAATCTTTTCAATATGGATATTACTATAATAAACTATACATTTTCCTGACTAATAAAAGCTTTTATTAACTTAAGCATTATTAAAAGAAGTGCAACATTTTTGCATACCAATCACATTATAATATTGTCCTAACAATGAATACATCTTAATACCAATCATGTCTTACCAATCCAGTGATGATTTGATGCTTAAGATATACAATTAAATGAAAGAATTATCAGTTTTATATTCTATCATACTGGCAAAGTACAGCAAAACAAAACTATACACCAGAACCAACTTTGATCTACACTGAGTGATCAAAAGTACAACCGAAGATAAATGACACTTTTAACAAATAAATAACAGTATCAATTGCTATTATACTAACGGTCATATGGTCCACCAAACATGGCTACATACATAATATGATATTTCTAAGAGGGAAAGGTAAATAAGGCAATGAACTGAATGCTGCCATAAACTCAAAAGAGTACTTATATTTTGAAGGCCGAAATATGCTAGGACCATTGTCTCTCAACAACTATGAAAAATGAAAATGAAACACCATCAAACAAAGCATTTATGCAAAATGTAAAACTTGAATAATATATACAATTCATGGAAATATATGATCATAAAAGAGAGACAACACAACCATCTTTTTATAAAAATACACATACTAAGAGAATAATATCAAGAGGGAGACACAAATGCAATCTCTTAGAAAATATAAATGACAAGATAAGCAGCATAAACAATAAACAAGGGAGAGTCTAATGCTATAATTCTTCAACAAATAATTATTAACTAATGTGTATAAAACTGACAACAAAGTTACATTTGCTAAACCTGACTTAATAAAATAAGGCTTGAAATGAACAGTAAAATAAGAATATACAACATAACCCACTCTTTTACATGAACATCTTTATTCAGATAGATAAATTATTCATAATAGGGGACATAGCAATATTTTTAAAATGATCTAATTTAAAATAATATAATTTTAATAAAATAGATAATACTCCGAGAACTTCTGGATATTACCATTGCCAACTAATATATAAAATAGACACGAGTACATAATATCACTGAACAAAATACATTATAAATTACAAAGAGCATAAAATTATCATTATATCCAGTTTAGCATAATTTAAATTATTAAAGTCCTTCATCCTGGAGTTATCAGTATACAGTTCTGCAAACACATAAAATTTTCTCATTTGTTGACAATACACCAATTTAAAATGTCACATTCACAACATTCAAAATTATTTTTATATAAGATTTCCTTAAAACATAAGCACCCAAACATATTAATGGCCATTCAGTTCATAAAATAATTTATTCCAACAAGTAAGGCACTGTCAAATTATATTATAGCATTAAATTTGTTCATTAATTCTGAAAAAATGTAAGTCAATAATGAGGTTTAGGAGCAAATATTCTATGAAAATAAGATTTTATTACAGAGAGCAGCATTTAAATTCATATTGTAGCAGTAATAATAATAGTGAAGTATACACTAAAACAGGTTTCATTAAAATTTAATTGTATATAACTTAAATTATAATTCATTAAAGGTATTTCATTTTCCTTTTATAATGCAAACTATAGCTGTTTCCATTATTTTGTCCAGATGTGTTTAAATAATTATAGTAATGGAATTTTAAGTAATAAGTCCATGATAAAGGTAGGATAATATTTCTTTTAAACATAAATATGGAAATAATGCTTTTCTAATAAAAAAGTAAATAAATAAATTTTTATTTTATATATTTGAAATATATTTTATCTTATTGAACTTGCATAAGCATTGGTTGAAAGATACATGAGTGACTGCCACTCATGCCAGCAGTAAGAATAATAAATAATTAATTATAAAAAGGACTTAAAATATCATTTTAAAATACAAAAGTTCTTTTATCTGGGATTAAAATAGTTCATTCATTAAAAGAAAAATGAATTTATCCTGGAGAAAACCATTGTTTAAATATAATAGTCATTGAATAAGTATATTTCAAAAGATGTAGCTGAAGACAAGATATTTTAAGTGTTTGAATAAATCTTGTATTCTTCCCACATTCTTTAAAGCATGTAGAAATATTAGGAACTGCTATAAATATGGCAAAACATAAATCTTTAGCAGCTTTATCATTAAGATGTAAAAAATACTAAATTTAGAATAAACTATATTATAAATATAAAATAAAAAATCACAAAAAGTTATTACATAAGTAAAGCAGGCTATATAAAATTCCTACAGTGTGTTAATACTGAATAATTACAATTCAGAAATTGTATACAAATAATTATTTAAATTTGCCATTGTATTTTAAAAAAAACTGTTGACTTTGGAATTCTTAATAGCTTTATTTTAAAGTTTTAGTATCTGAATTAGAGGTTATTGGGGATACATTTTTATTAAACAAAAATAAAATAGTTTAAAATAATTAAACTTATAAATAATTATGCAATTAATTAGAAAAGACTAGCAAGTTTCTTTTTTTCTTCTTGTGCATTCTTTATGTGTCTTTTTTGCATGTGTTTTGTGTGTGTGCAGCTCTCTTTATATCCTCAATCATGTTATTGATTTGAATGGCATCCTATACTAAAAAGTTTAAAAGTTAATTACATATCTGGGGAATTAAATTAAAAATAGAAAATCAGCATAATGCCTAAATTGAAAATAAAAATATATATCTTAAAATAATTATTTATAAAATTAAAACTGTTACAATGAAATAAAAAATAAAATGAAATATTACAGTATTAATTAAATTGTTTTGAACATAATATTGCATTACTGTTGATAATAATTATAACCATATTGAAACAGTAAGGTCAGCTTTGCAGATCTTTGTTTCACATTTTCTCACCTACTTCCTACCCTCATACCTTAGTTTGAACCCCAATCTATTGTAGTGTGTCTGCAATACACTTATATACCGAAAATCCCGCCTAATTTTAAACCACGAGCACAATGCTCGTATTATATATATAACTTATTCCCAAATAAAATAAAATATTATGAATTATGTATTTGTTCACATAATTTACATTTATTAAAAAATAAGTTATATAAGTCGTAATTGCGCACACACTATGATATCCATTTTAAAACATATCAAAATTATAAATTGTTAAAATTATTTTGTTTGAATCTATTTACAAATATATTACCGTCGTAATATATTTTGATTTAAAATAAAATTCATTTAGTAAATATTCGTTTAGTAGATAGATTCAAATATTGCAATTTAAAAAGTAAAATCATTTTCTTTAATTTAATAAAAGTTATTCCAAATATTTCTGTTAAAATAAATGAGGGACAATAGTTTAATTAGTAAATGTTGTATAAGTTTATCTAAAAACAGCAGATGTCCACTTAAGGTTTTCTTTAATTAATAAAAGTAATTTTTAACTAAATCTAGTTTGTAATTCGAATGTCGACAGGGAAATTAACAAAAGAAATTAATTAATGTTGAATTCCTTTAGACATTCCGATGATTTAATTACAGCTGATAAGTCTGATATTTTTGTAATGCTCCAGGGCAGTTCTATTGTTAAATTCTACTATAAAAAAGGAGGTTTTTCTTTTGTTCTCCAGTTAGTTGTTTTTTTATTCTAATGTGTCTAAGAGAAATCATTCTGTGTTCTATTCTAATAATTTGCTAACCTTGACATGTCCGAGTAGAGGCATTAAGATGGCTATGTCCCCTCGGAATAGCCAGATGCTGCTCCATACCATCGGAAGTTATCACACAGACCCCGGAACTGCTGCTGCTGCAAAAATATGAACATTCCAGATTTTGCTGCTGAATTATAAAACCTGCTGAACATCTACCTGCAAATGCTTCTCCAGAGGTAACCTAAATTAACCCAAGAGCTCTTGTGATTCCTAACTAACATGCTATAGCTATTTAAAATTGTTTTCCTTATATTTCACATAACTTCATTATGTATTTCTTTAACATGTTAATATAATATAATCAACAGTTTTGCTCTATCCTTGGGTTAATATTTTCTATTTATAAAGCTTTCTTTTATTTTATTATGATAATGTGTCAGAATCGTCTTTGACTGAGTGAACAATTCCCTTTATTGGAAGTAAGATGCCGCTATCAAGGCATATTTTAAATTTATAATTTTCCAATTTTATTATCTTGCAAATCACTCGTTCGAGGGCGATTCTTTTCTTTAATATAATATAATCACATAGTTTAAAATCTACATGTTATTGATTTTAATCTACCATGAGAGTATGTGTGAGGTCAGTGATTTAAATGTGTCCCCAAATGCATGATTGCGTATATAAATCTATACTTACTTTTCAAACCCGCAAGCATGCATTTTCCTATTTTAATTACCGTGTTCTACTTTAATTATAAAGTTCATCATTGACCTCGAGAATGTGTGGACCCTTTTAAATGAATTTCGGGGAATTTGATTGGGCATTTCTCTTAATCCAAGTAAAACCCATTCAGTATGTTTTATATACTCCAGTCTCGTATTGCTGGTACATGAATTGGTTGTTGAGACCACTTTGTTTTATTTTTCCAAGGATTCTTTACACGGCTAAGGCCGTTCTCTCCACGCTTGCGGTTTTTAGACAGAGGGTATCCCAAATGACACCCCTGGGAATTAAACGCAATCGTCACACAGTCGCTAAGTTTCGGCTGTTCGTCAAAATACTTTCCTACGGGTTAGCTGTGAGATGCCCTCCGTAATTATTCCGGATCTCCAATATTGTTTTATTTTATATTTATTTTACAAAGCATCCGTGACTTAAACATGTCACACCCTCCAACTTTAATAAATTCATTATCAACAATACTGACCTCTCAATGCAACTCTATTATTATTATTCTCAAATAAATGCTTTGATCCCATTCCCACTTTGTTGCTTAGTAAGCTTTAGTCCGTGCTATTCTCAAAATCAATAAATATTTTAGAACACTTAATTTTCAAATATTTTCTTAAACTTGTATAATTTCTCACAGCACCTCGCACATGTTCCTATCTCGTCAAGCACATTATTGTAATGCTATTAGCCTGAGGAATAGAATATATCACTTTGTTTTAAAACCTTTTGTCATTTATTGAAATATAATATGCCCACAATTATTTAATACGCATCACTGTCTCATATAAGCAGACAGTGGCATTATATATATATATTTTATTTAAATAAATTTTGTGAAATTATTTAAAACTAAATTTGATCTCTTATTTTACTTGATTCCTATCACTGTCTCGGTCTATATATATATATTTTCTGCATTTCTTTTGTAAATCCATAGACGTTAATTAGCCACCCAAGCTTCTTTTAGTATAGAGTCTTTTGTTTCTCCCTGACCACCAGGCACCGGTCAAAGGTTATACTAGTAGTGGCATCAGATGCATTATCACGTAGATGGCGCTGTGAAATTTGGACTTTAGATTCGAACTTAGTATATCTAGAAGGCAACCCCTCCTAGAATATTCAGTTTCGTGTCTGGGGTTTGAATTCTACACTGTGTTAGCGAGATAGACGATTCTGACTGTTACAATATTAAATAAATTAGAGGTTCACCAGAATACCTTTATTATTTTAAATTAAAGATATTTTAAGTATAATTACTAAAAAGGAAGTGAAAGCTAAAATTAATAAAATTAAATACTGTCACACACATCCTCTATCATTGATTCTAATTAAAAATTAACTTTTTATTAGTAATAAATTAACTCTTTATCTTCTAAGTAAAATAGTTTAAGTTTATTTAACTAATTTAATCTTTCTGTTAGCATAAACAAATATTCTTTTAGTAAAAAATAATTTAGACAGCAATGTTTTATTATAAACAAGCAAATTAAATAATATTAAAGACATAGACATAAACATCACTACAGTTTAAATTTTAAGATATTTGAGATTATATGCAAATAATTCTAGCTTTTAATAATTTTTAACAATACTTTATCAATTATGAGAGAAATATATTCCTATCTAAATAAATGAAAATTAATTCAACTACAAATAAGTTCAAATCAATATGTAATAAAAATATTAAAATTATTCTGAATAATAATTAAGACTTATAAAATGCTTAGAATAAGTTATAAAATAAGCTGGCATTTCATTGTAAAGCTTTAATACAATTATCTGGCAATAAAATTAAATTAGTAAAATCTTTTTTACACTTAGCTAATTAGATATTGGGAGGTTTACCTCTACTGGGAAAAGTGTAAGGTTACAACTCTCCTGATTTATAGATGAAAAAATTAACATATATTATTTATTAACAGCAATAAGTTTTATTAACAATTTAAAAAACAATTTTCACATAGCCCTTCAATACTTAGTAAGTTTTGATTTTAATTTCACATACTTACAACTATTCATTTCCTTGAGAAATGGATTTAAGACTGCATGCATTATAGGTAGTTAATTTTTTAAAATTTATATTCTATTTTATCATCCCTTTTAAACTACTTTATTGATTATAATAGGATGCCTGATAAATAGTTCTTTTTTATTTTACACTTTATTGTGACACTATAATAATATTAAATTGTTTAAACAAATTATGTTTTATAAAAATGATCTTCATTTTACTTTTAATCTGAACATTTATTAGTAATGTTCCAACAGCATTAAATTGTTGCATAAAATAGGTTGTACAGAAATAACTTTCATTTTGTGTTTTATTTTATTGCTCATCAATATTGTTTTATCAACACTAAATTGTTTAGATAAAATACAACCCATGACAATCATTTTCATTTTACATCTAACCTTAAAATTAAGTAGCACTATTTCCTTAACACTGGAGTGATCAAATACTTTTTTATTCTACATTTGGTCTTAGTGGTTGGTAGCACTAAAAAGGAATGGATTATTTATTAAAGATTTTAAACACTTTGATTTCAATTTACAATTTATGTTATCATTTGTTAATATTAAAACAGGCAAAACACTCCATACAGTAGTGCTACTCAGTGCAAACCATGGTAATCAATGGATACCAGAAGGCTTGTGCATAAAATTCCCATCTAGTGTCTACTCATCCAATATCCCCAGACTAGTTTCTAGCTTGTGGCTTTCATCAGTGAGGATATTTGAATCTGAGAGTACTAGTCTGGGATATTGGATGAGTAGGCACCACATAGGGATTTTATGCACAAGCCTTCTGACATTCATTGATTACTCTGGCTTGCACTGAGTGGCACTACTGTATGGAGAGTTTTTCCTGTTTTAACAACAGTTATGAGCAAGCATAAGAAATGGTGTTTGTGTGTTGTTAATAATATCTTAGTACTCTTAAATATATCAGATATGATATAATTTCTATACATGGTTTTCATTTTACAATTTATCTTACCATTAGTAGATATCTTCTCTACACTAATTTGAGAATACTGGGGAAAAACTATTTTCTAATGAACTTTTAGTTTTCACTAATTGATTAAACACTGAATGTTCTACACAATCAAATTTCATTTTACATTTTATTGTAGCATTAATGCTATTTTGTGAATCATTCAAATCCAACAATTTAGTGTCTAATGGTTTATGAATTTTTCTTAAATTATTTTCTTGTCAAATTTCTAATTCTATTAAATAATGAGCCTTTTCTAGACCCTAATAATTATTTTCTAAAATTTTGTAAAAATCATTGTATTTGCTCTCTATGGGTTCATTTATCTTTATTAATGTATGATGTTGACAATTTTTAGATTCTAGTTGAGAGTCTACTAAGTCTAATATTTAACCCTCTTCAACTTTTTTGATCTCTTTCAACTGACTATCTTATGATTCTTCTGAATTAACTAAATTACTCTCTGTGTCTATTTTTATTTCAGTTTGAGACTTTATAAAAGATTTGAGGATTTACTAAATCTGATATTTTCTCTCTGGAACTACTTCAGATTCTTCAGACTGCTTTGAAATTCTTTTGAATCAACAGAATTACTTTCTATGGGCATTTTTACTTCAATTTGAAGAGCAATTTTCTCTTTTTGAGAATCTTCATTTTCTACAACAGGATTTTTATACATTTTATCAAATTACTTTCAAATTCTTAATGTTTGTCCAATCTATTTTTAATAGATTCCTTTGTTTCTTTTTGGAAATATTTAAAAAATCTACTTTAAAAGCATGGTAACTGAGAGGTCAGCACAGCCGCCTTGCAAGCAAGCAGTTATATGCAGACAGTTGTCACGGGTTCACTTCCCAGCTGATGCTTTGACATATGGGGAAAAAAGCAGCAATTTTTTTCAAAAGACTTTTATTTCTAACAACATTTTTTTTTCCATATGTCATAGCCTTGGTCAGGAGGCGAACCTGCAACAACTGACTGCAAGCAACTGCTTGCTTGCAAGGTGGTTGTGCTGACCGCTTGGCTAACAGTGCTTGACATTTCTAACATTTGCATTACTAATACTAAAGTAATATGAAATAATTCACGTTGAGTCCCTCCCAAATTGGAAACTTTATTTAAATTATCCATATTTTTTAAATGATCCCTGATATTTCCTAATTAAAGCCTAAATACTAACAAAATCATTAAAATATATTTCAATCTCATCACAACATTATTGTAAACTGTTTAGATTACCCACTAACTATTATTATAAAATATCCAGATATCAAACTCCAAAACTCCATCAACAAAAATAGTCATACCACACAATAATATATTTTAATGCATTAACTATTCCCAATCTTACAGGTCAAATAATGTGTTCCTTTTAAAAAGATCTATCAACACTTAAATCGTAACTACTATATTTTAAAACTTTATACTTTAACTGTAAATAATATCATCATCACCACCAATTATTTTTATAATATTATTGATAATTGACTAGAAAATAATATATTTATTATCATTTAAAGAGTACATATTGAAACAGTAAGATTCGTATTCGAATCTTAAGTTTCACCTTTTTCTGTCGTCTCTCACTGACCGGACTATCCCGCCCAAATTTAAACTTTTTGGTATCGAATTGTGTGTGTAGCAATATTAAAAATGTATAAATATATGTAGAATTCAGCATAAACATGCACACATTTCGATCTCAAATTAAAGGCAATAAATAGGGATAAAATAGTATAATTTAGATTTCTTTTAGTTATATAATTTTGTATAATTTTAATCATTTATTGTGGATTATAAAGTTCATATTTATTACTTTGTTTAAATTTCGTTTAATAATAATTCAAAAAAAATCTGATGTAATATTTAATTAAAAGTTAAAATAATCTTATGTTCCCTTTTTCTCTTTGAAATTTAAAAGCATTGGTCAGTGATAGAAAATAGATTAATTAAAGAAAAATTCCCCAAAATATAATTAGTAAATGTAAAATGTAAACAATAGAACGGCAGCTTTCTTTAATTAAAAAAACCGACAAAATGCATTGATTATCCTCAGGGCAGATTAAGTAGAACCTAAAAATACCTTAACAAAAATGTGAAAGATCAAGATAAAAAGAGAGGCCATATTAGACTCACTGGAGACATTCACTTAATCTTTAGCTTTGCTCTCGATCACTGAGAGTCTCCCAAAAATATAAAAATAATTTGTTCCTGCCAAGGTATGACCGAGTAAAGCAACTAGATTATTCTCCATCGGGATATGGCCTGTCGGATGCTGAACTTTCCATTGCCCATCATAAATTCACCATGAAGATCTGCTGCCTGAAATGAATGAGAAAGCTGCTGCTGCTGTGAAAGAAAATGAAATATCTAAATATAAGAAAGAATTTCCACTCGTGAACTTTTTGCTGCTAAACTAATGGAATCAGAAAACTTCTTATAAAACAGGTACCTGTCTGTGTTCAAACTCTAGAGTACTCTAATAATATGCTATAGCTCTTCTTCATACTACTTATCTAAATTATAAAATGTAAAACTACCATATGTATAACTAAAACTGAATAATTAACTTAATGTGTAAATTTCTCTACTAATCTACCTCATTCTATCTTGGGTGCGTATTTTTAAAATCTACATTTTATCTATATTTATTATTTAATTATTGCATGCTAATAATTGTCTTAATGTTCAAAGTTTAAATCTATGATCGCTTGAAATAGTGAAATACGTGTCAGATTTCATTAACATTACTTTCATAAATAATTTAATTTTCATATAAACCGACACGCATTCAATGCTTCATTTATTGTAATGCAGGGGTCTACAACTTCGCAAATGGCTGGCATATTAGTTGTAATCATTCCCAGTTTAGATATGTTTTGTATATATTAAATCTTAATGAATAATTCCATCAAATTACATTTCTTTGAGAGTCGCCAACGTTCTTTAGTAAATGTTGATAATGTAGGGCTGAGTTAGAAATCTATTTGAAATCTCATCATAATCATTTATACATTATACATGTGTTACATTTTTAGAGATGCGATGACCCATTCCGCCGTGAAATTTCCGGATTCTTCAGGGTTGAAATTAACTCCAGTCATCCTACACAAGTGGGCATAATGGGTGTTCCCATAGGACTTGACAACATCATGCTGCCAGCTGGCAAACTGCGGCACGAACCGCTTGTCCCTGGTTATGCTTATGTGACACCTTACTTCATCGGGCCGAGGCAGAGACCAGCCCGACAGTCTTATAAACCCATTCGTGGCATTGCAGTTTCAATATACTGCCATTCCATATCGCCTTTCTAAAGCGTACCACATGTTCATTTACTTAATTTTATTATTCTATATATCACTATGCCTCTGTATTATCTTCATAAATCACTCTCAAATAAATGTTTGCCCTTAGTTATAAATAAATATTTTAATTAAATAAATATACATCTGCCATTACTCTTATAACCCATACTTTAGACTCTTGCATTGCAAAGGTATAAATCCCTCCAGGCATGCATTAGAAATACTTACTCAAGAATTTTAGGTAGCTAGATTACGCCTTCAAATAAGTGAATTCCTTTTGTAAACATTTCAGTATCGGAAATACCGCTACTCAAATCCTCAATATAAAATAATGTCTACATAAATAAATGTATTCTTTAAAATATAATCATGTCGCAAATCCCGCTACTGAAGCTTTAAATCCACAAAATATTATTAGTAAATGATTGTCTTCTTAAAATGTGTTAATAAATAATTTTAAACTATATGTCTGCATTTACGTTTCATTTATTCGATACCCATTCTATATAATATTTCCTTGATTACGTAAATATGAATGTTTAATTAATATTAGTTTGATTATTGGCTAACTCGAGAATAAAATCATGAGTCTCTTGCATATCCCTGACCACCGTGCCTAAGAAAATATTTACTAATGTCGCATCAGATGCGTTGTTTCACGGATTGTATTGTGGAACCGATAAACTATGTTCAAACTCAGTACCACGGGTGGCTTCGCTACTCGATGGTGCTGCTGTTCTGTATGGTGGTCGAATTCTGCACTATGTTTATGAGTCACACGTTTTCTGACTGTTACAATATCACTTTGTTAAAGATCACTTTAAAATTTTTGATCAAATGGTCAAATGGCTGCAATAATATAAATATTAAAATATATAAAAGTTAATTTATTGTGGCAACAGAATCAGATCATGCAATAAATATAAGTACAGAGCAACAAGATACTTGAATAAACTATATGTCACATGATCACCATTTCTTATGCTGGCTCATAACTATTATTAAACCATTCAAAACTCTCCCTGATAACAATTATGAGCAAGCATAAGAAATAGTGATCATGTGATGTTTAGTGGTTTAACACCAATCGTGCATAATAGGATGGTGGTGGCTATGGGTATTAAAGAACCAAAGACACCAAAATGTATGGGTACTGAACTGAGTTCAGACATATATAATTATATAAGCTAATGAGCTTGGATTGAAAATATTATTGTTTTTTCAATTTTATTCTCTTAGTTTTGTAGTTAAGTAGAGATAAAAGATGGCTGCTGGAGGGTGCATTAGATCCTAAGATCTAGATGCAGTGCTCTCAAATCCAAGCCTCCTCACTGACGAAAGCCACAAGCTAGAGACTAATCTGTAGATATTGGATGAGTAGGCACTAGATAGGGATTATATGCACAAGCCTTCTGGCATCCATTGATTACTCTGGCTTGCACTGAGTGGCACTACTGTATGGAGAGTTTTTCTGGCTTTAATAAACTATATAAAGTGATCAATATTACTACCACCAATCGAATGGACCATAATGTAAGGGTGCCAAAATTATAACCTGAAAGAATAATAAAGTTGATGACCTTCAAAAAATTATACAAAAACACTTCTTCCAGATGATCGTTCAGTATCTTATCACTGATAAAAGACTAATACACTGGGTGCCAAAAATTATAACCTCAAAAGAAGAATGGGCAACTACCAGAAAAAAATAATAATTTTAACCTAAAAATGTTAATATAAAGATTGTCATCTGGCATTTTCATTAATTCTAACAACTGATTTTTTGAATCACTTAAATCATCTAATTGGACCTCCTGAGGATCTTCTATTTTCACCAAAGGTTCTATCTGAGATTCTATTATGTCTGATACTTTTCTCATTTGCACTGCTTTTATTTATTTTAACGGACACACAATTTTTCTTCTTTTACAATTGAAGTTCCCAATACCTTTTACAATATTTTTAGTTAAATATTTAAAGACTGATTTTTAAGATTTGTCAATAAGGAAGTTAAAATAAAATTTACCAAGCGTGTACGCGCATACATACACATATATATATTTCTTAATGTAATCTTTTATTTAAAATCAAAAACTACTTCTTTCTTTTGTTTAATTGAATAATTTACTACTATTTAGTTAAGCTAATCTTTCTAAAGTTATCATTTAGAAAATATACTCTCACTATAATATATTGCTTAATTAAATTGCTCTTTATTAGTAAGACATTTAAATAGCATTATTTAACCCTAATTTTAACTTTAACATTGAAACTATAATATTAATACAATTCTAACCTGTCATTAACTAAATAAAATAGCTCTAGATCTTAGCATTATAAAATACCAATTCTTTTACATTTTTAAAAGAATACTATCCTTAAACCAAGTAATTTAAAGTTAGTTTAAATGAAATATTAAATTATATATACATATTTAAAAAAAATATTAAACAATTATAACTTAACATTTGGCTTTGCTGGCAAAGCCAATGGTTACAATATAATATGATTTTTTTTTGCAACTATTGACAACATCTATATTCTCATCCATTAACTACAGACCTTATTGATCATCATCTCAATCTTTAACCTTTGAAAAGATGTAATGAAATCATGTAAAAAACTTCATTATCTTTCTCCATATTTTATTATCTTTCTCCATATTTTACAATTTTGATTCATACATCATAGACAGGAAACTCAATGTTTTGTAATCTGATTTGACCATCATATTGGAAAGCAGCCATATGAATGGTGATTTTTCATTTATTCTTTAATATTAAGTTTTATTATATGATTATATATCTCCTTATTATTATTAATAACATTTTGTTTCTAAAATAGATAGAGTAGTCCTGTATAGAGAATTAGAATCATTTTCTGGTAATACCAGTTTTCAAATGAATCCATACATTTTCTATTTAACTTTTTGAATGTCCATGTTTTGGCAGCATTTGGCAATTAAACAAAAATCATTAATTTTATTTATTAGCCTTTGAAATGTTTTAGATTGTCTATATTTTATTCATTTTCATTATAACGGTTCTTGATGTCACAATTTCTTTGCACATTTCCAAATCACTCTGTGATTAAATTCCATTTATTTATTTTTTTGAAAAGTTTTAGCTATTTTTCAGTGTTTATTATCATTAAGAAATATATTAAAACAATAGTAACTCTCTTCATACAGTAGTGCCACCCAGTGCAAGCCAATGCAATCAATGGATGCCAGAAGGTTTGTGCATCAAATTCCCTATCTAGTGCCTACTCATTCAGCATTCCACACTAATTGCAAGATTGTGGATATCATCAAAGATGAGCCTTAGATATACCACACTGTACTTAGATCTTTGTATCTAAGGCAACCCTCTAGAAGCTACCTTTTGTTTTTAGGTTGCATTAGATACAAAGATCTAAGTACAGTGTGATAGATCTAAGGCTCATCATTGAAGAAATCTACAATCCAGCAATTAGTGTGGAATTTTTGATACACAAAGTTTCTAGAATTCACACAATCATTATACATATTGCCACTCACCGCAAGCTAGAGTAATCAATGTATGCCAAAAGGCTTATGCATAAAATCCCCATCTAGTACCTACTCATCTAATATTCCCAAACTAGTTTCTAGACTAGGCTCTTCACTGACAAAAGCCACAAGCTAGAAAATAGTCTGGGGATATTGGATGAGTAAGCACTGGATAGTGATTTCATGCACAAGCCTTCTGGCATCCATTGATTATTCTGGCATGCACTGAATGGCACTACTGGATGGAAGTTTTGCCTGTTTATTCTGTATGTAAAATAATGATAGTCGGTATGAGGTCAACCATGATAAAAAAATAGATAAATATGTATTGATAATAATTGCTAAGATTATCACAACATCATTAAAAGATGAACAATAAAGAACATATAAAAAATATTTCTCCCATATTTATTTATTTTTTACAAATTTGTATTTCTATATGAATCAAGATTTTTTTTTTCACATCCATATATATAGAATGTATATCATGAAACATAAGTGGGGGTATATGATATATTCATAGATATGGGGGGAAAATTGGTTTATAGAATATAGCAAGATTCATAAAAAGATGAGTATCTAAAAATAAAGTATATACTGGAATAATAGACCGATTTGAAAAGTAAGATATTTACATCCTGAACATTTATCTACCATTAAATGTTTAAAGTCTTGTAAATTTTAAACTTTATTTAAACTTTTACAAATACAAACAACTATTAGCAATAATGCAGAAAGACAACACAAGTTAATAGATTACACATTTTGAATGGTGTTATTTTCTGTTTTTCTTCAGGTGTTGCCAGCCTGACAATTGACAATATCAGCACAGCAGTCGAACTTGCACCTTTAGATTCTTGAATATCAAATTTTAAGGATGATGGATAGAGAACTGCCTTAAAATTCAATATTCAAGGATCTAAAGATGTAAGTTTGATTCCAATGCTAGCACTGTCAGTGGCCAGGCCAGCAACATTTGAAGAAGAGCAGAGACATTTAAAACACTATGAAATCTATTAACTGGTATTGTCTATTTGTGTGTTATTACTAATAGTTGTTTGTATTTGAAAAACTTTAAATAGAGCTTAAAATTTTCCACACATTCGACATTTAATGATAGATGATGGAAATAGTCTAAAGATATTTATATGATGATTTATTTATAATGACATCATTTTATTTGTTTACTATAAAGGTGATCAGATGTAATATGTTATAATACATTGTGAATTAATGTAGAGTTAATATATAGTTGAGATACTTGAAATAAACAGTTGTATTTGCATAGTCCAATGTGGTTGTAGAAATTATGTGCTTAATGAAAAGATTAAAATCTTGCAGTGTGAAAGAGCTCAATATTTAATCTTACTAAAATATTTCTAGATACTAAAAAAAAAATAATGAGCTGTGCTAATTGCTCTAACAAGCTTATTGATAAATGCCAGCAAGAGAAAGCATTTAAAAATCTCTATCTGGAAACCACACCCTAACATCAGACCAATGGTTTCATGCTTCAGCACTCCTCAGTGAAGTGCTAGGGTAGTTTCAGATGTTATACCTAAAAATACCAATCCAAAGCTAGCATTTATCTATAAGTTATCTATTGAGTGGAAAATCTGAAATTTTCAGACACCTACGTCTTCAAATACAGCTATCCATCAAATAGCTATATGGGGCTGAGAGATCTTCAGCCAAACTATATATTAATAACCTTAGCAATATAACATTGCTTAAGATTTAAAGCAAAAGACTATAAGTTGTCAATAAAAATTAAAGTCATATATCACATGACCTTTTTTTTTTTTAAGTCTGTAAATAAAACATAATGAGCTGTGCTAATTGTTTTTATATAAATGCTGGCTTGGGTTGGTATTTTTAAATTCTAGATAGAGATTTTTAAATGCTTTCTTTTTTTTTTTTTGCTGGCATTTATCAATAAGCTTGTTAGAGCAATTAGCACAGCTTATTATTTTTTATTTAAAAGCTTAAAAAAATTAGGTCATGTGATACATGACTTCAATTTTTATTGACTATTTCTAGATATTGTTTTGCAATTGTGGAATTTTATTTGTAAATGTTACAAAATACTGTAATCAAATACATTGTTTTGTTAATAAATTTAAAAAAAAATACATATATCATGAATTTATATAGAAAAATTGCCTTACAACCTTTATGGTGTCACCATATGACATTAAATAACTGATCATATTGTTCATCTCAAAGATTTCTAAATGTATTATTAGATGTTGTGATAGAAATGAGTTCCATCTTGTATGTAAATGGTAATCATTATTTATTAAGTAAATAAAGTAGATGTGAAATGTGTCTGTATTCATGCACGATAGACATGCAAACTTGGTTATGTATTTAATATGATTATTTGCCTATAAATTTTGGACAATTGGAAAATATTAATTAATTAAGAGAAAATATAAACAATTTTAGTGACTATTTGATAGTACTTGAATTCCTGATATTATAAAGAACTTGTCCAAAAAGATAAACACACATTAGAGAACCAATGATAATAATTCAATCTAATATAAAAATATAAAACCATTGACTAGTAATGAAGATGAGTAATTTTTTTCTTTTAGAAAAAGAATTAATCCGCATAAGAAAAACCATGGAAGATGGATTGCATTTTGTTAAAGGAAAATGACTAGTAAGTTATTTTGAAAACTAATCAGTACAAATGACAATATTTGTTGATCTATACAAGAAATTGCAAGAACCTTTTAAAAAATAGCATTTTAAAATATATATTAAGGTTATGCTATCTATGACATGCAGATTATATTATTATGTAACTATTCAAATGAGTTTATATATATATCATTACTGATGTCATCAAAAAATGGAGAGACTGATGCAGGGTTAGGCTGGACATATTATTAGAAGAGATCATAATTGGATGATTGTAAAAGACTTAGAAAAAGACCATATATGAGATGGATTGATAGAATAAGGAAATGTGCTGGGTGATGTAAAGAAGAAAGGCTAGAGAGATTGGAGATGGATTGAACTTGGAGAGATCTTCATTCTGAAATGGACGGAGAATAATTGAAAATGATGATGATGACGATATATATATATTAACATTATCTTTCTGAAATCACTAAGTACACTTTATTATTCAAAACGATACTAAACAGAGAGAATATTTATAAATGCTTAACTTTTATAATGAAGTTTCTATTTTACATTTAAAGCTAAATCACATATAATAAAGCCGTTCATTTTAATATTTTTATAGATTAAATTTTTGTTTATCATCTAAAACACATTTTAAATTAAAACTAAAAATATCATTGGAAGTGAGAGACTGTTACTTGGACCTTGGATATTAAGTTCTAGAGTCCACTATGCTATCCGAGGCATTAAACCATGCTAAAAATTAATACTAGGTCATGTCATCTGTATTAAGTAATCCTATTAAATAAAATAATCAAGTAGTTATTCTTCGATGGTCATGTGATATTCAACCTGAAAAGTGACGCATGTAGCCTTGATCCAGAAACTTAGTTCCTGAGTCCTTCATGTTTACCACAGAACTGGGCGATTTAAATATTTAACATCAAACTATATTTGTTTTATTTTTATATATAAGTTCGGAGTTTTTTGCCAAGAGACAGTCTGCATAAATAGGAAATAAAGCGCCATAACTAAGTTATCACGTGATCGGAAGTAGTTTATTATTACTTGCCATGATCTTAATATAATTTATTATATCAATAGTGTCATGTTTATAATAAAGTAATACAGTTTATTGAACAAAACTATTTTTATTTATAGACAATGCCCCATTAAAAATATTTTGCAAGTATAATTAATAAAAGATAATAGTTCGTTCGGGGTGGGGGAATGCAATTAATTAGAAACTGTTATACATATTACAGTATTTCCTCAGGACAAAACGCAGCATCATTTTTTATATGGAAAACTAATCAACACAAATGAGGATATTTGTGACCTATGGTTGCAATTAGTGTTGTTTTCAAAAGAGAACATCTTTAAATATTTGTCATTTATGTTATTTTTCTTCTGTCGTTAATCATTTTCTTTGTTTTTTTTTCTTTTGTTACTTTTCTTGGCCAAATATTTGTACAAGTTGAAATTTGTAAAGTCTGCTTTTAAATAAAATAATTACTGAATATATATTTATACGTGTATATATGTTGGATTTCTCTATAAAGGTAGATCTCTTAGGTATTAGGATATAGTACTGGATATTTTACAAATTCTAAACAATAAACATTATCTTAAAGTAAATTACGACAATTTTACGTTAAGCAAAACACAATTTTAATAATACTTTATCAATTAAACA
Organism: Epiperipatus broadwayi; assembly: GCA_028023455.1. Classification (NCBI taxonomy): domain Eukaryota; kingdom Metazoa; phylum Onychophora; class Udeonychophora; order Euonychophora; family Peripatidae; genus Epiperipatus; species Epiperipatus broadwayi. The sequence goes on along the minus strand of JAQFVV010000101.1, from coordinate 300,758 downwards.
AAAGTGAATGATTTATATATTCATGCTCTGACTTCTAGACAGACTCGCTCATAAATTACCATTTGAGTTCGGAAATAAGATAGCCGTTCTTATTTCCTTAAATACTTTATAACTGAAACACACAGGCTTATTATATATCTGTGTCTATATATGTAATATATAGGGTATATGAGCACAGACTTTCACACCACCCACCATTCTCCACACCATCTCATAACACTGATACACTTGAACACATATATGTCGAAAAGATAAAATTCATCAGTTGGTCCAGATTACCATCTCCACACATATATGCTATAAGTGCTCAGATATATATTAAGATAGCCAAACCTCATACTTTAATGGATAGACTTCAATCCACCCCACACTCCAACTCTTCAACCGTCCATCCAATTGAAAATCTAATGATGGAATGTTCAAAGTATCCTAGCAGTTTTAAGATCTTGTTTAACGGCGCTGGTGTGGAGGTTTGATTACCTTCTGTATAGTTAAACAAATTATTTAATTTTTTGAGAGAAAACTATGTTCTAAGATATAGGCTACCAAATTTAATCACACCAATCTCTGCCTTAATTAAAAGTTTGGAATTCGGATATTTTTTTATATTTTAAATAAAAAATAAAAACAACTTCTAAGTCAAGTGTTGGTGGCCTATCGGTTAGCATAGCTGCCTTCCAAGCAGCTGATCCGGGATCGCTTCCCGGTCAACGCTTTGATATATATATAAAAACAATTTTTTGACAATACAAACACAAAAACGCTTGATAATCCAAATTTGTAATTAATGTAAAAGTTTTAATTAATATTAATATTCTTTCATAATGTGGTTTAATTGTTGTCAGTTTATTTCACAGAAACATACGTTGATGTGATTTTTTTTTTTTTTTTATTAACTATGTACTATATAGATTTATAAACAAACTCTTAGTTTTAAAAATGCAAAAAAAAAAACCTAACCCCTGCCCTAGACAACTTATTAAAAGTGATATAACTCATTCATATAATGCTTTCATAAAGTACTCAAGAAATTTGTATTGAATCTCTACAATTTAAGCAATGGGATGGCATAAAGTTTTTGAATAAGTATGCAGGTGACCCATTGACAATCTAAGGCCATTTTTTTATATTTGATTGCCATAATAATATAACATTTTGATCATGTGATTATGGTGACAGAATTTTTTTTTTTTTTTGGTCATATTCTAATTCCTAATATCCTTGATATTTTGATTCCTAGAGGAGCTTTTTTTTTTACTATAGATCTACAAACTTTGCATATTTACTTTTTCATTTTTTAACACATGGTTATAGCTGTAATTTGATAATTTAGTTATGTAAAATTAATACACTGTACAGGCTTATGCACACATGCACATATATAATGTAATATATAAAAGATTCAGACTTTCACATGACCCTCAGCTCTCCATGTCATCTCATATTGCTGACCCACCTGATCATACACATATTGAAAAGATAAATAATCACCAATATACATATTTCATGCTAAACCAGCAATCATCAGTTGGTCCAGATTACCATCTCCACACATATATACAATCAGTGCTCAGCTTTATATTAAGATAGCCAATCCTCATACTTTAATGGACAGGCTTCAAACTACTTTAACCCACAACTCTTCAGCCATCCATTTCGATGAAAATCTGATGATGAAACATTCAAAGCCCGCATTAGTGCCAAGATTGTCATATGTATTTTAGATTATTTTAGCTTATGCACAGTTTTTGTTTGAGCTTATGCAATTTTAAAAGAATATTTCCTGCTCGAGCCTATGGAATTTTTCTTTTGGCTACCATATTTGTATTATTTTAGCTTGCACACATTTCTTGAGTTTATGCAATTTTTCTTTCTGCTGCTTATTCACACATGGTTATTTATGACTGTAATTTGATGTTTTTGTCATGTATTTTAAAATATTTTAACTTAGGCACAATTTAATAGCATATTTCGTTTTAATTTGATATTTTGGTCATGTGATTTGATCAAGCATAGTTGTATAAAATTTGCATGTGGGTTTTTTAATTACCGATGGAAATTGTGATTTTTTAAAAAATGGTAAATATAATTGAAACATTACCTATCATGCCATGGTTTGTTATGCAACTTTATTCATCATTTGGTTGTGTCAGCAGTAGTGGATTTGGGGCTTTTCTTAGAACCCAAAATGGTGGAGAGTGCATACTAAATGAGTACCATAAATACTGGATATTTTACATATTCTAAATAGTAAACATTACCTTAAAGTACATTAAGACAATTTTACATTAAGCGAAACACTATTTTACTAATACTTTACTCATTAAACAAATTACTGTTTATTTTTTTGAGAGAAAACTATGTTCTAAGATTTGCACTCTCAAACATAATCACAGTAACCTCTATCATAAAAAATAGTTGACATTTGGATAACTTTTTTATTATAAACTAAAAATTAAATCAATTTATTGACAATACAAACACAAAAAAATGCTTAACAATCAAAATTTGTAATTAATGTAAAAAAATTATATTAATATTCTTTCAGAATTTAGTTTAATTGTGGTGTGCTTAATTTACAAAAATATAAAGTAATTTTTCCCCATATATACTTTTAATTATTAATTTAAATAGGCTAATTTTATTTGGATCCCAAACTCTATACTTGGCTAGTGTCTTGTCCTTCTTATTCATTGGTGGGAAGAAATAAAATGCACATAAACACACATATAACATCCATCTTTATTTTTTTTATATACTATCAAAGTTAATGATATATAAATTTTAATATCCTAATATTTTGAATTTATATAAATGCGGTATTAGTTCAGTAATGACTATATACTTACATGATATCATTGTCATGCAATCATGATATATGCATTATATTTTCACCTAGATTTTATTTAATAACTGCATTCATGCATTATATTTTCACCTAGATTTTATTTAATAACTGCATTCAGTATTACTATATTCTGCAATTAAATATATAAACATGAATGTAGTTTTACTTATATGCTGGACTATCTTCATCATTTTTTTTCTCATGTGTCATAACATCAGCCAGGAAGTGAACCCGCTAACCCAGGACAACTGCTTGTAAAGCAGCTGCTGACCTCTCGACCACCGATGCTTGACTATTTTCATCATTTAATATTGAATCATGAATGTCTTTAGAAAATTTTTAGACTTAATTTACATTTTCCAAATGCAATCAACTGTTAGTAATAGCACACAGGTTAGAAGAAAATCAATTAACCTCTTGCACAAATGTAAATCCAAAAGGACTGTTCCTAAGGGTTTACAGCTAAAAATCCCAATTCATTCACAAAAAGTATATTTTATCTTCTTCACAAAGTATATCATCAACCTATTTTTTTTTTATGCATTGATAAAATAATGAAAATATCAAACAATTCCCTTTTCTTTTTACCTTTTTTGTGCTTATTTTATTAAATTAATTAATTCGTCTGACAAGCCCAGAAATCATCCACAGAGCTACAAAATATATATAAACACATAAATATACAAATACATAATCATATAAACATGTATTATATTTCTGAAGGGTTGTGATGATAGTGTTCTAGTTGTATTTTTATATTGTACGATTTCCATCATCTAATATGAGTATTGAATGTCGCTAGAAAATTTTAACTTTTATTTAAATATTCCAAAAACATTCAACTGTTAGTAATAGCACATCAAACAGGTTAGTATATGCACAATGTTTTGAGAGGTATTATTCTCCTCTCTTCTTCGGGTGTTGTTGGCCTGAGCAATGACAGTACTATCATGGGATTCGAACCAGAACCCTTAGATTCTTGAGTATGGAATGTTAAGGTAATACTCTAACCAATTGAGCCATCCTGCCAAAATCAACAGTCAGTAGAAATTTCATGTACTTATCTATGAGGTTCCTCCTGATTTCGCCACTTTTTTCTAAGAGCAAAGTTGATTAGTGGTTTTCATACATTATGTATAGTCATACTATGTTGGCTTATGGGATTTTTTGCCATTGTCATGTGAGCAGCTTCTGTAAATTTTCTTCTTTGTACCTTTTCTTCTCTAACCAATATTTTTGTATTTTCTCAATCGAACATATGTTCGTTGTCACATACATAGTCTGCTAAAGCCGGCCAAAGTAGAAAATGATTTAACTTTTTATGTAAATGTGAAGGGATAATTCCTAAAGGTTTGCAACTAAAACAATCAATTCACTGTCAGAGATCTGAGAAAATTACTTGGAGAATAGGTGAAACTCTGTTAAGAGAAAGAATAAATGCTCAAAGGTTTTCTAAGTATTAAACCAGGGGTCCCCAACCCTATGCCCACGGGCACAATGGCGCCCGCAGACCATTTTATGTGTGCCCGCCGCTATCCGAACACGATAAAAAATTATTTATCTGATACAAATAAATTTAATTTTTGAATTTTTTTTATGAATTATTGTATTATATTGTAATCAAATTCTAGGGCATACTATACTTTTACAGCGTAAAAATATAAACGTCAATTATATGTTAAAATTTAATTTTTGAAATAAATATATCCAGCTATAAATTTACATGTGATGTGATGTGATGAACTGTGGCTTCTCCGTAAATGAAGTCAAGAATATCTCAGCAATTATGTCCAGATAAAAATTAAATGGTGCCCGCCACCTAGCTGCAAAAATAAATGGTGCCCGCCACCTGGCTGGTATTATGGAATGTGCTCTTAAGTGCAAAAAGGTTGGGGACCCCTGTATTAAATTATGCATTCTAAAAAATAAAGTTATTGATGAAGACTTCATGAGAGTATCTCAAGCAGTAAGAAACTCATATTCTATGTTACATGGAAAAATAAAAGAATGCCAAAAGAAAAAACTTGCTAACCTACATGGACATATCAAAAATCATAATGTACCAAGCAACGTATCAACTTCATTTGTTAAAAATTTCAGTTCTAAATATCTAATAGATACTGAAATTTCTGTTCTTGAAAGAGGAATCAACTTTGCCATAACAACATCTAATATTCCTTTATTAGATATAATGGCAGCCACTGAGGAAGCCACTCAAAAATTGCCTTTAGAAGAAGCAGAAGAATTACAATGGAGAATAAAAAGAACACTTGACAAACAACAAAAATTGACATCAAACATATCCTATGGTGAGAGGAAAGCAATTAAATCTCTCAAAGTAGATAAATCTCCAATTATTCTCCCTGCTGACAAAGGCAATGCAACAGTTGTAATAGACACAATTGATTATGATAACAAAATACAAAAACTTCTAACAGCAGGCCAATATAGAAAAGTGCCAAAAAATCCGATGCTAAGTACAGAAACAAAGTTACAAGGATTACTCAGAAACATCGCAGGGTACTTCACTGATTCAGAAAAAAGTGAAATAACATCATATTTCAGCTAAATTCCTCATCTTTATGGTCTATCTAAAATCCATAAGGATCATGTTCTATTAAGATCTATTGTTAGTTCTAGAAAATCTCCTTGCCAAAATTTGTCAAGATTTCTTCTCAAAGTTCCAAGTTTTTTGGCAAACAAACCCAGTCCTTTGCCAGGGATTCTAGACACTTTGTAGAATTAATCAAGAACATGAAAATTGAAAGAACTGAATTACTGGTAAGCTTTGATGGGGAAAGTTTATTCACAAATGTACCATGCAAAGAAGCATTGTCTTTTGTAAGGAAAAGATAAAATGGTGATCATAGTTTCCAAACCAGAACTGGTCTTCCTATTGATAGGATAATGGAACTATTAACATTCTGTATAAAAACAACCTACTTTCAATATAACACAGAATTCTTCCAACAAAAACAAGGAATAGCTATGGTCTCACCATTGTCTCCCTTGGTTAGCAATATTTACATGGAAGAACTTGAAACCTTAGCCATAAAAACTCCATATCTACCAAAAGTTTGGCTTTGGTATCTGGATGATACATTTGTTGCATGGCCACATGGTGAAGCACTACTACAAACTTTCTGAAAACATATCAACAACATATCCCCTTCAATTAAATTTACAATAGAATAAGAACACGAACAAAAATTGGCATTCCTCGATGTTCTTGTGACAAGACTACCTCATGGCAAAATCAAAACTACAGTTTACCAAAAACCCACACATACAATAAAATACCTATCCTATACATTCAATCATACCAGAAACACAAAACATAGAGTTATACTATCACTATGGAACAGAGCGAAAGAAGTTTGTCCAAAAACCAGCGATTTGGAAAAAGAAAAGATTTATATAGAACAAATTTATGAAAATGGTTATCCATCAACTGTTATTAAGAAAATGTTAAATAGACAACAAAAAAAACCATCAAGAGAAAAGACAATTATTGGTACTGTAGTGTACTCATATATTCCAAAAATAGCAGGCAAGTTAAAAAAAATCTGCAATCAGTATAACATCAAAACAGCTTTCTGGAGCCATACGACATAATGAGGAATTCTAACATCTACAAAGCCTAAGCTTAAAAGAATGAAAAGAAAAAAATTGCATCTACAAAATATGTTAATGTGGAAGAACATATATTGGTGAGACCAGTTGCCCCATTGAAAAGCACTTGCAAGAACACAAACTGATGATTAGAAGAGAGAAAACAGATGTGACTAAGGTAGCAGACCATGTATGTGCTAATGAACATGTGTTCAATTGGGAAAATACTAAAATATTGGATAGAGAAGAAAAGGTACAAAGAAGAAAATTTAAAGAAGCTGCTCACATGATAATAGCAAAACATCCCATAAGCCAACCTAGTGTGACTATACATAATGTATGGAAACCACTAATCAACTTTGCTCTTAGGAAAAAGTGGAAAAATCAGGAGGAACCTCATAGATAAATGTATGAAATTTCTACTGACTGTTGCCTTTGGCAGGATGGCTCAGTTGGTTAGAGTGTTACCTTAAAATTCAATACTCAAGAATCTAAAGGTCCAGGTTCGAATTCCATGCTGGTACTGTCACTGGTCAGGCCAGCAATACCTGAAGAAAAGGGAGAATAATACTTCTCAAAACTTTGTACTAACCTGTTTGATGTGCTATTACTAACAGTTGAATGTATTTGGGATATTTACATAAAAGTTAAATTTTTCTAGAGATATTCAATACTCATATTAGATGATGGAAATAGTCCAATATAAAAATACAAACCTTTTGAGACAAAATTCACTTACATAATTAATATTGAAAGCATTTTAAATAGGATAAGAATAAATTAAATTCTCAAACTTTTATTAACAAACATAGGTAAAAAATTTATAATATAAAAGGGAATATAAGCTTGGTATATACATGAAAGAAGTCATACTGGGCATTTTATTGTACGGAACATACAAAGAAAGGATCAAATGATTTTTAGTTTATATTAATGAGATGCTTTGCTTATTACATGCCATTTCTTTCCGAAGAGCCAATACTGTCTGTAGTTAGCTTTAAATATGGACATTGAAATATATATAGTTTCATCTCACGTGCTCAACCATTGCATTTATGTTAGTTGATAATTAATCTTTCTTATTGCATTGCCAAATGTACATCACATAATACTAAATCACCCATGCACTTTACTATTGTTACACAATGATTTATTTACCATACTCTTTTACACTTTAGCAAAGTTCTGAAGAAGATTGCTGGGGAAACCGAAACTGTAAACTGTAAAAGAGTTTGGTAAATAAAGCATTGTGTAACAGTAGTAAAGTGCATGGATGATTTAATATTATATGATATTATATTAGGGTGCTGGCTTTGGTTCAAAATGTTAGGATATTCAAAACCCTTAGCAATTAGCTTAGCTAATACAAATTTGATAATGCTGATTTCTGGATGCATTTGTCCTAACGAATATTTTTTTTGTGTGAAAGACAATATCCATATTTAGATTGGGTCTTTATTGTCAAGGTAACCTGACATTTGCTGAGTACTCGTGTTTATAATAGTTGCAGAGGCATGGTGGCAGAGTATGCAGTGTGTGCTACATACATAGGTTCCACTTATAAAAAAGTCATCAAGATTCCAGGAAAGGAGGAAATACTTTAAAAAAATATTCATTAATTATATAAAAATATATTCCATTTCTGTTTAAATGTTGCTTATAGATTTGTCTTAAACAAATTACTTATAATCATTTATTTGTTATTGTTCCTTAAAATCTTCTTTCATTCTGACCCTAGTTCTAACAGGTAGTTTAGCACAAATAAGTAATATCTTTAACTTGATGGTGTGCATTTGAATCTTGTTCAAACTGGCATTTGCTCTAAAAATATAAAAGAAAACCTGATGCAGTTTTTTAACCTTATTCTGTATTCTGCTGTTACAGACTAAATACTGTATTCATATTAAGAGTCATAGATCACATGACCCTATCTCTTAAGCTTGTAAGTTATAAACAATGAGGTTTGCCAATTCCTCTACAAGCTTTGTGATAAATGCTTAGCCAGAGCCAACACTTAAAATATCTCTGGCAGGAACCCCCCAAACCCCTGACCATGGTTTCATGCTTTGGCACTCCTCAGAGAGGTGCCAGGATAGTTTCAGACAATAGATCTAAAAATACCAACCCAAAGCCAAGCACTTATCTAAAAGTTATCTATTGAGTGGAAAATCTAAAATTTTCAGACATCTACAAAACCCAGCTATCCAACTCAAATAGCTATATGCGGTTGATAGATCTTCAGCCATACCATATATTAGTAGTCTTAGCAATACCACTAATCAAAGAAGCATCAGTTATAGGTTTCGTAATTAGAATAGGACGATGAAGTGTAGTGCACCAGTAATAACATAATAACAAGAATGAAAAGTAAATTTGAATTAAGATTTTAAGGTTAGTTATTCATTCTTGTCTTATACATTTAATATAATATATCTCTTATTTTTTAATTTTGTTAATCTGTCATGAAATTTTAAACTTTCATACTTTGGATATTTCACTAAAATAATTAGTATACATATTTTTAATAATTCAACTTTTTTTTTAATACACCAGACAAAAATTTTCACATACATATTATAAAAACCATTAAAAACCAGTCAACACTTAGACAATCCCAATATAGATAATAATCAAGAATTTCAAACTGTTGTCAAGGCAACCCCCTTTTAGCAATAGAGGTGGAATCCCACCTCTATTAATGGTCTCATATATTTATATAGACACTAAAAATTGCGAAAAAAAAGCATTTAAAAAATGGCGCAGAAACAATTCAAATTAGTTCATTTATTCAGTTTCAACAAATGCAGGTTATTGCCTTTGTTGCAAACTTTACAATTTCAAACATAATAAATTGTTTCAGGTATTTAATGACAGGCAACTTCTTGCAATTTTCCTGAAATACCATGAGAAAAATTTAAATCATTTGCAATTAATTACTTCTTTAGAAAATAAAACTAGGATTAATCATTTGCAACAAACAGTTTTAGAAAAAATGAATTGTTGGTAAATGAATAGTTTTACAGTATAATTTGTAAACAAACAAATTCTAGCTCTTCATTATAAAAGTAATAAATTTTAGATCACAACTATGACAATTTTGTAAAATGTATTTAAATGTTTAGAAAACTTTGATCCTTTTATATCAGAGCACATGTGATATGGAGTTAATTTTCCTGACTTTAAAAATATGCCCTTCTATTTAGTAGATAAAATTCAAAATAGAATACTCACCTTCACAGAGGCAAAACTCCCCATACAATAGTGCCACAGTACAAGCCAGAGTAATCAATGGATTCAGGAAGGTTTGTGCATAAAATCATTATCTAGTGCCTATTCATCTAATATCCCCAGACTAGTTTCTAGCTTGTGGCTTTCATCAGTGAGGAGTCTTGGATTTGAGAGTACTGCAGCCAGATCTTAGGATCTGATACAACCTTCCAGAAGCCACCATTTACTTTTTTTAACTAGCTATAAAGCATTGAATCCAGAATGAAAGCACAATAATGTTTTCAAGTTAAGCTCATTAGCTTGTCTAGTTGTATAGATCTGAACTCAGTTTAGTATCTATACTTTTTGGTGTTTTTGGTTATTTAATAACCACAGACATCATAATCCTATTGGGCAAGAAACTAGGGATATTACATGTGTAGGCACTAGATAGAAATTTTATGCATAAACATGCCTGAATTCATTGAATACTATGGCTTGCACTGTGGCACTATTGTATGGAGAGTTTTGCCTCTGTGAAAAACAGTTAAGCATAAAGAATGGTGAACATGTAATGTTTGATGGTTTAATACTCACCTTATTGTTAATCTGTGCTATAATATTTTTGAACTATTTTCGATTGTACCCCAGATGCATCACATACTGAAAAAATGAATGTGAAATCAGATTAATTCATTTCAATTCAGGATATAAAAGTGTTAAAATACACCAATACTTTTTTAACATTTTTTTCGATTTAGATTCTATGGCAGCTGAATTGACAACATTTCTTACTGATTGACTTAAGAAATCAAATTTAGATATAAATGCTAGTGGCTCTGATATCTGGAGCAAAAATATAGGTATACAAAAAGAATTTTAGTTTCAAACCCTAATGCATTTTATGTTCCATGTTCAAATCATAGTGCAAACCAGATAGTTAATAACACTGCAAATACCGATCATGAAACTATTTGTTTCTTTAATATAGTTCAAGAGTTATATAAATATTTGTCTTCTTTTGTTTATTGCTGAAATATTTTAACTACTCATATAACTGATTTAACATCAACACTATTATCTGAAAAATGATTGTCAAGAAGAACTGATGCCCACAATCTCTTTATAAATATTTACCTGAAATGTATCATGCTTTATTTGCCATATGTAATGCCTCTTCAAAGTTGGACAAACAATTTAACTATCAGGTAAAATGTCCAGATGATAAAATTGCAATATTTACATCTATTTGTTGTATTAGAGTTTGGTATGACATTTTAAACAAAGTGAATTTTGTTAGCAAAATACTGCAGTCTTCACCTATGAATTTTGTCCTTGCTTTAGATGCATCGAATGACCTAAGTCAATTTTTAAATGGTTGGATAAAACTTTCAAAGTAATTTTAGAAAACTCAAAATTAATTGCAACAAAATTTGACACAGAATCTGTACTTTAAATAGTAGATCACTAAGCCAATGTAAAAAGATGATGCAATTTCACTACAAACATGAAAATGAAATATGGTAGATAGTGAATTTGCATTTAAAGTAAAAAAAAAAATTCTGCATAATAGATCAAACATTATATATAATTTTTGCTGGAAAGGTTTAGTTTATTTAAAGAATATATGAATTCATTTCAGGTTTTGTATTTGTTAAGTACTTTACAAGAGAAGAAATATTTACTATATTGTTGTTAAAAGTTATAACAAAAATGAACACATGAAAATGATTCAGATAAACATCACATGATCACCATTTCTTATGCTTGCTCTTAACTGTTATTAAAACAGACAAAACTTTTTATACGTATTGCCACTCAGTGCAAGCCAGAGTAATCAATGGATGCCAGAAGGCTTGTGCATAAAATCCCCATCTAGTGCCTACTCATACAATATCCCCAAACTAGTTTCTGGCTTGTGGCCTTCATCAGTGAGGAGCCTTGGATCTGAGAGCACTGCATCTAGATCTTAGGATCTAAGGCAATATGTATAGAGAGGTTTACCTGTTTTAATAATAGTTAAGAGCAGGTGTAAGAAATGGTGATAATGTGAGGTTCATTGGCTTAAAACCAATCCTGCCCAATAGGATAGTGATGGCTATGGTTATTAAAGATCCAAAGACACCAAAATGTATGGGTACTGAACCGAGTTCAGACCTATATGACTACATAAGATGATGAGCTTGTATTGAAAATATTAAAGTGTTTTCAATTTAAGTCTCATAGTTTTGTAGTTAAATAGAGTTAAAAGGTGGCTGCTGGAAGGTTGCATTAGATCCTAAGATATAGGTGCAGTGCTCTCAGATCCAAAGCTCCTCAGTGACGAAGGCCACAAGCCAGAAACTAGTCTGGGGATATTGGATGAGTAGGCACTAGATGGGGATTTTATGCATAAGCCTTCTGGCATTCATTGATTACTCTGGTTGGCACAGGATGGCACTACTGTATGGAAAGTTTTGCCTGTTTAATTTAAGTTAATTTTATTGGTATTTGTGAGTTTTCCAATAAACCAAGAAGGCATCTCATATTTTTAATAAATCTACAGTTTTAGGGTTTCCAAAATATGTTTATAAAAAATGCCTACTAGGAAATATTGTATTTAATATTTCCATTTTATTTTTTATTATTGTTACTTTTAAAAAAATGAAATCACTGTGGAAAAATTAATTACATTATTTACAGTTTATTTATTTATTTTGGATTAACTTAATAACAGAAAAAATGGAAAAAATATATAAATATAATATTTACACTGTATTGCTGTTTGCATCATGCAATCATATCATGACTATTAGGGCATATTTTTCGGGGGGGGGGGCAGGATCCTGTACCTTTGGATAGTCCAGTGCATCATGTTTTGTGTCAGGAAGGTTTTATCATTCAGACAATTAAAAAAAAAAAAAAATTGCAGTCAAAAAGAAACATGCTGAATTGAACCAATTCTCCACGTTATAATATAAGTAAAAAAAAAAAATTAATAAAGCTTCTTAATGAAATTTATCAAAATAGATTCATTTTATAAAAGTTAGTAATCGATTTATTAATTTTATTTTAAGTTAACAACTAACATATCTTTAGTAGATTGTAGGCCCTCGAAATTATATTTATTAAAAATATAGGCTGCCATCTTGGATTACAAAAAAACTCACAAGTACTGTTTTATTAGGATTACAAAAAAACTCACAAGTATTGTTTTATTATTTGTGCCATAACGTGGTCCAAAATAGAAAACTATCTAGATAAGTAATACTCACCATTAAAAAAAAAAAAAAAATTGCAGTCAAAAAGAAACATGCTGAATTGAACCAATTCTCCACGTTATAATATAAGTAAAAAAAAAAAATTAATAAAGCTTCTTAATGAAATTTATCAAAATAGATTCATTTTATAAAAGTTAGCAATCGATTTATTAATTTTATTTTAAGTTAACAACTAACATATCTTTAGTAGATTGTAGGCGCTCGAAATTATATTTATTAAAAATATAGGCTGCCATCTTGGATTACAAAAAAACTCACAAGTACTGTTTTATTAGGATTACAAAAAAACTCACAAGTACTGTTTTATTATTTGTGCCATAACGTGGTCCAAAATAGAAAACTATCTAGATAAGTAATACTCACCATTCTATCTCATATCACTGATACACTTGAACACATATATGTCGAAAAGATAAATAATCACCAATATATACATATTTCATGCTAAACCAGCAATCATCAGTTGGTTCAAATTATCATCTCAACACATATATGCAATAAGTACTCAGATATATATATATATTAAGATAGCCAATCTTCATACCCTAATGGTCAGGCTTCAATCCACTCCGCACTCCAACTCTTCAACCGTCCATCCAATTAAAAATCTGATGATGGAACGCTCAAAGGCCACGCTGTGTTCAAGTGTATCAGTGATATGAGATAGAGTGGTGAGTGGTGGGTCGTGTGAAAGTCTGTGCTCATATATCCTATATATTACATATATTGATACAGGTATATAATAAGCCTGTATTTCAGTTACTAGATAACTAATTTTAACGTAAATTTTTTAACAAACGAATATAAAATCCTTTTTTTTTTTTTTTCTAAAAATAGATTTTACGTTCAATTATATTAATTCTAAAATTGCTCATTTGTCATTATGCTACGATCTTTTGAATTATTTAGCTTACATTATAAAGAATATTTCAATTTTGTATAATGATATAATTTTTTAATCTAGTAATTTTATTCGACTGTACATATAGTAGCTTTTTTTTTAAAAAAAAAAAAACATTTAAAAATAATGTTTCCTTTTTATATTTAAGTGCATGATTAGATAAATTATTAAATAATTGAAACACACAGGCTTATTATATACCTGTATCTATATATGTAATATATAGGGTATATGAGCACAGACTTTCGCACGACCCACCACTCTCCACACTATCTCATAATACTGATACACTTGAACACATATATGTTGAAAAGATAAATTAATCACCAATATACGTATTTCATGATAAACCAGAAATCATCAGTTCGTCCAGATTACCATCTCTACACATATATGTTATAAGTGCTCAGATATATATTAAGATAGCCAAACCTCATACTTTAATGGACAGACTTCAATCTAATTCACACTCCAACTCTTAATATATATCTGAGCACTTATAGTATATATGTGTAGAAATGGTAATCTGGACCAACTGATGATTGCTGGTTTAGCATGAAATACGTATATTGGTGATTATTTATCTTTTCAACATATATGTGTTCAAGTGTATCAGTGTTATGAGATAGTGTGGAGAGTGGTGGGTCGTGTGAAAGTCTGTGCTCATATACCCTATATATTACATAAATTATTAAACGAAACTTATACAATCACATGCACGCATTCACACATTAAACACCGCATATATATGCGCGTGTGTTTATACAGTTTATATTAAAGTATTAACATACCGTTTTACTAACCCATTTCATTTACAGTTTATTAGTTTTACCTTGTTTTTAGTGTTTATGTTTTCTCTTTATTTAATTACTGCTACTATTGTAACCACAAAGAACATATTAAACTCTCACCAACAGTTGACATTTCATTTTGTTATTTGTACATCATTTTCATTTAAATTAATGAAACATTACGGAAGAAAATATTAAACCTTTGATCAACGCTTGCTTGTCAAAATTATTGCGAAAGTAAATCTTGATTGGAGAGAAAACTTATTTTATGTCATTCATAAAAAGTAAAATCCAGTCATTTTATTATTTTGCGAAAAAAAAAAATCTTAACTTTTATTATTTCATTTTAGAGCTAACTATAAACAAAGACAACTTGACGGTGATGTTTTTATTCATATGAAGTCTAATAATTTACAGTTGCAAAATGTGATTTTAATAAATTATCAAATAAGTAATATTTTTAATGAGTGGAAATAATGACAATACTACATAGCAACAACTAATTCATTTCTTTCAAACGATGAAAAAACGCTATTTCTTTTAAATTTCTATTATAATTAAAACCAAATTAAAAGTAAGATTTGTAAATTGTTACCGAATAATATCTCTTATAGTTTGTTTTGATTTCCATGTATACAATTATCTACAGATAAACATTTTACCTTTTTTTAATAAGATTTTACTTCATTTAATCATTTATAAAGAACTTTAACACAAGTAAATTAATCATCATTTTTGTCTTTTTATTGTTTTTCTCATTATCTTCACTCGCATTAGCCCAGAGCCTCATTTTTGTGAGTCGCTCATGCCATGGTCAATTCTCTACAATAAATACAGCAATGGGGTTCTGTTTTTGCAAATTACACTTCTGAATCAATAATGATGATGATGAAAATAGTTTCATTATGCATAATTTAAAACTACAGTAACCAAAGTATTTTGATAAAAAAAAATTAAAAAATCCATTTAGTCAATTAAAGTGGCATATTATCACTTTTCTCCTACTTTTATTTGAAAGACTTTAGTGAGAGCTTTGGTCATATTTGCAACATATTATTTATAGAATTGAACTTTAATTCTATATCATATATTGTTAAATTTTACATTATTTATTATGAATATAAGCTTACAAACAAAAAACATTATAAAAGTTAAGATTTTAAGTTCGCAAAATAGAAAAATGAAATAATAACAACAATCATGTTATTCGCATATTGGATGAAATATATTTTATTTAAATTTTAGTTTTAAAATAAAAGGAAATTTAGTTCAGACATCATAAAAAAATCAAAATACATTTCAAAAGTACTAATTACTTTTACTATTAATAAAACGTCACAAAAATGATTTAGTAATAATTATGAAAGCAATCCTTATTGGCCAGCTAAAAACAATCTGCCTTTACTGACTAGTAGTAATGCTAGCATAAAAAGTAAATTTACACCTGTAGATTTTCGGATATCAAATTTATTTAAGTCTATGCTTTAATCAACTGAGATTTGATGAAATACCTCAGTTTGTTAGGGCATAGCCTTAAAATTTGGTATGCAAGAATCCAAAGGTGTAAATTTGACTCTTATGCTAAGATTGTTACTGGTCAGGCCAAAAAAACCTGAAGAATGAATATCACTCAAAATGTTATATAATCTGCAAACTCTTTTTCACAACCTATCTTCTTAAAACAGACACTTTCAAATAAAATCTAATTACAAATACTTAATATATGCTGCATAAATAAGCTTAAATATGTAAGTAAATTATTTAAAATTACAATTTTTCTTTTTTTGAAATACTAAAAACTTAATCTCAGAATTGCCTTAAGGTAAATAATCTACCAATCATTGATGCTAATTGTTTCTTTGTATTATGGTACAAACAATCAAGTAATGTCAGCTTGCTTTCAGATTCAAATTTATATATTCTTATGAGATCTATATCATACTGGCATTGTTAGTTGCATTTTAAAATTAAATCAGTAATTAAATGTTATAGAAAGCTGCAAAATAGTGAAGAAAAGCTAAGTAACACCAAGCATCAAAAACACCTGAAAATGAATGATTTTGTATCTAGAAGAAGAATCCAGTTAAATGAACTTGTTATACTTTATAATGTTACTGGATAGAAGTTTAAAGATAGAGATTTAGTTTTTAGTATAAGTATAGCAGCAATCTCAGGATTAGGATATCAACACATCTGGATAACCTGGATTAACCTGGAATTTTAATCAAATATCTAATAATAAATTGATCTTTATTTACCATCTAATGATTGATTGGCCAGATGAATTAAACATTCTCAACTATCTCAAGAAAAAATTATAAATTTTATCTATATTTTATCATAGTCTTTGCAAAAAGATAAACTAATGCTCTCTTCGCAAATAAGGTTCTTGAAAATAAAAGTTTTGCATTAAGTATGTAATCTGTAGGAATATGACACTCTATAATGACTGCAGCAGTTGACATCTGGATAACCCACATTAATCTTGGGTATTTACATCTAATTTACTAATAAATAATTAAATGAATAGATGAATTGACTATGGATTTTTAATTTAAAAAATCTAACTTATGAAAAAATTCCAATGAACTCTCAGGATTCAAATTTCAAGTTAAAGCAGACCAAAATGATGTCTTAACCAATCAGTATAGGATAGATAAATTTTTGAAAATTACTTCTTTCTCATAAATCTTTAAGCATATTTCTGAATTATTTAATAATAAAAATATAAAAATATTATATATATTATCATTAAAATTAGTTAACACTTAAACAATCCTAATATCAATAACAATCAGCATTCTCAATCTGTTGTCAAGGCAACCTTATTGTAACAATAAAGATTGAATCTCATCTTTATCCTAATATCAGTAACAATCTCAATCTGTTGTCAAGGCAACCTTATTTTAACAATAAAGATGGAATCTCATCTTTATTGATGGTACAAAATATTTATATAGACACTGAAGATTGCAATTGATAGAAATTGATGCAAAGAAGTTTAAATAGACCTCCTTAAACAGGGAATTGTAACCTGTTTTGAATGCAGATTAATAGTCAATTATATAACCTTACAAACAGCAATTAGAATTTTAAAAATTGCATCCAAAGCATTATTTGAATAATAAATGTGATAATGCTTAAGTCTAAATTTATAGGCAATCATTAAAATCAGTCAATACTTAGACACTCCCAATATCAATAACAATGAACAACCTCAACCTTTTGTCAAGGCAACCTGTATATGAGTTAATTTTCTTTTGGTGAATAAGTTGAAAAAGTAAGTAGTAGATTAGGAAGGTGAGTAATTTGAAGAATTTTTATGAATCTTGATACAGTCATCCATTTTTGTAGAAGTTTTAAAATTTGGTGAAATAATGTTTTAGGTTCTTTATGTAGAGAAATAGTTTACAGTTATTGATTATTAAAAAAATTTCATTTATTGGGCAACATTTTCATTGATTTTTCCCTTTGTTTGTATCTGTAATTCAAATTTGCATATGCTTTTTATACAATTAACATAAGAGAGATATGATTATGCTGAACTTCACCAAAAGTTCACTCAGCTTTAGATTATAAAAAAAAAAGAAATGACAACATTATGTAAATGAGCAACCATATGCAAATTTGAACAGTATTTTGAATAATTTCAAAAAGTAATATGTTTAAACTTACATTTCTAGTTATAAGTGTTTCAAGCATTAATCAAAAGCAAAGAGCTATAATTTATTGCTAAGAATATATTAAACACTATACATCACATGACCACCATTTTTCTGGCATTCATTGATTACTCTGGCTTGCCCTGAGTGGCACTATTGTATGGAGAGTTTTGCCTGTTTTAATATATTAAACACTTTTTCATAATTTCTGATATTCACTTCTCAAATTCAAGAATGGTCGAATATTAAAGTCTAATTATATTTAATTATTGAAAATATTTCTGACTAGATGTCATTATGAGGTGATGCATTATCTTGGGTAAAAATAATATTTTTCTTTCAGAAACTTTTAATTGATTAAGCATCCCACATGGTTTGGCCAGTAGACCATCTGACTTGCGATTGGAAGATCCTAGTATTCATTTTTGGCACTCATGTTTCTTATGAATTCTTGAGCAATAAGGCCTATATATATTTTATTTGATTAAGGAGTATTTATAATATACTTTTGTATTCAATAATATTAATTTTCTGAAGATGTCTATATATATTGTAGAAATCTGTTAGAAGAAATGACAAAATTAATGCTGTCACTATGGCAATATAGATTGTTAGTTTATTTTGTATCCTGTTAAAGTATTGAGGAATTATACAATAAATTATGGCAAATGAAGAAAATGTAGTCCCAATATGCTCCTTTATTGTTCACACATTACATGATAAATGGTACTTAATCTCTAACATCACTATTAATGCTCATTCTTAAGAAATCTGTATGTGTTAAGAAAGGAAAGAAAATAATTATTGTTTTTGGTTAACAAATTATTAGTTCAGTACCATAAGGTATCGATATAAATATAGATTTATTATTCATGTTAACATAACCCTTACTTTATTTTTCTTTTGTATACCCCCACTCCTCTCCATTTTTAAAAAAAAAGATATATAAATCATCCCATATATCTTTTTATAATATATATATATTTACTGCATACAAATGTTAATATGCCTAGAAAAGTGAGTTATTCATTCTTTTTCAGTTATTTGTTGGCTTAGTGCACTTTTATATATAGTAAATATATAAATCTAAACTAGAGATTATAATAAATTAAATGATGCTTAATAATGCTAATTTATTATGAGACTTGACTTTAGAACTTAATAGTAGCTAGTATAATTTATTATATAAATATTTATACAGTGTGGAATGCAGCAATAACTGTTTTACTTTAAACATTATTTAAGGCTTTATATGTACATATATATTAAACACCCCAGATTAGATATCGATTTTGGTACCAAACTTCTTATGAATTGCTGAGCAATAAAACCCATATGTCTTTTATTTGGTTGTATATTGAGATATTATTTTATATAGTGCTATGTTTTTATATTGTAATAGTGATGTTAGAGATTGAGCCAATGCACATGCACTTTAAAGATAAATTATAAATGAATACTCTCACTTTTCCAGACACAAGATATAGTTTTTTTTAGAAAAGATGGTATGCTTAACATCTTCACCCTCTCATTTTCATACGCTTATGATTTGCCCATACATAAATGTTTGGATCAAAAGGATGGGTGGATTCATTCCATCTTTTCTAAAAAAAAACTATATCTTGTGTCTGGAAAAGTGAGAATATTCATTTATAATTTATCTTTAAAGCACATGTGCATTGGCTTGATTGTGTATTATAATATGAGTTGGTATTCTATGATATTAAATTTGGATGGATCATTGTACTGCAAACATTTCTTAATGTTGATTTTATCTGGAATAAGTTTTTTAATATTTGAATGGATTTATTACAAACTTTCATAATATTTTATTCTACTTCAAATATTTACTTTTAAATACTTGGATAAACATATTATAGAATATAGCAAAAGGCTGAAAGAGTAATTAATGCCAATTTTATAATTATATTTAATCAAAGACATTATAGTCAAAAGAATTTATATTGTCTATAATTATTATTATAAAGTAAACCTTTTGCGTTTCTGTGAGAGAATAGTTGTAAAATGAAAGTTGAAAACTCTAGTCAAAATAACCTAATGGATATGAGAATAAAGAAATATTAAATAAACTTTCGTTGAAATAACTTTTAAAGTACGTTATAATGATCATCTAGTCCTATCAATGATCTTTAAATAGACTAAGTTGTGTAGAAATCTTTACTAAATGTTTAAAAATATTATAATGAGCATATATTTTAAAGTGAATTTTGAAAGAATTGAAAATCAACTCAGTGGATTACGTAGTTCCTAAAGCAAAAATAAATAAATTAATATATGAGAATTCATCAGGAAATAAATGATATTATAAATATATGAATTATTATACTATATTATGGATAAAAGTGCAAAAATCTGGCTCCTATAAATAACTACTGTTTTAAATGTGTATGTTAACTACGATTTTATACCAATAAACATTTATATTTTGGACAACTTCAGTAGTATTCTACTATGGTTAAGCGTGCATTTTGTTTTGTTTTTTCGTTTAAAATGATGTCTTTTCTTTGGATAATCTACACTACATGGGAGGATAACTGCCAGGATCCCAGTGTACCAAGAAAGAGACAATATATAATTTTTATTATTATTATTATTATATTTATTATCAAATTATATTATATTTGTGTTAATATGTTTTTAGTTAAGAGTTAAAAAATTTTTGACCTATAATTTGGTTTGCTATAATATTGCTTGAGCCTGTATTTTTTATTATAAATCCTGGGGGAGTGTAAGGTATGAAAAGATTTATAGAATATTATTATGCTAATAACTTTAGATCAATATTGTCATGTTTATTTATTTTTCATATTTAGTATTTTATTGCTAAGCTTGGAAGTGTGCGACTTATTTAAAATGTGTATTCTAAAATGAAATGATGCCTACTTCTTAGCTTAAAGAATTTTTTTTTAAGTAAAATTTATTCTTAGTCATATTAGACTAATCGGTTCATGCATCTCTATGTGAGAGAGCAACTGATCTCTGTTTGTGGAGGTGACTGTAGTTTTTACCACCTCAATGGGCTGAGATGGAGTATAGCTCTCTCACAATTAAATAATTTTTATCTGAAAGTATTTTTAGGAGATTGAGGGCTTGATCCCAGCTCCAATATTTCTTTCATTGCTTTATAAGAAAAGTATTTTGTAGTTGTAGTGTGCAGTGTTTTAAGCATGTCTCGTATATCTGCAGAGACAAGTTCCTCACATAATTTATAGCCTCATGAAGAAGGCAATTCTTAGGTCTATGCTAGCACCAAGATGTTATTATTAAGCCAATAAACATCACATGATCACCAATATGTATAGAGAGTATAGTGGCAATACATATATAGAGTTTGGTCCGTTTTAATAAAAATTATTAACTTATTTTCTCTTACGAAAGCATCATTTTATCATCACCCAGGAGTGTATGATAATTTTGTGTTTATTGCTTGTTAGGTCATTGCATACTAATAAAAAGTAGTTACTTGTTTAGGGACTGAATATAATATCATATTCATAAATTGGTGTATGGAATAGTTAAGCTTTGCTTTAACTTGTGTGAGAACCAATATTTTTTCTAAATTTATGTTTACAAATTTGAATTCAGGCAAGCCGTATACATCATATCAGGTTCATGAAGAAGCAAGTCATTGTTGGACTGGTGTTGGGCTATAGCAGTAGATACATGTATGTGTGCATTGATATAGTTATTAAAACATATCAGACAATTATAAGATATAATTTGAATACTAAGTTATGGGATATAATAGTCCACAAAATGCATATAAACTCAAATAGTAGCAGTCAAATTAAATTTTATTACATTTAAGATACAAGTTCCTTAAGTAACATAATTTTAGTATGTTCAAATTATAAATGTCTTAATAAACTGAGTAAATATTATAGTAAAAATTTTATGAGCTTTAAGCTAATTAATGCGGTTAGCAGTAGTTATATTTTACATAATGTTGCTGAAGCACCACTTCAGATTTAACCAAATAAATATTAAATAATGTATTATGGGTCAAAAGAATTAGAAATCAGTTTATAATGTAGATTCGTCTGAAAGATACTTGTATTAAAGGTTATTACTGGGACAAGCTATGTATTAGTGTCACTAAGTTTATACAAGTCTGTAATTGTAGCCAGTGCAGATCCCCTATTGTGAATAATTTTAATTATTTTATACTTTTCTTAATTTGGGATTACTACAATATTGACTTGGATTGTAGTCTTTTCCTTTTTATATAATTGTTGAATAAATATTTGTTGTTTTTAAAATTTGAACTTGTGTCTGGTGTCTTAATGTTTTGGGTGTCCAGAGCCTCACAATATCAGAACATCACAATATTAGAATTTCATAGTATTGACAAACTGATAACATTCATAAATTTATTAGTCATTAATACTCGAGGTATAATTTAAAAGAATTAATAGAAATCTCATATTTCTAGTACATATTGGCCATGAAATATCTTCATTGATTTTTACTGCTAAAGTTATCATTTTCACTTGTTAAGATTTAATATATAGGGTATATGAGCACAGACTTTCAGATGACCCATCACTCTCCACTCTATCTAATAATACTGATACACTCAAGCACATATATGCTGAAAAGATAAATAATCACCAATATATGCATTTCATGCTAAACCAGCAATCATCAGTTGGTCCAGATTATCATCTCCCACACATATATACTATAAGTGCTCAGATATATATTAAGATAGACAATCTTCATATTTTAATGGACAGGCTCCAATCTACTACACACTCCAACTCTTCAACCATCCATCCAATTGAAAATCTGATGATGGAATGCTCAAAGACCACCCTGAGGCCGAGATCCTACATGTCGGGTTCAGATTGACCTTAGGTCAACATGGGTGTGACAAGAATCTCGGCCTCAGGGTGGCCTGCGAGCATTCCATCAACAGATTTTCAATTGGATGGATAGTTGAAGAGTTGGAGTGTGTAGTAGATTGAAGCCTGTCCATTAAAATATGAAGATTGTCTATCTTAATATATATCCGAGCACTTATGGTATATAGGTGTGGGAGATGATAATCTGGACTAACTGATGATTGCTGGTTTAGCATGAAATACATATATTGGTGATTATTTATCTTTTCAGCATATATGTTCTTGAGAGTATCAGTGTTATTAGATAGAGTGGAGAGTGATGGGTCATCTGAAAGTCTGTGCTCATATACCCTATATATTACATATATAGACACAGGTATAGAATAAGTCTGTGTTTCAGTTATTACTTGTTAAGATTTGAAGATTTAAATTAATGGCATATATGTTAAAATTGTAATAACCACTCGGAAAACCGGTAAGAGAATGGTTTAATTATAAAATTAATATTTATTAGTTCAATTCATTGCACTTTGACTAATATTACGAGTGGACATAAAATCCCTTCTTCACTCTTGATATTTTGATGCCTTCCCAGTTGATCAAACTATATTCAAAATTTATTATAATACGTATTAGTTAGCATAGCATATTTATCATTGTTATCAGTATGACTCCTACTATTAGCTTTAGCGAGAGGAGAGATTAGCTTTAAGTAAGCATATGTCTATTCAATTTGCATTTGCTGGGATAGTATCCAAGGGTCTGCAATGAATTGGAAAGTGATTGAGTGTTGCACTTCACTACAGATCAAAATCCTGAGAACAAGAGTATTTACAAGTCTAAGATTTTAAGGAACAAAATTACCATTATTAGAGTGTTAGATAATACAGAGTGGTTGAGTTGAGAAATGGTACATTCCACTTCTGTATTCATATGTGATATCGCATCGAAGAGTTATAATTTGGGAGATGGGATGGAGGACATAAACATTAATATTTAAGATTAAAATAATTGTAACTGTGGAGGGTTATCGATGTGGAGAATGAAGAGATTATTTGTAAGAAGGAGGGTAGAGTGAAAATTTTTACTTTGTTTTAATTAAGTCATAAGATTTTAATAATTTATATTAGTATAATTTTATGAGTTCTCTGCATGAATTACTGATCAATTTTCATTTGTTACACATGAAAAATAAAGAATAACATTGGAGTGGCCACTTGGGATCATATAGCTTTGTGGGTTTGTGGAGGAAAGTTGCTTATATTTCTAAATAATTTATCATAAATTTATTTGTGTAATAATTACTGAATTCAAAGCTAAGTGCATAATATATTATTTATAATTTTACTAAGGGTATATTTTTTTGGGAAAAAGTTTAATAATTTGCTTCCTCCACAGACTTCCCATTTATTAAGCAATAATGATCTCAGGTGGATACTATATTTGATGCTACAGTTGAAATTTGGAGCCCAGATAAAATACCTATACTACATTAGCATTACAAGCTGTCTCTGTCTTATCTAGTCTTAAAAAAAGTTGAGATTACAATATATTGGGATTAATTTCCAATAGCATATATAATATTACAATTGTGATTTAATATTCTACTATTGTTAATATAATTATCATTTCTAAACTTGTATTTGCTTTGTTTTAATTGTTTAAATACATAATGTTGATCTGAGGTTTTATCAATGTCTATTTCTTAATTATTAAAATACAATTAATTAAAAATAATTATTTATATGTGTGTGTAAATAAAATAAGATATTTGTTTTAGACTTATTAATTTCATGGTTAATTATTTAATTAGATATTCATCTAATTTGATATTTTTAAATTTAAATTTTTTTATATGTGAATATCTGTTTTAGAAATAAAATAATAATTCTGCTAATTATAAACTTATAATTATATATATTTTTTTATGTTTTGATAAGAGTTATTTTCACAGGATTGTCTGTAACTCTTACAATACTTAAGACAGAAATTGGTTCAAATTCCATGGCATCATCATGGATATGAATTAGTGTTTGCACACTTATATTATATAGATCAAATATCTGCTGAATGAAAAGATAATTTGGATATATAGTAAATATAAGAATTAGTAATATGTGCTTTGAATATAATAGCTTTTTATGATATTTCTATTTTTTCTGAATAACAAAACATCATCAGACTGTGATTTAAGTAATAGACATTATAACTATGGTACTATTTTGGAAATGCCATATTTAAAGACTATTACTCAGATTGCTTATATTTTATTATTACTGCTATTTTTTTCTTCATTTAAAATATATTTATTGATATAATTAGCAGGATAATTTTAGGTTAAGTAGTGATCTACTTATATGCCTAAACATAAGAGAGTTATGTCTTCCTAAGTTTGAGTTTTATATTTTGCAGCATAGTAATTATTATTTTAATTTAAAACATTCATTTTTTTAATTTATTGATTATAAATTAACTTCAGATATATCGCTTATATTAGGAGTTCTAAAGAATTATATTGTAATAAGTATTTATTTTATTTTGTTCTCTTAAATTTATATTAATAAATAAGTAGATTCATTTATATATATATTTATTTATTTCAATTAACTATATTTTTATATGAAATATAAAAAATTATATCTTGAACACTTATATTTCAAAAAATATAAACATTGTACCACAT
Organism: Epiperipatus broadwayi; assembly: GCA_028023455.1. Lineage (NCBI taxonomy): Eukaryota > Metazoa > Onychophora > Udeonychophora > Euonychophora > Peripatidae > Epiperipatus > Epiperipatus broadwayi. Next base: position 274,929 of record JAQFVV010000101.1, on the reverse strand, counting down.
ATTTGTATTACGTAAACATATGTTTAGATGAATATCAGTGTGCAATCACCTATTTAAATAGGAAGTTAATGTCAATTGAAAACCTATTGCATAAGATTTTTTGCATGTATTCTAAATGTTTATTTGTCATTTATATACATTTGATTTTTATTTATATCCATTTGTTAATAAATTTTGAACTAATTTAAAACAAGTAAACTTTCTTGGTTGTCATTCAATTTTACAATGCAACTTTATTGATTAATTGTATTTGGCTGAGACAATATTCACTAATTGATTATACAACATAATTCATTTGTAGCTGTTGCAAAAGAATATAGAAAACAAAACCACAGGATGGGTAAGAAAATATAATTACATGTCATTGTCTTTGTATTGAATTTAATGTTTATTATTTGAACAAGTATAGATTTTTTATATAGCAATAAATTAATTGATTTGACATTCTCAAAAATTTAATAAATAGCTTATTGCAATTATTTTATTAATAACAAGTAACAGGTATATTAAAATAGCAGGTATATATGAATTGATTTGCAATTAAATGTTCATATATTTTATTTTAAATCATTATTGATTAAAACAGTCATAAAGATCATAATATTTTTCAGTTATAGAGTTGGTAATAATAATATATTTTATTCTGTTCCAAATTAGTGATTTTCTTTAATTATATTTAAAATTCATTAGTATAGATTGTAAATTTAGTTTAAATATTAAATTTTAATATTAATATTTGATTGTAATAAATCAAACAATCTTTCATATGCTTTGACAATTACAATCAAAAGTTTTAATAACTTAACTCTGCTAAACTAAAGAGAAAATAGATATGATCTTTCAATTGTTTTGGGATAAACATCAAATAAGAATCTTTTTCTATATTGTTTGATTGGATGCTAAAAATGTTAAGATTATTTAATATGGTCGTTTTATTTGTAATATTTTAAGTCAGTGAAAGTGGAAAGATATGTTAGGTTAATTGATTTTTTATTATTATTAAGTATTTAATCTTATTATAATTGACTTAGTTAATAAGAGTATATTGATATTAGTGGAATAGTATAGCTGAGTTAGTATTACATTTGATTTAATTTAGTTGTTATTAGAAATCAATTATTGAGTTATATATTTAGTTAGATATCATTGTTATTGTAAATTTGTAAGATATATTAAAATTATTATTTCATCCATCCATGAATTATTTTAATATGTATCATCATCATCATTAACCATTATCAATCCACTGCAGGATGAAGGTTTCTCCAAGTTCAATCCATCTCCTCCAATCTTTAGCTTCTCCTTTCCACAACACCCCTGCACACTTTCTTATTTCATCCATCCATCTCATATGTGGTCTCTTTCTGGGTCTTTTACAATCTCTTGGAATCCAGTTTAAGATATATATATATATATAATGTTTGTCTTTTGGTGCAAGTTTGTATTATTATAAACAGTGTGTTGATTACAGAGAAATATTCAAATGTATCTATCTAATTCTTTGTCATTATTTTTATTCTATTATAATTTTTTTTATAAAATAAGCATAGGTTCATTATTTATAAGACAATGATACTTGGTTTCATTGCTTTATCTTATTACAAATTCTAGTATAGTTTGAAATAATGATCTTGCTTGTTTTTGTTCATTCTAAATGCTATTTGAATTCATGAGGTTACAACAAAGATTATTATCATTGTGTTATTGAATTCAGTGTTAGATTATTATTCATTGATTGATATTCACTTTAGCTTAGTTTACTGTTTTCGTTATGTTATAAATGATACTACAATCACAGGCATTGATAAATTAGGATCATTATTGCTTAGTTCATATTTTTAATGTTACAAATGATGATCTATACTTAGGCTATGACTCAGGATAATTTTATTCCGTTATCAATGGCGTTTAACGTCAGAGCATATTTTTATTCAGTTGCAAATAGTGACCAATGATTGAACTATATTTTCTTTCAGATTATATTAAAATTTTTATTTCCCATGGTCATTATAGTTATTCAGTTACAAATAGCTTCCAAATTTGTGAAGCACTTTTAAAAAAGTGTACACTCATTTTTATTCTATTACAAATGGCACTGCAATTTGCAGAGCTTCATTAAACCAGGACTATTCTTTCATGGCTTCTATATTTACTCCATTAATATATATATATAATCTTATAATTGAATATTTATAAATACAGTAATTAGAAATATGTAAAGTATGACTAAAAATTTTATCCACTTAGGAGTGCTTTCGACTACTCTTGTAGTCTTTGTCAACTAACACTTTGAAAGGCAAACCTTCCCACAATTCTGAGATCTTAATTATATATATACAACAACCGAGATTGAACAAATGATTTATTCTGCTTTCATGGGATCATAATGTAATTGATTAAAGAGCTCCAAATTTTATGTAGATATGTGTGTGATGTGATATATAAAATTCAGATTATCTTTGGATTTATTATGGTGACAGTGCTTTAGTTTTTGTCATTACATTTCATGCAGTATATTACACAAAACTTCTTAAGATTATTTTATCTCTAGTTCTGACTAAAATAGAGTTGAAACTGAGGCACACACACAAAACAAATAAAATTATCATAATATTTATTTTATTATCTATTTATTTATTTATTTTTTTCATATGTCAAATGCATTGATCAGGAAGCGAACCCAGGCCAACTGCTTGGAAGGCAACTATGCTAACCACTAGGCCATCAACGCTTGACATTTATTAAATAAGGAATTGAAATGCACAATAATTCATGTTTTAAAATCATTTATCTATTTTTATTTGATGAATATTTTATTACAAAAATGCTCATAAATTTTAAAACAAAAAACTAATTACTATAATGATTAATAGTATTTGTTAGATCAATATATTTTAATAAGTTTGTGTTTTTGACTTAACAATCTTTGAAATTATATATTTATTACTTTGTTGTTTTTCTTTATATGGTTTCTATTCATATATATAAACTGTAGTTAAATTCTGCACAAATTATACAGAAAATTCAATAATCTGTGATTTTGGGTTTTAGAAAACTTTCGAGTAACAATATTACTAGTATTTAATAACTTACTCCCAAAAAGGATTCTTATCATAAAATTCAGTCTATTGAATCTTCTCTGAAAAAATATTAATAACAATATATATATAGTTTTCATATTTATAAAGCACGGTGCCATAATTATAACAATTAAAATCTGAAACAATTTTAAATTAGATGTTGGGATTTTTATTTTGTCAATATATAATCATTCCTTTCTTTATTTTTTGATGTATATTTTATCATAAATATGCTCATAAATTTTAAAACAAATAGCTAATTACCATAATTACGCTGTACTATTAGTTAGATCAATACGTTTTAACAAGTTTGTGTTTTTGACTTAACATTCATTGAAATTTTTTTAATGTGTCATTGGTTATGTTTTTGTTATTGGTAATTGAAGGTTGTTTTTTAATTGTAATTGATATCTTGCAATGTTTCATTTTACTTTGATATTAAGAAAACTACATTTGTTTACCTTAATCAATGATATCAAAGGGGAAAAGAAAATTAATTATTTTCAATAAAAATCTATTGATTGTCACTCTTTATTTTAAAATATAAAATAAAAATAAAAATGGAAATGTATAATTAAAAATATTGTAAAAAAAAAAATGTTTAAATAGGAATAAAATGTACTGGTTTTTTTTTAATGTATCTTATAATATAGGGTATATGAGCACAGACTTTCACACTATCTCATAACATGTTGAAAAGACAAATAATCACCAATATACGTATTTCATGCTAAACCAGCAATCATTAGTTGGTCCAGATTACCATCTCTACACATATATGCTATAAGTGCTCAATATATATTAAGATAACCAATCTTTATACTTTAATGGACAGGCTTCAATCTACTCCACATTCCAATTCTTCAACTGTCCATCCAATTGAAAATCTGATGATGGAACGCTCAAAGGCCACTCTAAGGCCGAGATTCTTGTCATTAAGCCAATAGCTTTTTAAAATATTTTGCGAATAAAAATTTAAAACAGTAAGTGATAGTTTATAATTTTATGTTCTTTGATAAAGGGCTAAAAAATTTGAATCAAACCCTCAATTTAGAAAATGAAAAAAAAAATTCATTTTGTCAATTGAATGGGATTGTTGTGGGCAGATATTTATTTTGACACTCAAATATCATTTGACCTTCCAAGCAAATAATCACATCATTATATTTTTTTATACATTATGCTATGAAAACTATATGAAAATCCCCATATGACTATATGAATTCAGACCCATATGACTATATAAGCTATTGATCTTAGATTGAAAATATTATTGTGTTTTCAATTTCATTCTTATAGTTTTGTAGTTAAGAAGAGATAAAAGGTGGATGCTGGGGAGTTGCATTAGATCCTAAGATCTAGGTGCAGTGCTCTCAGATCTAAGGCTTCTCACTGACAAAGGCCACAAGCCAGAAACTAGTCTGGGAATATTGGATGAGTAGGCACTAGATGGGGATTTTATGCACAAGCTTTCTGACATCCATTGATTACTCTAGTCCGAACAGGGTGGCACTACTGTATGGAGAGTTTTGCCTGTTTAATAACATTATAATCTTTGTTTAATGATAAATTTTTATGGAAAAATTTCCAAGTATATGCAAGTTGATAAAAAATTTATCCTGCTTTTGCTGTAAATCTCATTTTCATGTATTGCATGAAGACAATACTTTTTCAATGGAAAGTGATATTTAGTTAACATAGATGCTTAACTAAATTTTAATTATGAACTCAGGCAATTTTTAAACAAAACATCAATAATTATCTTAGATTAATTTCAACATCTGTGTTCAGGAGTAGTAATCACTTTTTTATTTAAGATCCATTAAAGGTAAGTTTGAGTAATTAATTAGCAATAGATAGTAAAATTTAACAAAATTCCTCAAATTATTTTTTAGATATTTTATCTCATCTTGAAGATTCTTTGATTTTTACTTATAGTCTAGAAGCTGCAACCACATTTTCTATTATACCCATACCATTGACCTGCAATTAAAATACCCTGAAGTTTTGAATTCTAACTTACTTGTTTACATATAATTATATACATTTGAAATTAGCAAAACATAAATGTGTTTCTAGAAATGGGTGTATGTGCAAATCCTATCCTTCTTATTGATGAAGATCAAAGCTAGTCTAAGAAAAGGCAGAGACTTATAATAGATGACTATAGAGTGGCATAACAGAAGAAGACACTGTCCTTGATTTAGATGTCTTTCTGGAATAAAATGTAATTTGATAATTAGACAATTCTGTATCCCATCATAGCATATAAATTTCTATATGTGCTAATTTAAATCATGCTTATGATATAATTAATAAAGAATTTCCACACCCTAAAAATAAAATTCCTTTGAAATGTCATGGTATATATGAAATTCCATATGGAGTTTGTTCACAATCATACATTGGACAGACCAATTATAGAATTAATGTAAGAAAGGAAGAACACATTTTGGCAGTTAGAGAAAAATCCATTTCATCAGCCATTTATTCCCATGTAAAATTAATTAACAATGACATCAATTTTAATAAAACATGTATTCTGGAAAAAAAATTGAACAATATAACCAGAGACTGCTAAGAGAAACTATAGAGATTTTTAAAGGCCCAAAAGCATAAATGAGAAGTGTGAAGTAAAGAAATATACAGTATTTGGAAGAAGTTATTGGAGAATAAAATATTTTTTAAAACTTCTAAGCCAATAGATTTTCAGTATGAGGAGAAATAACAAAGTGGAAAATAACAATTTTAAATCTCACAACACACATTCTTATGATTTGAGAAAGAAGCTCTGAGGAAAGTACTTGTTATTTTACTGAAATGTCAGCTATTTAACTATTATATTTTTACTACACAGAAGCTTCTGGAAATACTATAAGTTCATCTTTTATTAGTATTAATATATGTATGTATATAAATATATATGTAATTATATAATTGAATATTTATAAATACAGTAATCAGATATATTTAAAAAATTTTATCCACTTAGGAGTGCTTTCAACTATCCTTGTAGTCGTCAACTAACACTTTGAAAGTCTAACCTTCCCACAATTTTGTGATCTTAATGTTTGCTGCCTGCTTGTTAATTAAGTCATATTTGTATTTGTATATTGGCATAGCTTCTTTTATTTTTATTTTATTTTTTTCAATTTGCAATATTTTAACGCTATTGTAATTGAAGTTAAAACCATAAATACATGAATTATTGTGGTCCTGAAAAACGGATGCTGAAACATTATTATCTACTTTGCAATTTTGATTCAATTTCTGAACACTTTTTAACAACAGCAAGTGCTTTATAAATAAGTGTATTTTTAAACATTCAATTATATAATTATGTATATTACTTTGAAGAAATACAGCATCGAATTATAATATTATATATATATATGCAAATATAGTACTTTTTGGCTTAAACTATGTAAGTTTTGTCTTGCGTTGTTGGCTGAGAGATATCGCAGCCGCCATGCAAGCAAGTGGTTGGTTGCAGACGTGTGTGGGTTCACGTTCCAGCCGATGCTATGACATATGAAAAAAAAAAAAAACTATGTAGGTTTTTATTACTTACCAACATTTCGATGAAATAGTATCCATCTTTGTCAAGGTAATTTACATCATATAACTGTGAAAACATTAAATATTATATACATATACACCACTGCTTAAGTAATATCAGCATTTTATAGAAAGTCATATTTAATGGATATTCAGCAAAAATTAGCCTCATTTTGTTTGAAATTGAAGTTTCAATATTGATAACTATAAAATAAAATTGTATTAATTGTAGATGTAAAAAATTGTTACATTGAACTTTGCATAAATTAATATTTCCATGATGGAATCACAAACAAATTATTTTAATGACATTGAAGTTCCAATGTCTTTGTAAATAATTTAAAGTGAAGATCTATTTCTCTGCGTTTAGAATGACATCTTGGAAAAATTGATGTCCGTCCAACTGTCAATCAGACAAAATGAGTTTGCTCTTTCAACAGTCCAAATGTCAGTTAGAAGAACTTATATAATATTCTATACCATATTTTTTTTTACATTTTGTATTCACAAGATTAAAATGAATGCTTTGTGATTTTATAAGGAAAATGCTAAATTGCATTAATTTGAACGTGGCACTGTTTGTATCTACAATGAATTAAATTTCATTCTCAGTTTTCATTGATTAAATTTGTCTTACATATAATTTCTTAGATTGCAAGTAAACTGAAATTTATTTTGTCTAATTGACAAGTAGATACAAATTTCTGAAAGATATTAATTTTGATTTAAATGGCAAGTTGGAAGATCTTTATTCCCGATAGATTTACATAATATTTAATGCAATAAGGTTTTTAGTATTATACCCACACATACACAAATGTATATATAAAGAAAATATTATTTGTTTTTCTAATGTCAGATCCATCTTTCTTGTTTAAATCTATGCTATATGCTAGAAATAGTTTGGATTTTGGCACATAGAGATCAGAATTATCCAAATACTGATGCTAGATAACACCAACTTACTGCTCTGTCTTTAATTGGTTGTTTGCTTACTTGCATCTTAGTTAAACTCCAGTTAAAAAATATGCAAGAAATAATATTTAACACACATATTTGTATATACTTTGAAATAATTTTAATTTGTCATTTTTCATTCTTATCAAGCTGTGGGGCATATTACAAAGTTATATAATTATTCAGTTATGATTATGAAATATCATAATGAATAAATTCATATATGAGGAGATATCCAAAAATAACAGGAATTATTCTCTGGTAAGTGCACGTTGTCATACATGGCTTCTTCTGCCAAATTCCTTTTGTGAGGATCCTTCTGCATCAATCTGACAAATGACATTATCATGTGAAATTTTAGTGTCACATAGACATTTTTTTAAAAGAGAATTGTGCATATTTGTCAACTTTTGAAAATGGCTGAAAAGTTGGAATCGTGTGAAATTCTGTTTTCTTTTAGAGGAAAAAGTTGGGTTTTGAAGTGATTGGTGTGAAGACTGTTTTGTTTGATATATATGGTATTGTTTAGTTGAATTTTACTTGAAAAAGTCTATTTGTTAATAGATGGAACCATGGTAGGTGGAAGAATTTTAGTAAAGTTTACTTTTTTTTTTGGCTAATATTATGTTATATGGATTTTTATTATAAATATATAATACCATGCTGAAATTTTAAATAGAAGCCAACTTTTAAAATAAGATTGATAAAAAAGATAAATAATTTTATTACACATTTATAAAATAAATATATTTGTAACTAAATAAGGGTTTCAGAAAGAAATATGCTGTTAATAGAAAGCAGTCACCAAGCGTTGTTAGCCGAGAGGTTAGCACAGCCGCCTTGCAAGTAAGCAGTTGGTTGTTGCGGGATCACCTCCCGGCTGATGCCATGACATATGGAAAAAAAAGCAATCTGATATATATTTGAGGCTTTAAAAGAATGGAGCAGAGGTTTTTCCTAATATCTACTTCACATATTCTTATCATTTCAATTGTTACTACTACATGATTATTCATATATAAAAATAAATAGGCTGCTCACTCATATGAATTAGCCTCTATGGTGAGTTTATTGGCTTTTTATCTTTTCATTTAAAATCAAAAAATACCATGGTCTTTCTCAGAGTTTTTAAGTGAAATTTCAGTTGAGTTTTCTTGCAGACAGCATGCATACATGTGTGAATTTTTTTTTTTAAATAAATATTTACAATCAAAAAAAATTCAATTGACTTATTCACAGATGACTGTAAAATTGCTGCTAACTCAGTAGTTGTTATCAAAAGCAGAAAGTGCTAAGAATTTCCTGATTTTGGATACCATTGTTCAATGACAATAATTTAAGGACTTACAACAATATATGACTTTCAACTAAAAGAAACTTTCATAAATGGGGTGAATATTCTAACATTAAATGGAACATTGTAGTTTATAAAGTTAAAGAAAAAACTGAAGAGATAATTCATTTATAAAGTGATGTACTTTATGATAAAGGGACAAATATTTGAGGCACAAGGGAAGTGGAATTCAATATAAATAAAAAGTAAAATGAACCACATTGTAGTTATTGATAGCATATCAGCAAAATGGAAAGATTAGTTATTCAACTTAATGGAAAAAAAACAAAATACATAATTCAGGTTTATGTCCAACAGGTTCTAATTGTGATGAAAAAGAGCATTTTTTATAAGGGTGTACAAACTGTCTTTGATAAATCCAAATAGCAATTTAAAATTATTATGGAAATTAATGCTAGAATTGGTAAATAATGAAAAGGTGAAAGTGTTGTGAGTAAATTTGGTTGCAGTAATAGAAGTGAGAGTAGACACAGATTGGAGTTTGCAGAAAAACTGTATATTATGGATCTTTTTTTTTTTTTTTAGAAAAATTCACACAGAAGCATACAAATGAAAGTACAATAAAATTGAATTATATTTTTATTAATAAAAAAATATGTATTTCAAGACTATGTTGTTCTTAGTAGATTCAATACATAGAGGAAAATCTCTCCATACAGTAGCGTCACTCAATGCAAGCCAGAGTAATCAATGGATGCAGGAAGGTTTGGGCACTAAATAGGAATTTTATGCACTAACCTTCCTGCCATTGATTACTCTGGCTCTCACTGAAGGGCGCCACTGTGTGGATAGTTTTGCCTATGTGAAAAACAGTTTGTGTAAGTATAAAGAATGATGATCATGTGACATTTGATGGTTTAGATTCAATACAGAAAGTGATAATCTATTTGCGAGAAGTAGAGCATATATTAATACAAAACTAGAGAAAGGAAACTGTCAAGAAGATCAGTATTAATAGTTGATAATCCTAATCTTCAGAAACACTCCATTTAATTTAAATCAGAATTTGCAAATCTTTTACAAATCTTAACAGATTTTGGGGTTGGCACATATTTTACTGAAATTAATAGGAAGAAAAGTTACACTTTATTAAGAACAGCAAGAAAGATTTCTGGAGCAAATAACTTAGCAATGAGAAAGTTTTTATGATACCTAAGAATATTTGAATGAAAGAAGGAATGTGAAAATTTGTAAACATGATCCATTAAGAAATGAATATGTAGCGTTTAGTAAAATAAAGTTAATAATGATATAAGGAATTTATTATTGTAAATTGTCTAGAAAAGATATAGAAGAAAATAAAAATCTTAAAAGAGTAAAGCAACATCTTGGAATTAGAAGAAAAATTATTTCTGCAATAAGATGAAAAAAGAGAGAGATGATATTATAAAATGTGTCAAAGATTTCTATAAAGAATTATATAGTAATAAAAACCCAAAAAACTATCCTGTATTTATTATATCTTCTGAATTGTAAGATATGAGAGGTGATTAAATCTATGAAACAGGGGAAAACACCAGGAAATGATGAATTTATTTTTCATATAAAATGATCAGTAAACATCACATGATCACTATCTCTTATACTAGCACATAATTGTTTTAATTTCATTCTCATAGTTTTGTAGTTAAGTAGAGATAAAAGGTGACTCTTAAGATCTAGGTGCAGTGCTCTCAGATCCAAGGCTCCTCACTGATGAAGCCAAGAAGCCAGAAACTAGTCTGGAGATATTGGATGAGTAGGTACTAGATTGGGATTTTATGCACAAGCCTTCTGGCATCCATTGATTATTCTGGTTGACACAGGGTGGTACTACTGTATGGAGAGTTTTGCTTGGTTTAAAATGATCAGGTAAAAAAAAATTATTGACAAAGTTATGTACCAAATGTTAAAATGATAAAGATATAGCAGATGATTAGAAGAATGCAATAGTAATAATATTGGTATATAAAAAAATGATAAAGAAAATATTAGAAATTATTGATCTATCAGTCTTTTGTCACTTCTATATAAAATCTTTACCAAAATAATTTCCACTCATTTAAAGAAAATTTTAAATTTTAACCAATTAAAAAACATCATAGATTTGAAAGTGGTTTTAACAGCATAGGTCACATCAACTGATAGAAATTATGGAAAGCTCTAAATTGTTAGACTATGAAAAGTCATTTGATTCTTTAAGCATTTATAGGCTTTGAACATTCCATCATCAAATTTTCAATGTAATGGATGGCGGAAGAGTTGCGGGTTGAAGTAGTTTGAAACCTGTCCATTAAAGTATGAAGATTGACTATCTTAATATAAAGCTGAGCACTGATTGTATATATATATGTGGAGATAGTAATCTGGACCAACAGATTATTGTTGGTTTAGCATGAAATACATATATTGGTAATTATTTATCTTTTCAATATGTGGGTGGTCAGATGGCTCAGCAATATGAGATGACATGGAGAGTTGAGAGTGTGAAAATCTGAGTTTGAATCCCTTATATATTACAGTATATATGCACAAGTGTCTGTAAGCCTGCTCAGTGCATTAAATTATACAATGATTATAGAATTGGAACATCAAAATATAGACCCAGGATATCGCCATATTCTGGAAAATATTTAGACAATGCAAAAGTAATGAATGAATTATATGAGCATACTAAAAAGATTAATGTCAAGAAAGATGTATGACAGGTTGTTTCTAAATCTCCAAACTTTATACAACTGCTTTACAAGAAGTGTATATCAAAATGAAAAGTTATGGGAATAAAAAGTAAATGGGGATTGTTTAAGTCATTTAGATTTTGAGGATAATGTTATTGTTGTTAAAAATGTTATTTCAAAGCTTCAGAAAACATTGCAAACAATACCAGATAAAAGATAGAAAATAGAACTATAAAATAAATGCTAAAAAATCTAAAATAATTGATTGATGGATTTTCTCAGAAGAAAAAACATTCTCATTCATAACCATGATTTGGAAGAGGTTAACAATTCTAAAAAATAAGATAGATTACCAATACAGATTGTAACATAATGGATGTTATTATTCATAGCGATCAACTTGAATTGAATGCTTTCAGTAGTTTTTGAAAAGGAAAGTTATTAATGAATGTGAATTTTGAACTTGTATTCTTAGCAGAAAAGCAGTAGATAGAGTTAGAATACTTACCAAATCACAATGTAAGTGAGAGTAATAAGAAGTGATTAAAAATGAAATACATAGGTGAAATAACAACCAGATACTGATGTTATCAAAAAAATTAAGAGACTGCAATGGAATTGGACTGGATATATTCCTAGAAGAGATGATAATTGATGGATGGTTGAAATTTTAATTTGGATCCCAAAAGATTGTAAAAGATCTAGATGATGCGCTATATGAGATGGATGGGTAACTTTAAAAAATCTGCTGGAATATTGTAGAGATGAGAAGCTTGGAATCACACCAACAATATTAAACATGGAGAGACCATCATCCTTCAGTGTATCAATAATTGTCAAATTCGATGATGATGAGGGGGAAATAAATAAGAAAAAAACAGTAACATGCAGGGTTCTTTTAATCATGCTTAGTAATAGTCAAACACAGATAAATATTTAATATATAATCGTGATTCCTCTTTCTTGGTATATTCATCTGGTAATTCGTCGTTTCTTCTTTAACTTTATTTATTTTTAAATAGATATTGTGATTTGTTTTAGTGAAGCAAACAGATCTGATAATGGTAGATATAACTAGTCATTCGTTTATTACTATGCAGGCATTGCACTATACAACAGAGGCTACATGTTTGGAAAGCTGAGATCAGCACCTAACTGAACTTCTAATTGACCATAGTAAATAAATATGAATCCAATTGATTAAATATCTTGTCTAAACTGGTAAGTTTAAAAAAGCAATTACCAGCAGAGCCACCACATGCAGGTGTTCAGGTTGTGTGGGCTGCAAAGATGCAATATCATGAAGGCACTAAGACACTAAGATAATTAATAAAATTAATATGTAAATGAAAATGTTTACGCTTTTGAATCTCTTCTGAGTGTAAATATTTTTTATTTAAATATGAGAGGAATACTTTTCATTTATTGTGACAATTGCCCAAGCCTCAAGTTTCCAGATTTAAAATATACTACATATATGCTTTATCAATAGACTGAAATGAACAGGATGACACCATTTTGTCACAGTAATAGAGATTGTAAAAGACCCAGAAAGAGACCGCATGTGAGATGGATGGATGAAATAAGTGTGCAGGGGTAATGTGGAAAGAGAAGCTAAAGATTGGAGAAGAAGGATTAAACTTGGAGAGACCTTTATCCTGCAGTGGATTGATAATGGTTGATGATGATACATAAATATTTAAATATGTGAATCATTTTATTGTTAAAAACATGTTCTAGTTGTAAATATTTTTTATTTAAATATACTTCACATATGCTCTATTGTTGCACAAAACTGAGCAGACAAATGCCTTTTTATTGGTATAGTTAATACAATTTATATGTAAATAAAAATGTTTAGATTTTTCAAACACTTTTATTTAAATATTCTAATTTATACAAAAAGTAACACATTATTATTAATAATTCATTTAAAAATAAAACATAGTTTAAAAATAGTACCACATAATTACAGTAATTTTGCATTTGAGGAAATTATGTTTATCAAAGATATTATACAGAGTTCATATATATCATTCAGCTTAGATGAGATGATGAGTATGTCTCTGGAATGTGAGGTCCTAGGTTCAATTTCGATGGTGTCTTAGACAATGTTTTTCTAATAATATATTTTTTCTATTTATTTTTATTAGGCTGCATTATCATTTGAATTTTACAAGCCAAAATATTTAATTCTTATCAAATTTTATGATAATGATATTATTTATTGGAATTCTCTTATTATAACTCCTACATGATTGCCCATTTGATGACATTTAAAAATATATATATAGTGGAATAAATCAATTGTTTGCTTCTTTATAGTTATCCAGCACAACCTATGAATAAACAAAATAAAGAACAAGCCATTTTAATGACTTCTAAAAATATATTGAAAAAACTATCTATGTAAGAAATTTTAAATTTTTTTCTGGCTAAATCTCTAATTGTCAATACAACTTAGTTACTAATAAGTATTAAAAAATAAAGTAATATGCTAGTATTAATATTTTATTATTGAATGAAAAGAAATGAAACTATTTTTGTTAATGTAAGCGAATTTTGTGATTGAAAAGTTCTGATTTAAAAATAACCAATGGATTTTTAAAACAAAGAGCTGTTTAACAAGAAGGTAAAAATGAGATGTAAGAGTTATATTAGTAATGTTATTTAAAATTGACCTAGTTTGGTGTTCCTAATAAAATATAAAAGGTGCATGAATAATGTAAGTATGAAAATTTAAAATATTATAATACATATACATCTAATAAATTATAGTTATTAATAGTGGAGTAACACTCCATAAAAATATTTTATTATTGAAGGAATATAATTTTAATAGAAAATGTGAATAAGTTTATGCTAGAAAAATTTTCAAAGGGTTTTCAAAAATAATGAAGACAAGCTGAAATCTCTGCTCCTATATTTTAAAATAAAAATATGAAACAAACATTTTTTTTTTTTTTTAAGGAAAAATTTTTTACTCAAAGATATCATACCACATAAGTGAAAATCTCATTCTTCCTTTTCACTTACTGGTGAATTGTAGTTCCTTATTTCTGACTCCACAATTCCTCTTAAAGTAGAGAAGACAAGCATGAATAATAACAATAGAGGATTTGAATTCAATTACTTTTGTTTTTAAACTCTGATATTTTTCTTTCACATAAAATATATCCAACTCTACAGATATTTGATTGATGCAACATCTGCAAATTACTGGCTTTATTTTTTTTTTTTTGTTGGTAACAACGTACGAAGAGAATTCTTTCATTAACAAAGTTCAGTTACCTTCAAATGATTAATAAATGCTAGCATTTTTTCAAGTCAATAAAGTGAAATTTCAATTTCTTAATATCACATAGAAGTGGAATTGATCCTATGAAATTCATCAATCAAAAATATGATATCCATGTACACATCATTGGGTTTGTATTCATTACGAATAAATAGATGAAATCCTAAATTTTAACAATAGAATATTTTGTAGCTTACTTGCAATATTATGAATTTTGATGGGTTTTCTTTTTATAGTACATTTTTCCACTTTCCCTGGAATTTCATCAACAAACTGTTCCAATTGAATGGGGAAACAGTTAAATTTTTATTTTTCCATAGTTTTAGAAATTAATCACTTTTAAAAAATAAAATTGATAATTTTTAAAGACGAAGGTGAAAGCATCCGTTCTAAGCAACAATAAAAGTTATAAGACTAGTGTTGAAGCATTTCAGGTCTATTTATAACACATCTTTGCTGACATTAATGTTACTAAGACAACTGTTAAATTAAACTCAAAGATAACTCTTTGGGTTCAATAAAATTTGCCTCCAATTAATAAATGAAATGAAGACTACACCTGGGTCTCTTTTTATGCGGACTTATTTAACATGATTTTGAAGTTCACCAAAAGTCGAACTCTGATAATGCGCTATTACTTTAAATAATAAATTTCACACACTTACATTATATTGAAAGTAATAGCACATTATTGGAATTCGATTTTCATCTTAGTAATTTCAATATTTTCAGTGCTTTATAATAGTAAGATTTTATGCAATAATGAAATTAAAATTATAATTTCCACATTTTATCTATACACACATTAAATTTTACAAGATTATAATGTAAATTTGTTCAAACATTGTGCATGTTAATTTTGCATTTTAAATCACATTCTGTTTTTGCTTTTTAAAAAAGAAAGTAATCAATTATTAATCATTTAGTGTCCCCAAGTTTATTTTTAAAAGGTGAGTAATAGCAGTGAAACGAAATTTGATTTTTAAATGGAATTGAAAATTAAAGAAAAAAATAAGAATTTAATTTTTAGTTGTTTTAATTAAATTTTTTCCAGCAGTGGTGAATAAATGTCTTTTTAATTATCATAAGTCTAAGTTCATAAGCAATTAATAAAATCATCATCTCAAAGATTAATTATTAATTACATTGTCACCAGAAATCTATTGACACAACATGAGTGTAAAGTTAGCGCTAGTTGTATTTCCTCAGTTTGCAAACGAACGTGTTTTTCGGCAAATATCGATAATAATTAAAACATGTATAAAAAAAATGTAAATTATGCATAAAAATATATTATTTTGAATAAAATTAAATATTATAGTTAAAAAAAGTTTGTCTTGTATCAATTTTTTTCAAATTTGAAATTTTTTATTAGTCATATTTTATTTCCTTATTTTTTTTTTTTTTTGCGTGAATTTTAAAGTAATTTTATGTTGGTGCTTTGCTTTTACGCAAATTTTGAAAAATCACAGACCGCATCCTCCCTTTTTCAATGTAAGTTATGTCTATTTTTGCACGATTTCGTTTGCGTGTGTTTTCTGAGGAACTTATCTATCGTGTAAAACAAGACCCAGGTGTATTTTGTTTCACAATTCAAATACGATTTTTTTTTAAAATTAAAAATAAAGAATTTACATAATATTTCTAATACCTTCTAATGAATATACATTTTTAATACAGAAATTTATCATATATCTTTAATAATATATTCCAATCAACAAAATAAATAAACAAATATACATGAAATATGAATATTTAATTTTGTAATAAGTAAGCTGTTATTGTGAATGTAATAACAAAATGAATACATAATAAGTAATAATAATAATTTTATTCAAGTGATTTATTTTATAATTCACTTAATTATTTTCTAGTATTTATTTATTTATTCATTTATATATATTTCCCCTACCATTAATCACAATGAATTTATGATTTAATGCTAATATTAATAATAAATATTATTTTAAAATATTATGTTGCCATGGTTATCTAGTTAACATTTATACTTCAACACCTCCATTATCCATAGATCAAATGAAATGAAATTAAATAAGATCAATAAACTTTCTTATTTTCTTTTTTTATATATATTGTGATATATAGCACTAATCTGGGCAGATACAATATATATATATATATGTATAGTTTCTCACTCATTTTTAATTAATAAATTATTAATTAAATTAATTTATGTCATATATATATATATATATTCATATAACTGTACTTATTATTGATAATATAATTAGTTTTATATATTTTTCTTCTATTAGGTTCTTTATATATATATCATTAAACACCAGTGAACATTTAGACAATCCCACTATAAATAACAATCCACAATTTCAAACTGTTGTCAGGGCAACTTCCTTTTGGCAAGAAAGGTGGAATATATATATATAGTACCACTGCAAGATGAAGATCTCTTAAAGTTGATTTCATTTCCATCCAACTTTTAACTTTTCTTCTTCACAATACCCCAGAATTTTTTTCTATTTCATCCATTCATCTCTCATGTGGTATTTGTTTTAGGTCTTTTACAAAATCTTGGAATCCAGTTTATCTATCCATCCATTATTATCTCTTTTAGCAACATGTGTCTGTCACTTCTTTCAATGATGTTAGTAATACTTATCCTTTCATCCATGTACTTTATTTTCAATTTCTTCCATTTTTCCTAATATGCATCTTTCTATAATTCATTCAATGGTCTAAAATCTCTATGAGGCTTTTTTATTAATTATCCAAGTTTCTTATTCATAACTAAGAACTGGTAAAAATGGATCTATTAAAAATCTTCCTTTTGAATTTCCTTTAATATTAAGTTATTTCTATCAAAAGCAATCCATACACATTTAATTCTATGATTGATTTTATCCATAGGGTTGTATTAACAATATGATGAAGGTACTTATAATTGTTAATTCTTATCTTAATTTTCTTCTTCTAAAACATTAGTTGAACTTACTGCATTTTTTTAGCATTTATCTATAATCATAATTTCTTATTTTTATCTGATAACTTTTCCAATTTTTCCTGAAGTTCTGAAGCCTTTTTTATAAAAAAAATAACCGCATCATTTTGAAAATCTTGATGACTTATATAATCTCAATGTACCTTTATTTCCATAGCTTCAGATCTTAATCCAAAAAATACTTTTTGTAAAACAAGTGTAAAAGTTTGGGAGATAGAGAGTCAATCTGCCTTATATCTTTCTCAAAAATATACATAAAGTCAGAGAGAGAGAGACGTTTTGGCCAATTTGAAAGATGACAAACTTGTTTTAACTCTAATTAAAAATACGCAAATTTTTATAAGAAAGTTCTCTTTATTTATATGATTGTATAAGTACAACATATCTATCTGCCTTGTGTACTTAATACAGATGTCCATGACTAATACATGTGTTGATAATAATATTACTATTAATAACTTATATGTAATTCAAATGTAAGTGGTATATATATATATATATGGATGTGTATTTATATATGTATATGTAGATTTGTATATATATATATGTCTATGGGTGTATGTGTATCTGTGTATATATATATTTAAAGGATATATATGTATATATTTGGATATGCATATGTATAAATATAGATGTAGGTATGGATTTTATATATATCTATGGATGGTGTGGATCTATATATCTATATATGTATGTAGGGGATATGTGTGTATATTTTTGATATACGAATGTCTATTATATATATATATGTGAAATGATGGTTATGTATTTATATTATTCAAATATTGTAGCTCTGACGACTGATGGACAGTCAAAACTGTAAGGAAAATAAAGAAATTTTTTAAGAAAATTTGTTTGCATTGAAGTATATATGAAAGAAGTTATTATAAGAAACTTTCAATTATCAAATCTTGCAAGAAATAATAGAAACTTATCTTAAACATTCAGTTTTTAAAGAAAAGCATTAATTTAACAAAGTTGATAATAGAGTCAATATTTCTGGTTAGAATTGATCAAAAATTAGAAAATGAGATAAGATAATATTTTTAAAGGTATGAATTTGGGGAAAAAATAGGGAGATAATTGGGAATTTATATGAAACTGATGAAAAGATTGTATGGAAGAAAATAGAATGTTTATTGAAAAAAATTATTTAAATATTGAGAAATTGGATTAGATGTGTTTTGTATTAAGAGAATTATGAAAAATATATTGGAAAAGACAATGGTTGTAAATAAAAGAATAGCACAAGAAGAAAAAATAGCATAAATGATCTTAAGGAGGAGTTAAAAAGGTTGAAAAGATAGTCTATCTAGTTATTATAAGTGTGTTTTAGAAGATTAAATAATAATTTTAAAAAAGCAAAAAAAGGACAAAAGTAGAGAAAAAAACATCAGTAAATGCAAAAGTTGGTGACTAAAAATGAAGTGTACTAAGAATTTAAGATTTCACATATAGAATACAACAAACATTCACCTATAGAAACATTACATGAATTTTACAAATTTCTTTAACATATTAAATAGGACATTATAAAATATTGTTAAATTATATATTGCTTATATCACTCTATTCATATACACTTTAATGCAACAAATTTTCTTAAAAACTTCTTTATTTTCTTACAGTTTCGACTGTCCAGCAGTCTTCATCAGAGCTCTATCTTCTTCACTGTCTTAATTAAACTAGAGTTTAATTAAGGCAGTGAAGATAGAGCTCTGATGAAGATTGCTGGACAGTCGAAACTGTAAGAAAATAAAGAAGTTTTTAAGAAAATTTGTTGCATTAACGTGTATATGAATAGAGTGATATAAGCAATAATATATAAGATTATATGAAGATATGCAAAGAAAGTGAAGAAGAAGAATAAGAGAATATACTTCTGATATTGTTAAATTAGAAGGGAAAAATTGAAAAAATAATTGATTTTAAACCCAACTATTGGAAATATTAGTGGAATATGATTTGATGCTAAGATAAATTATATATCTATGTGTCATACAGAGAAGAAAAATTTGATAATAGTAGCAATATTTAACTGAACATGTTTTCGGCATTGTGTACTAGAATCACAGCACTTTAACTACACTGACATTCCAATGCCTTCTCAGGGGACAGTTGTATTTCTTTGACTGACAATGTTATTAGATTTGGCAATAAACCAGGCCCCTTTCATCTTCTTTCTATTATGCAATGTCATGTTTCTGGGACACAGTGTCGAAAGTGCGCTGTTCTAAATATTTTTATTATTATAAATTTTTTCCTTGCTAGATATGTGTGTGTGTATAATTTACATTATAGAAATAGTTATTGATATTAAGATAGAATAAAAATATCAAAGGGAGTTGTAAAATATAACAATTTAGATTAATTCTCCAACAAGATTTATTGTAATAAGAAATAGAACACTTTTATATGCACATTGAGAATATTTTTTAAGTGACCTGATAACATTTCGAAATTATCATAATAGGTCTTATTATAAGACATATATATATATTTATTTGAAAGATTAAAAAATATAGTGAAAAAATTAGAATATAAGTACAAAAATGAGAGTAGACAGAGATTTTTGAATTATTTAAATTTAAAATAGGAACAATATGCATTTTGTTTGGGAACAAAAACATCCTAAAAACAATAGATATGGAAACAAGAAAATGAATCAAATCAGAATTGGATTGCATTTTTATTAATGAAAAATATAAATATCAAAATGAATAATGTATTCAATATATGAAACAATAATGAAATAAAAACATGAGAATGTAAAAATAAGAAAATATAGTCATTAAAAGAGTCAGTAATATTAATATTTTTAACCTTCAAAAGTACTCCAATAAAGTAAAAAAATTTAAATAATAAAAAAATTTGAATATAACTCAAATTAAAAACAACAAGAAGATAACAAGTGCTCTACCAATAGATACTTTCATGGATTATAGGTTAATGAGAAAACTTGTTTAACCTAGGAATTGTCACTTAATAGTAATTGATAGTTTCTTAGCAATATCAAAAGCTAAAAGTTATCTCTGTTTACATGGATATAATCTGATTTCTATCCATGCTCTACTGAAAATGAAATATTGACATCTTAAACAAGCACTAATTTTGGGAGAAATATTTTGCATGTCATGTCAATATATATAAAAGGAAAGAAAATGAAAAGAATTAAAATTGCTCTTTTGAAAATAAAAGTTATAATTATATAAAATGATTCAAAATAGAGTCGGTGATGACATAAGAAAAGGTAAATGTGATTGGCAAAATAATCTACAGAAAATAATGTTCTTCAAAAATATAAAATCTTATCTTATTACTAAGAGAAAATTTATTTTAGCATCTAGAAACAATGATGGCACAATTGCTAAAATATGTATAATATTATGAAGTGTGTAGAAATATTTTTCATACACAAAAAATTGTAATACAAGTCCATAAATAGAAACAATATCATTAAAATGTTATATATTCTAAACACAGAAATTAGACATACACTTCAAGAAAAACAGAAAAGGATTGAACTACCAAAGATATATTAGAAGATTCAGATAAAAATAATAAAAAGGTTTGCAAAATTGTACACAGAATATTTACATGATAAAAAAAAACCCAGATGATTTCAAAAAAATAATAGTCATAATAATATTTAATAAAAGTGAAAGATTTCTTATTTAGTTCAGTTTCAATTCGATAACAATATCTTTATAAAGCTGTGTCAGACAGTGTACAAGTTCATTTTTATTTTTAAAAATTATTTAAAAATAAATAACAATTAATGAAAAGTTATAGAGCTCACATACTCGTACATATTGTTGCAACAACTATATAAGTTAAATTAGTTTTAAAAATGATAAACAAGAATTTATGAAAACATAAATTGCTACTTTTGTGCAAAAACTTTTATATTCTATGAATCCATGACATTTGATGACTTTCTAAAATTCAAACCATAAAAAATCCTTTCTACCAAAGATTTCATCACTTGAAACCTGTTTAATTTGAACTTTAAATTGCAAAACCTTTTCTGAAATATGTATTTAACATGTTTTCAATATAATTGTAAATTACTCAATGGAATATTGGTAATAGCTAAGCTGATGGAAAGTTTAGGTTCTGCAAAAGCATAATTTAATGTATCTTTATTAATATCAACTTTTTAATACTTATGCATAAAATAAACTTAGTAATATTAATTTATGATCTATACTATTTAAAAGATAATAATCCTTCCTCAGATTGACTACATATGAGCATTTTAGATTATAAAAAATATTTCTCATTTTCTTAATCTTTATCCTGTGGCTTGAATGAGAGTATCCTAGTAATTAAAACTGATATGAGGAAGGATTATCTTTTAAATAGAATCGCAACCTGACACTGCACTAATAAAATTAATTGATCATGATATATATCATTGTAACGTTTATAATTATTGAATAACAATTATTTATAACAATCATAGTAATACTTAATAACAAATTTCTTTATAAATTATGTAAATTACGTAAGTTAAATTAGTAGCAATTAATTTTTTTTTATTGGTTTTGCTTTCCAATTTATCTAATCTATATTTAGAGGTATTAAAAGAAACAATAAAACAGCTAATAAGCCACGCTGAAATCAAATTAACAGCATTGTTTGATGAATTCTTCTTTTATGATTTGTTATTAGATAATCCATCGGCAACATTTCAATAAATATTTGCATGATTCAGTATTATAAAATGATATGAGTTGCCTCAAGAGTACCTGATATAAACAAAGGTTATTGAGGGAGAAAACAGTTGTGAATTACATAGAAGTATTTATACAGTAATAAATGATAGAATAACTACAATTAAAATCTTAAACGTAGAACGTCATTAGCTGTGAATTTAATAATAATGATTTTTATAATGCGACTTATAATTCATACTTTGTTTCGTCCATAATTTATTTTTTAAAATCTATTACTCTTTGTTTTATAAACAATTACAATTTCACTGCACAACAATAAAAACGAAAATACGAAACTAATCAATTTAGTATTACGTTAGTATATATAAATACACGGTCAACGCTAAAGTATACGTAGGCTCATTCACCAATTTACGTTTGCTGATAGTTCGTTTATATAGAGGTCGCTGGTTTTCAGTATTTTTATTATTTTTTGTAAACATTTTTGATTTCCAACTTAAAAAATTTACATGAAAATAACTGCATTATCATCATCATCAGTCTCTTATAAACAAGTACGCCCATTGTAATTACTGAAGAAAACAAAAATAACAGATAAAATAATTAGAAACTTAAAGATGGTTTTTACAATGATTTTACAAACCAATGCCTAAATTAGTTGCAGATACATCTACATGTATCCATGCTAATCGTTTTGTCTCTGTTTTTAAATATCTTTTAGAGTTCTTTATTATATTTCATCCTCATCTTAGTCGGCATCCCTTTGTCTTCCTAATGAAACAATCAATATTATATGCTATCACATGATCACTATTTCCTATGCCTACACAAGCTGTTAAAACAGTAGCAACTCTCTCTACAGTAGAACCACTTAGTCCAAAACAACAAACTAGAAATTGTCTGGGACTATTGGATGAGTAGACAGACTTGTTGTATTGGGTGATACTATTGTATAAGAGTTTGCTACTGTACCAAAGGGAAGTAGGAAGACATACATTAGATGCAGATGTGTGGATAGCAAAAGAGGAAATTCAAGGAAAAATGGGTTAGTCAAGTTTTTTATATGAGAGATGCAAAAGGCAAAATGAAAATGTTTGGTAGATTGCAGTTTATGGATAATAAAAGAATAGCCAAAATAGTATTTAATTGGGTTATGAGTAAAGGGCAGGCAACAAGATGGGTGATAAAGGTAGTGTGGCATGCAGGAGATTTGGATAAAGAATTTATGTCAGTATACTTGTACAAAAGGTGGAATGATTGTGTTAAGAAGATTGTTGAATGTTATAATGGTAAGCAATGGGATAAAAGAATAGATGCATTAATAAATATAGAGAATTGGAGAGATGGAGAACTAGTATGGAGAGCAAAAAGAGTTTAAATATATATAGAACTAAACAGAACATTAATAGGGGGTGTGTTAATTTATGATAATAGCAAGGAAAATAGTTTATTGTTTAAGGCTCGAACAGGATCTTTAGCAACAAGGAAATATACACATAAATTAAAAATATGGGTGGCAAGTTGTGTAAGAAAGGCATAGAAAATATTAGTCATCTGTTAATTCAATGTAAATGCTTGAAAGCAGAAAGGGTACAAATAATGAAGTTATGGAAGAATAAATATGAACAAAGTGATTACAGAAAAAGTGGGTTATTGTTTTTTATGCTGGCTTTGGGAAAAGATAAGGGGGATTTAGATATGATGGATATAGAGTTGACAAAGATTATGCTGTGGAAATGGGATGGATCAGATTATGGGAAAGCTTAGGGTGGGGAATGGAAAGGAAAGGTAAAGTGCCTAACAGGTTTCTCTGGGCATAGTGGCTGAGAGAAACCTGACTCCGTAAAAGGAGATGTCACAGTGCATCACTGTTTAAATATTGCATGTGTGTTAGAATATATTTAAAGATTACCTTTATAACATAAATGGACTTTATCCCTTCCATAAAATCATGTTCAAATACTGTAAAATACTTGTTAAGTATTCTGCTATTCATTCGTTTCAAAGTCCGGTCTATAAAAGATTTAATATTATAATAATAGATTAAGTATCACTGCATTCCCCAAGCTGGTCTCATAATCTCACCATGGTATTTTCAAAATCTGAAAGAACATTTCAATAAAATATTTTTCTCTCTTGTCATAATGATAGTGTCCATGTTTTATTCCCATAGAGGAAATTTAACAGAATAACAACTCTTTATATTACTAATTTAATTGAAATAATTATATTATTATTTATGAAAGTTACAGTAGCTTACCTAAGTCTTTATCTATAATAATTTTGTCTATATCTATATCTAAAATGCTACATTCTCAAGTAACAACAAGTAATTTTTAAATATTAATTTAATTAATTAATGTAATTAATTACATCGATGATGAAAGAAATTAGGAATTGAAAATGTCTAGAGAAAATAAGCATTTATATAGTATTCATTTCCCTCATTAATTAATTAATAAGAATAGAACAATAGTCATCTTATTGTACATGTAAAAGCCAAGAAGATTACAGTTTTACTTTTAATAAACTCAAGAATATCTGTAGTAGATTGTTCAGTAGTAACGCAATCCTAAAAGTCTATATTAGCAATTTTTGTGTTTAATAGTTATTAAAATTTAATATATATTCTACTATATTTTAAGACAGCTATCATTTATGGAATATATTAATATATAATCTATGCCTGTATGTGCTTATTTAACAGGATTTTTTTTTATTCTCACCCATAACAATTGCACAATCTCTTAAACGTTTTGATTGTGGATATATAAAGCCATTTTTCTGTCTAATAAAATGTGTGTGATAATAAACTCATGTGTTGAACAAAATTTCAATAATAACAGACTCTTTGAAATTACAACATTAGTACTATTACTTCCAATTGATCAAAGTGTGTTATTTGTATCAACACATTCATTAAGTTTACAAGAAGAACATTTAGTCTGTTGATGGTATTCTTGTGATATGTTATTCTGCAATGAATGTAGCATTATTTCTCTGAGTACTCTGAAACTAAAATTGAATCATACTCACTAATAAAATGGTTGATGAAAACACTGTTCAAGCCAAGATGTAACAATATTAGTCTTTCATTGATACAACATTTCAAAAATTAAATCCAAAACAATGCATTTTCCTTTCACTGTTTCATCTGCTCTTCTAAAAAATTTGTAACCATCTAATTGTTCTATAAAAGTTCTTATTCTGGAAGAATAAATTTCATTAAAACAGCTAACATGAAATTAAATCTTGATAGCTCATCAGCCACCAATACTGTTGTCCATTTTTGTTTTGAAAAGTTAGTACTTCAGATTTGAGGCTCCCTCACTGATGAAGGCCACAAGCTAAAAATTAGTCTGGAAATATGGAATGTGTTGGCATTGGATAGGAATTTTGATGCATGAATCCTCTAGCATCCATTGATTACTATGGCTTGCATTGGATGGTACTACTGTATGGAGAGAGTTGCAATTGTATTTATATTTAGAAAACAAATTTATAATACTTCCTTTTAGTAGTACTAGTATCTCCAGCTTCTAAAACAGGCAAAACTCTCCATACAGTAGTGCCCTCAGTGCAAACCAGAATAAATTAATGGATACAAGAAGATTAGTGCATAAAATCCCTATCTAGTGCCTACTCATCCAATATCCCCAGACTAGTTTCTAGCTTGTGGCTTTCATCAGTGCACCTAGATCATCACTGATGAAAACAACAAGCTAGAAACTCATCTGGGATATTGGATGAGTAGGCACTATATAGGGATTTTATGCACTAATCTTCTTGTATTTATTGATTACTTTGGTTTGCACTGAGTGGCACTACTATATGGAGAGTTTTGCCTGTTTTAACAGCTTAAACAAACATAAGCAAAGGTGACCATGTAATGTTTAGTGTTTTACCTCCAGCTTTGCCACTATTACTGATGGATAATATTCATTATTTCCATTGTTTTAATAAATAATGTGTTAGATATGATTTAATTAACAGTTGATGGGTGAAATATCATTTTTGACCATATTTCTAGGTCCTTTTCTGATGTAGATAGAGGAAGCCTAAATGTACGATTTTTAGCTGACACTTTTATCCCAAATCTAGTTTTACCCTGACTCATTAATGATGGTACTGTCTCATGAAAATATCATAACTAGGAACTGCTTGTCTACTAAGCCTTCTCTTATTTGTTATAATTTCACACGTATAAAGGGTTGAAATATTGTGGCTTAAAAGTCCAATCCAGTTATCAAAGTTAATATTGGAAATGATTAAAGGCATAAGAGTTTTGTTACTGAAGAAGAAAAAGAGACACTGAAGAGAATCCACAGATGATGTTCATTTGTGATCCACAATTAACTTTCATGTTTGAACATTATCCCATTAACAGTTATATTTCAAATTGATTGCTATCTTTAATACAGATTTGATGCAAAGATTATGCAATCAAAAATTATGGCATAAAATAGAATTTTTTATGAGATTATAAATAATTATTTTTCTAGTCCCAAGAATAAACCCAGCTGGATTTAATGTTTCTAGACTCAAGTTTTATCAAAAGATTTGGAAATGGTCACTGTGCCCATCAGTTCTACAAATGGAGTATATTAGTCACTCATCATCTATAGTGATAGTGGCAGAATTAATGGGTTTAATAAAATCATTAGTGAATTGTTACATTTTAATTTACAAAGAGCCAAACTTACTCCACCCACAACTTTAACACCATCCACTTCAGATAAATACAGTAATGATTATCAGTAATCATTTACTAAACCAGAAATTGTCTTAAACCCAGATATTAACTTTAAACCTCAGTTAAAAATTAATAATATTGTAATTAAACACATAGGCATGGACTTAATCACATTTCCATTTCTTATCTACAACATCTTTATAACTATAATCAATAACTGCCACACTAAAGAAATGGTGATCATGTGATGTTTATTGGTTTAAAATCGCCACCCTACCACAAACTTTTTAAAAATCATATGAATAAAGATATATTAAAAGACCAATGACCCTCAAAGATGCATTTCATGCGGAACCAGCACTGCGGTTGTTCCCTGCTCAGATTATGCATTTCTTTATGATATTTTGATAAACTGACTACATATATATCCATACAATAAATAAGTATATTTTTGGACTTTAAAATCAATTTCTTACGTTAAAAAAATCCTGTTTTTTTTATTTCTTGCTTTATTTTTCCATGCTAATGCTCATTTTATTTAAATCTCTGTGGAAGATAAATGTGAAAGAAAATAATTCACTTCTTTTGTTTTAATAAGAAAAATCAATTATTTATTTACTTGGTTTAGTTTTTACTCTCTTGACTTTAAATATTAATACATAAACTTTATATACATACTTTAATGTTTTTTTTGTGTGTGTGTTATGAAACTTTTCCTAATAACTTTCTCTTTTTGGAGCATGTTGTACATATATAAATAATTAAAAAGCCAATATGTATTTTGTATTTGAATTCGTGTTAAAAATTATATAGACTTTTTAGTTTATACTTTTTTTATTTCAAAATAGACTTAAAAAAGTTAAAAATTTCAAAATACCATTGATTATTAAATTAAATGTATATTTTATTGCAATATGTAAAATTTGAAATACCAGGCACTCTTATACCTGGAGCCTAATTGTAAATGTAGGGGATTTGAACTCAGAATTTCAAGCCTCTTCACTATCCACACTATCATATTACCAATACACATGACCACACATATGCAGAAAAGATAAATAATCACCAATACATGTATTTTGTGCTGAACCAGCACTCATCAGTTGGTCCAGGTTACTATCTCCCATACATATACATAATCAGTGCTGATTTAGATTACCATCTCCCATACATATAGTGATTATTTATCTTTTCTGCATGTATGTGGTCATGTGTATCGGTAGTATGAGATAGTGTGGATAGTGAAGAGGTTTGAAAGTCTGAGTTCAAATCCTCTATATTTGCAGTATGTAAAATATATGACTATGTAAGAATGTGTGAAAATTCTTATATCAATTAATATAAAATACAATAGATTTTGCTATGATTAGAAAGAGAGTCATATGATAAAATAAAAATCATGATATATATATATGCATGCTTAAAATATAGCTTGGACAAATATTTTTTATTTCAAAAATAAAAACAATTGTTATAATAGGATTAATTATAGATACACATGTACGTAAAGTTATAATTTCATTATAATAAGACTCAAAATGTATGATTGTAAACATTATGTAAAATATGCTAATGATTCTTATCATATCTGTCCTTTCCTTTAGAAGTGGACTATTTCAGATTCTTTACCTGATTGGCTAGCACCCAAAGGAATTAAATCCTTCACTGGGGTTCGCACATTAAATTTGCATGTTTCCAGTAAGGTAGGGGATCTGCCATTAAATAGTCAGGCTTTTGGAGGCAAGACAGAGGGTAATTACTTCTGTTAACCTGAATGACTGAGCGTGCTTTCTGCTAAATCCTCAGCCTTTTGGAGGCAAGGAAGAGGATAATTACTTCTGTTAACCTGAATGACTGAGCGTGCTCTCCGCTAAATCCTCAGCCTTTTGGAGGCAAGGCAGAGGGTAATTACTTTTGTTAACCTGAATGTCTGAGCATGCTCTCTGCTAAATCCTCTGCCATCAACAAGGATAGTATCTCTCCTGATTATCGTGACATCCACACAGTGAGGCAAGTCCACCTATGGACTGGAAACTGCTACATCCACACTTAACCCGAGGCAAGCTAAATACATAGCTGTAAGAGTCTTACCAGAGATCACAAGGCAGGCATTAATCATTAGCTGGAAGCGAGTTCCATTATTGGTACAACTACTTCAGCATTAACGTGTATAAACAATATATGTATATTATTGTTTAACTAATAAGTGTGTATATTTTTAGTACTAATAAATTGTACATATTAATTGTTGGGTAGTTGTTTTTAATTGCATCTGTTGGTTTGGAACCAAACCTGTAAGCCTAACCAAACACAACAATTCTTAATATGCATTTTAACCCAACAGATATTTTCAATGAGATTATATATGTTTTCATTTAACATATTTATGCTGATGGATTTTTTAAATTAATAAATAGATTTAGTAAGAATATTTGGTACATACATATCACCCCTGTTGTGATGACAATCACC
The DNA here is from genome assembly GCA_028023455.1 of Epiperipatus broadwayi. Classification (NCBI taxonomy): domain Eukaryota; kingdom Metazoa; phylum Onychophora; class Udeonychophora; order Euonychophora; family Peripatidae; genus Epiperipatus; species Epiperipatus broadwayi. The sequence continues at coordinate 245,204 of JAQFVV010000101.1, read as the reverse complement.
TGCACAAACAAATGTATATATAAAGACTGAACTAAACATATTTACAGTTTTCTAAAATAAAAACGAATTAATTTTGTAAGGGAATATGTCACGAAAGAATGCTGACATGAATAACCAATCAATTGCTAAAAATAACATGTACATGCGATTTACTGTCTTCCTTTAATTTTGCCAAATTGGGGGTGTGCAGTATTTCTTGTCCAAAATTAAGTGATTAAATTTGGGAACTGTCCATTACTGAAGATAATGCAGTCCACTATTTTTCACAAAACTATGGTAGCCTGCTCTCACAAAATGTCCGCACAAATGACCATGATATGACACTCTGTTTCCATAATCTGGACATACAATGGCAGTGTTTTGTTCAGGATCGTCAAAAGAAAAATTCCATTCATAATGGAAAATGTAGTTTGAGATAAGAAACTTCAGTTCACTGCAATGGATGAATTGCACAGTTATACATATGTATATTACTTTTTTTTGCTTGGTTACTTGTAATAAATGTAGATTGTTAAAGGTTTACTTGTTAGAAGATTATTTCTCACAAAAAACATAAATGCGTCAAAATAAGAGTCATAGATCACATGACCCTATTCTCTCAAGCTTGTAAGTTATAAACAATGAGGATTGCCAATTCCTCAACAAGCTTTGTGATAAATGCTTAGCTAGAGAAAGCATTTAAAATATCTCTGTCAGGACCCCCCCCCAAACCTCTGACTATTGTTTCGTGCTTTGGCACTCCTCAGAGAGATGCAGATCTAGTGTCTGAACCTACCCTAGCACCTATCTGAGGAGGACCAAATCATGAAACCATGGTCAGAGGTTGGGGGGGGGGTCCTGACAGAGATATTTTAATGCTTTCTCTAGCTAAGCATTTATCACAAAGCTTGTTGAGGAATTGGCAATCCCCATTGTTTACATAAATGTGTGTTTGTTTCATTTTCCACTAAATAAAGTTATAAATGGCTATTTTTCAAAATAAACTATTATAAGTTGTCAAGCATTGTTAGCTGAGAGGTCAGCGCAGCCGCCTTGCAAGCATGCAGTTGGTTGTTGCGGGTTCGCCTTCCGGCCGATGCTATGACATATGAAATAAAAAACTATTATAAGTTTACATGGTAGAGGATAATATCTCAAAAAAACAGTAATGCATGTTTGTAGAGGTTTGTATCATTCTCAGTAAATAAAGATATAGATCATTGCATTTATTCCAAATAAATCATAACTGATCCATTAAGTTTGTCAGAAGCTCCTGTGTGGAAGTTTATTTTCTGAGATTGCAAGATTAGAATTTTTTGCCAGACTAATGCATAAGTACCAAATATTTTTATGTTATATAGTTTCTAAAAATATAAGATAGAGATCTACAATTAGAAAGAAATGAAAGATTAAGAAAAGTAAGTTGTCATAGAGTTATGTAAAAAAGTTATAAATATATTTATTCTTGATTACAGTTTGATGCTAAAATAAACAAGTAGACCCTAACTAGAGTTTAAAGTCCAGGCATTATCACATCTCTATCACATTTAGTGTCTGGCTTTCTTATAAAATCCCAAACAATAATTGATTTGATTATATTTCTGATTGGTTTGTTGCAACATTATAGTGACAGAGTCTAGTTTGCAAGGTCCATTAATCACAGCCCAGTTTGAATAATTCCAGAACTTCAGTGATTTATAAACTTTTAAGCAATAAACTATTCAATTATATGTTATGTATACATTTTATTAAAAATTTAAAAGTATATACCTAAGATTAAAAATGTAATAATTTCTGACAATAATAAGTATTAATAATCATAAAGGTGGATTAAAAATATGACCCTTGCTATTTTGTGCAATAAATTATTTATCATATGTTCGATGAAATCAGTGTACGCAAACATTTTGACGCAGGTAAACTCTCATGTGCATAATAATTTTGCATTTCGAGCTTTTGTTTTAGATACATTTTAATTATTTTTTGCTCAAGCAAATTTATTATTAGTTGCATATATTTATTTGTAAAATGAGATTTATGGTATGTAAATCATGAATTTTACAGAATCATTAAGTCAAATATTTTTTTACTTTTGGGAAATATATATTCTAGCACGTGTGCATGTGCAGCACAACTGTTCCCACAATTAGAACAACATAAATATTCATGCAAAAGATCTCTCAATGATCCTTGCACCTATTCAGTTTTCTATCAGCATCAGAGCACAAGCCACCATGAGTGCATTCCAGACAATCCTACAATCATGTGTAGAGAGAGATATGATGTTAAAAGAAAAATCAAAGAGGCCTTCTTCATCTCACGAGACAAGAATGCCATAAATAGGAAGGACACATGCTATGCTTTATCAAAGAAAGGGAATTAGCATATTTGCATATCATTAAATGTAGTAGCAAGCTATGATTATGAAGGCAAGATCCTTTGAAAGTGCTCAGCTCGTTTGTTTTTAGTTATCTATTTTATATGAACACTTTATAGCTTTTGGGAACAGTTGCGCCACACACGTGATAGAATTTACAGAATCATGTAAAATTGGGAATACATAAAATCTTAGATTATTAAAAGCTAGGCATCTTGATAATCTGTATATATGAAAATCATGGGAGAGGAAAACAATCTTTGAAACATAGAGTAATAATATTAATTTGCTTTCACCTATGCTTTTAAAACACTTATTGATGGGTGACTGCAAGAAAATTAATACCAATAATGCATGTCTGAAGAAATGGTTTCTCTCACTTAATTTACTTCTTGATAATGTAAATAGAAATCTTATATTTGTTATCTTCTATCAAGTTGGGGGACTAAGAAATAGGGTGTAAAATCCATTGAAAAGACAATATTTGCTCATCAACTAGTGATTGTTTATCATTGCTTGTCATCCTATTTACATAATTTGAATAATAATTTCTTATTAATAAAATACACTTAATGATATCAAAGTTAATTAATGTTTATAATGTAGATGAAATTAAGATATTAGAATTATGACAAAATACCACAGATGATGATCAACTAAAGAAATGACTTTGATCATTACATTCTAATCCTTAGTGATTGTAATTGCTGGCTCAAATTATATATATATTAAAATTCATACATTTTTAGTAGCAATAGAAATCCATCTTTATTTATAGAGGTCGCCTTAACAACAATTACACGTTATATTGTTTCTTTAAGCCCTGGCTGTTGTCAGGTGATTCTATTAAAACCTATTATATTTATCACCGAGAATAAAATCTATAATCTTACATTTATAATAACGTGAAAGCTAAACACCTTCAAACAGATACGCTTTAAAAATGCTTAGTGACAACCAATCAGATGGAATAATGGCATCACATGGGACTCTAAATTCTAAAACACAAGCCAGAACTATTAGAAAAAGATGGGACCCATCTTAATCTATGCCTCAATTATATTTAAATAAGCCAGACTAAAGCATTTTGAACTAAAAGTGTGAAGCTTAAATACCTTCACATTTAATCCACTAAATATTATATATATAAATTAACAACACGAAATCATCCGATTTACAATGAAGCAATATTTTTAAATCTAATGAAATGATATTAATAAATGTAAATATATTAAATTTAAGTGTAAACAGATAATATTATAATAACGTGAAAGCTAAACACCTTCAAACAGATACGCTTTAAAAATGCTTACGTGACAACCAATCAGATGGAATAATGGCATCACATGGGACTCTAAATTCTAAAACACAAGTCAGAACTATTAGAAAAAGATGGGACCCGTCTTAATCTATGCCTCAATTATATTTAAATAAGCCAGACTAAAGCATTTTGAACTAAAAGTGTGAAGGTGTTTAGCTTTCACGTTATTATAATATTATCTGTTTACACTTAAATTTAATATATTTACATTTATTAATATCATTTCATTAGATTTAAAAATATTGCTTCGTTGTAAATCAGATGATTTCGCGTTGTTAATTTATATATATAATATTTAGTGGATTAAATGTGAAGGTATTTAAGCTTCACACTCTTAGTTCAAAATGCTTTAGTCTGACTTATTTAAATATAATTGAGGCATAGATTAAGATGGGTCCCATCTTTTTCTAATAGTTCTGGCTTGTGTTTTAGAATTTAGAGTCACATGTGATGCCATTATTCCATCTGATTGGTTGTCACGTAAGCATTTTTAAAGCGTATCTGTTTGAAGGTGTTTAGCTTTCACGTTATTATAATATTATCTGTTTATGCTTAAATTTAATATATTTACATTTATTAATATCATTTCATTAGATTTAAAAATATTGCTTCGTTGTAAATCAGATGATTTCGCGTTGTTAATTTATATATATAATATTTAGTGGATTAAATGTGAAGGTATTTAAGCTTCACACTCTTAGTTCAAAATGCTTTAGTCTGGCTTATTTAAATATAATTGAGGCATAGATTAAGATGGGTCCCATCTTTTTCTAATAGTTCTGGCTTGTGTTTTAGAATTTAGAGTCCCATGTGATGCCATTATTCCATCTGATTGGTTGTCACGTAAGCATTTTTAAAGCGTATCTGTTTGAAGGTGTTTAGCTTTCACGTTATTATAATATTATCTGTTTATGCTTAAATTTAATATAATCTTACATTTAATAATATTTAAACAGCATTAAACTGTTGCACATGCGCGGCGCATGTGCAACAGTTTAATGCTGTTTAAATATTATTGTTTATAAAAAACATCGCGCTATATAAAATAATTGACTTAATCTTACATTTGTAATATTTGAATATAAATATAATGAGTTTAGATGCATTTATAAAGGAATTTGAACACAGACTTTCAAACTCCCTGCAGCTAACCATTCTATCTCATATAATTGATACACATGATCTCACACATGTGAATAATATAAATTATCTCCAATATATGTATTCCATGCTAACCAACATTCATCAGTTGGTCAAGATCATCATCTTCCACACATATATAATTAGTGCTCACTTTATATTAAGAGAGCAAATCTTTAGGTTTTAATGAACAGACTTCAATATATTCTACAACTTTTCAGCCATACTTACCATTGAAAGTTCGATGATGGAACGCGCAAATCCCTTGTTGATGCCAATAATTGGGAAATGGAGGTAGTCAGATTATATCAAGAATGTGTTAATGAGTTTATTAATATTTAATCTTGATATATATATGTCTTTAACAGTACAGACTATTAGTCTTTTTTTGTTCTCCCTAATTTAGAGTTGAATAAAATAAAATACCCAAAATTGATTAGCTAATTAAGTATATTATTATTTTATTTTTTAAAAATAATTTCCTAAGTAATATCCAATTAAAAAAAAACAAAAACTTTTAAATTTATCACTTTAATGCGAAAGAAATGTTTAAGTTACAACCTTTTTGCTTGACCTATTTGTCTTCTGTTCAGGAAGCTAACAGATATGGAACGGCCACGTGCAGTAAAACATCACATTAAGTCTTGCTTATTTTAACACACCCCATCGTGTTTTCACACTCATTAACTCTTAAGAAAAACGGTACTTAAGCAGAATAGCATTCCAGTTAAAAAATGACAAACTCGCAAACCAAATCATAAAATATGTTCTAATTTATTTTTGTTTCATTTCGTATTAATAAACTTCGAATGCGTGTTTAATATTTTTTTATGCCGCGTGAACAAATAAATAAACTAACTCGTAAAAAAATAATTGCAAAAGCGTACGTATGTGTGCCAATCTGCGTATGTGCGTGTACATATATAATAGTTTTAGAAGTGCCTGTAGGTTTGTGATGATGGTAAATTAAATGTGATAATATGTTGGATTATTTCCATCGTATGTCAATAAATTTTGAATGAATTTAAACTTTAATTAAACTTTTCAAATACAAACAACTTGTTAGTAATATTAGTATATGAGTCGATATTCAATAATCTAAAGATGTAAGTTCGACTACTACGCTGATACTGTTATTGGTCACGCCAGTTTAGCTACTCCTGAAGAAGGGTTCAAATACCACTATTCAAAATGTTGTATATTTACTAACCTGTGTTTATTTGTGTGTTATTACTAACAAGTTGTTTGTAATTGACAAGTTTAAATAAAGTTAATTTTTTTCTAAACATTTAATGTAGATGATAGAAATAGACCAACATATTACCATATACAGTAAAAAGTATTTTTACTTCAGATAAAAATAAATAAATGGAAAGACAAAAAATAAAAATTTTGAAAATAAAAACAAAAAACGGGAAAAACACAAATAGAAACAGAAATGATGTGCACATTATTAAAGGACAGAAACATGATAGCATCAATGTTATTACAATTGTCACCGTTCATGCAGAAAGGTGTTCAAGCATATAATAGACTCACATTGATTGACTGAAGATACTAAGAGAAAAAACATTAAATTTAGTTATTAATCATATTTAATAGTAAGTTATATCAAAATGATGAATAACTTTCATTCTGTCAGTCATATATATATATATTTAATACAAATAAAATGTCTGTTAATTAAAACACTATTGTAATAACAATAAAAATATACACAGTCTTTCAATCCACAGAAGTACTTTCGGTTAATTCCCTAACCTTTCTCAATTGCTGTTGAATGACCTTTATATTTATTATTTTTATTGTTATATATATATATTTAGATTATATACTGAACATTTATCATTTTTCAGTTCCAGTAGCATTGTTGGAAGCAGAAAATAACTAAAACTTTTATTTCATTAAGACTATTTAATGATAAGTAATGGAAATACTAGTGCAGTTTCTTTGCAGTGTTTAATCTAACATCTTTTCTATATCCATTACATATCTATTTAAGATTTTCTCTATGTCTTCTATAGAGCTACTCTCTATTCCCTCATCATCTAATAATACTATCTCTCCCCTAAATTTCTTTTTAATATAATTCCAAAATTTTCTATCCCCATCTCTTCCACTTTTATTAATATCCTCCAACAATTTATTATTCAATTTCATTCTCTCTTTATAATTATCTATTTTAGCCAACTTATTCTTTTGTAAGTACTTTTCCCATTTAACATTAATGTTTTTTTACTTTCCTTGTTCTTAATAGCACACTTATATTCTCTGCATGCTTCTTTCCTCTCTTTTACATTTTTACTAATTCTCATTTTTTTATTACTTTTTTTATTCTGAATATTCTCATCCAAAACCCTATTTGTCACTTTTTCTCTTTCATCACACCAGTCCTTATACTCATATCCAACCAACTCTTCCATAATTTCTTCAACTTGTATTTTATACTCGTCCAACTTATTCTTATCATTCACTTTCCATCTACATCTTTCACTATTATTTCCACTTTTATTTTTATTCTTCATCACATTACTAACCATTTCTATTACAATGAAGTTATGATCACTAGTACATACTTTCTCTTCATTATCAATCACCTTAATTTTCCATACATTAATCATTTTTTCTTTCTCTACCAATACATAATCTATTGTGTGAAATATATTACTAGACCATGTGTATTGCCCCTCATAAATATTTGATAAATTTCCAATGCTCAAATTCATTCTCTGACAAAATTTCTTCAAAAGCTGTCCATTTTTATTATCTACATCAATTTCTTCAATATGTCCATTCATATCCCCTATAACAATTATTCTTTCCCCATTTCTTTAAAACTCTGTATATCCTTAACTAGACATTCATATATGTTACTGTTCCATTCCATTATAGTTTGACTATCTCCAGTATCTATATAAACTATAGCCACCATCCATTCTTGTCTACCTAACCTTATTTCAAACCACAAATGTTCTCGACATTTAACAATATTTAAATACTTTTTTAATACAACACCTATACCACCACCCCTTTTTTCTTTTTCTTTTCTAGAACATATTTAATTGTAGTCCACTAGAGGGAGCCAAGGACTCCAGATTACTCTGTTTCTGGCTCCCAATTTCGATTCCTATTACCTTAGTTTAGAGACTAGGATTCATTTAAAAGTATATCAAGTTAAAAGGTGAGTATGTTTTATTGTTTTATCACCTTTAAAAGAAAGTGTAAATTGGTTTTCATTCAAGAATAATTGATTTTTTCTACCATTTCGTTTTATGCAAATGGCTGCTATTGGAAAAGACAAAAACCAAAATAAGTAATTGGAAAAAAGCTATGGAATTACAAAAAACTTTGAAAAAGATTTTAAACGAGACCAATTGATCAAAAAATGAAAAGATCTACTAGAAATCCCAAATTTTCAGTAAAAGAACAAGTTGAGAAATGATTTGGAAGTTAAACTCCATTGAAAACGTTAAGGGAAAAAAAAGAAATGCTTTGCAAAGATAGTTTAAGGAATTTAAATGTAACATCTGTTTTGTTACATGAAATCAAAGAGATTGATAAAAAAATTTGTAATAAATGCCTTGTGGACCAAAGCTGGTCACTAATTGATCTTAAGCAAATATCCTCCGACTAGAATAAAGACTGCAGTTTAATAAAACTTGCCTGGATAATTATTAATGACAATTTGCTGCTAAAATTATATGAAGTAGAACATTAAGACCATATATTGGGAAAAGTGAGATAAAGCTAGAGATCCCATCGATGTTAATTTAATGACTTTCAGGAGTAATTAATATGAATTTCATTGTAATTTAAATATTAATGGATAAACTGTATGCATTCTGAATAATGCTATTTAAATGTAAAACTACATGAACTTCTAAACATGTAAATTTGAACTCAATGTATATCCTCGATAATTCTAATGGTAATCTATACTTGACATATATGTTCATTGACAAAATGTATGCCTTCAGCAAAATTCTGAATCTATGTTAAATTAATTGTATTCCATTTTATGTTTCATTTTTAACTTTGCTAGCTTTGAATTTAATGTATATTATTGATAATTTTAATGTATACTAGAAATTGATAAGTATTGTTTGATAATACACAAAGAGAATGAATAAAGTAATATTTTTAAAGATATTTAATTGTATTCTCAACACATTTCTTAAAATAATTCCATATCTGAGTAACATATCAAGGTTGAAAATTTGCATTTTAGTATTTATTGAAATTTGACACCACAAGTATCTGCTTTTAAAAAATGAACTTTATATTTTTATTTATATGTTTAAATAGAATCTATATTCGATATAATTATCAATTTAACCTTGGTGCAAAAAACTGCATGATCTGACCAATAATTAGCAATTTTGCATTCTTATGTAATGTTGACTTCTTTTGCATTTAAATTCCTAATTACAAAATGTTCCATAAGATGGTGCTGTAGTAAGGATGGATGCAAAATGAGTTTAAATATATATAGAAGTAAACGAAACATTGGGTGTGAGTTAATTTATGATAATAGTAAGGAAAGTAGTTTATTGTTTAAGGCTTGAACGGAATCTTTAGCAACAAAGGAATATATACATAAATGGAAAAATATGGGTGATTTAGCCTGCAAGTTGTGTAAGGAATGCATAGAAAATATTAGACATCTGTTACTTCAATGTAAATGCATGGAAGTAGAAAGGGTACAAATAATGAAGTTATGGAAGATTAAATATGAACAAAGTGATTATACAGAAAGTGAGTTATTGGCTTTTATACTAGGTTTGGGAAAAGATAAGGGGGATTTAGATATGAAGGTCATGGAATTGACAAAGATTATTTTGTGGAAATGGGATGGAGCAGATTATGGAAAAACTTAGGGTGGAGAATGGAAAGGGAAGGTAAAGTGGCTAACAGGTTTCTCTGGGCATAGTTGCTGAGAGATCCTGACTCTCTTTAAGGAGAAGTCACAGTGCATCACATCACATCATCACATCCAAATTCTTTTATAGTCATTTTATCTAACCTACTTGTTCATAATAACCAATGTATAAGTTATATAAATTTCAGTAATGCCAACAATTACAAGGTACAAAAGCAATCCCATTATATTTGAAACCATAGAATAATGTTTATTGTTCATACTAATGCATATATTAACATTTATAACAATGTCTTTTAATGATGCTAGCATAATAACACTATATAACAAAAAATAACATTTCTGTATCTAGTGTTGAGAAAAGACACTAATGGAGAAATAATTTTAATATCCACAACTACTTAATGAAACATTTATTATTTTAAAGAAAAAGTTATTACCAAATCAGATTTTATACTATGTGAAACATTATGCATACTTTTTTCCTTCAATGACATGCTTTTTCAATAAAACACCCTTTTATCGATTCAATAACAATTCATTCTTTAGTAAGATTAGTTTTATTATACTGCACTTCCAACACACACCAGTGAAGCTATTATTTTAATTGTATTAATTCTGGCTTAGTGCTTTCAGGCCATATTTGCTTCCATATTCATAGCCTGTGTCACTCTTCATTCTGAGTTATCGTTAGTATATGCAAATGTATGCAAATTATTTAACAAGTCCATTTCTTGGAAATCAAGAAGGAATCTCATCTGTTGATGGCCATTGGATCATTCGCAATGAAGTATGCTTCTTTTATCTTGCATTTGGCATTATTTCTTTCCAAGCACATGATTTCAGCCTCGGTGAGTTCAAATCTGTGATTAGATGTTTATTGGTGTTCTATGAATATCAAACTGCCTATACTAATGATAACACAAAATGAAGAGTGACACAGGCTACAAATATGGGAGCAAATATAGCCCAAAAGTCCTAAGACAGAATTAACACAA